>JAIOJX010000005.1:94125200-95325200 GCA_022376925.1 Tragulus kanchil | reverse complement strand
GGATCTGACAAAGAAATTAATTAATGATGTCAAATACTGAAGAATGGCCAGGATGCTGACTTGGCGCTCAGTCATTCACTAGTGACCTGGAAAGTGGACTTGGCAGAATGCCAAGAATTCAGAATGCAGCAAGGGAAAGAGTTAATAGGAAATAATAAAATCAGAAAGGCATCTATGGTTAATTCTCTCAAGCAGTCATTCTTCTGAATCTATATCTCCAGTTAAACAAAATTTCACTAGTGGAATTCTTAACAACCCTAAAGTGCTACGTAAATGGTACTGTATGGACCCACTGCATTACTTCTGTGTAAGGTTTGATTGGTCACCATGATTAATGAATCAGGGGGCTAGTTTTAAATTGGGAAATGAAAGGGTAGTTGAATATTAGGGAGCAGGAAAGGGAAGATTCCTTAGGTTTAAGTAAAGGTAGTAGGTATGCCTTATGAATCAGCTAGATATTGGGAATGAAAGTAGTAATTGGTGACATTCTTGATCTTGGGTGGCCTCAGTGTGCAGTGGACTAAAGCAGGATTTTGGTTCATCAGCCAGAGATTGAAGTCAGTACATGTTAGGATGGTTTCCTTGACTTCCAGAATGAGGAATATATGCTCTCTTATCTGGGCAGGACTTAACTCCTCTTCCTCTTTATCTCGGAATACCTGTCTACTGGTGACAAACTCCAGCTGTTCAACCTGGAGCCCATCTATCTCTTGCCTGACCCTTACAGCAAACTACAAGGCTTCTGGCTTGAATGAACAATGGGGATGGTCATTAAAGAAAAGTTAATGATTTAAAAGTTAGACCTGTCAGAATTAAGTGGCTATAAGCTAAAAAGCAATATATCCAGTGGTTATATATCAGTTAATTATGCAAGATTATATACCTCAGGAATAAAGTTGTGTGTGGAGATGAGGATTTAAAAGTTTTCAATAAATATACTATAATTGAAAAGCAGCATCATGAGAAAAGACTATGAGTGGTAAGTATCTCCTGCAAGATAAGAGAAGCGCTGGGGAATAAAAGAGAGTACAGGGGAGTGTTGAATAGGAATAGTGAGAGAGATTGAAGAAATGTCAAACATGGAGAGGATCTGACAAAGAAATTAATTAATGATGTCAAATACTGAAGAATGGCCAGGATGCTGACTTGGCGCTCAGTCATTCACTAGTGACCTGGAAAGTGGACTTGGCAGAATGCCAAGAATTCAGAATGCAGCAAGGGAAAGAGTTAATAGGAAATAATAAAATCAGAAAGGCATCTATGGTTAATTCTCTCAAGCAGTCATTCTTCTGAATCTATATCTCCAGTTAAACAAAATTGTTGAACTCAACTATCTTGTGGAATTCTTAACAACCCTAAAGTGCTACGTAAATGGTACTGTATGGACCCACTGCATTACTTCTGTGTAAGTTATACATTTGGACTAAATGATCAGAATTCTTAGATGGTATGCCCTTATAAAAACCGTGTTCTTTTGAATCCCCTATTCTGTATATATATGACCAAGTAGGCTATTTGAAACATTCCATTGTTTTAAATGTTGTCAGAAAGTTTGATAAAAATAAAACATACAGCAGTTTCTCTTTTCTCTACCCAAGTAGTCATTATAGTACTTGTTAGTTTCTGCTTATTTCTGTGTTGTTTTATAAATAAAACATACTCTAAGTTCTAGTTCCCTTTGTTTCTATAATTTAATTCATCTTTAGAAGCATTATAGATTAAGTACCTCAAATTTCTACTAAAATGTTTTCATCATAAAGTAGTGTAGGGAGGAAGTAACGCAAGGTATAGCAGAAGTCCCTTCAGCCGCGGTGTCGTGCTGTGGGGAAGAGAGATGGATTTGTAAACCCTGGGGCAAAATGCTGCCTGTCCGCAGCTGCCACTGTGTGGAGACCCTGGGAGAAGCCACTGTCACCATGTCTTACCAGGAAGCAAAATCTTCAACTGAAGACTTGGGAGATAAGAAGGAAGAAAAATGTGTATTAAACTCAGAGTCATCGGACAGGATAGCAGTGAGATTCACTTCAAAGTGAATGAGGACACATCTCAAGAAACTCATACTGTCAAAGACAGTGAGTTCCCATGAATTCACTCAGGTTTCTCTTTGAAGGTCAGAGAATTGCTGATAGTCACAGTCCAGAAGAACTGGGAATGGAGGAAGAAGATGTGATTGAAGTTTATCAAGAACAAACAGGTGGTCGTGCAGCAGTTTAGTTTTTTTTTTTTTTAAATTGAAAAGCAGATTGACTTGGCGCTCAAATTCACTGGAGAGGATCTGACAAAGAAATTAATTAATGATGTCAAATACTGAAGAATGGCCAGGATGCTGACTTGGCGCTCAGTCATTCACTAGTGACCTGGAAAGTGGACTTGGCAGAATGCCAAGAATTCAGAATGCAGCAAGGGAAAGAGTTAATAGGAAATAATAAAATCAGAAAGGCATCTATGGTTAATTCTCTCAAGCAGTCATTCTTCTGAATCTATATCTCCAGTTAAACAAAATTGTTGAACTCAACTATCTTGTGGAATTCTTAACAACCCTAAAGTGCTACGTAAATGGTACTGTATGGACCCACTGCATTACTTCTGTGTAAGTTATACATTTGGACTAAATGATCAGAATTCTTAGATGGTATGCCCTTATAAAAACCGTGTTCTTTTTGAATCCCCTATTCTGTATATATATGACCAAGTAGGCTATTTGAAACATTCCATTGTTTTAAATGTTGTCAGAAAGTTTGATAAAAATAAAACATACAGCAGTTTCTCTTTTCTCTACCCAAGTAGTCATTATAGTACTTGTTAGTTTCTGCTTATTTCTGTGTTGTTTTATAAATAAAACATACTCTAAGTTCTAGTTCCCTTTGTTTCTATAATTTAATTCATCTTTAGAAGCATTATAGATTAAGTACCTCAAATTTCTACTAAAATGTTTTCATCATAAAGTAGTGTAGGGAGGAAGTAACGCAAGGTATAGCAGAAGTCCCTTCAGCCGCGGTGTCGTGCTGTGGGGAAGAGAGATGGATTTGTAAACCCTGGGGCAAAATGCTGCCTGTCCGCAGCTGCCACTGTGTGGAGACCCTGGGAGAAGCCACTGTCACCATGTCTTACCAGGAAGCAAAATCTTCAACTGAAGACTTGGGAGATAAGAAGGAAGAAAAATGTGTATTAAACTCAGAGTCATCGGACAGGATAGCAGTGAGATTCACTTCAAAGTGAATGAGGACACATCTCAAGAAACTCATACTGTCAAAGACAGTGAGTTCCCATGAATTCACTCAGGTTTCTCTTTGAAGGTCAGAGAATTGCTGATAGTCACAGTCCAGAAGAACTGGGAATGGAGGAAGAAGATGTGATTGAAGTTTATCAAGAACAAACAGGGGGTCATTCAGCAGTTTAGTCTTTTTTTTTTTTTCTTTTCCCTTAATCCTTTTTGATTTTTAAAAATAGTTCTTTTGTAATGTGGTGTTCAAAACAAAATTCAAAATTGGCACCCCATCTCTTTAAAACATCTGGTAATTTAAATTCTAGTGCCCATTATTCATTATTATTTGTTTTCATTGTGCTAATTTGGGGTGATCAGATGTCAGCTCCCTTCATATCACTCTCTCCTTTTTAAAAATTACATATGTGCACAGAGAGGCCACCTTTTCCAGGACTGTGCATTTGCAGGCTTGTGATAAATAAGATCAACTAATGTGAGTGTTCCTAATGACTTTCCAATTGGCCCTGAAGTTCTAGCATGTGATTGCTTCACTCCTGGACTGTGACATTCAGTAGGAGATGGAAGCTTTTCAGAAAACTGAACTGTCAAAAATGACCTTTCCTTAGCTTAAAACATATTTTTAAAATCTGAGGGTATGAACCAAAAGAAGAGGAATATCAAGTTGGAGTCAAAATGACTGAGGTGTTGAGAATAATGATTAATTCCAAAGATGGATTCACTGAAGAGAAAGCATTTTAAGATGAAAACAAAAGCTTGTCAAAAGATCCCAGAAAAGATCTAATTTTCATTAGCAGTCAAGGTTATTCATGCAGAAGTGTATACAGAAGAACACTGCTTTTTTCACTTTATTTGTACTTTTTGCCTGGGATATGGGTTTTAAAATGGACACTGTCTGTACCAGCTTCATTAAAATAAACAAAATATTTGTAAAAACTGTACCCATGCTCATTTCACTTTTAATTGTACAGAAAGAAAAAAGAAAATACTTAAAACATAAGGTTTTCTTGCATAATACTGGAGATTATTGCTCATACTTGGTACAAATGTTATCTTCAGGATTGTGTAGTGATGATGATCATGTCTTTGAAGACTTGGGAGATAAGAAGGAAGAAAAATGTGTATTAAACTCAGAGTCATCGGACAGGATAGCAGTGAGATTCACTTCAAAGTGAATGAGGACACATCTCAAGAAACTCATACTGTCAAAGACAGTGAGTTCCCATGAATTCACTCAGGTTTCTCTTTGAAGGTCAGAGAATTGCTGATAGTCACAGTCCAGAAGAACTGGGAATGGAGGAAGAAGATGTGATTGAAGTTTATCAAGAACAAACAGGGGGTCATTCAGCAGTTTAGTCTTTTTTTTTTTTTCTTTTCCCTTAATCCTTTTTGATTTTTAAAAATAGTTCTTTTGTAATGTGGTGTTCAAAACAAAATTCAAAATTGGCACCCCATCTCTTTAAAACATCTGGTAATTTAAATTCTAGTGCCCATTATTCATTATTATTTGTTTTCATTGTGCTAATTTGGGGTGATCAGATGTCAGCTCCCTTCATATCACTCTCTCCTTTTTAAAAATTACATATGTGCACAGAGAGGCCACCTTTTCCAGGACTGTGCATTTGCAGGCTTGTGATAAATAAGATCAACTAATGTGAGTGTTCCTAATGACTTTCCAATTGGCCCTGAAGTTCTAGCATGTGATTGCTTCACTCCTGGACTGTGACATTCAGTAGGAGATGGAAGCTTTTCAGAAAACTGAACTGTCAAAAATGACCTTTCCTTAGCTTAAAACATATTTTTAAAATCTGAGGGTATGAACCAAAAGAAGAGGAATATCAAGTTGGAGTCAAAATGACTGAGGTGTTGAGAATAATGATTAATTCCAAAGATGGATTCACTGAAGAGAAAGCATTTTAAGATGAAAACAAAAGCTTGTCAAAAGATCCCAGAAAAGATCTAATTTTCATTAGCAGTCAAGGTTATTCATGCAGAAGTGTATACAGAAGAACACTGCTTTTTTCACTTTATTTGTACTTTTTGCCTGGGATATGGGTTTTAAAATGGACACTGTCTGTACCAGCTTCATTAAAATAAACAAAATATTTGTAAAAACTGTACCCATGCTCATTTCACTTTTAATTGTACAGAAAGAAAAAAGAAAATACTTAAAACATAAGGTTTTCTTGCATAATACTGGAGATTATTGCTCATACTTGGTACAAATGTTATCTTCAGGATTGTGTAGTGATGATGATCATGTCTTTGAAGGACTGAAAGTTACTGAAGTGTCTTCAGAATGAAGGATTTAATTAAGGTCACAATAGTTTCTTAAATATTCAATGTTGTTGTGTTTTTTTCCTTTTTTCTAAACTTGATATTCCTATATGGTGCATTTATATTATACAGTTACCCAATGGGCACACTAAAATAAATAAATAAATAAACAAATAAAGTAGTATAGGGACTTCTCTGGAATCCAGTGGTTAAGACTGCGTGTTTCCAGTGCAAGGGTCATGGGTTCCAATCCTGGTCAGAGAACTAAAACCACATATGCTAGGCACGGTGGCCAAGAAAATTTTTTTAAATGTGAAACGCGCAAATCACACTATAGAAAAAATTTCTCCCACCCAAATGAAAATTCTTCCCTGTATGTTCCTTGACATGTTAATTAATCATGGACATGGAGGAACAGCTGGTGTCAACTAGTCTGATTCACAGGGAAATGCTAGCTTCTGGAAATAGATTTCCCTTACATTGATTTCTTTAACACCCTCTCTTCCTCCTGGTTTCTTTCTTTTTCTCTCCCTATCCCCTTTTCACACACACACACACACACACACATGCACGCACGCACACATGCACACATACACATGCATACAGAGCCAAACAAATAAGCATTTTGATCAGCTTGTTTATGATATCATGATGTGACAGTATAAAGAACCACCTAATTATAAAACATAGCTTAGAGACTTCCCCGGTGGTCCAGTGGGTAAAGAGTCCACATTGCAGTGCAAGGGGCACAGGTTCGATCCCTGGTATAGGAAGATCCCACATGCCACGGAGCACCTGGACTGGTGTGCCAATTATGAGCCAGCGCTCTGGAGCGCATGTACCCAGAGCCAGTGCTCTGCAACAAGAGGCCACTACGATGGGAGGCCCACACAGGCCAAAGAATTAAGATGAACGAAAATAAATAAATGAAGGACCAATAAAAGAGGTCAAAATTAAAAAAAAAAAAAAAAAAAGCAAAACACAGCTTAGGAAACATTGGGGTCTATTATTTGTATTTATTACTAACCATGTGCTCATTTCTCCTGATTATGAATAAATTTCTTTTTAGAAGATAGATTATTATATTCAAACATTTATGAATACTGGCCCCATGGCTGTGTCTACATAAAAGAAAATCCACTCTTTAATGATGCTGACTTTCCAGGCTAGCTAGCTACACCCACATTTGGAAAATAATCTTTGCTGCTTTATATTTGCTCAAATATTTTCCACAGACTTAGAGATTAATGTAGTAATGATGATGATTTGTTCAGTCGCTAAGTCATGTCTAACACTTTTGCAACCCCATCGACTATAACCTGTCAGGCTCCTCTTTCCATTGGATTCTCCAGGGAAGAATACTGGAATGGGTTGCCACTCCCTTCTGATAACAATAATAATAACAAATATTTGCACAATACCACAGGGGAAAAAACTCCTTCCAGAAGTGCTTGAATTAAAAGGGACATAAGCTAAAGCAATTGTTTCAAGTTTCTTTTAAAGCCACCTTTGCATTTGAAAGACATTAAGTAAATATTCAGTGTTAATCTATACTATGTAAGACCCAGTGCTGATGGTGATGCTGATCCTGCTGGACCAAGAACTACATATCAATAGCCACTCACTGCTTTATACTAATTTCTTCCCTCCTCTTATATTTTCACTCTGCGAGAGCCACATAGGACTTCAGGAATGTCTTCTATTATCCTATAGGGTTTTTTTTTTTTTTTTACTTCCAGTCCTTCTCATAACCTGCTCATTCTATCATTCTCACTCCACCCCTGTGTTAACACCTTCCTTCTTAATATCCATCCTTCTACTCTTGAGCTTATCTTGTTCCCTCAATAATGAATGTGATGCCTCTCTTATATGTCCCAACAGAACAGTCTGTCATTGTAATCTTAGCATTTGCATGCGTAAGCCTGCTCAGTCGTTCAGTCATGACTGACTGTGTCGCCATGGACTGTAGCTTGCCAGGCTCCTCTGTCCATGGGATTCTCCAAGCAAGAATACTGAAGTGGGTAGCCATTTCCTCTTTCAGGGGTCCTCCTGAGCCAGGAATCAAACCCACGCCTCCTGCATTGATACTGCATTAAAATTACTTCTTTGGCCTAACCAAATTGCAAGTTCCGTGAAGAGAGGTGTTTGTGATGGACATTTCCAAGTCCCTAGCCTAATGTTTAGTACTTAGATTTGAGATCAGTATTTATTGAATGACTGTCAAAAATTTTAGAACTTACTCTTAATAAAGTCATATTTTAAAATGTTATTCTATACTTCTTATATTTTGTGTTAAGCTTTCCAGTTTGGAGAGCATTTTCAAATATTATTATTGCCCTAATACACTAAACAACGTGTTTATCAGTCTATATTTTAATGTATGCATTACTTCCTCTTGATGATTCATGATGCCATTTTTATTTTGTTTCTTATTGTGCATACTTCAAATGAAAATCCTCAGAAAGAATTTAATATGTATTTAGAAAATCTTGTACTAATTCTGGATTTTCAGATTGTTGTGTATCACTCTTTTCAAATTGATGGTTGGTTCCCAGTCATTTTTTGAAAAATAATTGAATATTTCTGTAAATGTCTTCTAGGTGGTGCTATAGAATGAACTCAAAATAAGATATTTCTTATAGTTTGTAAGAGGTGCTTAAAATAATGTAAAATTCCCAGAACTGACTGAAAAGGGTCTTAAAGCAGCAGAAACATCACAATTTCATAGTGAACTGGAAATTGAGTATGTATCACCTTGGCAAAACCACTTTTGATTCTACACATTAAGAAACAGTGTTACCTAAGTAGGAGGAAGAAAATGGAATGATGAATTACATGGAAGGTTCTCCATTATCAGAAATACACAGGAGGAAAAACATTGTGTTTAAAGGACCAGATTCTGTTCAGCTCAGAAATTTTGCCTGTAAGGAAAATGAATATAAGGGAGATTAAATCATTTTCTCTAAATCACAAAGCTATTTACTTAATTAAACAGGTGGGAAAACACTATTTTCCTTAATTCAGAGTTATAACTAGTTTTTTCATTAAAATGCGTTCCACTTGCCTTACTATGTTTCCAAATTACAATTATATTGCAGTCCCCCATGGGATTCTCCAAGCAAGAATACTGAAGTGGGTAGCCATTTCCTCTTTCGGGGGTCCTCCTGAGCCAGGAATCAAACCCACGCCTCCTGCATTGATACTGCATTAAAATTACTTCTTTGGCCTAACCAAATTGCAAGTTCCGTGAAGAGAGGTGTTTGTGATGGACATTTCCAAGTCCCTAGCCTAATGTTTAGTACTTAGATTTGAGATCAGTATTTATTGAATGACTGTCAAAAATTTTAGAACTTACTCTTAATAAAGTCATATTTTAAAATGTTATTCTATACTTCTTATATTTTGTGTTAAGCTTTCCAGTTTGGAGAGCATTTTCAAATATTATTATTGCCCTAATACACTAAACAACGTGTTTATCAGTCTATATTTTAATGTATGCATTACTTCCTCTTGATGATTCATGATGCCATTTTTATTTTGTTTCTTATTGTGCATACTTCAAATGAAAATCCTCAGAAAGAATTTAATATGTATTTAGAAAATCTTGTACTAATTCTGGATTTTCAGATTGTTGTGTATCACTCTTTTCAAATTGATGGTTGGTTCCCAGTCATTTTTTGAAAAATAATTGAATATTTCTGTAAATGTCTTCTAGGTGGTGCTATAGAATGAACTCAAAATAAGATATTTCTTATAGTTTGTAAGAGGTGCTTAAAATAATGTAAAATTCCCAGAACTGACTGAAAAGGGTCTTAAAGCAGCAGAAACATCACAATTTCATAGTGAACTGGAAATTGAGTATGTATCACCTTGGCAAAACCACTTTTGATTCTACACATTAAGAAACAGTGTTACCTAAGTAGGAGGAAGAAAATGGAATGATGAATTACATGGAAGGTTCTCCATTATCAGAAATACACAGGAGGAAAAACATTGTGTTTAAAGGACCAGATTCTGTTCAGCTCAGAAATTTTGCCTGTAAGGAAAATGAATATAAGGGAGATTAAATCATTTTCTCTAAATCACAAAGCTATTTACTTAATTAAACAGGTGGGAAAACACTATTTTCCTTAATTCAGAGTTATAACTAGTTTTTTCATTAAAATGCGTTCCACTTGCCTTACTATGTTTCCAAATTACAATTATATTGTTGACAATAATTCATCTTCTCTAAATAAATACACTTAGTTTAATCTGAATATTTGCATACAAAATAATATTGGGATACCCTCATTAGTTAAAGATTAAATGTAATTGTCTCTAGTAAACACGAAAACTCAGTTTGTAAGAAAACCAAGTAGGCTGTTGCTGCAAATAATGAATACATTTAGTAGATACTAATTCTAGAGCACATACACTACACTAAACACTACATAGTTTGTACAGTACAACTCTGCAATATGTCACATAGATGATCCATGAAAATGTTCACATTCATTAATATTTTAAAGTTTAAGCTTGATTTTTCTTTCTATAAAATGGAAGCTTTATGCTATTTGTCCTTTAAGATTTCATCTGGTTTTTAAACATTTCTAACAGTTATATCTGATATTAAATAATATTGATTTTGTGACAAAGCATTAAGTAATGGAACAGTATATCTTTACAGTAGAATTGTAGAAGAGCTCATTTCTTTCAGCCCCTATTTCTAGGACTACTCTTCACACTCTCAGAGGTCTTTTTTTTTTTTTTTTCAGGAACTTAAAAAAATGTATATATATAGTTGCTTTAAAATGTTGTGTTAGTTTCTACTGTACAGCAAAGTGAATTGCCTATGAGTGCATGCCAAGTCATTTCAGTTATGTCTGACTCTTTGTAACCCAATGGACTGTAGCCTGCCAAAATCTTCTGTCCATGGAATTCTCCAGGCAAGAATACTAGAGTGGATTACTGTGCCCTCCTCCAGGAGATCTTCCTGACCTAGGGATTAAACCTGTATCTTCTGTGGGTCCTGCATTACATGTGCATTCTTTACTCTGAGTCACCATGGAAGCCTAAATTAGTTATATGTATACATATATTTCCTCTTTTTTTGGATTTCTCTCCCATTTAAGTCATCAAAGAACACTGAGCAGAGTTCCCTGTGCTATACAGTAGGATCTCTTTAGTTATCTCTTTTATACATAGTATCAATAGTGTATATATGCCAATCCCAATCTCTCAATTCATCCCACCCCCTTTTCCTCCTTGGTATCCATACATTTGTTCTGTTAGAGTTATACTATTTCAGTAAGAGAACAAGAAACACAAAATTCTCAACCAAACTTTCGTTAAAAAAAATACACAACAACAAAAAAATGAAATGATTTCAACACATGAAACCTCACCCCTTGGGGTCCTCAGACATCTCAGAATGCAGGGGTTAGGCTTCAGTCTAAAAATAGATTGTTCAACCTTCACGGGGTCATCTACATACCGTCTGAAACCTCTTAGAGTCAGCTAGATCATGGCCCTTCTACCTATACTATTATTGGGGACTGGATTTCTTCTCCAAAGATTTAAAATCTGAGAAATTGAAGACTAAAGACTACTAGATACAAAGAAGTTTAGTGTTGCTGTTCAGGAATACAGACATTAAATGAAAGTCAAAAGACTGAAAGAAATTTCCCCAAGTCCTCTTGTTCCACCTTATATAAGAATACAGGCAACCAGGAGAATCCTCTCCAGAGAGAGCATTCCTCTAGATACTAACAGTTGTCTTTCTACTCATTTTGTCATAAAGGACTGCTCCAAATCATTTCATATGTTCATAATCTTTAAGACAGATCAAACTCATTTTCTATGTTTACATCTGTCCTCAGACTCCGATAAATACTTCACCTTTCCCAATAACTTTCTAATCATATTCCATTTTTGTGATAGCCCTGGGGTATGCTTAAGGGTTTCTAAAACTCAGTCTTCTCTGCTTTTGGGTATCCTGATCTCTACAAAAGATACTCATTAAGCCCTCTTTACTTTGCATAACTATAACATTATGTAAAGCTTGGTATTTTAGGAGATAAATCATCTACATGAATCAACTTCAAAATTACTTCCCAATTTTGAATAACTTGTAGTTCAATATGAATTTTATGAGAAATAACTCAGTGTCATTGTAGAATACTTTGAGATAGATCATTAGAATTATATTTAATTTATATATTATCATGAGGTAAATTGGCATAAGATATTGACTCCTATTTATTAATACAGTTTTATTCTTCAGTTAATTTCTCATGAGTTTATTTCAATAGAAATTTATAATTTTTAAAAGCTTTTGTATATTTTTATTTAATAATTCATTATTTTCAGTTATTGATGTCATGGCTTAAGACTATTTTATTATGATACTCTTTATAACATACAGATGATCATCGTATCAATTTTAAGTGTACATTTTATATTTTAGTAGATGCCTTCACATTGTTGTACAACAATCATCACTGTCCATCTCCAGGACTTTTTATAATATTAAACTCTACCTTTTTAAGATAGAATGCCTGATAAATTCTTTTGGTACTATAAAAGATACCTATTAACTTCATGTAGTTACTTCATATCGGAAAACTCTCAAGAGTCGATTATTCATTCTATTACCTTATCTCGAGATTCTTTTGTATTTACTATATTCAGGTCGTCCTAAAATACCAACTATGCTGTTTCCTGATATTTTAATGTACTTTTTTTTTTTAAAAAACTTATTCTCGGGGTTTAATTTTCCTTGAGTTCAAGTTCAGGAACACTTAAATGAAAGTCAAAAGACTGAAAGAAATTTCCCCAAGTCCTCTTGTTCCACCTTATATAAGAATACAGGCAACCAGGAGAATCCTCTCCAGAGAGAGCATTCCTCTAGATACTAACAGTTGTCTTTCTACTCATTTTGTCATAAAGGACTGCTCCAAATCATTTCATATGTTCATAATCTTTAAGACAGATCAAACTCATTTTCTATGTTTACATCTGTCCTCAGACTCCGATAAATACTTCACCTTTCCCAATAACTTTCTAATCATATTCCATTTTTGTGATAGCCCTGGGGTATGCTTAAGGGTTTCTAAAACTCAGTCTTCTCTGCTTTTGGGTATCCTGATCTCTACAAAAGATACTCATTAAGCCCTCTTTACTTTGCATAACTATAACATTATGTAAAGCTTGGTATTTTAGGAGATAAATCATCTACATGAATCAACTTCAAAATTACTTCCCAATTTTGAATAACTTGTAGTTCAATATGAATTTTATGAGAAATAACTCAGTGTCATTGTAGAATACTTTGAGATAGATCATTAGAATTATATTTAATTTATATATTATCATGAGGTAAATTGGCATAAGATATTGACTCCTATTTATTAATACAGTTTTATTCTTCAGTTAATTTCTCATGAGTTTATTTCAATAGAAATTTATAATTTTTAAAAGCTTTTGTATATTTTTATTTAATAATTCATTATTTTCAGTTATTGATGTCATGGCTTAAGACTATTTTATTATGATACTCTTTATAACATACAGATGATCATCGTATCAATTTTAAGTGTACATTTTATATTTTAGTAGATGCCTTCACATTGTTGTACAACAATCATCACTGTCCATCTCCAGGACTTTTTATAATATTAAACTCTACCTTTTTAAGATAGAATGCCTGATAAATTCTTTTGGTACTATAAAAGATACCTATTAACTTCATGTAGTTACTTCATATACGGAAAACTCTCAAGAGTCGATTATTCATTCTATTACCTTATCTCGAGATTCTTTTGTATTTACTATATTCAGGTCGTCCTAAAATACCAACTATGCTGTTTCCTGATATTTTAATGTAGCTTAATTTTGAGTTATAATGTTATAAATTATATATAAACAAAGGGAATGCAACAATTTTGAGCTTGGTGCTTACGCTGGGTAGAGGTTATAACATTTTCCACATCCTGAGTTCAAGTTAAAGCCAAATTTACTATCCCTATTTCATGTAAATCTTATTTTGTAACATGTTATTTCTCTATTCTAAACCTTAGATATTTTTCTTTCTTCTTTCCTAATTTTCTGTTAATTTCCCTTTCAGCTGGGTATAATTAGCTATTTGACTGGGTTGCTGAGGTTTTTAATTCTTGTTTTTATTTTTCGCCAGTCTACCTGTTCTTTTGTTCATAACACCAACTCTTTTCAGTATAGCTTCTTCTCTTCATATTGTTTCTAAATGACTTTTATATAATTTAAAAGATGTTCTATTTTAGTTTCTATGGGTGTGAATCTTCACATATACTGTTCTTCTGTTCTCTTCTTTATGGTAAAATGTTTAACATTGAAATTTTTCCATTAGATCATCTTCTGTTGCTTCCTACAATCCTGTGGTCATCCCATAAACTTTAATGCTGCATGTTCCTCCAGAGTTATTTCATATTTGTTCTAGCAGGTGCTCAAATGATTTCAAAAGTGACCTTATTTGTCCCTTTGTATTAACTATTGGCTTGTAGATACCTAAACAAAGGAACTGCAACAATTTTGAGCTCAGTCCTTCCACTGCGTGAAGGCTATCGCTTTTTCCACATATTGAGTTCAAGTTGAAGTCAAATGTTCTACTCCATCCTGAGTTCTAAGTGGTTTCTTTTTCCTCCTCTATCCTAGAGGGGACCACTGCCAGACTTCCTACATTATGCAGATATCTCAGCTCTGAATTTGAGATGCTTGGGTCCAAGGAAAAGTCCTTATGTCACTTACCACCAGATAACCCAGATGCCCAGGTATTCTGTCTTATTTCTGGACCTACTTCTTTCAGACCATTACTATTGTGTCAAGTTCACTCTGAGAACTTGTTTTCATTGAAATTTTTTCTCCTATTTTGAAAAGTTGTCCCCGTTATTTTAAATTCTGGATTTTTATAGGTAGATGGAAGGCTATTAGGTTTATTGCATTCTATTTCATGTTGCTAACTCAGAAAAATATAAATAGTATTATATGGCAGTTTGGGGACAAGGAGGAAATCATTGTTTTGCAGCAGGATGGGAATCAAGACCAGGTGGCTTTGGGAAATTAAAAACATTAATTTAAAAAATAAATGTGTAGTTCTTTGCTAGATAGAATAGTAGGATTTAAAACAAACAAGGATCAGAGTTAGTCAAGCTATTAGAGGTTGCCCGTACTCAAAACACATTCTCTAAATCTGAAACACTTGTATTCCCATGAGTCAATCAGGTCTCAGAAGACTCCTATTTTTCTCTTTTAGGGAGAACATTTTACTGCATATTCACATACAGATTTTAATTTCACAACTGAAATGCATGTATGTATAAACATGTAGAGATTAACTTTTGAATGACACATTTTATCAAATCTCTTGGCAGAACTTCTTTACAAGAAACATTTTTGTAAACTCTTTTGCTTTTCACAAATTGTAGCATTTTAGACCACATAAATAGTTTAATTTCCCTTAGAATTTCTCATAACTGTAATAGGAGATTATTTGTTAAGAGTACAGAATACATTTTTAAAGGTGTTCTTTCCTTAATTCAAATCCTGAGAACAGTTGTTAGAAATCCTGAATCTTGGGCTTCCCTGGTGGTCCAGTGGGTAAGGACACCACCTTGCAGTGCAAGGGTCGCCGGTTCTATCCCTGGCCTGGGAAGATCCACGACTGGACCAATGTGTCCAACTACCAAGCCAGAACTCTGGAGCACATGTGCCCAGAGCCAGTGCTCTGCAGCGACAGAGGCCTCTGAGATGGGAGGCCCACATGGGCCAAAAACCAAAGATGCATGAAAATAAATAAATGAAAGACCAATAGAAGTGCCCCCCCCCCAACACACACACAAAATCTTGAATCTTGGAGTTTGATTATAACCACATTTTAATAAAAAGATAAATACTAGAAGTTGAGAGATCTTCAGGTCTAATTCATTTTAGAGTGAATTTGGCTACTGGTCAAATTGAATTCCTCTTATCCCCTTTTAAAAAGAAGTCTCAAAGTAATCTGACTGACTGAAGTACAATAATTTAGTCTAGTTCCATTCTAATTCAGTACTAACTATTGAAGAATATATATGTATTTTATTTGGGGGTACAGGAGCTTTATATGAAGTGCCAGAAAAGTAAAAAGAAATATAAGGCAAGGACAAATGGACCATAAATGGATAATGCATTGCACAGTGGTCCTTCATGAAGAAACACAAACCTCCCCTCTGTTACTTGCAACATTGGCCGACAGGCTGTAGAGAAAGCATATTCCAAAATAGGCACAGAAGGGGAAATGGGGAAGGACTTTGTCTCTCTGCTTCCACCATTATCATGGGGAGTTCCAGTTTGCATTTGACAGGTCAGATAATGGAAGTGCACGGGTGTACATGGAAAGTAGGTCACCTCAACAGCAGCATGAGTTGAGCAAAGGCTCAGGGCTCCAGAGACATGTGAAGTGAGAGTGCACAAAAGGTGCATCACATCCTTGGCAGAACTTCTTTACAAGAAACATTTTTGTAAACTCTTTTGCTTTTCACAAATTGTAGCATTTTAGACCACATAAATAGTTTAATTTCCCTTAGAATTTCTCATAACTGTAATAGGAGATTATTTGTTAAGAGTACAGAATACATTTTTAAAGGTGTTCTTTCCTTAATTCAAATCCTGAGAACAGTTGTTAGAAATCCTGAATCTTGGGCTTCCCTGGTGGTCCAGTGGGTAAGGACACCACCTTGCAGTGCAAGGGTCGCCGGTTCTATCCCTGGCCTGGGAAGATCCACGACTGGACCAATGTGTCCAACTACCAAGCCAGAACTCTGGAGCACATGTGCCCAGAGCCAGTGCTCTGCAGCGACAGAGGCCTCTGAGATGGGAGGCCCACATGGGCCAAAAACCAAAGATGCATGAAAATAAATAAATGAAAGACCAATAGAAGTGCCCCCCCCCCAACACACACACAAAATCTTGAATCTTGGAGTTTGATTATAACCACATTTTAATAAAAAGATAAATACTAGAAGTTGAGAGATCTTCAGGTCTAATTCATTTTAGAGTGAATTTGGCTACTGGTCAAATTGAATTCCTCTTATCCCTTTTAAAAGAAGTCTCAAAGTAATCTGACTGACTGAAGTACAATAATTTAGTCTAGTTCCATTCTAATTCAGTACTAACTATTGAAGAATATATATGTATTTTATTTGGGGGTACAGGAGCTTTATATGAAGTGCCAGAAAAGTAAAAAGAAATATAAGGCAAGGACAAATGGACCATAAATGGATAATGCATTGCACAGTGGTCCTTCATGAAGAAACACAAACCTCCCCTCTGTTACTTGCAACATTGGCCGACAGGCTGTAGAGAAAGCATATTCCAAAATAGGCACAGAAGGGGAAATGGGGAAGGACTTTGTCTCTCTGCTTCCACCATTATCATGGGGAGTTCCAGTTTGCATTTGACAGGTCAGATAATGGAAGTGCACGGGTGTACATGGAAAGTAGGTCACCTCAACAGCAGCATGAGTTGAGCAAAGGCTCAGGGGCTCCAGAGACATGTGAAGTGAGAGAGTGAAACAGCACCAAAGAGGTGTCAATCACCATCCTTGCCATCTTTTCTTCATCAAATACACTTGAGTGTCATGTGGCACCATATTCCCTTTCTTAAGTCCCTTAAGCTATTGCTCGCTGGATGTTAAGCAGACAATGAGTGAGAGAGGCCTTCCACTATCAAAAAAATTCATGCAGATGTGCCATAGGTCAATTTGAAGCATATATTACTGGAGGATGTTGAGCATAAGAATTAGGTATTGACCCCCTAGGACTGTTGTTCAGTCTTGAGCCATGGAAAGTGTCACAGCTCTGTGCAGTCAATTTCGTTGCTGCATTCTGAGTGCCACAGAGTTGTAGGCTTACCCTGCACTCTCAAAAGAGATTTATTATCTGTAGAAACCAGGATTTTCTGCCCTAGAGGCATTCTTTTTCACCCTGGAGTCATTCTTTTTAGTTATAAAATTGTCTTCTTAAAACTCATAGAACCTGGGAAGATTAATATTGTAGGCAGGTTAAGAAATTATTTTAATTAGTAAATTAATATTAGTAAATTCTTAGACTAGTCATTATTGAAGCTCGATGTAGAATTCCTTTATAGTCTCTGTGAAGTGTCTTGAATGAAGAGTGTTCTCTGGACTGTAACTTATTTTAACAACTTTGAATGAATGACTTCTGAAAATGCAAGCATGTATATTGTAGATGATAATTTCAGGTGGACAACTGATAAGCTCATGTGGAAATAAATATTTGTCATCAGCAACAAAAATTGTCTCAATTTGTATTCAATTATGAGCTGCTTACTTTCACATGAAATGTTTCATATACTTTCAGCAAAATAACTCATTCATTTTAGCATGCTCCATTTTCAAATATAAGTCAAGCGTTTGTTTTTCTTTATGTCAAAACCATCAATCCTCTCAACAAAACAATACCTTCTCTACTGCCCCCAAGTGAGTTTTCAGCAACCTGTTAATAGTTTTTTTTTTTTTTTTTTAATGTCAGTTTTACTGTTTGAATATTTAGAACAAACAGAAAGGGTTCAAAGTAAAGAAAAACATTGCCTACCTTGTGAAAAAGCAAATAGGTGATCTAAGAATTATGTCAATGCAGTGTGTGCAGTTTTGCAAAGGAATTTCTCTTCATGCTCTGTCTTTTCTTCTCTCTCACCTGTGGAATGGCATGCTTGCCTGAATGCTTTTGTAAAGTATTGGACTTGAGTGGACTTCTTTACACCGACTCTCCTTCCATGGCCCCTCAGTGTCATCTGCATCACCTTTGATCCAGGCCATGGAGTTTGGAGTTCTTTGTTTCTCCCAGCACTTTCATCTCTTCATGGACCGTTCTTTGTTTCTGCCCAGATCACTTTTTTTTTAAACTGGAGGATGTTGAGCATAAGAATTAGGTATTGACCCCCTAGGACTGTTGTTCAGTCTTGAGCCATGGAAAGTGTCACAGCTCTGTGCAGTCAATTTCGTTGCTGCATTCTGAGTGCCACAGAGTTGTAGGCTTACCCTGCACTCTCAAAAGAGATTTATTATCTGTAGAAACCAGGATTTTCTGCCCTAGAGGCATTCTTTTTCACCCTGGAGTCATTCTTTTTAGTTATAAAATTGTCTTCTTAAAACTCATAGAACCTGGGAAGATTAATATTGTAGGCAGGTTAAGAAATTATTTTAATTAGTAAATTAATATTAGTAAATTCTTAGACTAGTCATTATTGAAGCTCGATGTAGAATTCCTTTATAGTCTCTGTGAAGTGTCTTGAATGAAGAGTGTTCTCTGGACTGTAACTTATTTTAACAACTTTGAATGAATGACTTCTGAAAATGCAAGCATGTATATTGTAGATGATAATTTCAGGTGGACAACTGATAAGCTCATGTGGAAATAAATATTTGTCATCAGCAACAAAAATTGTCTCAATTTGTATTCAATTATGAGCTGCTTACTTTCACATGAAATGTTTCATATACTTTCAGCAAAATAACTCATTCATTTTAGCATGCTCCATTTTCAAATATAAGTCAAGCGTTTGTTTTTCTTTATGTCAAAACCATCAATCCTCTCAACAAAACAATACCTTCTCTACTGCCCCCAAGTGAGTTTTCAGCAACCTGTTAATAGTTTTTTTTTTTTTTTTTAATGTCAGTTTTACTGTTTGAATATTTAGAACAAACAGAAAGGGTTCAAAGTAAAGAAAAACATTGCCTACCTTGTGAAAAAGCAAATAGGTGATCTAAGAATTATGTCAATGCAGTGTGTGCAGTTTTGCAAAGGAATTTCCCTTCATGCTCTGTCTTTTCTTCTCTCTCACCTGTGGAATGGCATGCTTGCCTGAATGCTTTTGTAAAGTATTGGACTTGAGTGGACTTCTTTACACCGACTCTCCTTCCATGGCCCCTCAGTGTCATCTGCATCACCTTTGATCCAGGCCATGGAGTTTGGAGTTCTTTGTTTCTCCCAGCACTTTCATCTCTTCATGAGTCTTACCACCTCTGGTCCTTCAGATGAAAAGACAGTCTAACTGATTTTCCTTGGCAGCCACCCACTGAACTTCTTTTTACTTCAGACCCTTAAACTTTAATTATTCTCTTTGACATAGAAGCAAATGTGTTTGCCCTAAAAATTACATACTCTAAAACAAAACAGTTTGAGTACACATTCATTTCTGTATATATAGATTTATTATCACTTCTTAAAATTCAGATAAAACGGCAGCTAGAACTTAGACAAAAGAGTAACACAAGTAAGACTTTTTCTTCCCCATAACAAATAGTCCCTGAGATGGAAAATTAAAAGTCTCTATTAGCATTGTGAAAGTGAAAGTGTTAGTCACTCAGTTTTGTCTGGTTCTTTGCGACCTCATAGACTGTAGCCTCTGTCCAGGGATTCTCCAGGTAAGAATACTGAAGTGGGTAGCCATTCTGTTCACCAGGGGATCTTTAATGTTGTAGTCATGGATAAAGTGTGTAACTCTGAGCTACATCAGTGAATTGCAAATGATATCTACTTTCCAGAATCACTTAATGATTATGTACATCATTATGTCTGATAGATGGTAGGTGTTCAATAAAAGATGGTAACTAACATTTTTCCCTCCAGAAAGTATTGAAGTCTTGATTATCTCTTCTCTGTGATCCATAACCCAGGGTCTCAGGAAGAGTAGAGAAATCTCAGCTCCATCCATCCTCAGATTCATCTCCTGCCTGTGAATATCATACCCTTACTATTAGGGTAGCTCTGTTTTATGCTAGTGGTTCAAGTGTCTTGACCCTAGAATACCAGAACCAGTACAATGTCACTTTCTTCCACATGAGCCTCATTCAAAACAAATTTTGATATCAAGAAATTGTCCATGCACATATACAAATTTGGGAATCCAACTTGCCTTAAGGAATGTTGTTGTTTATACTACTCAAAGACTGTGAAGCTGATGTAACTGGAGAGGTTACTTCGAGATCAACTGGATTCCACATAAGCAACAACATATACTTGAAGACATTCATTTTAAGTTCTGCTTTTTAACTTTTCTGGAGTTGAAAGACATATATAGTTGAGCTTAAGCTGATTTTTCATAATATAACTAAGAGTACTACCCAATCGATGTGGAGGTCCAGCCAGCAATACATTTCAGGAGTTAGAAATAAAGTAAGGTGGAAGCAGAGAGTAAGAGCCAGATCTCCCTCTATTTTTTTTTTTTAAGATTTATTTATTTATTTATTTTGGGCGGGGGTCGGGTTGGGGAGGGAGGGGAGCAGGCGGACCACTTCTACTGGTCTTCCATTTCTCTGTTTTTATCCGTCTTTGTTCTTTGGCTCCAGCGGGCCTCCCATCGCGGTGGCGTCTGTTGTCGCAGAGCGTCAGCTCTGGGTGCATGCGCTCCAGAGCTCCAACTCGGTGATTGGACACATCAGTCCAGCTGCTCCGTGGCACGTGGGATCTTCCCAGGCCAGGGATCGAACCGGCCCCCCTTGCACTGCAAGGCGGTGTCCTTACCCACTGGACCACCAGGGAAGCCCCTGAACTAATTTCAGTGATGAAAAAGTGACAGAAGTGTTACAGAATTAACTCTTGATTTCAGCCAGGTTTTTGGGACACGGCCGGGAAGGGAGACTTGACACAGAAGACTTGAAAGCAGTGATGGAAACAAAAATAAAAAGGCTTCACGTTTGTATCGCCAAAGTAACTGTGATGTCTCTAAAAGTTAGTTGGTTATAGAATCATTATTGCTATTCTAAAAAATGCTATGTACTAATATGGTTAATATTGAAACACAGAATCCAGAACCATGAGCAAATTATGATTATATTTATTTGAGATAAATCGGCTTAGATGGAAGTTTAGATTGAAACATATTAGTGTTCTTAAAGATTCTGGATTGGAGTTTGGATTACAGGATATATATGCCACTGTTTTTCTCCCACTGATCACTTATCCTATTATTGACTGAAAAAAAAAAAAAAATACAGCCTAAAAGTTAAGAATTACATTTTATTCAATGGGCATAAACTGAGGATTAAGGGCAGGACAGAGTATCTCAGATAGCTTTGATATACTGCCCCGAAGAGGTAAGGGAGGAATCAAGATATATAGGAGTTTTTGCAACGAAGACCAGGTAGTTGGGACTTAAAAAGATTACTGTTAATTAAAGAAAATCAGATATCTCAAGTTACTGAACTTAGCACTTTTCTGTTTGGAAAAATGCAAGCATCTGGGCTCACTGAAATCATTCCTTCAATATGCACTGCAGCTCTCTGGGGCCAGTATCCTGTGCTTTATCACCTTGAGTCTCCATCACTGAGAGTGGCTGTAGAGACTGCATGCTTGATGGTGAGCATCCTGTTTCCATCCTGAGTTACCTCAGGACTCACTGCTGGGGTAGCTGTAATGTGTGATCCTTCAATGGCTGTAACATCCCTTGTTTACAGATATGACAGACATTTTTTCAATGACATCATAAAGTGTTATAGTGGTTTAAAAACTAAACATAATTTTATTATTAATAATGTTACCCTAAAATGTGGGTCCTATCTCTCATCTGAGTTTTCACCTACTTTCCATAAAATCTTTATCCTCACCTCTATAACTCAGATTCCTTATTCTACTTATTCATCTCTCACTTAACCTTCAACCCTTGCCTTAACCTTTACAAAAATACAGAATCTATTTTCCCTAAGATAAAAAACCTTACCTCCTCAAATTTATCTCATGCACAGTCATAGAGTGAGGTTTTTGAAACACAAACTGATCATATCGATGCTCTTTTAAAATTTGTGAAAGGTTCTCCATTTCCCATATAACGAAGGATTCATCTTCATATTTGCAATGAAGAATTTTCTTTGTGTTTGGATTATGGTCTTTCTCTTGCTCCCAATTTCTTTTACATTCTCATTCCCTTTCCTCTGTCCACTGCTGGCTTTCCAGTCTCACCTCTCACATATTCTTTCTTCAAAGGTTGCACTCAAATAATACTAATCTGACTATAGTTACCTTCAAACATTATCAACCACTTTGCCTTCTTTTTAAAAGAATTGAATTACATATTAGTGAAATATGGAGTTTGGATTACAGGATATATATGCCACTGTTTTTCTCCCACTGATCACTTATCCTATTATTGACTGAAAAAAAAAAAAAAATACAGCCTAAAAGTTAAGAATTACATTTTATTCAATGGGCATAAACTGAGGATTAAGGGCAGGACAGAGTATCTCAGATAGCTTTGATATACTGCCCCGAAGAGGTAAGGGAGGAATCAAGATATATAGGAGTTTTTGCAACGAAGACCAGGTAGTTGGGATTTAAAAAAGGTTACTGTTAATTAAAGAAAATCAGATATCTCAAGTTACTGAACTTAGCACTTTTCTGTTTGGAAAAATGCAAGCATCTGGGCTCACTGAAATCATTCCTTCAATATGCACTGCAGCTCTCTGGGGCCAGTATCCTGTGCTTTATCACCTTGAGTCTCCATCACTGAGAGTGGCTGTAGAGACTGCATGCTTGATGGTGAGCATCCTGTTTCCATCCTGAGTTACCTCAGGACTCACTGCTGGGGTAGCTGTAATGTGTGATCCTTCAATGGCTGTAACATCCCTTGTTTACAGATATGACAGACATTTTTTCAATGACATCATAAAGTGTTATAGTGGTTTAAAAACTAAACATAATTTTATTATTAATAATGTTACCCTAAAATGTGGGTCCTATCTCTCATCTGAGTTTTCACCTACTTTCCATAAAATCTTTATCCTCACCTCTATAACTCAGATTCCTTATTCTACTTATTCATCTCTCACTTAACCTTCAACCCTTGCCTTAACCTTTACAAAAATACAGAATCTATTTTCCCTAAGATAAAAAACCTTACCTCCTCAAATTTATCTCATGCACAGTCATAGAGTGAGGTTTTTGAAACACAAACTGATCATATCGATGCTCTTTTAAAATTTGTGAAAGGTTCTCCATTTCCCATATAACGAAGGATTCATCTTCATATTTGCAATGAAGAATTTTCTTTGTGTTTGGATTATGGTCTTTCTCTTGCTCCCAATTTCTTTTACATTCTCATTCCCTTTCCTCTGTCCACTGCTGGCTTTCCAGTCTCACCTCTCACATATTCTTTCTTCAAAGGTTGCACTCAAATAATACTAATCTGACTATAGTTACCTTCAAACATTATCAACCACTTTGCTCTTTTTTCTTCCATGATTATAAAATATCCTTCTCTCCCCTCTCTGGGAGTACCACCACCCTCGTCTTCCCTCCAGTGAGATTCCTGCATTGTTACTGAGTACTGAGCTCAGGAGCAGAATAGGGGATTGCTCTGAATCTCAGTGGACTAAGTGCTCTTCCTCTGTCCTCTCATTTCCTCATTAAAATTATCACAGAACTTTATTTTTTATTTATCTGTGTGCTCCACTGGACTGTGATCAGTTTGATAGCAGAGATAATATTATAGGCATCTTTGATTGCCAGTATTTAGAATATTGACTGACAACTGATACAGTTTTGATACTCTTTTAGAATGAGTTGCATCAGTAAATAACATTTGTAAGATGCACCTATTCAAATTAACTATACATTTACTTAAGAATGCTGTTACATAGTTCAAATCTTTATTCAAAAAAGATATCACAAAAAATTTAGTTAGATAATCTGCTAAACACAAAGGAAAACACAGACTGATAATAATACACCTTCATGAGCCACACTAGAAATCATTGAGAGGAAATGATGTGCCTGTTGTGATCTCTTAGGTGGCCTGAGTTGGTTCCATCCACAAGTTCTTTCTACATCCTGAGACATGGTTTGTTGACATGAAGCCAAGATAAGTCACCTTTTGTCATCTCTTACCTGTGAGGGTGGCAGTACGACCATTCATCTGAGTTTTCACCTACTTTCCATAAAATCTTTATCCTCACCTCTATAACTCAGATTCCTTATTCTACTTATTCATCTCTCACTTAACCTTCAACCCTTGCCTTAACCTTTACAAAAATACAGAATCTATTTTCCCTAAGATAAAAAACCTTACCTCCTCAAATTTATCTCATGCACAGTCATAGAGTGAGGTTTTTGAAACACAAACTGATCATATCGATGCTCTTTTAAAATTTGTGAAAGGTTCTCCATTTCCCATATAACGAAGGATTCATCTTCATATTTGCAATGAAGAATTTTCTTTGTGTTTGGATTATGGTCTTTCTCTTGCTCCCAATTTCTTTTACATTCTCATTCCCTTTCCTCTGTCCACTGCTGGCTTTCCAGTCTCACCTCTCACATATTCTTTCTTCAAAGGTTGCACTCAAATAATACTAATCTGACTATAGTTACCTTCAAACATTATCAACCACTTTGCTCTTTTTTCTTCCATGATTATAAAATATCCTTCTCTCCCCTCTCTGGGAGTACCACCACCCTCGTCTTCCCTCCAGTGAGATTCCTGCATTGTTACTGAGTACTGAGCTCAGGAGCAGAATAGGGGATTGCTCTGAATCTCAGTGGACTAAGTGCTCTTCCTCTGTCCTCTCATTTCCTCATTAAAATTATCACAGAACTTTATTTTTTATTTATCTGTGTGCTCCACTGGACTGTGATCAGTTTGATAGCAGAGATAATATTATAGGCATCTTTGATTGCCAGTATTTAGAATATTGACTGACAACTGATACAGTTTTGATACTCTTTTAGAATGAGTTGCATCAGTAAATAACATTTGTAAGATGCACCTATTCAAATTAACTATACATTTACTTAAGAATGCTGTTACATAGTTCAAATCTTTATTCAAAAAAGATATCACAAAAAATTTAGTTAGATAATCTGCTAAACACAAAGGAAAACACAGACTGATAATAATACACCTTCATGAGCCACACTAGAAATCATTGAGAGGAAATGATGTGCCTGTTGTGATCTCTTAGGTGGCCTGAGTTGGTTCCATCCACAAGTTCTTTCTACATCCTGAGACATGGTTTGTTGACATGAAGCCAAGATAAGTCACCTTTTGTCATCTCTTACCTGTGAGGGTGGCAGTCCATTTCTGACATGGTTAGTTTTCCTCTTCCTTTCTAATGGAGATGCCTTAATCATAGTAGAGATTTACTACTGGGGGCTTTTTCTCATCATATGGAAATCTGTATCAACCGTCTTAGATACTAATCCTCTCTTTTGCATCTTTGGTCCTTATCGTTTCTTCTGGCTTTACCAAAATACATTTGAATAGTTACTGAAGTTTGTGAACGGACAAATTCTTCCCTAGTAATCACTGTCCGATCTTACTACTTCCCTCCATGATTTCCTGTAGAATTTTTCCTAAACCATTCACTTTTAAATCTTTCTCCAACTGATAATAAATGATGTGTGAGCTATGTACAAATATAATGTAAAGTGAAAAGTGTTAGTTGTTCAGTCATGTGCAACTCTTTGTGGCCCCATGAACTATATAGCACACTAGGCTCCTCTGTCCATGGAATTCTTCAGGCAAGAGTACTGGAGTGGGTTGCCATTCCCTTCTCCAGGGAATCCTCCTGACTCGGGGATCAAACCCGGGCCTCTCATACTGAGGCAGATCTTTACCATCTGAATCACCATGGAACCCCAAATATATCATGTAAGAAAGCATGTTAATAAATGGATAATATATCAGCATCAGTTTTCCCAAGCCTGAGACAAGGGAGTGTACTCTGGTATCTTATTATATTTTAAGGAACAGAAGTGCAGGGCTGGGAAACATGAAACCAGGAAAGATTGCCAGTATTTAGAATATTGACTGACAACTGATACAGTTTTGATACTCTTTTAGAATGAGTTGCATCAGTAAATAACATTTGTAAGATGCACCTATTCAAATTAACTATACATTTACTTAAGAATGCTGTTACATAGTTCAAATCTTTATTCAAAAAAGATATCACAAAAAATTTAGTTAGATAATCTGCTAAACACAAAGGAAAACACAGACTGATAATAATACACCTTCATGAGCCACACTAGAAATCATTGAGAGGAAATGATGTGCCTGTTGTGATCTCTTAGGTGGCCTGAGTTGGTTCCATCCACAAGTTCTTTCTACATCCTGAGACATGGTTTGTTGACATGAAGCCAAGATAAGTCACCTTTTGTCATCTCTTACCTGTGAGGGTGGCAGTCCATTTCTGACATGGTTAGTTTTCCTCTTCCTTTCTAATGGAGATGCCTTAATCATAGTAGAGATTTACTACTGGGGGCTTTTTCTCATCATATGGAAATCTGTATCAACCGTCTTAGATACTAATCCTCTCTTTTGCATCTTTGGTCCTTATCGTTTCTTCTGGCTTTACCAAAATACATTTGAATAGTTACTGAAGTTTGTGAACGGACAAATTCTTCCCTAGTAATCACTGTCCGATCTTACTACTTCCCTCCATGATTTCCTGTAGAATTTTTCCTAAACCATTCACTTTTAAATCTTTCTCCAACTGATAATAAATGATGTGTGAGCTATGTACAAATATAATGTAAAGTGAAAAGTGTTAGTTGTTCAGTCATGTGCAACTCTTTGTGGCCCCATGAACTATATAGCACACTAGGCTCCTCTGTCCATGGAATTCTTCAGGCAAGAGTACTGGAGTGGGTTGCCATTCCCTTCTCCAGGGAATCCTCCTGACTCGGGGATCAAACCCGGGCCTCTCATACTGAGGCAGATCTTTACCATCTGAATCACCATGGAACCCCAAATATATCATGTAAGAAAGCATGTTAATAAATGGATAATATATCAGCATCAGTTTTCCCAAGCCTGAGACAAGGGAGTGTACTCTGGTATCTTATTTGGGGAAGTAATTCTAAGGAACAGAAGTGCAGGGCTGGGAAACATGAAACCAGGAAAGATTGCCAGTTCAAGGTTAAATGGTGACTGCTGTGGACAATAGGGAACCAGTTCCACTGAGGACTCTCTTAGGACCCATCTAATGCAGTCCTTAGGATCATTCATCATAGTCATTGAATCAGGGTGTACTTATCTATTGACCCCCATCTATTGATCGCAGGTTTGCTATACTTCCTGGTTTATCTTACCTCAGAATGGTGAGTGGATTCCTGCAGACATCCATGTGGGGACCTTGGAGAATTCTCACAGAAAAGTGAGAAATACGTGATGCTTCTAAGGCATAGTATTTCAGGTTGTACTGCATAGTGGTGGCACACAAAGCCAAGAGTAAAAATATGGGTTCAAGAAGGTCAGTCTACATAGGGCAAGAGGAAGAATAGGGAAAGCATTGTAGATGGGGTGATCATTGAGTTGCACAAAATACTGGCTTCAGCCTCAATGAATTATTACCGTACAGAATGAAATGCTTTGGCAAAGTCAGTGAATATAAAGGAGAGATTTTTCTATTTCCCTTCTTCGGCATCTTACTTACAGGAATAATTTCATTCTGGCTCTGCTTAATGAGCTTTATGACCCTGGGCAAGTGAACACCTTGGCTGGATTCCAATTTCTTCATTTATGAAATGAGATGATCACTGAGCTCCACTGCAGCTGTTACTTTATGATTCTATGAATTTATATCCTCATAGTACACAAGAGCCTAAAATCCTACTATCCTCCCAGAAGTATGCATATTACTCTATATTGCTTTATGCTAGATACTCTGCTAGAATTTTTCCAGGGCCTGGAGATCCCACTAAATTTCATTTTGGTTTCTCTTGGTCTGTATGCTGATAGTAATGATTCGTGAATTGCTCTGGAGTTTCCTAAATATTTATACAAGAAAAGAAAAGTCTATAATGAATGCAGCCATGAAAAACATAGTTAACACTGACTTCATGAAAATCTTAGCATATACCTGTGGAAATGGTGAACTGATAAACCACACACTAAATGGTAAATTTCCAAAGCATTTCAACTCAAATGACAAAAAACAACCCAACTCTGAACTTATTCCCATGGCCTCTAGACAAGGGGTCCCCGACCCCTGGACCATCGACTGCTGTTGATCCATGACCTATTAGGAATTGGGTCACTCATCAGGAGGTGAGTTGCAGGCAAAACTGAAACCATTCCCTCACCCCAGTCCATGGGAAAATTATCTTCCACAAAGCTAGTTCCCCAAGAAGACTGGGTCTATTGCTCTAGACAATTACAATCTGACAGATGAATTCTGCTTCCTGATATCCTTCCATGTTCCGCTTTCTCTCCTAGTTCGAGCAACATCAGCTTGCTTCTCGCTTCTTGACTATGCTTAGCTCATCTCTGACTCAGTAGACTTACCATTGGTGTTCTTCCTGCCTGGATTGCTCTGTTCATCTGTGTTTTCTCCCTATCATTCATCTCTCAGAGCAAAATCACATCCTCAGGAGAAGCCTGTCCTGCCCATCCAGTCTAAATTCATTTTGTATTACTTTATTTTTATTTCCCTGAATTTTTTTTCCCAAAATAACCATCAGATTTTTTTGGTTATCTATATTTGGGCTTCCCTGATGACTCAGAGGTAAAGCATCTGCCTACTAATGCAAGAGACATGGGTTTCATCCCTGGGTTTGGAAGATCTCCTGGAGATGGAATGACAACCCACTCCAGTATTCTGGCCTGGGAAACACCATGGACAGAGGAGTCTGGCAGGTTACACCCATGGGGTCATGAAAGAGTCAAACATAACTTAGAGACTAAACAGTAACAAGTTTATATTTAGTTACATATTTATGTGTTGTCTGTCTTTAATAAAAGGTAGGCTTCCTTCTTCAATTGTATCACCTGTTCCTAGGAGAATATCTGGAACATAATCAATTCAGGATAAATATTTGTTGGCCAGATAAATGATTGCTAAGTAGTCCATGGTCAACATTCAAACAAAAGAGAGCAATCATTGAACTTGAAACTAAGAATTCTTAAGTTGTTTGTGATATGAGGTTATATAATCTGAAATAATAACATGTATCCAGTCTATTGCAAAGGTTATTGTTTTATGTCTCAGCTTTGCTTCATTTTCTGACGCTTTCCCTTCAAGAATATTTTGTAAGAATGCATTCATTATTTCATACTTTATGCTTATGGTTTGAATCCCAGCTTATCATATATTATTTGTGATAATTTTTCTAATGGCCTCTAGACAAGGGGTCCCCGACCCCTGGACCATCGACTGCTGTTGATCCATGACCTATTAGGAATTGGGTCACTCATCAGGAGGTGAGTTGCAGGCAAAACTGAAACCATTCCCTCACCCCAGTCCATGGGAAAATTATCTTCCACAAAGCTAGTTCCCCAAGAAGACTGGGTCTATTGCTCTAGACAATTACAATCTGACAGATGAATTCTGCTTCCTGATATCCTTCCATGTTCCGCTTTCTCTCCTAGTTCGAGCAACATCAGCTTGCTTCTCGCTTCTTGACTATGCTTAGCTCATCTCTGACTCAGTAGACTTACCATTGGTGTTCTTCCTGCCTGGATTGCTCTGTTCATCTGTGTTTTCTCCCTATCATTCATCTCTCAGAGCAAAATCACATCCTCAGGAGAAGCCTGTCCTGCCCATCCAGTCTAAATTCATTTTGTATTACTTTATTTTTATTTCCCTGAATTTTTTTTCCCAAAATAACCATCAGATTTTTTTGGTTATCTATATTTGGGCTTCCCTGATGACTCAGAGGTAAAGCATCTGCCTACTAATGCAAGAGACATGGGTTTCATCCCTGGGTTTGGAAGATCTCCTGGAGATGGAATGACAACCCACTCCAGTATTCTGGCCTGGGAAACACCATGGACAGAGGAGTCTGGCAGGTTACACCCATGGGGTCATGAAAGAGTCAAACATAACTTAGAGACTAAACAGTAACAAGTTTATATTTAGTTACATATTTATGTGTTGTCTGTCTTTAATAAAAGGTAGGCTTCCTTCTTCAATTGTATCACCTGTTCCTAGGAGAATATCTGGAACATAATCAATTCAGGATAAATATTTGTTGGCCAGATAAATGATTGCTAAGTAGTCCATGGTCAACATTCAAACAAAAGAGAGCAATCATTGAACTTGAAACTAAGAATTCTTAAGTTGTTTGTGATATGAGGTTATATAATCTGAAATAATAACATGTATCCAGTCTATTGCAAAGGTTATTGTTTTATGTCTCAGCTTTGCTTCATTTTCTGACGCTTTCCCTTCAAGAATATTTTGTAAGAATGCATTCATTATTTCATACTTTATGCTTATGGTTTGAATCCCAGCTTATCATATATTATTTGTGATAATTTTTCTAAGTTACTTAGCTACCATATGCTTCAGTTTCCTCATCTACAGAAAAATGATGGCAACCGTATGCACTTCATATATAATATCCAGAGTGCTTAGGAATTACCCAACACACGGTAACTGTTTTATGTAAGTGTTAGCTACTGTTTGTTTGTTTTTTTTTAATTCTGTCTTTTAGTAAACACTTCAATATATCTTGTTTGTTTATTATTTTGTTTCTTAACACACGGTAAAACATTCAGGTATTTTTTTAGTGCCATCTTAGTGCCACTTTATGAATAAATTTTTCTCCCCCAAAATGGAATTAATTTTGTCTCAATTTACTTAATATGTGTAATACCATTTGGTTAAAAGGGTTCTCTTTGTAATGACTACTGGTTTTCATGAATAGAGGATAAAACATCACATCTACTTTTTCAAGTCAATTGGCTTCTCATTTCAATACACTTCAAAAAATTCATTTTATTATACTATAATTCATTATAATTCCAAATAATTTTTTAGAAAAACAGTTACTGAAATTAGTGAAAAAATTTGTGTATCCAACCCCAGTTGATGTATATGTGTTGTTTTTCCAGAAGATTTGTAACTTAAAAGGACAATAAATTAAACATTTTTGAGAATAGCTCTTATAATTTAAAATAGTTTATACCCAAAATGAAGTGTGAAACAAAATATTATATACAAATTATGTGTTGACTGTCTTTAATAAAAGGTAGGCTTCCTTCTTCAATTGTATCACCTGTTCCTAGGAGAATATCTGGAACATAATCAATTCAGGATAAATATTTGTTGGCCAGATAAATGATTGCTAAGTAGTCCATGGTCAACATTCAAACAAAAGAGAGCAATCATTGAACTTGAAACTAAGAATTCTTAAGTTGTTTGTGATATGAGGTTATATAATCTGAAATAATAACATGTATCCAGTCTATTGCAAAGGTTATTGTTTTATGTCTCAGCTTTGCTTCATTTTCTGACGCTTTCCCTTCAAGAATATTTTGTAAGAATGCATTCATTATTTCATACTTTATGCTTATGGTTTGAATCCCAGCTTATCATATATTATTTGTGATAATTTTTCTAAGTTACTTAGCTACCATATGCTTCAGTTTCCTCATCTACAGAAAAATGATGGCAACCGTATGCACTTCATATATAATATCCAGAGTGCTTAGGAATTACCCAACACACGGTAACTGTTTTATGTAAGTGTTAGCTACTGTTTGTTTGTTTTTTTTTAATTCTGTCTTTTAGTAAACACTTCAATATATCTTGTTTGTTTATTATTTTGTTTCTTAACACACGGTAAAACATTCAGGTATTTTTTTAGTGCCATCTTAGTGCCACTTTATGAATAAATTTTTCTCCCCCAAAATGGAATTAATTTTGTCTCAATTTACTTAATATGTGTAATACCATTTGGTTAAAAGGGTTCTCTTTGTAATGACTACTGGTTTTCATGAATAGAGGATAAAACATCACATCTACTTTTTCAAGTCAATTGGCTTCTCATTTCAATACACTTCAAAAAATTCATTTTATTATACTATAATTCATTATAATTCCAAATAATTTTTTAGAAAAACAGTTACTGAAATTAGTGAAAAAATTTGTGTATCCAACCCCAGTTGATGTATATGTGTTGTTTTTCCAGAAGATTTGTAACTTAAAAGGACAATAAATTAAACATTTTTGAGAATAGCTCTTATAATTTAAAATAGTTTATACCCAAAATGAAGTGTGAAACAAAATATTATATACAAATTATAGTTTATATCTATTTTTCCAGTTATAGTCAGATGTGTTAATTTCTTACTAAGAACTTCATATGCTTCATTTTCTAATAATAGAAATATAGATGAAACTCTAAAAATGTTCTCCTGAGTATGTTTAGAAATTGAACAGATATAATGCTTTTATTATTTGCAATCATCTCTTCTATTTCCTGAAAAGACTAATCTAAATCTTTATTATTAGTTCTGAGTTTCCATGTATCAACCTGCAGGGACAATCATCTGCACATAAAATAGGGTAATCACATATGAATCTTTTGATTTCCCTCTGCCTCTGGTCATAAATATCTCTGTATTCACTTATATTTACTTCCTGTTCTTCTGTGGAAGATCAAGAAAAGCACCCCCTTTTCAAATTCATGCCTCTGTCCCCTTTGCTTGTTGGAGTAAAGAGTATTAGATATACCTGATTTAGATGTACCTGAATGTGAATCCCAGTTGTTACTTAATGGAACAATGGTTATTAAAAACTTCTGATTCTCTTTTGTTTCTCTGTTTTAAAATAGATAATAAGTTCTACCTTGTTGAGTTATGATTATAAATATTATAAATTAAATTGTGTGTTAAACAGCCAGCAGTATATACATTTTGTGGTTGTTTAGTTGCTAAGTCATGACTCTTCTGTGACCCCATGGACCATAGCACATTAGGCTTCTCTGTCTATGGGATTTCCCAGGGCAGAATACTGGTGTGGGTTGCCATTTCCCTCTGGGCCCCCCCTTTAAAATTTTGGAATTAATTTTGTCTCAATTTACTTAATATGTGTAATACCATTTGGTTAAAAGGGTTCTCTTTGTAATGACTACTGGTTTTCATGAATAGAGGATAAAACATCACATCTACTTTTTCAAGTCAATTGGCTTCTCATTTCAATACACTTCAAAAAATTCATTTTATTATACTATAATTCATTATAATTCCAAATAATTTTTTAGAAAAACAGTTACTGAAATTAGTGAAAAAATTTGTGTATCCAACCCCAGTTGATGTATATGTGTTGTTTTTCCAGAAGATTTGTAACTTAAAAGGACAATAAATTAAACATTTTTGAGAATAGCTCTTATAATTTAAAATAGTTTATACCCAAAATGAAGTGTGAAACAAAATATTATATACAAATTATAGTTTATATCTATTTTTCCAGTTATAGTCAGATGTGTTAATTTCTTACTAAGAACTTCATATGCTTCATTTTCTAATAATAGAAATATAGATGAAACTCTAAAAATGTTCTCCTGAGTATGTTTAGAAATTGAACAGATATAATGCTTTTATTATTTGCAATCATCTCTTCTATTTCCTGAAAAGACTAATCTAAATCTTTATTATTAGTTCTGAGTTTCCATGTATCAACCTGCAGGGACAATCATCTGCACATAAAATAGGGTAATCACATATGAATCTTTTGATTTCCCTCTGCCTCTGGTCATAAATATCTCTGTATTCACTTATATTTACTTCCTGTTCTTCTGTGGAAGATCAAGAAAAGCACCCCCTTTTCAAATTCATGCCTCTGTCCCCTTTGCTTGTTGGAGTAAAGAGTATTAGATATACCTGATTTAGATGTACCTGAATGTGAATCCCAGTTGTTACTTAATGGAACAATGGTTATTAAAAACTTCTGATTCTCTTTTGTTTCTCTGTTTTAAAATAGATAATAAGTTCTACCTTGTTGAGTTATGATTATAAATATTATAAATTAAATTGTGTGTTAAACAGCCAGCAGTATATACATTTTGTGGTTGTTTAGTTGCTAAGTCATGACTCTTCTGTGACCCCATGGACCATAGCACATTAGGCTTCTCTGTCTATGGGATTTCCCAGGGCAGAATACTGGTGTGGGTTGCCATTTCCCTCTCCAGGGGATCTTCCTGGCCCAGGGATCAGACCCATGTCTCCTGCATTGGCAGGTAGATTCTTTAAAACTGAGCTACCAGGGAAAGACATATAAGACCTAAAAGAGTTTATTTTCTTCCTTTGTTTCATTTTCCTCTCCTAAATTCACAACTTGCCAGACCTCAATTGTCTTTGTTGACACAAATTTCCTTTCGTCCCTCTGTAATATCTCATTTTCTTATTTTTATCTTGTCCCTATCCAAATCACTCCATTACCTGTTCAATTCTAAACTTCCTCTCTCATTCTTACAGCCAAATTTCTCTAAAATTTTCTCCATCTTCATTTCCTCAGTTTCCCATGCATCCTTCTAGCTACTATGTATGCATGCATGCTAAGTCGCTTCAGTCGTGTTCAACTCTATGTGACCCTATGGACTGTAACCTGCTAGGCTTCTCTGTCCATTGAATTCTCTAGGCAAGAATACTGAAGTGGATTACCGTGCCCTCCTCCAGGGAATTTTTCCCACCCAGGGATCAAATCTGCTTCTCTAAGTCTCCTGCATTAACAGGCAGATTCTTTACCACTAAGGCCACCTACAAAGCCCTCTAGCTACTATTCACTAGCTCAAATACCATCATGTTATCAAAACTTCTGTCTGCAAGATTAACAAGAATCAGCTGCCAATTTTATCATTTTCTCTATGATCCTTCTTCTTCTTCCACCTCCTTCAAAGCCTTACCTTTTGGGTTTTGATGACACGGTGTGATTTATCCTCCACTCTAAGTGACTGTCTTTATTCTAGCTCCCTCTTACACACATGTAAGTTCAGCAGTCCCTTGGTTTCTTGTGCACTCTATTCTAACAGAGCAATATTACAAGTTCCCACAACATGGATAGTTTCCTCTCTGCTGCTGTCTCCCAAATCAAACTCTCCAGCCAAGCATATCAACCAGTTAGTATACTTTTCAACCTGAATATCCTGTATGACACTCAACTCAACAACTAGAATCTTCATCTCAAATCTATTGCTAATGCTTTTCTCTGCTGCTTACTGGACAAAGAGCTTTCAAATGTCCAAACTACAGGAAAATGATACTTTCTAGATTTCTCTCTGTTCCTCATCAACCCTATTCAAATGATCATACAGTGAATTCTATTGTATAAATGTCATTCCATCTGTTCTGACTTTCTCTACTGCTTAAAATCAATGCCTTGGTATTTTTCACCTACTGCAATCATATTTCCCAATTGCTTTCCTCAATCATTTATTTCTCCTTTTTACTGATCCTTGTTCAAAATATTACCAAGTTGTTAACATTCTAAAACATAAAACTTTAAAAAAACATTATAAATTTTGATAATTGTAAGTTCTCCAGTAGTAATTATATGTTTAATTGCAATCCCCAGAGAATGGAGAGAACAGAAAAAATACTTAAGTCTGAAACTCCTTCATGAGAAGCTCCACATCATACTACTTTAAAGAATCTGACCTCCCTAACTTCTCCTCTACCTCCAAAAATTAAAGAAACTAGCTTTACTTCAGAAAATTATTTAAAAGAAGTGATGAAGAGGAAAATTTTAAATCAGCCAGAGAAAAAGTTTGAATCACATACAATAAAACAGCCAAATGGATGACGGCAGATTTCTTATTGGAAACAAGGTAAACCAGAAGACAGTAAAACAGTCTTAAAACCATCTGAAAGAAAAGAATTTCCACCAACCTAGCATTCTAAATTCAACAAAAATTAAACTCCAGAAACAAAGGGAAAATACTTTTTTAGACTAAGAAAAGCTGAAAGAATTTATCATCCATTAGCAGTTTTATCATTTTCTCTATGATCCTTCTTCTTCTTCCACCTCCTTCAAAGCCTTACCTTTTGGGTTTTGATGACACGGTGTGATTTATCCTCCACTCTAAGTGACTGTCTTTATTCTAGCTCCCTCTTACACACATGTAAGTTCAGCAGTCCCTTGGTTTCTTGTGCACTCTATTCTAACAGAGCAATATTACAAGTTCCCACAACATGGATAGTTTCCTCTCTGCTGCTGTCTCCCAAATCAAACTCTCCAGCCAAGCATATCAACCAGTTAGTATACTTTTCAACCTGAATATCCTGTATGACACTCAACTCAACAACTAGAATCTTCATCTCAAATCTATTGCTAATGCTTTTCTCTGCTGCTTACTGGACAAAGAGCTTTCAAATGTCCAAACTACAGGAAAATGATACTTTCTAGATTTCTCTCTGTTCCTCATCAACCCTATTCAAATGATCATACAGTGAATTCTATTGTATAAATGTCATTCCATCTGTTCTGACTTTCTCTACTGCTTAAAATCAATGCCTTGGTATTTTTCACCTACTGCAATCATATTTCCCAATTGCTTTCCTCAATCATTTATTTCTCCTTTTTACTGATCCTTGTTCAAAATATTACCAAGTTGTTAACATTCTAAAACATAAAACTTTAAAAAAACATTATAAATTTTGATAATTGTAAGTTCTCCAGTAGTAATTATATGTTTAATTGCAATCCCCAGAGAATGGAGAGAACAGAAAAAATACTTAAGTCTGAAACTCCTTCATGAGAAGCTCCACATCATACTACTTTAAAGAATCTGACCTCCCTAACTTCTCCTCTACCTCCAAAAATTAAAGAAACTAGCTTTACTTCAGAAAATTATTTAAAAGAAGTGATGAAGAGGAAAATTTTAAATCAGCCAGAGAAAAAGTTTGAATCACATACAATAAAACAGCCAAATGGATGACGGCAGATTTCTTATTGGAAACAAGGTAAACCAGAAGACAGTAAAACAGTCTTAAAACCATCTGAAAGAAAAGAATTTCCACCAACCTAGCATTCTAAATTCAACAAAAATTAAACTCCAGAAACAAAGGGAAAATACTTTTTTAGACTAAGAAAAGCTGAAAGAATTTATCATCCATTAGCAGATCTACATCATAACATATACTGAAAAAGGTCCTTCAATACAGAGGAAAATGGCAGAAGCTGAAAATCTGAATATTCACCAGGAAATAGAAAGCACTGGAAATGATAAATGCATAAGTAAATATGAAAGATGTTTTTCTCACTCATTAAATCCTTTTAAATGGCAAATGATTGTTTAAGGCAAAAATAATAATGCACTGTAGTATTTGTCGGAAGTAGAATGTATGACCAAAAGAGCACAAAGGACAGGAAGCAAGAAATAGGAAGTATAGATTTAAACAAATATTTCATTATAGAAGATATATGGAGGGGAAGTAAGCACAAATAAGCTGTTCATTAGCATTAGTCATTAGGGAAATGTAAATTAAAACCATCAGGAGGGCTTCCCTGGTTGTCCAGTGGATAAGGACACTACCTTTCAGTGCAAGGGGCGCTGGTTTGATCCCTGGCCTGGGAAGATCCCTCGTGCCTTGGAGCAGCTGGACCGATGTGTCCAACTACTGAGCTGGAGCTGTGGAGCACATGTGCCCAGAGCCGGTTCTCCACAAGGACAGAGGCCACTGCGATGGGAGACCCACATGGGCCAAAGAACAAATATGGATGAAAATAGATAAATGAAAGACCAATAGAAGTGCCCCCCCAAAATATATATATGTAAAATCATCAGGAGATACCATGAAATTCGTATGTGAATGGCTTAAGTTAAATGACTGATCATACCAAATGTTGAGAAGGACGCAGAGCAATTGAACTGCTGATGGGAATGTAAAGTGCTATAGTCACTTTGAGCACAAAATTGACAGATTTCTAACATTGTGAATAAATACTTACCATGCAATCTAGTCATCCTAAGTATTTTCCCAAGAGAAATGAAAGTATATAACAATATACTTCTACGCAGCTATTTCTAACAGCTATGTAATAGCTCCAAAATGGGGTCAACCCGTGTATCCATCCATGGTTGAATCAAGAAACAAAATTGTGATATACCCTTACAATGAAATACTACTCATTAATAAAATGAATGAACTACGGATATAGTTTAAAATATGGATGTATTCCCATCTATTTATGCTTAGTGAAAGAAGTCACATTAAAGAAACTCAACTTCATGATCCCACTTATAAAACATTCTAGAACTTACCTGTAAATCCCTAGTGACAAAAATAAATCAGTAGTTTCACAGAAGAGGATGTGAGCATGGCAAGAATGAAGAACTGTAAAAAGGCATGAGGAAATGTTTAGAAATGATGGATATGTTCATTATCTTTATTGCTTTGACTGCCTTTTCAGTGTCTACATGTCAAAATGTATCCAAATATAGACTCTATATATTAATGCAATGCAGTTCATCATATATTAATTATACCTCCAATAAACCTGTTAATTTGATATCTATATTCTTCAGCATATTATGGAAAGTGCTGTCTTACATGCGTAGGCTTAATTCCTACTTTCCAACTGCATGCATCCTATCCTTCAGTCACACAGCATCACTACCTACTATATCCTAAGAACAATTTCATACCACCATGAATCAATATTCAGGCCTTCTTTCTAGTGTTGATTTTATCCCATAGCGACTGGACGTTAAATGAGCTGGAGCTGTGGAGCACATGTGCCCAGAGCCGGTTCTCCACAAGGACAGAGGCCACTGCGATGGGAGACCCACATGGGCCAAAGAACAAATATGGATGAAAATAGATAAATGAAAGACCAATAGAAGTGCCCCCCCAAAATATATATATGTAAAATCATCAGGAGATACCATGAAATTCGTATGTGAATGGCTTAAGTTAAATGACTGATCATACCAAATGTTGAGAAGGACGCAGAGCAATTGAACTGCTGATGGGAATGTAAAGTGCTATAGTCACTTTGAGCACAAAATTGACAGATTTCTAACATTGTGAATAAATACTTACCATGCAATCTAGTCATCCTAAGTATTTTCCCAAGAGAAATGAAAGTATATAACAATATACTTCTACGCAGCTATTTCTAACAGCTATGTAATAGCTCCAAAATGGGGTCAACCCGTGTATCCATCCATGGTTGAATCAAGAAACAAAATTGTGATATACCCTTACAATGAAATACTACTCATTAATAAAATGAATGAACTACGGATATAGTTTAAAATATGGATGTATTCCCATCTATTTATGCTTAGTGAAAGAAGTCACATTAAAGAAACTCAACTTCATGATCCCACTTATAAAACATTCTAGAACTTACCTGTAAATCCCTAGTGACAAAAATAAATCAGTAGTTTCACAGAAGAGGATGTGAGCATGGCAAGAATGAAGAACTGTAAAAAGGCATGAGGAAATGTTTAGAAATGATGGATATGTTCATTATCTTTATTGCTTTGACTGCCTTTTCAGTGTCTACATGTCAAAATGTATCCAAATATAGACTCTATATATTAATGCAATGCAGTTCATCATATATTAATTATACCTCCAATAAACCTGTTAATTTGATATCTATATTCTTCAGCATATTATGGAAAGTGCTGTCTTACATGCGTAGGCTTAATTCCTACTTTCCAACTGCATGCATCCTATCCTTCAGTCACACAGCATCACTACCTACTATATCCTAAGAACAATTTCATACCACCATGAATCAATATTCAGGCCTTCTTTCTAGTGTTGATTTTATCCCATAACTAGAAAATATCTAACTTTCCTTCAAGGTACAATTCGAATGCCCTTGACACCAAAGTACCTCCAAAATAAGAAAAACAAGGAAATAATATTTGTTGATTATGTCTTATTTCACCCAGGGTGAGTGAAAAATCTTAATGTCACTAACCAGTAGAAGTCCATCAAATCAACAAAATCTCAGAACTCTTTACCCTGGAATTAATAATGACAAGAAAGATATTAGTTGAGAATGATTAACTCAGCACTAAGAGTGAATGATTAATGGAGGGTTTACTGAAGAATTATATTAGACACACATATCCTCATAATAATAGCTAAAGTTTATTGAGTGATTATGATACTGTATACATTATGAATGTATTATCTCAATGCAGAAATATGCACTGACACATTTTTATTATCTGCATTATAAAAATAAACTAAGACTTAGGAGTTAAATTAGCTTTCCCATAGTCTCAAAGCTCATTAATTCAAAGGAGATTTGAAAATCAGTACAAATTGAGAGATTTTCTTATTCTCAACACCTGCCATTCATATATACAATAGATTATAACTAGCACACCGTGGTTCTTATAGGAATTTCTAAAGTCACTTCACTGAGGAATTAATTAAACATTTATTCAGGTATAGTTGAGTAAAATGTCTCTTTTTTCCATGCATCCTGTTAATTTCCCATTCATACTCTACATATCCTGAACTTTTATCTTCTTACTTATAGATAATAGATAAGTGACAGAATGAACCCGTTTTAGTGTTTGGACTGCTAAACTAATTTCACAGAACTTTATATCTCTGTCTGCTCAGAATCCCAATCCTATAACTTTTCTTTCATCAACTGCATTCACATTGTTTCAAATATCCCAGATTCTAGTTGTCACTGTATTGAATCTATACAGTGCTTCTCCTGTAAGTTGCTTCCAAGATGGTGGTTTTTGTTTTTCTGCAATGTCTTCATCAGTACTAATAAGGGTGAGAGGTATTGTGTAACAGCCCTAACTGTTACAGAAAAGAAACATCTTCCCGACAAAGTTTCACTAGATTAAGGCTTCTCTACTGGAGAGAAGTAATTTTTTTCGTGGTCACTTACTGCATAATATTTTCAAATGTTTGCCTTGGCTTTTAACAGTTTTTCATATCAGGGCTTACACAGTTATATCACATTTTCCCTGCACTCTGTCCCTTCACTCTGGGTTAGAATGGCCACCTCCCCGGGTTTCCCTGGTGGTCCAGTGGGTAAAAGGTCCGCTTTGCAATGCAGGGGGTACCGATTTGATCCCTGGCCTGGGAGGACCCCATGTGCCGCGGAATGGCTTTACCAGTGTGTCCAGTTGTGAGCCAGCACCCTGGAGTGCATGCACCCAAAGTCAGTGCTTTGCAACAGGAGAAGCCACTGCAAATGGGAGGCCAGTACAAATAAAGAGGGATGAAAGCAAATAAATGAAAACACCAATAAAAGAGGCCAAAAATTAAAAAAAAAAAAAAAAAAAAAAGAAAAAAAGAATTGCCACTTACCCCACTGCATACTTCCCTGGCACTTTGCCTAGTGCAGTGTTATAAAACTTTGCCTGTCGTAGTCTGCTAGACTGCTAGTCTGCTAACTACTCCCAGGGCATGTCCCTGTCCTGTTTCTTTCAAATGAAGAAGTCATTGGGGACTTCTCAGCCTCCATCTTATTAGGACTCTTAGCAGCATTTGACATAGCTGTCTCTCCTTATTCCTTGAATCCCTTACTTTATGTGACTACCAGGTCAGTACACTCTCTTAGCTTTCCAATGCCCATGCGGGTCACTACATTGCTATCTCTTTCTGGCCAAGGTGAATGACCCCGAAGGGGCCATGTAGAGCATGGTATGCCATTGGATCTGGTAGCCCTGTCCCCAGAGCTAATCATTTGAGCGTTTTTTTTTCCTATCTATTTTGAGTCTTTTTTTCTATCTCATCCATTTCTGTGGCTTTAAAAACCATCTCTATGCTGACAAATCCTGAATTTATATCTCCAGCACAGACCTCTCCATGAACACCATTGTATTATATATATCTGCCTATTTGATATTTCCAGTTGCACATCTTATAGACATCCAAGCCCTAGCTTGTCCTAAATTGAGCCCTGAGTCTACCTTCCTCCCAAATCTCCTAATACAGGCTTTCATATCTTGGTAAGGACAGTTCCGTCCCTCCTGTTGCTCAAACCCCTGGACTCACTTCTGACTCAGCCCATTTGTCTCTAATAAGATAGATGATCCATTAACAAATCCTTTCATATCCCTATACAATTTGTACCTACTTCACTGTTACCACCCTGACCCTAACTACCATCATCTACCTGGATTACTGTCACTGCTTCCAAAATGTCTCCTAATTGATATATCCTTACTCCCTTCAGCCTATCCTTAATATGGCAGCTAAGGAAATTATGTTGCTCAAACCCAGCCAAGGCTTCACATTCCTCTCAGAGTAAAAGACAAACATTCTAACGACCCACAGGGTCTTTCAGGATTTACCACCTCACCCTCAGCCCATTATATCTACCCTTCCTTTCCCTGCTCACTCTGGTCCACACTGGTTTCTTTGCTGTTGTTCAAACACCCTAAGCAAAATCCTCTGTACTTGCTCTTCCTTTTGCCTAGAACACTTTTCCCCACAATGCCCACATGGCTCATTCTCCAGCTTCTCCCAGATTTTGACTCAAATGTTATCTTCCTAGGGAAACTCTCCTTGATCCTCTCTAGAAGGTGAAAAATTTATGACCATTTTCCTGCTTCATTTCTTTTCATAAAACTTGCCATGCAGTATTCTGTTGTAGTGAGGCACTCAATTTATTCTCTCTTCTCTCATTAGAATGCAAAACTCAGAAGACAAGGATTCTGTTTTTCTCACCATCATTTTCCTAAGTCTTAGAACACTGTCTGATATATAGCAGTCATTCTAAAAGCATTCACAGAAATTGTAAAAGTTTGAAGCATGTGAATGGGTGAATGAGAGAGTGAATGAATGAATATTTCCCATGACCTAACCTAATTTATATGACAGATAAATAATACAATAAATATTTATTGAAATGAAAAGAAAGCTCAGGCAAATAGGACAAAATAAAAATGAGACCATTGTATTATATATATCTGCCTATTTGATATTTCCAGTTGCACATCTTATAGACATCCAAGCCCTAGCTTGTCCTAAATTGAGCCCTGAGTCTACCTTCCTCCCAAATCTCCTAATACAGGCTTTCATATCTTGGTAAGGACAGTTCCGTCCCTCCTGTTGCTCAAACCCCTGGACTCACTTCTGACTCAGCCCATTTGTCTCTAATAAGATAGATGATCCATTAACAAATCCTTTCATATCCCTATACAATTTGTACCTACTTCACTGTTACCACCCTGACCCTAACTACCATCATCTACCTGGATTACTGTCACTGCTTCCAAAATGTCTCCTAATTGATATATCCTTACTCCCTTCAGCCTATCCTTAATATGGCAGCTAAGGAAATTATGTTGCTCAAACCCAGCCAAGGCTTCACATTCCTCTCAGAGTAAAAGACAAACATTCTAACGACCCACAGGGTCTTTCAGGATTTACCACCTCACCCTCAGCCCATTATATCTACCCTTCCTTTCCCTGCTCACTCTGGTCCACACTGGTTTCTTTGCTGTTGTTCAAACACCCTAAGCAAAATCCTCTGTACTTGCTCTTCCTTTTGCCTAGAACACTTTTCCCCACAATGCCCACATGGCTCATTCTCCAGCTTCTCCCAGATTTTGACTCAAATGTTATCTTCCTAGGGAAACTCTCCTTGATCCTCTCTAGAAGGTGAAAAATTTATGACCATTTTCCTGCTTCATTTCTTTTCATAAAACTTGCCATGCAGTATTCTGTTGTAGTGAGGCACTCAATTTATTCTCTCTTCTCTCATTAGAATGCAAAACTCAGAAGACAAGGATTCTGTTTTTCTCACCATCATTTTCCTAAGTCTTAGAACACTGTCTGATATATAGCAGTCATTCTAAAAGCATTCACAGAAATTGTAAAAGTTTGAAGCATGTGAATGGGTGAATGAGAGAGTGAATGAATGAATATTTCCCATGACCTAACCTAATTTATATGACAGATAAATAATACAATAAATATTTATTGAAATGAAAAGAAAGCTCAGGCAAATAGGACAAAATAAAAATGAGAAAAAGACGAAGATGAATGGAGAAAAAAAATAGTAATAACAGCATTATTCTTTTTTCTGGTCTTCAAAACTGATGTGGGAAAAGGCAAATTGTTTGGAACAGCTTATACTATTTTTTATTTTAGCACAAGCACTGAAATTTTCTTTTTAATTTTTAAGTTTCTTGCCACCTACTTTCTTTATGCTTGTAAATAATGATGATCCACCTACTCAACTGGTTTCTGTCAGCTATCCCGACCTTTGGTCCAATCTTACTTCGCTGTTTGACCTAGCCTAGCATGCTGTAAAGACATTTAGATTTAAAACTACTAAATAAATCAAAAGGAATATGTCAGTTCCTTTTACACTAGACTGTACTTTGGTTCTCAGGGAATAAATGTGATAAATTGTTTAGACACTAGTGGAGACTTAACTGCTCTTTCTCTCTGTATATAAGAGAGAGAGAGAGAGAGAGCCCTCAGTCTTCCTTTCTCCAAGTTATGTCAGGAACGTTTCCCAATATTTTCCTCACTTCACAGCAGTTTATCGGGGTTCTAATAAATAAAACTGAAGAGGAATTCACCTGTGCCTTTTCATGGTGGTTGATAAAGATGCTCACACTATCAGTACAATTGTCACTTCATTCTGAGAGGTGTGTTGTGTACAAACCTCTTGCTTTTTCTGTAACTAGATGGACATTCTAATTTCTGTAGTTAGCTCTTCCCACTTCCTTACATTTTGACCAAATTTTTTGAATCTCTACTCTAGAAGGTGAAATTTATGACCATTTTCCTGCTTCATTTCTTTTCATAAAACTTGCCATGCAGTATTCTGTTGTAGTGAGGCACTCAATTTATTCTCTTCTCTCATTAGAATGCAAAACTCAGAAGACAAGGATTCTGTTTTTCTCACCATCATTTTCCTAAGTCTTAGAACACTGTCTGATATATAGCAGTCATTCTAAAAGCATTCACAGAAATTGTAAAAGTTTGAAGCATGTGAATGGGTGAATGAGAGAGTGAATGAATGAATATTTCCCATGACCTAACCTAATTTATATGACAGATAAATAATACAATAAATATTTATTGAAATGAAAAGAAAGCTCAGGCAAATAGGACAAAATAAAAATGAGAAAAAGACGAAGATGAATGGAGAAAAAAAATAGTAATAACAGCATTATTCTTTTTTCTGGTCTTCAAAACTGATGTGGGAAAAGGCAAATTGTTTGGAACAGCTTATACTATTTTTTATTTTAGCACAAGCACTGAAATTTTCTTTTTAATTTTTAAGTTTCTTGCCACCTACTTTCTTTATGCTTGTAAATAATGATGATCCACCTACTCAACTGGTTTCTGTCAGCTATCCCGACCTTTGGTCCAATCTTACTTCGCTGTTTGACCTAGCCTAGCATGCTGTAAAGACATTTAGATTTAAAACTACTAAATAAATCAAAAGGAATATGTCAGTTCCTTTTACACTAGACTGTACTTTGGTTCTCAGGGAATAAATGTGATAAATTGTTTAGACACTAGTGGAGACTTAACTGCTCTTTCTCTCTGTATATAAAGAGAGAGAGAGAGAGAGAGAGAGCCCTCAGTCTTCCTTTCTCCAAGTTATGTCAGGAACGTTTCCCAATATTTTCCTCACTTCACAGCAGTTTATCGGGGTTCTAATAAATAAAACTGAAGAGGAATTCACCTGTGCCTTTTCATGGTGGTTGATAAAGATGCTCACACTATCAGTACAATTGTCACTTCATTCTGAGAGGTGTGTTGTGTACAAACCTCTTGCTTTTTCTGTAACTAGATGGACATTCTAATTTCTGTAGTTAGCTCTTCCCCACTTCCTTACATTTTGGGGAGACTGTCAAAGCACTAATGAAAATTGCTAGTATATAAAGAAGAATTTATTGAGCAGAGACCATGCCGTGAAGGAGCTAATGATCCAGCAGAATTATCAGACGTATAACGAAGATTAAGGTATTCAGGTTCATGTCGTTGTTGTTGTTCAGTCACTAAGTCATGTCCAATTCTTTGCAACACCATGAACTTCAGAAACCTTGACTCTTCTGTCCTCCACTGTCTCCTGGAGTTTGCTCAAATTCATGTCCATTGAGTCAGTAATACTATCTAACCATCTCATCTGCAGGCACCCACTTCTCTGTTTGCTTTCAGTCTTTCCCAACATCAGGGTCTTTTCCAATGAATCATCTCTTCACATCACGTGGCCAAAGTATTGGAGCTTCAGCTTCAGCATCAGTCCTTCCAATGAACACTCCGGATTGATTTCCTTTAAGTCTGACCAGTCTGATCTCCTTGCTGTGCAAGGGACTCTCAAGAGTCTTCTCCAACACCACAGTTCACAAGCATCACTTCTTTGGTGCTCAGCCTTCTCTAACATCCATTGATTCATAGCACAGTGCTATTTAATAAAAAGGCATGCCTCTCTAACTCACATACAAATGGATCATAGGTCAATGCAACCTTTTGCCTTTCAACTTCCACTGAGACAGCATGCTGCTGCTTTCTTCCCCGAGCCTGGAGTCTGAGATAGAACTAATCAGAAAACAATCAAAAGGAAATCAGCTAACTAAATTGTCTCTGTTCACACAGGGATCAGGAGACAATTTATCATCTAAAGCCAGAGACCTGTAAACCACCCCTTATTCCCACCTATACACAAAGTTACTTGCAAGCAATACAGCCTAAAATGCACATTTTAAAAATGATTTAGTGGAGCCAAAGAAAGCTTAAAAGAGGCTGAGGTCTGAATAAGAGGAAGGTGAAATCTATCTGTAGTGTCAAAACAACCAGTCTGCAGAGAGGATCCTGCTGTTGAGATCCAGGAGGGGAATTCACCTGAGGGATCAATCTGAGGAATTCTGCCTCTTTACAGTCCCTAGTGTTGGTCTCTGAGGCTTGGAAGAGTTAAGAGTCAGAGGATTCTGCAGGGCATGGAACTCTGCCTATATTCTTCTTCTGGCTCCCATTTTTCTTAATGGATTTGAAGACAGCAGCCGGATGACCTCGATGTAACTGCCTCAGAAATAAGCACCTGGCACAAGCACCCGTGTGGCTTCCCGTCTTTCTAGTCATTCTGAACTCTGCATCTCTGAATTGCAGGATATGCCCTGTTTGCTCTCAGATCATTTCCTGACAATCATCCTGCCTGCTCTGCATCTCAGGAAACTATTTTCCATGCTCCCTTGTCCTCTGGATTCTGAGTATTACAAGTCCAAGGGAGGCAGGGCTGAAAGAAGGAAGAAGCCCTCGCATTGAGTATCCATCCCCTTCAGTCTCCTGGCGTCTCTTCAACAGCATCGGCTCACGGTGAAGCTGCCATTGTGTTGGAGCCCCCGCCATGGAGTCAGCCTCTCAGCTTCTGACCTCTGTTATCTCTACCTCTTCTTATTCTTCTAGTGCTGAGCTAATAGTGCCTTCCTGGTACAGCTATAGCTCTTTGAGCTTCCTTGCCTGTTTTGCCCCAAGGGACTCTCAAGAGTCTTCTCCAACACCACAGTTCACAAGCATCACTTCTTTGGTGCTCAGCCTTCTCTAACATCCATTGATTCATAGCACAGTGCTATTTAATAAAAAGGCATGCCTCTCTAACTCACATACAAATGGATCATAGGTCAATGCAACCTTTTGCCTTTCAACTTCCACTGAGACAGCATGCTGCTGCTTTCTTCCCCGAGCCTGGAGTCTGAGATAGAACTAATCAGAAAACAATCAAAAGGAAATCAGCTAACTAAATTGTCTCTGTTCACACAGGGATCAGGAGACAATTTATCATCTAAAGCCAGAGACCTGTAAACCACCCCTTATTCCCACCTATACACAAAGTTACTTGCAAGCAATACAGCCTAAAATGCACATTTTAAAAATGATTTAGTGGAGCCAAAGAAAGCTTAAAAGAGGCTGAGGTCTGAATAAGAGGAAGGTGAAATCTATCTGTAGTGTCAAAACAACCAGTCTGCAGAGAGGATCCTGCTGTTGAGATCCAGGAGGGGAATTCACCTGAGGGATCAATCTGAGGAATTCTGCCTCTTTACAGTCCCTAGTGTTGGTCTCTGAGGCTTGGAAGAGTTAAGAGTCAGAGGATTCTGCAGGGCATGGAACTCTGCCTATATTCTTCTTCTGGCTCCCATTTTTCTTAATGGATTTGAAGACAGCACCCGGATGACCTGGATGTAACTGCCTCAGAAATAAGCACCTGGCACAAGCACCCGTGTGGCTTCCCGTCTTTCTAGTCATTCTGAACTCTGCATCTCTGAATTGCAGGATATGCCCTGTTTGCTCTCAGATCATTTCCTGACAATCATCCTGCCTGCTCTGCATCTCAGGAAACTATTTTCCATGCTCCCTTGTCCTCTGGATTCTGAGTATTACAAGTCCAAGGGAGGCAGGGCTGAAAGAAGGAAGAAGCCCTCGCATTGAGTATCCATCCCCTTCAGTCTCCTGGCGTCTCTTCAACAGCATCGGCTCACGGTGAAGCTGCCATTGTGTTGGAGCCCCCGCCATGGAGTCAGCCTCTCAGCTTCTGACCTCTGTTATCTCTACCTCTTCTTATTCTTCTAGTGCTGAGCTAATAGTGCCTTCCTGGTACAGCTAAGCTCTAGGCTAGCTTTTTTTGTCTCTTTGTCTTGGCAGCCACTCTTCACCTGCATTATCAATGTCTTCCACTGAAGTATTTTATTTTGAAGGAGCCAGCATCATTTCTGCTTTGCTGCTAGACACAGATTCACTGGTTGTCAATCAAGATGGACCTCCCAGCCTCCTTCTTGACTGGGGTTATTAAAGTGCAGAAAAGGGCACTATTCAGTAGACTACTGTTTTCTCAGTCTCAAATAATAGCCCTGATATGCATATTAACTGCAAATATGTTTTATGTTGTGTATTCTTTTTCAAATACCTTTTTTTGCATCTTGTAGAAAATTTATGTGTTCACATACATCTTTTTTTTTTTGCTTTTACAGAGTTTTGTTGTTTACAGATATATATAATCCCAGATTAATCATATGTATATCCCATCCCCCACCATACCACCCCTCCAGGGCATCACATAGCCCCCGTGTAAAATCCCTTACCCACAGCACATTGACAATAGCTATCTCTTTTACATATGCTAGCATAAGACTCCATGTAACTCTTCCCATATCTCTCACCCACTCTTCCCTCTCCCCAGTGTCCATTAGTCTGTTCTCTATGACGTTTTTTCCATCAATGATCTGCATGTGTATTTATCAGTACGCTCTTATTAGATTCCATATGTATGTGTTAGTATACTATACTTGTCCTTCTCTTTTTGACTTACTTCACTTTGTATAATAGGTTCTAGATTCATCTATCTCATTAGAACTGAGTCTTCTGTATCAAATACCTTTTTTAATTTATTTATTTGCTGGGTCGTAGTTGCAGCACATGGGGTCTTTGATCTTATTTCAAATGGCAGGATCTTTAGTTGTGGCATATGGGATCTAGTTCCCTGACCAGGGATTGAACCCAGGTCCCCTGCATTGGGAGCACAGAGTTTTAGCCACTGGATCACCAGGGAAGTCTCTTCTGTTGTGTACTTTTAACACTCTGGCATCTGGAGGTCTCACTGACTGGTAAGAGACTGCCCCTTACAGGACTCGCCAATTCTTAGAGATGGAGGGCAACGCCTCTGTGATCATGACCCTTGGATGCAAACCAGCCAACCCAGAGTTCACAGAGCTCACCACCTCCTTTCTCTTAATCTCACATTCTAGCTGTTATCCACCTGCCCTAAGGACCCTGGCCAGTGCCTGCACTCTAGAGCCCACTAAAACTGTTTAAACTAGTCAATCCTAAGCCAGTGTACTGGCCTGCCTTACACAGTCTCCCCATAGAAACCATTAGAAGGACTTTGACCCATATTTCCCTCTTACTTCTCCTGCCTCCTGACTGACCATCGTGCTTCCCCATGGGGCCCAGCATGGCATGTCACATGTCCTATTTCTAGGGATCTGTGAGTATAAATATTTCTTCCATCATGACAGTTAATTCTATGTCTATTTGCATCTCTTTAAAACAAATCTTGGTATATTTTAAAACAATCAGAGATAGTTTTTAGTTTCTGTAGCTTTTTTTTGCCTCTAGTTTTTTCACCTTAAATATCATCTTGGAGTTGGAATTGTTTAGTTACTAAGTCATCTCTGACTTTTGCCACCCCATGAACTGCAGGCTTCTCTATCCGTGGGGTTTTTCAGATGAGAATACTGAAGTGGGTTGCCATTTTCTCTTTCAGGGAATCTTCCTGACAGGATCAAACCCAAGTCTCTTGCATTGGCTGGCAGATTCTTTCCCACTTTAAATATCCTCGTGTGTGTGTGCTCAGTCACTTCAATCATGTCTGACTCTTTGTGACAACTGTTAGTATACTATACTTGTCCTTCTCTTTTTGACTTACTTCACTTTGTATAATAGGTTCTAGATTCATCTATCTCATTAGAACTGAGTCTTCTGTATCAAATACCTTTTTTAATTTATTTATTTGCTGGGTCGTAGTTGCAGCACATGGGGTCTTTGATCTTATTTCAAATGGCAGGATCTTTAGTTGTGGCATATGGGATCTAGTTCCCTGACCAGGGATTGAACCCAGGTCCCCTGCATTGGGAGCACAGAGTTTTAGCCACTGGATCACCAGGGAAGTCTCTTCTGTTGTGTACTTTTAACACTCTGGCATCTGGAGGTCTCACTGACTGGTAAGAGACTGCCCCTTACAGGACTCGCCAATTCTTAGAGATGGAGGGCAACGCCTCTGTGATCATGACCCTTGGATGCAAACCAGCCAACCCAGAGTTCACAGAGCTCACCACCTCCTTTCTCTTAATCTCACATTCTAGCTGTTATCCACCTGCCCTAAGGACCCTGGCCAGTGCCTGCACTCTAGAGCCCACTAAAACTGTTTAAACTAGTCAATCCTAAGCCAGTGTACTGGCCTGCCTTACACAGTCTCCCCATAGAAACCATTAGAAGGACTTTGACCCATATTTCCCTCTTACTTCTCCTGCCTCCTGACTGACCATCGTGCTTCCCCATGGGGCCCAGCATGGCATGTCACATGTCCTATTTCTAGGGATCTGTGAGTATAAATATTTCTTCCATCATGACAGTTAATTCTATGTCTATTTGCATCTCTTTAAAACAAATCTTGGTATATTTTAAAACAATCAGAGATAGTTTTTAGTTTCTGTAGCTTTTTTTTGCCTCTAGTTTTTTCACCTTAAATATCATCTTGGAGTTGGAATTGTTTAGTTACTAAGTCATCTCTGACTTTTGCCACCCCATGAACTGCAGGCTTCTCTATCCGTGGGGTTTTTCAGATGAGAATACTGAAGTGGGTTGCCATTTTCTCTTTCAGGGAATCTTCCTGACAGGATCAAACCCAAGTCTCTTGCATTGGCTGGCAGATTCTTTCCCACTTTAAATATCCTCGTGTGTGTGTGCTCAGTCACTTCAATCATGTCTGACTCTTTGTGACACTGTGGACTGTAGCCTTCCAGTCTCCTGTGTCCATAGGATTCTCTGGGCAAGAATACTAGAGTGGGTTGCCATGCCCTCCTCCAGGGGATCTTCGTGACCCAGGGATCAAACTCGCGTCTCCTGAACTGCAGGCAAATTCTTTACCTCTGGGCCCCTGGGAAAGCCCAAATATCATCTTAGGTATTCAATATTCTATTAAGATAATCCATCTCAGGAGATGAGATAAAAGGGAATGTTAGACTGACGTTGTATTTATCTAAACAGCACACAGTGCTTACATGCCGCTGGTCAGCCTTAAGTCATCTTCCTTAATGATGGTATTTAATTTTAATCAGTCTTATTAGGTCTTCTGTCCTAAAAGAACCACTCTCGTGGTTCACCTTTCTTCCTTTCTTATTTAACAAAAAGAGTCAAATCCACCATAGGTGAATTTCTTCAGTTACCTATTCCTCACACACAGCATGCTATGTTCCTGCAAAAATAGAGAATGTGGCTTCACTCCTCCTGAAAGCTAATCCCCTTCCATGGGCTCTGGATCCCACCTGCTCCAAATTGCTGTACACTCAACCTAGCTCTCTTCCTATATTCCCTACTTTTTTTCTTCCATTTTTCTTAAGAAAAGTCCAAGTATTTTCATCTTTTTCAAAATTTTACTTTAATAAATTATTGTCAATGTACAATGTATTTCTGCTGTATGGCAAAGTATTTAGTTATACATGCACACATAAAAATTGTTTTTCCTATTCTTTTCCATAATGCTTTATCACAAGATATTAAATATAGTTCTCTGTGCTACAGATGGAACTTCTTGTCCATCCATTCCATATATAATAGTTTCCACCTATTAACCCCAAATTCCCACTCCATGCCATGCCTCTTTCCTTACCCCTTGGCAATCACAAATCTGTTCTCTATATCTGTGAGTCTGTTTCATAGATGAGTTCATTTATGTCATAGTTTAGATTCCATATATAAGTGATGTCATATGGTAATTGTCTTTCTCTGACTTACTTCACTTAGTATGATAATCTTTAGGTCCATCCATGTTGCTGTAGATGGTATTATTTCATTCATTTTTTTTTATGATTGAGTAGTATTCCATCATGTATATGTACCACATCTTTATCCATTCATCTGTTGATGGACATTTGGGCTATTTCCATGTCTTTGCTATTGTTAAGAGTCCTACTATGAACACAGAGGTGCATATATCTTTTCAATTAGATGCTTGTCTGGATGTAAGTTCAGGAGTGGGTTTGCTAGATGTGGCAATCCTATTTTTAGCTTTTGAGAACTGTCTGTAGTCAAATTTGTCATAGTTATTGTACCAATTTACTTTCCCATCAACAGTGCAGGAGGGGCTTCCCTGGTAGTCCAGTGGATAAGGACACCGTCTTGCAGTGCAATGGGGCGCCCATTTGATCCCTGGCCTGGGAAGATCCCACATGCCATGGAGTGGCTGTCCAACTACCCAGCCAGAGCTCTGGAGTGCATGCGCCCAGGATCGGTGCTCTGTGACGCGAGAGGCCACTGCAATGGGAGGCCCACACAGGCCAAAGAACAAAGTTAAATAAATGAAAGATCAATAGAAGTGGCCAAAAAAAAAAAAAAAACACTTAAAAAAAAATAAAACAGTACAGGAGTGTTCCCTTTTCTCCACACCCTGTCCAACATTTGTTATATGTAGACTTTAATGATAACCATTCTGACCACTGTGAGGTAATGCCTCATTGTAGTTTTGCTTTGCACTTATCTAATAGTCAGTAATGTCAAGCATCTTTTTGGGTGCCTGTTGGCTATCTGTATGTCTGCCTTTGGATAAATGTCTATTTGGATCTTTGACCCATTTTTCAGTTGAATTGTTCTGAAATTTTTGTTATTGTTGTTGAGTTGTATGAGTCATTTGTATATTTTTGGAAATGAAGCCTAGTTGTCTCATCATTTGCAAATATTTTAAGCCTTTTCAACTTTAAAAAAATATTTACCTTTTCTGTGTGTCACCTTTCCTTTCCGCTCTTTCCATGCCTCAACTACTTCATGGAAGATTGATACTTAAAATCATACTTCCTAATTTATCTCCTCTTCCTCAGTTATAATCTGGTTTTGTGCCCCTTCTTTCCACTGAAACTGGTGTTTCTATCATCTCCATTTCCTCCCAATGAAGTATTTCACAAATTGGACCTATCTTTTACCTTAGAATTTTTTCTTATTGAGTAGTATTCCATCATGTATATGTACCCCATCTTTATCCATTCATCTGTTGATGGACATTTGGGCTATTTCCATGTCTTTGCTATTGTTAAGAGTCCTACTATGAACACAGAGGTGCATATATCTTTTCAATTAGATGCTTGTCTGGATGTAAGTTCAGGAGTGGGTTTGCTAGATGTGGCAATCCTATTTTTAGCTTTTGAGAACTGTCTGTAGTCAAATTTGTCATAGTTATTGTACCAATTTACTTTCCCATCAACAGTGCAGGAGGGGCTTCCCTGGTAGTCCAGTGGATAAGGACACCGTCTTGCAGTGCAATGGGGCGCCCATTTGATCCCTGGCCTGGGAAGATCCCACATGCCATGGAGTGGCTGTCCAACTACCCAGCCAGAGCTCTGGAGTGCATGCGCCCAGGATCGGTGCTCTGTGACGCGAGAGGCCACTGCAATGGGAGGCCCACACAGGCCAAAGAACAAAGTTAAATAAATGAAAGATCAATAGAAGTGGCCAAAAAAAAAACCACGTAAAAAAAAATAAAACAGTACAGGAGTGTTCCCTTTTCTCCACACCCTGTCCAACATTTGTTATATGTAGACTTTAATGATAACCATTCTGACCACTGTGAGGTAATGCCTCATTGTAGTTTTGCTTTGCACTTATCTAATAGTCAGTAATGTCAAGCATCTTTTTGGGTGCCTGTTGGCTATCTGTATGTCTGCCTTTGGATAAATGTCTATTTGGATCTTTGACCCATTTTTCAGTTGAATTGTTCTGAAATTTTTGTTATTGTTGTTGAGTTGTATGAGTCATTTGTATATTTTTGGAAATGAAGCCTAGTTGTCTCATCATTTGCAAATATTTTAAGCCTTTTCAACTTTAAAAAAATATTTACCTTTTCTGTGTGTCACCTTTCCTTTCCGCTCTTTCCATGCCTCAACTACTTCATGGAAGATTGATACTTAAAATCATACTTCCTAATTTATCTCCTCTTCCTCAGTTATAATCTGGTTTTGTGCCCCTTCTTTCCACTGAAACTGGTGTTTCTATCATCTCCATTTCCTCCCAATGAAGTATTTCACAAATTGGACCTATTCAGTTTTTATCACCTTAGAATTGTCTCTCTTCCTTTGATTGATGTGACACCATCCTCTCTTGATTCTCAAACTGCTCCTTCTCATTTCCCTTCCTTATCCCTTCTTTTGGTTTGCCTATCAAATATAGCTGTTTCTGGATTTCTTCCTTTGTCATTCTCAAAGATCCATTCATCTACTTTACAAGCCAAAATGGTGCCACACCAAGTTACGCTATTGAGGTAAGCCAGCTCATTTCCCTAATGGGTATTTACATAGAAAATATGTGTAGATATATACAAATATTGACAGATATTGGTAGAAAAGCTATAAAAGAATGTTTTCTTTAGTCAGATAACAACGTCGTTGCTGTTCAGGCACTCAGTCATGTCCCGCATTTTGTGACCCCATGGACTGTGTCATGTTATGCTTCCCTGTCCTTCACCATCTCCTGGAGCTTGCTCAAATTCATGTCCATTGAGTCAATGATGCCATACAACTGTCTCATCCTCAGTCATCCCCTTCTTCTCCTGCCTTCACTCTTTCCCAGCATCAGGATCTTTTCCAGTGAGTCAGCTCTTCACATAAGATGACCAAAGTATTTGAGCTTCAACTTCAGCATGAATCCTTCTGATGAATATTCAGGATTTATTTCCTTTAGGATTAATTGGTTTGAACTCCTTTCTGTCCAAGGGACTCTCAAGAGTCTTCCCCAGCAAACCAGTTAAGGCATAAATTCTTGGGCGCTAAGCCTTTTTTATTATCTAGCTCTCACATCTGTCCATTACTATTGGAAAAACCACAACTTTGACTATATGGACTTTTGTCACCAAAGTAGAGTCTCTGCTTTTTAATATGCTACCTAGGTTTGTTATAGCTTTTCTTCCAAGGAGCAAGAGCCTTTTAATTTTGTGTCTGCAGTCACTGTCTGCAGTGATTTTGGAGCCCAAGAAAATACAATCTGTCACTGTTTCCATGATTTGCTTATCTATGAAAATGGGCATCTATTTTTTGTGCCCCTTCTTTCCACTGAAACTGGTGTTTCTATCATCTCCATTTCCTCCCAATGAAGTATTTCACAAATTGGACCTATTCAGTTTTTATCACCTTAGAATTGTCTCTCTTCCTTTGATTGATGTGACACCATCCTCTCTTGATTCTCAAACTGCTCCTTCTCATTTCCCTTCCTTATCCCTTCTTTTGGTTTGCCTATCAAATATAGCTGTTTCTGGATTTCTTCCTTTGTCATTCTCAAAGATCCATTCATCTACTTTACAAGCCAAAATGGTGCCACACCAAGTTACGCTATTGAGGTAAGCCAGCTCATTTCCCTAATGGGTATTTACATAGAAAATATGTGTAGATATATACAAATATTGACAGATATTGGTAGAAAAGCTATAAAAGAATGTTTTCTTTAGTCAGATAACAACGTCGTTGCTGTTCAGGCACTCAGTCATGTCCCGCATTTTGTGACCCCATGGACTGTGTCATGTTATGCTTCCCTGTCCTTCACCATCTCCTGGAGCTTGCTCAAATTCATGTCCATTGAGTCAATGATGCCATACAACTGTCTCATCCTCAGTCATCCCCTTCTTCTCCTGCCTTCACTCTTTCCCAGCATCAGGATCTTTTCCAGTGAGTCAGCTCTTCACATAAGATGACCAAAGTATTTGAGCTTCAACTTCAGCATGAATCCTTCTGATGAATATTCAGGATTTATTTCCTTTAGGATTAATTGGTTTGAACTCCTTTCTGTCCAAGGGACTCTCAAGAGTCTTCCCCAGCAAACCAGTTAAGGCATAAATTCTTGGGCGCTAAGCCTTTTTTATTATCTAGCTCTCACATCTGTCCATTACTATTGGAAAAACCACAACTTTGACTATATGGACTTTTGTCACCAAAGTAGAGTCTCTGCTTTTTAATATGCTACCTAGGTTTGTTATAGCTTTTCTTCCAAGGAGCAAGAGCCTTTTAATTTTGTGTCTGCAGTCACTGTCTGCAGTGATTTTGGAGCCCAAGAAAATACAATCTGTCACTGTTTCCATGATTTGCTTATCTATGAGCATGAAGTGGTGGGACTGAATGCCATGATCTTAGTTTTCTGAATGTTGAGTTTAAAGCCAGCTTTTCCACTGTCCTCTTTCACCTTCCTCAAGAGGCTCTTGAATTCCTCCTGCCTTCTGCCAAAAGAGTGGTATCATTTGCATATCAGTGGTTCTTGATATTTCTCCTGGCAATCTTGAGTACATCTTGTGCTACATCCAGCCCAGGATTTCACATGATGTACTCTGCATATAAGTTAAATAGGCAGGGTGACAATATACAGTCTTGAAGTACTCCTTTCCCAGTCTGTTGTTCCATGTCCAGTTCTAACTGTTGCTTTTTGACCTGCATATAGGTTTCTCAGGAGGGAGGTAAGGTGGTCTGGTATTCCCATCTCTTTAAGAATTTTCCACAGGCTGTTGTGATCTTCATAGTCAAAAGCTTTAGTGTAGTCAATAGAACAAAAGTAGGGTTTTTTTGGAATTATTTCCATTCCATTGTGGTTATCTGGGACATTAAGATCTTTTTTGTATAGTTCTTCTGTGTATTCAGATACAGTTAACTAGAGAAAATTAAGCAGAGAGAGCATAATTGCAAGGTACCATTTCCAAAATGTTATTTTTTTAATAAAGCATGTACTAACATCTTTTGGCAATATTGTCGTGCAGAAGCTAGTTTATAAAATGTCAAATGAAAACACTGTTTCAAAAGAAACTTGCATAAATTTGCACTAAGATACATTAATTTGTTAGAACTCTAATTGTCTATTGTGTGTTGGAATAGAACAATGTTTATTATATGAAAATATACATATGCAAGTTTTGGTAAAAAGGAAAAGACAGCCCTGAGGCAAGTCAGGACCATGAGAAACCATGCCACTGGGGTAACTGAGATATTCTCAGAACTTCAGGAAATTTCAGGTAACTGCAGTGAGGTTGTAGATATACCAAAAGGAATGAAAGATCTGAACAAGAATATTGTTCTGTGCCAGTGAAAGTAAAAATATATATTTTTCCAAGGAGCAAGAGCCTTTTAATTTTGTGTCTGCAGTCACTGTCTGCAGTGATTTTGGAGCCCAAGAAAATACAATCTGTCACTGTTTCCATGATTTGCTTATCTATGAGCATGAAGTGGTGGGACTGAATGCCATGATCTTAGTTTTCTGAATGTTGAGTTTAAAGCCAGCTTTTCCACTGTCCTCTTTCACCTTCCTCAAGAGGCTCTTGAATTCCTCCTGCCTTCTGCCAAAAGAGTGGTATCATTTGCATATCAGTGGTTCTTGATATTTCTCCTGGCAATCTTGAGTACATCTTGTGCTACATCCAGCCCAGGATTTCACATGATGTACTCTGCATATAAGTTAAATAGGCAGGGTGACAATATACAGTCTTGAAGTACTCCTTTCCCAGTCTGTTGTTCCATGTCCAGTTCTAACTGTTGCTTTTTGACCTGCATATAGGTTTCTCAGGAGGGAGGTAAGGTGGTCTGGTATTCCCATCTCTTTAAGAATTTTCCACAGGCTGTTGTGATCTTCATAGTCAAAAGCTTTAGTGTAGTCAATAGAACAAAAGTAGGGTTTTTTTGGAATTATTTCCATTCCATTGTGGTTATCTGGGACATTAAGATCTTTTTTGTATAGTTCTTCTGTGTATTCAGATACAGTTAACTAGAGAAAATTAAGCAGAGAGAGCATAATTGCAAGGTACCATTTCCAAAATGTTATTTTTTTAATAAAGCATGTACTAACATCTTTTGGCAATATTGTCGTGCAGAAGCTAGTTTATAAAATGTCAAATGAAAACACTGTTTCAAAAGAAACTTGCATAAATTTGCACTAAGATACATTAATTTGTTAGAACTCTAATTGTCTATTGTGTGTTGGAATAGAACAATGTTTATTATATGAAAATATACATATGCAAGTTTTGGTAAAAAGGAAAAGACAGCCCTGAGGCAAGTCAGGACCATGAGAAACCATGCCACTGGGGTAACTGAGATATTCTCAGAACTTCAGGAAATTTCAGGTAACTGCAGTGAGGTTGTAGATATACCAAAAGGAATGAAAGATCTGAACAAGAATATTGTTCTGTGCCAGTGAAAGTAAAAATATATATTTTTTAAAGTTGTGTAGGTTAGTGAAAGAAACTCTTCAAAATACATATAACTGCTCCCCACCAATTTCATCAAAATGAAATACTCAGATAAAACCTTTGAAAAACTAAAAAGAAAAAAACTTTTCCATATAAACAACTTAATTTTCTTCCGCAAAGGATAAAACTAATTCAATTTACAGAGACACCTAGTTTTAAAAGATAATTGAATTTGTGCTATTATATCCATAGAATAGTCTTTGTTTTTCTGATAGGTATGATTAGAAATAGGAAAATGAAGAAACAAAATTGAATTTTATCTAAGACACATATGAAAAGCTTAGTTTCAAACATGGAATATATTTTGAGCTTTGAACTCCAATGAACTCATCAAAGTCATGGAAAGCTGTTTTAGGATTATGTCCACAGCATCCTAGCAAAAATCTAAGCAGAGGTACAATTTTTTTTCTAAATTAGCTTCTAATTTTCCCTTTTCAAAGCTGGAACAACTATATCAAAACTTTTAATAGTTTTCATATATATTGACCAAAAATATAATACTTTTAAATAATGCATTTTAACATCTATACTACATATAGACACAAAATTAAAATAAATCAGTAGATAGAAAATTACTAGTTTAAAATTATATTATTAAAATAATATGGCATTACATGATGCTTCTTGTCTCAAATCTTTCCAGACTATACTATATTACATGGAATTAATTTCTTATTGCTTATACATATAATTTTTTAATGTTAGCTACTGACTATGGTCAAAATTGTATACTTGGCCACACAGAATTTTTACAACATTTTAATGCATACATTGAAAGTGTAGATTACATTGTAGTCTAAAGAAAGAATATTCACCTGGCCAACAAAACTCAAAAGAATGGAGCACTAAAACCTGGATAGTTTAATAAGTAACTCTTTACTTGATAGAGCAGTCTTTTTATTTTTGAAAGAAATGCCCAAAAATAAAAGAATGAAAGCAGGGCTTCCCTGGTGGATATACCATCAGAAGAAATTTCAGGTAACTGCAGTGAGGTTGTAGATATACCAAAAGGAATGAAAGATCTGAACAAGAATATTGTTCTGTGCCAGTGAAAGTAAAAATATATATTTTTTAAAGTTGTGTAGGTTAGTGAAAGAAACTCTTCAAAATACATATAACTGCTCCCACCAATTTCATCAAAATGAAATACTCAGATAAAACCTTTGAAAAACTAAAAAGAAAAAAACTTTTCCATATAAACAACTTAATTTTCTTCCGCAAAGGATAAAACTAATTCAATTTACAGAGACACCTAGTTTTAAAAGATAATTGAATTTGTGCTATTATATCCATAGAATAGTCTTTGTTTTTCTGATAGGTATGATTAGAAATAGGAAAATGAAGAAACAAAATTGAATTTTATCTAAGACACATATGAAAAGCTTAGTTTCAAACATGGAATATATTTTGAGCTTTGAACTCCAATGAACTCATCAAAGTCATGGAAAGCTGTTTTAGGATTATGTCCACAGCATCCTAGCAAAAATCTAAGCAGAGGTACAATTTTTTTTCTAAATTAGCTTCTAATTTTCCCTTTTCAAAGCTGGAACAACTATATCAAAACTTTTAATAGTTTTCATATATATTGACCAAAAATATAATACTTTTAAATAATGCATTTTAACATCTATACTACATATAGACACAAAATTAAAATAAATCAGTAGATAGAAAATTACTAGTTTAAAATTATATTATTAAAATAATATGGCATTACATGATGCTTCTTGTCTCAAATCTTTCCAGACTATACTATATTACATGGAATTAATTTCTTATTGCTTATACATATAATTTTTTAATGTTAGCTACTGACTATGGTCAAAATTGTATACTTGGCCACACAGAATTTTTACAACATTTTAATGCATACATTGAAAGTGTAGATTACATTGTAGTCTAAAGAAAGAATATTCACCTGGCCAACAAAACTCAAAAGAATGGAGCACTAAAACCTGGATAGTTTAATAAGTAACTCTTTACTTGATAGAGCAGTCTGATTTTTGAAGTGCACTTGGGTTTTTATTGATTAATAATGATAATTGAAACAAAAATCTCAACAATAAAAGAATGAAAGCAGGGCTTCCCTGGTGGTCCAGTGGGTAAACAGTCCACCTTGCAGTGCAAGGGGTGCCAGTTCAATCCCTGGTCTGGGAAAATCCCACTTGTCACAGAGCAGCTGCACCAGTGTGTCCAATTATGAGCCAGCACTCTGGAGCACATGCACCCAGAGCCAGTGCTCTGCAGTGAGAGAGGCCACTTCAATGGGAGGCCCATACAGGCCAAAGAATAAAGATGGATGAAAATAAGTAAATAAAAAAATCAATAAAATGGTCAAAAATTTTAAAAAAGAGTGAAAGCAGTAGCTTTTATTGGACTACTATGTGGCAGATACTATGCTAAATCTTTTGTTTATAAAATCTCATTTATTCTTTATTGTAATCATATGAGTATATATTACACAAGTAGGAAAACTAAGGGTCAAGGAGCTAAATAATTGTGTAAGCAGTCACACAGTCTGGGGGAGAAAAACTGCGATTTGAATCTCAATTGGTTCGAAGCTCATTGTTCCTTCTTCATATGCTCCCTGTAACAGTCAGAATATCAGCAATGTTATTTTATTATAAGAAATATAAAGACAAGGGGATGGGACAGGGAGACATCAGGAATCTGGGATGAGCAAATGCAGACTACTGTATATAGGATGAATAAACAACAAGGTCCTACTATATAGCACAGGTAATTGTATAGCTCAGGTAACTGTAGCAAAATATCATGTGCTAAACCATGATGGAAAAGAATACGAAAAATAATATATGTAAAGCTAAGTTTCTTTGCTGTATAGCAGATGTTAATATAATATTACAAATCAGCTATATTTTAAGAAAAAACTTTTTTTCTTAATGGATATTTTAATTTAAAAAGTTTGTATGGAAGAGAATTTGCTATCCTCTCCATATTTGATGGTACTATTACCAAACTGCAAATAATATCTCGTCAGTCCCTCTGGGAGCATCTGTCTAGCTAAAATCTGTCCTTGTTCCCAGCTTCAGTCCTCAGTGTCACAGCTTGTGTTAAAGTGTAACATCTTTTCTATCACTTAGCAAACTACTCTTGCTCATAAGCATAGAGCTTGAGATTTCCAGGGCTTTACTCAAAACTTGAGAAGAACATTTTTGTAGCACTTCTCTGCTAATCCTTCCTTGTTTTCTGTCTTCAACACACACAGAGGATGCAAGGAAATAAACAGAACCATGCAGTTATTTGAAGGGCTGTATGAGGAAGTGTCTCAGTCTCAGTGGATTGTGTAAGACTCTGATGTCAGCCTCTATAGTATTCATTCTTCCTTTCTTTCAATCTGAAAGGCTCCTAGCCGTTCAGGATTACAACATGTTCAGATAAAAATTTACAACTAATAGATCCTTTATGATTAAAGATAACTGAACCAAACCCTGGCTAATAGCATATGTAATAACAGTGAGTAGGGCTTTGAGGAAGTTTCTTTTAAAGGGGAATATTTAGCTGATATATGCCCTTTGCCTTTTTTATTCCTTCTTCCTGCTTGAAACTCAGTATAATACTGGAGGCAAACCAGAGGTGCAAAGTATAATATATGAAGGATGACTGAATGAGAGGCCGAATCTCACACAGAGTCTTGGGGCCACTGTACCAGTCCTTGACAGCCTGTCTCTGAACTACTTGATATGTTGAACAAACAGACAAACCAAATCCCCTTCGTGTACATGTGATTTTTCATTTGGTTTTCTATTATGTGTAGCTGAACACAGTCTTATCTACCACAGTAAGAATAGTCTACCCTATTTAATTTTTGTAATACTGAAAAGTGTGCACAGATAAGCATGACATTTTCTGTATTATAATAAAATGAAAATATTAGACTGTATTGCTATTTAAATCCTTATTTATGGATATAAGAGACACAATCATAAGCACTATAGCCTTAGACGGGGGCTTCTCTCATGGCTCAGTCAGTAAAGAATCTGCCTGCAATGCAGGAGACAATCTGCAATGAAGGAGACCTGGTTTCAATCCCTGGATCTGGAAGATCCTTTGGAGAAGAAAAAAACAGTGCACTCCAGTATTCATGCCTGGAAAATTCCATGGACAGGGGAGACTGCTGGGCTATAGTCCATGGGGTTGCAAAAGTTGGACACCACTTAACAACTAAACCACCACTATAGCCATTAGAAGTCTAAAATAAAACCAAATAAAATCTGTGTTTGTACTGGATGTTGTTTAGAGCTTTGAATTTAATGGTTAACAAATTGTATACATAGTACAGTAATTAAAATGGAAAGCTCTGTAGTAATGAAATACATGACATTTTAGCTACTAAAGTATAGCAGAATTAAATAAAAGTTAAATTTAAAAATGTTATGACTTAGAACCACCAGAAGGCTAGTAATTGAATAGAGATCACTTGAATGTAAGATTTAAGGACAGAATGAGAAACTATGCTATTGAAGAGCAGTGCAGTTTGTCAAAGTGCCTGTACAAAAATGTCTGAAACCCAAATCTTAATGCTGTCCATTCCTATTACACTAAATAGATGCATCAATGAGAGAAAGAGAGAGAAAACTGGTAGATAGGTGATGAGTGAATGGATGACTAGACAGATGGGTCAGTGGGTAGATCAATAGGTGGGTGCGTAGATAGTTGAAAGATAGATAGACAGATGTTGGGTGCTTGGACAGATAGATAGATAGATAAGTGATACCACACACATACATAGACAATAGAATATGCCCATCATCATGGTGCATGTGTGCTAAGTCACTTCAATTGTGGACTACTCTGTGTGACCACATGAACAGTAGCCTTCCAGGCCCCTCTGTCTATGGGATTCCCCAGCAAGAATACTGGAGTGGGTTGTCATGCCCTCCTTCAGGGGATCTTTCCCATCCAGGGATTGAACCTGTGCCTCTTATAGCTCCTAAATCGGTAGGAGGGTTCTTTCACCACTAGAGCCACCTGGGAAGTCCTATTCATCATGCTACAAATTCTTTATGTGGCTCTTATGACTCACAGAGAAGTATCCCTGCATCTTCTCCAGTTTTTGCTACATCCTTATTTTTTTGGATTTTAAAAAAAAGACACAATCATAAGCACTATAGCCTTAGACGGGGGCTTCTCTCATGGCTCAGTCAGTAAAGAATCTGCCTGCAATGCAGGAGACAATCTGCAATGAAGGAGACCTGGTTTCAATCCCTGGATCTGGAAGATCCTTTGGAGAAGAAAAAAACAGTGCACTCCAGTATTCATGCCTGGAAAATTCCATGGACAGGGGAGACTGCTGGGCTATAGTCCATGGGGTTGCAAAAGTTGGACACCACTTAACAACTAAACCACCACTATAGCCATTAGAAGTCTAAAATAAAACCAAATAAAATCTGTGTTTGTACTGGATGTTGTTTAGAGCTTTGAATTTAATGGTTAACAAATTGTATACATAGTACAGTAATTAAAATGGAAAGCTCTGTAGTAATGAAATACATGACATTTTAGCTACTAAAGTATAGCAGAATTAAATAAAAGTTAAATTTAAAAATGTTATGACTTAGAACCACCAGAAGGCTAGTAATTGAATAGAGATCACTTGAATGTAAGATTTAAGGACAGAATGAGAAACTATGCTATTGAAGAGCAGTGCAGTTTGTCAAAGTGCCTGTACAAAAATGTCTGAAACCCAAATCTTAATGCTGTCCATTCCTATTACACTAAATAGATGCATCAATGAGAGAAAGAGAGAGAAAACTGGTAGATAGGTGATGAGTGAATGGATGACTAGACAGATGGGTCAGTGGGTAGATCAATAGGTGGGTGCGTAGATAGTTGAAAGATAGATAGACAGATGTTGGGTGCTTGGACAGATAGATAGATAGATAAGTGATACCACACACATACATAGACAATAGAATATGCCCATCATCATGGTGCATGTGTGCTAAGTCACTTCAATTGTGGACTACTCTGTGTGACCACATGAACAGTAGCCTTCCAGGCCCCTCTGTCTATGGGATTCCCCAGCAAGAATACTGGAGTGGGTTGTCATGCCCTCCTTCAGGGGATCTTTCCCATCCAGGGATTGAACCTGTGCCTCTTATAGCTCCTAAATCGGTAGGAGGGTTCTTTCACCACTAGAGCCACCTGGGAAGTCCTATTCATCATGCTACAAATTCTTTATGTGGCTCTTATGACTCACAGAGAAGTATCCCTGCATCTTCTCCAGTTTCTATCTTTCCACCTAGCCACCCTCAAACTCTATAATCAGTTCAACACAGAATAAATAGTCAAAGAGAGAAGGAGAATCACCACAGCCTTCCCCCACTCCCCTAGGAAGAGCAGAAAGTTCTCACCTTTTACACTGAATACAAAATGTCTACCAAAGAAAAATTTAAATGGGAGATTCAGTGTTTCTGAACATGCAACAGTCAGGCCACTTTCTTTTGTTGTTGTTGTTAATGTTTGGCCTCTTTTGTTGGGTTTTTTTTTTTTTTTTTTTGGATTTTCATCCATCTTTATTCTTTGGCCTGTGTTGGCCTTCCACCGCAGTGGCCTTTCCTGCTGCAGAGCACCAGCTCTGGGCACATGCACTCCAGAGCATAATTGGAAACACCAGCCTAGTTGCTTCTCAGCAAGTGGGATCTTTCCGGGCCGGAGATCAAACTGGTGCCCCTTACACTGCAAGGCAGATTCTTTGCTCACTGGACCACCAGGGAAGCCCCATTTCATTTTTTTTAGATTGTGTAAAATGTGGGACTGTGTCTTTACTTTAATAAACATGTGTTTGAAGATGGCTGAGTTCACTAAACTGTAGAAGCATTTAAACTTATTTGCTGTTGATTGACTCTTAGAATTACCTGGAAGTCTCCATTTTCTTTGTAAAAATATTAATATGGATCTACTCACCTGAGGCAGGAACCCTTCTGATCTCGTTTTTTTTATATCTTTCATTTGTTAGGTTCATTATGCATTTTAATTAGACATCAGAAAACCAAAGAAAACATAGGTGTATAAATAAAAGTAATTAAATAGCTTAAAAACTTGTAAAGGCAAGCACCTGCTGCTCTCCTCTGCATCCCAAACAGTCTGTGGACTTAGATGTGAGATAAGTGTAAAAATGAGTAAAAAATGTAGAATTACTGGCCAATCCTTAGTTTGCTTTGTAAGTGTTTATAAGCCACCATTTGACAATAAAAATTTTAAAATCAAAACTTTAGACAGTGCATTATATATACAGTTTAGGTGAGAAAGACCAAGCGATATCCATCACAGGCATCTAGTCAAAAAAAAAAAAGATTTTGGTCTTACATCAAAAAATGGGAAATTGCAGCTATACTGAGCAGTTTCAAATTACAAAACAGTGTTAAGCTATTGGGCCATGTGATCACTTTGTTTCTTCTGAACTCTGAACTTCTATTCCTGTCTTATAGAAGAGGAACGACTCAGAAAAGGAAACAGGCTGGGCAAGATCACCTAGCAGAGTTCACACCTGAACAAAAACTCAGTTTCAAAACCTCTTAGGCATATTCTGAATTCCTTTCTTAGATGACAACCATGATATAGTAACATCATTGAGAGTGGTTAAATTGGAAACAAGTAAAACACATAGAAAACATATTGATCCCTCAAGCAAACCTTATTGATTTTGAGTTTTGCTTTAATCAAACAGAAAAAAAAGGCAGCATTTTACATGGAGACACAGACATAGAAAGCCGACTTACAGACAAGGGAAGGAGGAGGGAGGAGAGGTAGGCTGACAAATGGAGAGAGTAAGGTAGAAACACATACACTGTGCCTGTACCAAGTGGCTCAGGCGTGTCTGACTCTCTGGGACCCCATGGACTATACCCCGCCAGGCTCCTTTGTCCATGGGATTCTCCAGGGATTGAACCCATGCCTCCTGTGGCTCCTGATTTACAGGCAGATTCTTTACCACTGAGCCACCAGGGAAGCCCCAACATGTATACTACCATATGTAAGAGAGCTAACTGGTGGGAATTTGCTGTATGACTAAGGGAACTCAGATCAGGACTCTGAAACCACCTAGAGAGATGGGAAGGGTTGAGATGTGGGAAGGAGGTTCAAGAGCGAGGGGTCTTATATGTACTTATATGTACCTGTGGCTGATTCAGGTTGACTTATGGCAGAAGCCAACACAATAGTGTTAAGCAATTATCCATCAATTAAAAATAAATTGTTAAAAAGGACAGCATTTTAGTATTAGTACTTATTACTAATGAATTATGACATTCATTAAACTGGAATACATTTACTTAGACCCTGGATAATAAGATATTTACTAAATATATATAGTTGCTAAGTAACAGATTAAATGCAACACACCTCAGTGATTTTAAGCAATGGATAAATGCTACCTGTGTTTAAATAGAAAATGTTAAGTATTATAAGGTACACAATTTTTGATTCTTGAGTTGCATTATAATTGGAAACATTAATTTTTAAATTAATTATCCTTCCTGAGGATAATTGTTTTATCACGTGTCATTTCCTTTACCTTCATGTCCTCCTCATGTAAGAAATTTTATGTATGTACACAGAAAAAAAAATATAAAGTTTATTGACCTCACAGAAATTATAGGTTAACCCTGAAAAGATTTTAAAAAGTCAAAGTCAAGTTGCTCGGTCGTGTCTGAATCTTTGTGACAAGGCACGGAATTCTCCACACAGGAACACTGGAGTGGATAACCTGTTCCTTCTCCAAAGGATCTTCCCAACCTACAAAACAAACCCAGGTCTCCCACATTGCAGGTAGATTCTTAGACATCAGGGAAGGCTGGAAAGAGCTTTCAGTGGATAGTAAAAGATAATTTAATCAGCCGACTTACAGACAAGGGAAGGAGGAGGGAGGAGAGGTAGGCTGACAAATGGAGAGAGTAAGGTAGAAACACATACACTGTGCCTGTACCAAGTGGCTCAGGCGTGTCTGACTCTCTGGGACCCCATGGACTATACCCGCCAGGCTCCTTTGTCCATGGGATTCTCCAGGGATTGAACCCATGCCTCCTGTGGCTCCTGATTTACAGGCAGATTCTTTACCACTGAGCCACCAGGGAAGCCCCAACATGTATACTACCATATGTAAGAGAGCTAACTGGTGGGAATTTGCTGTATGACTAAGGGAACTCAGATCAGGACTCTGAAACCACCTAGAGAGATGGGAAGGGTTGAGATGTGGGAAGGAGGTTCAAGAGCGAGGGGTCTTATATGTACTTATATGTACCTGTGGCTGATTCAGGTTGACTTATGGCAGAAGCCAACACAATAGTGTTAAGCAATTATCCATCAATTAAAAATAAATTGTTAAAAAGGACAGCATTTTAGTATTAGTACTTATTACTAATGAATTATGACATTCATTAAACTGGAATACATTTACTTAGACCCTGGATAATAAGATATTTACTAAATATATATAGTTGCTAAGTAACAGATTAAATGCAACACACCTCAGTGATTTTAAGCAATGGATAAATGCTACCTGTGTTTAAATAGAAAATGTTAAGTATTATAAGGTACACAATTTTTGATTCTTGAGTTGCATTATAATTGGAAACATTAATTTTTAAATTAATTATCCTTCCTGAGGATAATTGTTTTATCACGTGTCATTTCCTTTACCTTCATGTCCTCCTCATGTAAGAAATTTTATGTATGTACACAGAAAAAAAAATATAAAGTTTATTGACCTCACAGAAATTATAGGTTAACCCTGAAAAGATTTTAAAAAGTCAAAGTCAAGTTGCTCGGTCGTGTCTGAATCTTTGTGACAAGGCACGGAATTCTCCACACAGGAACACTGGAGTGGATAACCTGTTCCTTCTCCAAAGGATCTTCCCAACCTACAAAACAAACCCAGGTCTCCCACATTGCAGGTAGATTCTTAGACATCAGGGAAGGCTGGAAAGAGCTTTCAGTGGATAGTAAAAGATAATTTAATCATCTTGTGGCCATTAAACCTACTAATTTTTATATAAATTTTATATAAATTTGTAGCATTCAAAGTATAAGACATAATTATTATTCATTCTTCAAATTGGACATTTTTACTTATTTCTGTTTTAGGGTCGAAAAGACCTACACCACTAAATTCCTATAAAGTTTCTTTAGAAATATTTCAATGCCAATATCAGAACAGTGTCACTTTAATTAGTTTCTTTTTACCAAATTCTATGACTGTTTAAGGAGGTACACTTCTTCCTTGGAAAATCATAAATCTCACAAGAAAATGCCTCATTTTAGAAAAAAATCATCTTGAAAAACCACCACTTACAGAAAAAAAGATAACATACATTCTTACGTAATCTAAGCAACCTCTTAATTATGTACAAATCTGTAGCTCATACCAAAATCAATAGCGGGAAGTACCTTTAATGTGCTTTTAGCCTGGCAGATCTTAGTTAAACAGATGAACAATTAGTGTATTTACCGTAAGGAACAAAGAATCAACATGAGTAGAGAAGCTAGCTGCTTTCAGCTTGTACAGTTGCTTTTAAAGAATGCCCATCTCAGATAAGACATTTCCGAGAATGTGCACCTTTGTTTGCATTAGGTTTCTGACTAACAAAAAAAAAAAAAAAAAACCCTACTCTGTTTTCCTCAAATTTAAATCTTTGGACTTCATTCTTGGTTAGGTTTTAATTTTTATCTAGAGTACAGTGTATTTGTTTTCTAAGAACATACTGCATTTTTATAATGAAACTTAGAACTTAAAGGTTCAGCTGTTTTAAGAAGTTGATTGAACATGTCATCTGTGGAATATGTCTTTCTGCATAGGGATGGATGGCTTAGCTTAGTAATTTAGAATGTGTTTTCCTTACAAAATTTGAAGAGCCACTATCTTGACTTTGGTCATGCAGACTTTTGTGGGTGGTCAATTCCAGACATGAATAAGAGGATTTTTTGCAGTGCCTAGACTATCTTCCCAACCTACAAAACAAACCCAGGTCTCCCACATTGCAGGTAGATTCTTAGACATCAGGGAAGGCTGGAAAGAGCTTTCAGTGGATAGTAAAAGATAATTTAATCATCTTGTGGCCATTAAACCTACTAATTTTTATATAAATTTTATATAAATTTGTAGCATTCAAAGTATAAGACATAATTATTATTCATTCTTCAAATTGGACATTTTTACTTATTTCTGTTTTAGGGTCGAAAAGACCTACACCACTAAATTCCTATAAAGTTTCTTTAGAAATATTTCAATGCCAATATCAGAACAGTGTCACTTTAATTAGTTTCTTTTTACCAAATTCTATGACTGTTTAAGGAGGTACACTTCTTCCTTGGAAAATCATAAATCTCACAAGAAAATGCCTCATTTTAGAAAAAAATCATCTTGAAAAACCACCACTTACAGAAAAAAAGATAACATACATTCTTACGTAATCTAAGCAACCTCTTAATTATGTACAAATCTGTAGCTCATACCAAAATCAATAGCGGGAAGTACCTTTAATGTGCTTTTAGCCTGGCAGATCTTAGTTAAACAGATGAACAATTAGTGTATTTACCGTAAGGAACAAAGAATCAACATGAGTAGAGAAGCTAGCTGCTTTCAGCTTGTACAGTTGCTTTTAAAGAATGCCCATCTCAGATAAGACATTTCCGAGAATGTGCACCTTTGTTTGCATTAGGTTTCTGACTAACAAAAAAAAAAAAAAAACCCTACTCTGTTTTCCTCAAATTTAAATCTTTGGACTTCATTCTTGGTTAGGTTTTAATTTTTATCTAGAGTACAGTGTATTTGTTTTCTAAGAACATACTGCATTTTTATAATGAAACTTAGAACTTAAAGGTTCAGCTGTTTTAAGAAGTTGATTGAACATGTCATCTGTGGAATATGTCTTTCTGCATAGGGATGGATGGCTTAGCTTAGTAATTTAGAATGTGTTTTCCTTACAAAATTTGAAGAGCCACTATCTTGACTTTGGTCATGCAGACTTTTGTGGGTGGTCAATTCCAGACATGAATAAGAGGATTTTTTGCAGTGCCTAGACTATGCACTGGTAAATTATTCTACAGTGGTAAATTATGTACTTCTTAAAACTGTCTTGTGTGTGTGCATGCTAAATTGCTTCATTTGTGTCCAACTGTTGGCAACCCTGTGGACCATAGCCTGCCAAGCTCCTCTGTCCGTGACATTCTTCAGGTAAGAACTGGAGTGGGTGAACTGGAGTGCCATGCCCTCCTCCTGGAGATCTTCCTAAACCAGGGATTGAATTTGTGTCTCACATGTCTCCTGCATTGGCTGGTGAGTTTTTTACCACTAGCACCACCTGGGAAGCCCCCAAAATGCCTTACCTCTTTCACAAATACCAGTGACTGCTGCATTTAAAGGGGGTATATAGTGAGTGTTTCTGCTTGACTTGTCAGCTCAGATATTATTGTAGTTTCTTAATCTCCAAATCCCATTGCCTTTTTGGCTATATCTTCATCAATCTTTAGCATCATTTCCCCTTGATTATCCCTTCCTTGACATGTTCTCTCTAGACTCAATAACCCTGCTTTTGTGTCCTGCCAATCATTCTTGTTCCTCCTTATAGCCATTGAGCAGCAGTGTCCTGACTTCTTTCCACTGCCTTTGTCTTCTTGATTTCTAGCTGTCTGAAATCATGCCCTACTGGTAGCTCCAACTATCTCCACTATGAAGATGACTTCAGAATCTACAGGTCCAGCCTAGTCATTCCTTCACTATCTAGGTCCACACTCTCACCTGCCAATGTCTTCCTGGTTGTCTCATCAACAGCTTAGACTCTGATTTCTTCACCATCATGTGCAAATTCCTAACACGACTTCATCGCTATCATTTTCCATGCTTCAGACAAAATGCGTTATTGCCCAGTTCCTAAATACAGTTTATTCATTCATTTGACCCTTTTGTCCATTCTGTTCTCTCTGGCTAAAATGTTTTAAAAACTTTTTTTCAAGAAAAGAGTTTTCACAAAATGCTTTACTTTAGTGCTTTGTAATTCTGTAGCCTAATGCTTAGGCTCTCACAGGTCACTGCTTTAACTGTGAATATTTATGTCAAGATGTATTTTATGACCAAAGTACTAAGTTTCTTATGAGTAGGAGATTTCAAGCCAATCACAGTGCCCATATGATCCTGGCCTGGTAAGATCCCAAATGGCGGCATGTCCAATTACGAGCCAGCGCTCTGGAGGCCATGTGCCCAGAGCCAGTGCTCTGCAATGAGAGAGGCCACTTCAGTGGGAGGCCCACACAGGCCAAAGAATAAAAGAGGGATGAAAATAAATAAATTTTTAAAAAATCAATAAAAGAGGCCAAATTAAAAAAAAAATAGTTTACTTAAATCATTGTGTTTTTTTTTTTTTTTTCCTTATATAAGTAGTTTTGGGAAAAGCAACCTGAAATATAGATAAAAACATGCTTCTCTTACATAGTATTTTGCTTTAAGCAACGTATCTTTGTATCAGCAATATAAGGCCAAAACTCAAATACCTGAACAGCTGGTTTAACTTTTTATTTTATAGAAATTAAGGGAGCTCTAATTTCCCTTATCATTTTCAATATATATCTGAAAGTATCTTTTTCAATCAAATTAGTGTTATGAAATATTAAGAGAATTGAGGAAATATTTACATCACTTGAACATATCATGCAAAATTCAAACACGTTGACAATACATTGTTTTATAATTTTCTGTACCAAAGAACAGTTTTCACTCAAAAACTAAATTTTGTCTGCAAAATTATAATAGGGTAGTGGTTTAGATTTTTTTTAAGAAAAAGGGACCAGATGATCATATTTATTCCCATAAATGTTGTTTCATATAATGTACTCTTATTTTTTTGCCAGGTCCTGATAATAAATTACATAATGCACTGTTAATCAGAGTTCTTGTTTGTGAGTCACAGTTTTATTTTGATATTTCATGTTCCCTAATTTTTTTTTTTCTATAAGCTACTCTGTTCCAAAAAACCTCTGTGATTTATTTTCAAGTTTTGTTTTGTTTTTTTCCCAACAACAGCAGCAAGCTTGGAGTCCTTGTGGGATAAACATAGGGAATTTTAGCTTGTCCATTCTGTTCTCTCTGGCTAAAATGTTTTAAAAACTTTTTTTCAAGAAAAGAGTTTTCACAAAATGCTTTACTTTAGTGCTTTGTAATTCTGTAGCCTAATGCTTAGGCTCTCACAGGTCACTGCTTTAACTGTGAATATTTATGTCAAGATGTATTTTATGACCAAAGTACTAAGTTTCTTATGAGTAGGAGATTTCAAGCCAATCACAGTGCCCATATGATCCTGGCCTGGTAAGATCCCAAATGGCGGCATGTCCAATTACGAGCCAGCGCTCTGGAGGCCATGTGCCCAGAGCCAGTGCTCTGCAATGAGAGAGGCCACTTCAGTGGGAGGCCCACACAGGCCAAAGAATAAAAGAGGGATGAAAATAAATAAATTTTTAAAAAATCAATAAAAGAGGCCAAATTAAAAAAAAAATAGTTTACTTAAATCATTGTGTTTTTTTTTTTTTTTTCCTTATATAAGTAGTTTTGGGAAAAGCAACCTGAAATATAGATAAAAACATGCTTCTCTTACATAGTATTTTGCTTTAAGCAACGTATCTTTGTATCAGCAATATAAGGCCAAAACTCAAATACCTGAACAGCTGGTTTAACTTTTTATTTTATAGAAATTAAGGGAGCTCTAATTTCCCTTATCATTTTCAATATATATCTGAAAGTATCTTTTTCAATCAAATTAGTGTTATGAAATATTAAGAGAATTGAGGAAATATTTACATCACTTGAACATATCATGCAAAATTCAAACACGTTGACAATACATTGTTTTATAATTTTCTGTACCAAAGAACAGTTTTCACTCAAAAACTAAATTTTGTCTGCAAAATTATAATAGGGTAGTGGTTTAGATTTTTTTTAAGAAAAAGGGACCAGATGATCATATTTATTCCCATAAATGTTGTTTCATATAATGTACTCTTATTTTTTTGCCAGGTCCTGATAATAAATTACATAATGCACTGTTAATCAGAGTTCTTGTTTGTGAGTCACAGTTTTATTTTGATATTTCATGTTCCCTAATTTTTTTTTTTCTATAAGCTACTCTGTTCCAAAAAACCTCTGTGATTTATTTTCAAGTTTTGTTTTGTTTTTTTCCCAACAACAGCAGCAAGCTTGGAGTCCTTGTGGGATAAACATAGGGATCTATTTTCACTTTTTTGTCTCTTGATGTATAGTAAGAAAAATAACTGTATTTTGAGAAATAAATAGGTCACATGTTTTCACTGTAGCTCAGGAATTAAGGCTCTTGAATTGTTCTACTTGACCCTGGCAAGGAAAAGCCTTTGTGGGTTAAAGTGTGCTCACAGCTTTAAGAGGTGGTCAAGATTTCCTATCTTAATTTTACTTCTTTTCAGCTTTTCTGAGCAGGACACTGGCTATTATTGGCTTGGACCAACCGAAAAACTTCTTTGTTGCTTTTCTTCAGAGGCACATAGTGTTAGGATGGTTTAGGGTATGACAAAGAACCTAAAATCAATTACTCCCCATTGGAAATCTTCTTTTAGGTTGTTCATTTTAGGATCACCACTTTGGTGATCGATCTCTTCCATATCAATTGCTTTTTGAAATACTTTTTTCTTCTTTTGGATTGGTTCTTTTGGGTTGCTTCTATTTACTTTCCTGTTGGGTCTGATACAGTACCTCTTCTTGCTTGACATGATAAATTAGATATCTTGGAACCCCAAGTGGGAACAGGGAAAGAAAAAGATGGGGCAAAATGCATAGGTTTGTCTCTAGTCCAGATGGTAGAAATTCCTCAGACTGATACATAGTCTGTAAAGGAGACTTCATGAACATTGGAGGCCAGAGTTTCAGATAGTCATACAAGGTTAATTTTTATTTGAGAGTTTCTCCTCTGCCCAACTCACTCAAAAACTTGAGAGAAATCAGACAGCTAACTAGGACTAGACATTCAGAATCCTGGCCAGCTCTCTTTAGAGACTCCACATAACAGACAGATTAAGACCAAATATTTGGATCATTTATATAGGAGACTAAAGTAAAGAGAGAAAGGGTCTCTAAGGTTTAGAGAAATGAAAGATCTCTAGCCTTATCTAGACACCTCCAGGTGAAGGGAAGGTGAATCCCAAATGTCAGTTCCACCCAGGGTCTGACACAGAGAGAGTTTCACATAGCACAAAGTGAACTGAGATACAACTGATTTCATCTAAGCAAAAGCAGGCAAAGATTGCTAACAGTTATTTTTATCAGAGTTAAAATAGGTGATCTTAGCCCTAAATGACAATTTTTACAGGTGGCAGTAATTACTCATGGATGAGATGGCACTCATCAGCCAACACTCATTCTAGGGCACCTTCCTTGCCACTGCTAGCCCATTCAGGAAAGCGGTCTTAGGGTCTTTTCAGGAAGGCATTCCAAAGTAGAAATAAGGAACCTGCCTGGCCAGACCTAAGAGCGGCATTACCTATGCATGGCAGGCTTCCCAGGTGAAGGTTCAGCAGGTAAAGAATCTGCCTGAGATGCAGGAGACATGGGTTTTGTCCCTGGTTTGGGAAGATCACCTGCAGGAGGGCATAGCCACTGGAAAATCCCACGGACAGAGGAGACTGGCGGGCTTACAAGCCCATAGGGTCACAAAGAGTTGGGCACAAGTGAAGCAACTGAGCATTCACACACTGATAAACAACATGAATATTCCCATTATTCTGAATATTCTAAGCTTTGCATCTGACATATTTGATCTGAAGTTGTATTTCATAAAGCATAGTAACAAACTTTGATAGTCATTAGAATGTAATATTCATGGATGGTTCAATGGAGGATATGACATCATGAGTATCAATGCAATCAGCATTAAATAAAGGATATCAGTAAACTGAAAAGCAAAGAATATCTGTATAACAGTGTTCTTACCATAGTATTATGGCAGATGTATGAAATTAGCCAAGAACTGTACATTATGTACTAAAGTCCACAAAGAAACATTTACTAAAAAGTCAAAACTGCAGAAAATGTAGAGACCCCCCAACTCACTCAAAAACTTGAGAGAAATCAGACAGCTAACTAGGACTAGACATTCAGAATCCTGGCCAGCTCTCTTTAGAGACTCCACATAACAGACAGATTAAGACCAAATATTTGGATCATTTATATAGGAGACTAAAGTAAAGAGAGAAAGGGTCTCTAAGGTTTAGAGAAATGAAAGATCTCTAGCCTTATCTAGACACCTCCAGGTGAAGGGAAGGTGAATCCCAAATGTCAGTTCCACCCAGGGTCTGACACAGAGAGAGTTTCACATAGCACAAAGTGAACTGAGATACAACTGATTTCATCTAAGCAAAAGCAGGCAAAGATTGCTAACAGTTATTTTTATCAGAGTTAAAATAGGTGATCTTAGCCCTAAATGACAATTTTTACAGGTGGCAGTAATTACTCATGGATGAGATGGCACTCATCAGCCAACACTCATTCTAGGGCACCTTCCTTGCCACTGCTAGCCCATTCAGGAAAGCGGTCTTAGGGTCTTTTCAGGAAGGCATTCCAAAGTAGAAATAAGGAACCTGCCTGGCCAGACCTAAGAGCGGCATTACCTATGCATGGCAGGCTTCCCAGGTGAAGGTTCAGCAGGTAAAGAATCTGCCTGAGATGCAGGAGACATGGGTTTTGTCCCTGGTTTGGGAAGATCACCTGCAGGAGGGCATAGCCACTGGAAAATCCCACGGACAGAGGAGACTGGCGGGCTTACAAGCCCATAGGGTCACAAAGAGTTGGGCACAAGTGAAGCAACTGAGCATTCACACACTGATAAACAACATGAATATTCCCATTATTCTGAATATTCTAAGCTTTGCATCTGACATATTTGATCTGAAGTTGTATTTCATAAAGCATAGTAACAAACTTTGATAGTCATTAGAATGTAATATTCATGGATGGTTCAATGGAGGATATGACATCATGAGTATCAATGCAATCAGCATTAAATAAAGGATATCAGTAAACTGAAAAGCAAAGAATATCTGTATAACAGTGTTCTTACCATAGTATTATGGCAGATGTATGAAATTAGCCAAGAACTGTACATTATGTACTAAAGTCCACAAAGAAACAGTTACTATATCTAAACAGGAGATGATAGTGCTTAAACACTGCAGAAAATCTTCTTGCATTGACTGGACAGTAAACAAACAAAACATAATTGCCTCTTCTCTGCCCATTATTCTAACTCTAAATCTAAATCTATGGCTGCCATAACTCACATGGGCCCTTGAATTTTGCTTATAAATACAACCCATCCCCTCCGCATTCCCCCGCCACACACACACACACAGAAATGCCCAACTTCTTACATACTGAAAGCAGCCCTACCCACATACTGGGGTTTGGCAGCTTATTTGACCTTGGCAATGTCAGCACAACCATAGCATAGTGTCTGTTCAGAAGCAGAGCTGATCTTAGCAAGCAAGAACCAGCAGGTTCGTGGTCATTCCAGAGACATTCATTTTGTCATAGATGCCAACTATAATACCAGCAACTGATGTGTGGCTTGGATTGGGGAAGGGGGTATGAAGAGCAAAAACTTAAGGAAAGTGAAAGAATGTTTCAACTTTTTTGCTTGATCTCTGTCACAGCCTCCACTACCATCAGCCTCCAAAATAAACCAATAGATCGGAGTCTTAAGGATTGCAAACAACCTCAGTCCAAGTCCCAAGCATTTCTCAGTTTAAACTAGCTTATAACTATTAAGACTTTCTTTTCTAGAAACTATAGAAACACCACTTATAGTAGGATTAATATCAACAGACTATGAAGTAGGATGTTAAATGAACCCCCCTACCTGATGTTCAGAAATTCCTAATGATCCCCAAACTAAGTCCAAAAGAATGTTAAACACTCAAAATAAGAGACCTCTTCATATTGGAATTTGATACATAAATAGCTTATTTCAAGGTGAAAGAATGAATCATGTTACATTCAACTTATCCCAAACCAGAAATGTTTTTGGAGTTTGAGACACTGACAGGGAGAATTCTCAGGTCTTCTCAGACAAGGCACATAGCCTTATACTACAGAAGGGAGAGGAAAGAAGGAAGTGGCATGCTACTCTCTCAAGCCAAGTGAAGGTGGCTGCAAGAGGTTTTCCCATAAAACTTAAAGATGTCTTCCAGAAGGTGGTCCTAGTAATAGTTTGTGGGCCTATCTTATGTTTATTCTTTATAGACCAATGCCAGTAACATTAAGATGAATAACCATCTGTCTATCCCCATGCCTAAATACAGTGAATAAAAGATAACTTTCAGGATATTGCATTATAGCATTTCCTAAATACCAATAGGGGTCTGCATCAAATTATTACAGTTATGGGGTCCAAGCCAAAGTGGAGGTGAAGTTTGTAATGATTCCTACCAATCTTTTCTGACTCAGTTAAAGAGATTCGGGGAAATTCGTATTCACCTATCACCCAAGAGGTAAGCAAGGATAGACAAAATGTAAATAATTCCAAGGACAATTTATCATTTCTTTCATTCATCGGTACTCCATTATTTGTGTCAATTTGCCATGAATCACATAGACAAACTTGCGATAAGGTTAACATTGTTAGGATAAGCCCTCAGTTCTCCTTGATTTTTTTTTTTTTTGGCATAACAAATTACTTCTTGTTGAATTTTTGAAAAATACCTACACTGATCTTAATTCCTTAGATAAATTTTCTGAGTGAAAGTTCAGTATTCTTTTCACTGTGAAAATTAATCATTTATCAATTGAATATCTCAAAAAGAAGCATGTGAGGGAGTGCACTTGGATTTAAATGTGTTTAAAAGCCTAGCTTGGCTTATTTGTACTGTGAGGTCTTTACCATCTCACAAGAATTTAACCAGTTTTCAATGTAAATGAATATCAGAGAAACTGATGCGGGGCCAAACACTAGAAAAAATGTTTTTGGCAGAAATTCCTAATGACCCCAAACTAAGTCCAAAAGAATGTTAAACACTCAAAATAAGAGACCTCTTCATATTGGAATTTGATACATAAATAGCTTATTTCAAGGTGAAAGAATGAATCATGTTACATTCAACTTATCCCAAACCAGAAATGTTTTTGGAGTTTGAGACACTGACAGGGAGAATTCTCAGGTCTTCTCAGACAAGGCACATAGCCTTATACTACAGAAGGGAGAGGAAAGAAGGAAGTGGCATGCTACTCTCTCAAGCCAAGTGAAGGTGGCTGCAAGAGGTTTTCCCATAAAACTTAAAGATGTCTTCCAGAAGGTGGTCCTAGTAATAGTTTGTGGGCCTATCTTATGTTTATTCTTTATAGACCAATGCCAGTAACATTAAGATGAATAACCATCTGTCTATCCCCATGCCTAAATACAGTGAATAAAAGATAACTTTCAGGATATTGCATTATAGCATTTCCTAAATACCAATAGGGGTCTGCATCAAATTATTACAGTTATGGGGTCCAAGCCAAAGTGGAGGTGAAGTTTGTAATGATTCCTACCAATCTTTTCTGACTCAGTTAAAGAGATTCGGGGAAATTCGTATTCACCTATCACCCAAGAGGTAAGCAAGGATAGACAAAATGTAAATAATTCCAAGGACAATTTATCATTTCTTTCATTCATCGGTACTCCATTATTTGTGTCAATTTGCCATGAATCACATAGACAAACTTGCGATAAGGTTAACATTGTTAGGATAAGCCCTCAGTTCTCCTTGATTTTTTTTTTTTTTTTTTGGCATAACAAATTACTTCTTGTTGAATTTTTGAAAAATACCTACACTGATCTTAATTCCTTAGATAAATTTTCTGAGTGAAAGTTCAGTATTCTTTTCACTGTGAAAATTAATCATTTATCAATTGAATATCTCAAAAAGAAGCATGTGAGGGAGTGCACTTGGATTTAAATGTGTTTAAAAGCCTAGCTTGGCTTATTTGTACTGTGAGGTCTTTACCATCTCACAAGAATTTTCACGACCCCAGACTTTTCAAATGTAAAATGAAGAGAAATGACTCATACATCCATCTTGAGGTGTCTCATGCTCCACTACCTTGAATGTTTGGCTTAGTTTAATTGAGAGGTCCAACTGTTTCCCAGCCTGAGCAACGTCACCCCTGAATTTAAGGATTTATTAGCTAAATGTCAGAGACCTTTCTTACGATGATGAAATGTACATAATTTACACTCTAGCAGAAAAGGTCTGCTTTGTCTTGACACCGAGACAGAATTTTCCTGCACTCTACACTCATGCCATCTCTGGTTGACTGAGACCAAGATGCTTCCTGAGCAGAAAAGGTCACCTTTACCTTGAGAATAGAACATAATGAGATGGACACTTAGTCCTGGTGGAACAGATGCTCATGGGTTATTAATGTAGAAAAATATACTGGGAATTTAAGAAGAGTAAATAAGAAATGCCAGAAGCCTCCCATTTATTACTTGTTGAAATACTCCTATTCTTCCTTTACAAAGGTTTGTTTTCCAACCTCCAAAGAAACATGGCCATTTAACAAAAACTTTTTTTTAGTTAAAAAAAAATAATCCCACAATTGTATATGGAAAATTCTACCTTTGTTCAATCCTTATTTTATACCAGAAAAAAAAATTCCTCTGAGCACTTTAAAATGTATAAGAACCTAGCATAGTTCCTAAATAAGATTCATTATTTCGGTATATAGTTGTGGAGGGGAAAAGGAATTATAATACAAAATTGTCATTGAGTTTTTATCTGACAGCTTCAATATATTTGACTTCTTCCCCTTTTTGTTTTAAATTTTTGCCTTTGGCCAAATTAACTTTTAACACTAAACTTGCTTTGGGATTCATTAGCCTAAGTCCAGCACTGCTCAACTTATTTAAATGCCTCACTTTTGCTTATTAACTAGTATAGACATCTTACCTGTTTTTCTAAATATTTTCTCCCTCTAGAAAACTCACTCTTTGGAAAAATTAAATAAGCAAAGAAGCTCTAATGGAATAATAAATTCTTCTCTTTAAAATAATATCTTAGAATTAAAACTGAAATTTTAGCCATAGAATGCAATGCAGAGTTTCTACTGTAAATAATGTTAGAAGACCGCTAGTATAATTTTCATAAGGAATAAGATAGTCTTTCAACACTTAAAGTTATGCATTTGACTTTCTTCTATAAAAGAGTTTTGTTTCATGCTTAGACAAAGATAGTAAGGAATTAGTTTCATTTTAAATAACTGTTACACACAGCACTGACCTGATAACTTGGTTACTGAAAGCCACAAGTCTGGGCTATTAACAATTAACTAAGGTAAGCTGCAATTGTGGCATGTGATAAGAGTGACCTTGTTTAATAATACACTTCACAGGTGAGCAGCAAAGTTTATGTAGCTCTAGGCTTAGAATAAGTTCTAAAAAGGACCTATATTGTGTGTACACAAAAACAATAGTATTCACTAACTTTATTCTAATACCTATCAGAAATTTTATTTTTCTATTATGGGATCAGTTATAAGAAAGTTTATTTTGCATGCTTGGATTTCATAAAATAATATCATCCAACTTACTTCCTTATAGGAATTAAAATAAGTCATTATGAAATGATTTCAGGAGCACTATATTTTAAATTACATATCACATCTGAAATATTTGGTTTTTGAAAGATTTTATATCCCCAAAATCAACTGTGTCTTAAGCATTAAGTGAGCATTTCAAACCTTCCTAAGCGTCTGTTCTTACTACCACTGAAGTAAAATGGAAAAATCATAAATATTGAAGCGTTTTGTCACTGAGCAAATAACTTTGTCCAACCTGATGTTTCCTTTCTCTTTTTTTTTATTGGTCTGCCTGAGCAATTAGATATTTTAAGATATGATAATGATTTTTCACTGCAGAAAATATAAGTGAAAAAAATTATTTGCAGTTTGGGAAATTAAAGTGTGAGAACTTAGCCTTCCAATGACTCACATGAACAAACAGGCAAAAACCCTCACCTCAGATGACTTACCCAAGCACCAGGAACTTCACATTCTGTGCTGACTGAGGATTTGCAGGGTTCAAGAGGAGGTGGGTAAATAAAGACATCTGCTGGTATCCTGCACACATCTTAAAACATTGACTTCGGCAGCTTTCTGTACCACAAGATTTTTCAAAGCACTTAATATGCTTTGCATTGTCTCCCTTAATGAAGAAGATGAAGGAAGCCACTGGTCCCCTTCCTTCCTTCACGTAACTTTTCATAATGAGGAAAGAATATTTTAAGTGGACAAAGTAGACCAAACTGGTTGGAAGCAACTGCACAGTGATAGTTTTCATGACAGTGATAAGAAGAAAAGGAAAAAGAGAAAATCCCTGTGTTTATAGTTTTCTGATAACTTGGTTACTGAAAGCCACAAGTCTGGGCTATTAACAATTAACTAAGGTAAGCTGCAATTGTGGCATGTGATAAGAGTGACCTTGTTTAATAATACACTTCACAGGTGAGCAGCAAAGTTTATGTAGCTCTAGGCTTAGAATAAGTTCTAAAAAGGACCTATATTGTGTGTACACAAAAACAATAGTATTCACTAACTTTATTCTAATACCTATCAGAAATTTTATTTTTCTATTATGGGATCAGTTATAAGAAAGTTTATTTTGCATGCTTGGATTTCATAAAATAATATCATCCAACTTACTTCCTTATAGGAATTAAAATAAGTCATTATGAAATGATTTCAGGAGCACTATATTTTAAATTACATATCACATCTGAAATTTTTGGGTTTTTTGAAAGATTTTATATCCCCAAAATCAACTGTGTCTTAAGCATTAAGTGAGCATTTCAAACCTTCCTAAGCGTCTGTTCTTACTACCACTGAAGTAAAATGGAAAAATCATAAATATTGAAGCGTTTTGTCACTGAGCAAATAACTTTGTCCAACCTGATGTTTCCTTTCTCTTTTTTTTTATTGGTCTGCCTGAGCAATTAGATATTTTAAGATATGATAATGATTTTTCACTGCAGAAAATATAAGTGAAAAAAATTATTTGCAGTTTGGGAAATTAAAGTGTGAGAACTTAGCCTTCCAATGACTCACATGAACAAACAGGCAAAAACCCTCACCTCAGATGACTTACCCAAGCACCAGGAACTTCACATTCTGTGCTGACTGAGGATTTGCAGGGTTCAAGAGGAGGTGGGTAAATAAAGACATCTGCTGGTATCCTGCACACATCTTAAAACATTGACTTCGGCAGCTTTCTGTACCACAAGATTTTTCAAAGCACTTAATATGCTTTGCATTGTCTCCCTTAATGAAGAAGATGAAGGAAGCCACTGGTCCCCTTCCTTCCTTCACGTAACTTTTCATAATGAGGAAAGAATATTTTAAGTGGACAAAGTAGACCAAACTGGTTGGAAGCAACTGCACAGTGATAGTTTTCATGACAGTGATAAGAAGAAAAGGAAAAAGAGAAAATCCCTGTGGTTTTATAGTTTTATGTGGCCTTTTGTTGTTTCATTTGAGAATGTTGAATACAGAAAAAAATAGAGTAAGTTCTTTTCATTCCTCTTGACTCCTCAACAATCAAGTTATCTAATATAGGAGGAATGTTTCTACCCTTTCATAAAAGATTTCGTGTATGTTGACCTAGAATAACTCAAAATGCTATAGTACAGCTTCTGGCAGCATTTCACACTCATTTTTTACTAAAAATAACAACAACGAAAAATGACTGGCAACTTTTTGATGCACCCTTAACACCTAAAACATCTTGTATTGAGGTATAGCCAATTAACAATTTAATGCACTCTTAAAACAACTAATTTTTGGAGCTGCTGGAAATCTAGTTTCTTGTCCTCATGGTTAGCATATTTGCTCATATAAAAAAGGCTACTGCACTTTGAATTGCTTAACAACAGTACCTTTGATCTGTTCTCATTTTCTATCTAATTAAATGTAAATATTATTTCAGATAATAAGCCAATGAAATGAGGTGTCATTTTTCTACCCTTCTCTATATCTTCCTTATTTACTATAGCAGGTGTCATAATAGATATTCAGTAAAAATGCCTGTTAAATGGAGATAATGATATCTCCCTCATAATCTTATTGACAGACTTTATCGAGATAATATATATGAACATTATTTGTAAAGAGTACTGCACTACTTGTACATTATGGATTACGATTATTATTATTATTAGTGTTAACATTACTATTTACAAGACAATGCTCTAAATATAGAATAGGAGTTATTAAAAAGAATCAGGATATTTATAAAGCTAGGTTCACAACTCAACACACAATAATCCTTCAAAAACATTTATAGAATTAAATATAAAATCAGTATAGTACAAATGGATCACAATACAATATGGATACAGAATAAAGGATGAGTAAAAGCCTCATGCTGGGAAAGACTGAAGGCAAAAGGAGAAGAGGGCAGCAGAAGATGAGATGTTTAGATAACATCACTGACTCAATGGACATGAATCATGCTGCAGTCCATGGGGTCACAAAGGACCAGACATGATGTAGTGACTGAAACGCAATAGCAAGAACCGCGTGAAATAATGTAGAAAGTGAATAGTAAAATAATTTTTAAAATGTGACAGATCTTGATTTATAATTTGATAGAGAAGATAACATAAGGAAAATAGGCTTGGGACTTCCCCTGCTGGTTCAGTGGCTGACTCTGCACTCCCAATGCAGGGGCTTGGACTTTAATACTGGTTGGAGAACTAGATCCCACATTATCTTTAGCAACTACAGATCCTGTGTGCCACAACAAATATTTAAGAACCTGTATGCCACAACTAAGACCAGGCCAAATTTTAAAAAAAGAGAGTAAATAAAATATTTTTTAAGAAAAAAAAAATAGCCTTGGCAAAATAAATAAATGCCAGGAGTAATTAAGGGCAGGGAACTATGATTATGATGTGATCAAGGAATTAGATAATAGTTAAAGCATCATAATTGGGTGTGGGAATTTGTTTATGATGATGATGAAGTTGGAAACTTTTCTGTTTGAACACAGAAAAAAAAAGAGGGGTGACTATCATGATTTAAAGAAGAAGCAGCTCTGTTCTACACAGCTGTCTAATGAAGTCATATTTGCTTCACTTTAAAGATGTCTTTTCATCTCTTCCCCACTCTAATCTCTCCCTTCAACTGCAGAATTAGACATCTAGTCACTTAGCACCAAAGTTTGCATGACTAATATACGCCTCAAAACTAACTTGTCTGGTGGTGAACTCTTGCTTCCCTGCACCCCAAACCTTGACTCTCTGGGTCTGCCCCATCTCAGTTAATAACAACTTTAATGCAAGCCAACATGCCTGCATCATTCTTAACTTTTTTGTTTTGCTCAAATCCAAACCATCAGCAAATTCTATCAGATTTTCTGTCAAAATATATCATACAAATGTGACTTCACCACTTCTCACCATTCCTATACTTCCATGCTAGTCAAACCCACAAACTGCAACAGATTCTTAGATGGAGTCCATGCTTTCTCCTTTACCCTATAACAGTTTAAAATCTAACCAGCAGCAGTTATTTTTGTTTGTTTGTTTTTTTTTATTGAAGAATATTTGTGGCCGGTATCATATAAGTTCCTGGTGTACAATGCAGTGATTCAAAATTTTAAAGTTTATACTCCATTCACATTGACTACATTCCATCTATAATATTGTTAGTTACATTCTGCATGTTGTACATTATAACCCTGCAGCTTATTTTAAAATTAATAGTTTGTTCCTCTTAGCCTCGTACCCCTGTACTTCCCCTCCTCCCTTCTCTCTCTGCACTGGCAACCAAATTTTGCCATTTGCAACAACATAGGTGGACTTGGAAAGTATTATACTAACTGAAATAGCATCAGACAGAGAAAGGCAAATACTGTATTTTATCATTTACATGTGGGATCTAAAAAATACTGCAAACTAGTGAATAAAACAAAAGACGCAACTCACCTGGGAATTTTTGCAAACACACCTTCTGTCTGGCACATCTTTAACATGCTCTGTTCAAATTTCACTCCTTCAGAAAAATCTCTGACATCTCACTTAAATATTACCTGCAAGCATTCTCTGTCCCTTCATTTCTATTTATTGCAATTATCACCTCAGATTCACTGTATGTGGACATTGTATATTTTCATATAGCTTATCTCGTCCACTATAAATTAAGTACCTGGAGCATGTCATCTGTTTTACTACTGAGTTCCAAGAGCCAGTGCCTGGAATATAGTGAATACTTCATACATGTCTGTGTGTAACATTTATTAGTCCCTGAAAAGTCAAGTTGCTCAGTCATGTCCAAATTGCATGCATGAGCCATGGATTTCTCCAGGCAAAAATACTAGAGTGCATAGCCATTCCTTTCCCCAGGAAATTTTTCCAAACTAAGGACTGAACCTGGGTCTCCCACATTGCAGGGGGATTCTGTACCATCTGACCCACCAGGGAAGCCCTTATTAGTCGCTAGAAATCCCTGTGTTTTATTCAAGGTAATCTGTGTTTGATATTTGTGGTTCTTATGATCATCACTTGAAGAATAAAAAGATTAACTGAATTCTGAAACTTTTCAACAATACTCTTAAGGTACCCTTCTGGCTTCTCTGGTAAGCTCTATATTGTGGAAGTGAGTTATTATCTGCCCCAAGCACATACCCTTCTAAGAGAAGCCAGTCTCTGCACCAGTGCAAATGGGTATTTAGAACAAGGTTCTGTTCCATGTGAACCTAAGGGCCTGCCTCAGCTTATGGGCTTCACTGTGGTCAACAGGTTCGTGTTCATCCTACACGTACCACCTGGCTTGAAAAAATGAGCATAATCAATCATATTCATATCTTGAGAGTTTAGAAATAGGAAACTGTCAAATTGAAATAATTAGCTGAGCTGAACACTATTAAGAGACAGTGAACAGAAGCAGTGGTTCTAGGTCTTCTTTTTTTTTTTTTTTCCTCTGTTGTCGCAGAGCACCGGCTCTGGGCACATGTGCTCCAGGGCTCCGGCTCGGTAGCTGGACACATCGGTCCAGCCACTCCGCGGCACGTGGGATCTTCCCAGACCATGGATGGAACCAGCGCCCCTTGCACTGCAAGGAGGTGTCCTTACCCACTGGACCACCAGGGAAGCCCCTAGGTCTTTTGCAGGTAAAATACAGAACAGAATAATGAACAAATGTGCTGAGAGATGCCTGTGCGAGCTCCAGGGGAGTCTTAAAGAGGGACACACAGAAGAGGACACCTTCACAGTTCAGCTCCAGCCTATGTATAACTTGAAAATAAATAAGCCCCCTCTTTCTTTAGGTACCAGATTGAACCACTTTTCTCTGAACCCCAAAGAACCTTGACATAATCTCCGTAATTATGGACTAAGGACTGCAGAAGATACAATATCATACATGGCATTCTTTTGCTGTCAGTCAGGAGCAATTACAGGTTAAGTGGCAGTGGGTTTTTGTTTGTTTCTTTAAGAACATTCACAGCTGCTTTATTCTTAATAACCCTAAATGGAAAATAACACATACATTCATCTACAGCAGAATGAAAAAGTAAATCCTGACACATTCATACAAAAGAATACTACACAGCAATGAGAAGGAAATGCACCCATGGGATAAATCACACAGATAAATATTGAGTTGAGAAAAGCCAGACACAGAAGAGTATATGCTGTATGAGTCTATCTGTATGAAATCAAAAACAGGCAGTGTAGTGGTTACTTCTGGCTTCTCTGGTAAGCTCTATATTGTGGAAGTGAGTTATTATCTGCCCCAAGCACATACCCTTCTAAGAGAAGCCAGTCTCTGCACCAGTGCAAATGGGTATTTAGAACAAGGTTCTGTTCCATGTGAACCTAAGGGCCTGCCTCAGCTTATGGGCTTCACTGTGGTCAACAGGTTCGTGTTCATCCTACACGTACCACCTGGCTTGAAAAAATGAGCATAATCAATCATATTCATATCTTGAGAGTTTAGAAATAGGAAACTGTCAAATTGAAATAATTAGCTGAGCTGAACACTATTAAGAGACAGTGAACAGAAGCAGTGGTTCTAGGTCTTCTTTTTTTTTTTTTTTCCTCTGTTGTCGCAGAGCACCGGCTCTGGGCACATGTGCTCCAGGGCTCCGGCTCGGTAGCTGGACACATCGGTCCAGCCACTCCGCGGCACGTGGGATCTTCCCAGACCATGGATGGAACCAGCGCCCCTTGCACTGCAAGGAGGTGTCCTTACCCACTGGACCACCAGGGAAGCCCCTAGGTCTTTTGCAGGTAAAATACAGAACAGAATAATGAACAAATGTGCTGAGAGATGCCTGTGCGAGCTCCAGGGGAGTCTTAAAGAGGGACACACAGAAGAGGACACCTTCACAGTTCAGCTCCAGCCTATGTATAACTTGAAAATAAATAAGCCCCCTCTTTCTTTAGGTACCAGATTGAACCACTTTTCTCTGAACCCCAAAGAACCTTGACATAATCTCCGTAATTATGGACTAAGGACTGCAGAAGATACAATATCATACATGGCATTCTTTTGCTGTCAGTCAGGAGCAATTACAGGTTAAGTGGCAGTGGGTTTTTGTTTGTTTCTTTAAGAACATTCACAGCTGCTTTATTCTTAATAACCCTAAATGGAAAATAACACATACATTCATCTACAGCAGAATGAAAAAGTAAATCCTGACACATTCATACAAAAGAATACTACACAGCAATGAGAAGGAAATGCACCCATGGGATAAATCACACAGATAAATATTGAGTTGAGAAAAGCCAGACACAGAAGAGTATATGCTGTATGAGTCTATCTGTATGAAATCAAAAACAGGCAGTGTAGTGGTTACTTCTGGTGGGGAATTGATTAGAAGGGGTCGTGAGGAAGCCACTTGGAGTGTTTGGACTGCCCTGTGTCTAGGCTTTAGCCATTGGCTCTATGGGCATATGCATAATAAATGTATAAATATACATATGCTAAAGTCCATCAACGTATAGGGCAGGAGCAATGTTTTTCTGTGGTTCTGTATTAGTTGGCACAATTTCTTTGGACCATTATTATTGAACAAAGAAACTGGCGTTGTTTTGATAATGGTCTGTGAAGGCTATAAGGCTTCATCTTCATCCATAATCACACAGACACTTTACCTAGCACTTAACTTACCTGGACCTTGTGTGTGAAGATAGATTTGTGTTTGTTTTTTTTTGCATTTTATTTATTTTTTTGACTGTGTCAGATCTTAGTTACAGCACATAAGATCTTCATTGTGGCGAGTAAGATCTTCCTTGCATCATGTGGGATCTTTCATTGCGGTTGACTCTCTAGTTACAGTGTGCAGGATCCCTAGCTGTGGCACACAGGCTACAGATGGCATGAACTCAGTAGTTGCCTGCGGGTACATGGGCTTAATTGCTCCATGGCATATGAGATCTTAGTTCTCTGACTAGGAATCACATCTGTGTTCCCTGCATTGGAATTCTTAACCACTGGACCACCAGGGAAGTCCCCAAAGTTAGCTGTTTTATTCACCTTATAAAAATATAATGAAATCAACTGTCAATAAAAGTTCCAGAGATGAAGGTTTGAACTTGACTCTCTCAGGCTATTTACTGTTGTAAGCCATATTTTTCTCAAGGTTATCTTTCAAAGCAAAATGTAGATTTAAAGCAGTTTTCTGTATAATTCAAGCAAAAGCATTGCTTTGATTTAAATTGCCTGAATAATTGCAGGTTAATAATCTCTTCACTACTGAATTCCTCTCAAGTGAATTGGCCACGTAATAGAGACAAAACGTGGTGGTGGCTTAAATTATCCAGATAATTGCATGCTTGCTTTATTCCACCTTGTCAACAAGACCTGGCTGTGATGCAAAGAACCTCAGTGGAGAAATGATATGAATTGATAGCTAAGACCAGGTTTATCAATAAGGGGTGAAACGGGTACTGGACAAAAACCAAGTCTTTTATGAGGGAACACAGGGGATGTGGGGCACCAGGAACTGCCTGTGTAGGCAGACTTGTCTCAATACAAGGTCACTTGATGAGTTAGGTGATGGAGATGTGGACTGGCAAAGCCTGATAATGACAAACTCTCATAAATGGAAGATGCTAGGGGGCATAAAATTAACTTCCAAATCCCTGAAGAGTCACTATGTAATAGATTTATCTGTCAATTAAAACGAAGAATTTTTTTTTAGTTTTAGGACCTTTGAGTCCAACATAGTATCACTCCAGAACCTTATTTATCAGAGGATTTCAAATGTACTGTTAGTAAAATTACATGCAACAAGATAATAACACAAAGAAATACTCTCCACCATTATCTTATTTTTATAAGTTTAAAGTGTGAGTTCCTCAATTAAAATCTTTTAATGCTAGCTAAAGGGGAAAAAAGAAGTGATCTTTCAAATATAAATAATCTGTGCTATGCTAAATCAACAATGACTCCGTTTCCGGGACTGAGGGAATTTATGAATAATGACTCTATGTCCCTATTGCTTTAAATCCATCGGCCAGTAAAATAATTTCTGCTGAAAGGCTGTCTTATGAGCATTGGACATGTATATTCTGAAAAAAGTTATTTACTATCAGTAAATTTTCTTAGTTCTCTGACTAGGATCAATGTGTTCCCTGCATTGGAATTCTTAACCACTGGACCACCAGGGAAGTCCCCAAAGTTAGCTGTTTTATTCACCTTATAAAAATATAATGAAATCAACTGTCAATAAAAGTTCCAGAGATGAAGGTTTGAACTTGACTCTCTCAGGCTATTTACTGTTGTAAGCCATATTTTTCTCAAGGTTATCTTTCAAAGCAAAATGTAGATTTAAAGCAGTTTTCTGTATAATTCAAGCAAAAGCATTGCTTTGATTTAAATTGCCTGAATAATTGCAGGTTAATAATCTCTTCACTACTGAATTCCTCTCAAGTGAATTGGCCACGTAATAGAGACAAAACGTGGTGGTGGCTTAAATTATCCAGATAATTGCATGCTTGCTTTATTCCACCTTGTCAACAAGACCTGGCTGTGATGCAAAGAACCTCAGTGGAGAAATGATATGAATTGATAGCTAAGACCAGGTTTATCAATAAGGGGTGAAACGGGTACTGGACAAAAACCAAGTCTTTTATGAGGGAACACAGGGGATGTGGGGCACCAGGAACTGCCTGTGTAGGCAGACTTGTCTCAATACAAGGTCACTTGATGAGTTAGGTGATGGAGATGTGGACTGGCAAAGCCTGATAATGACAAACTCTCATAAATGGAAGATGCTAGGGGGCATAAAATTAACTTCCAAATCCCTGAAGAGTCACTATGTAATAGATTTATCTGTCAATTAAAACGAAGAATTTTTTTTTAGTTTTAGGACCTTTGAGTCCAACATAGTATCACTCCAGAACCTTATTTATCAGAGGATTTCAAATGTACTGTTAGTAAAATTACATGCAACAAGATAATAACACAAAGAAATACTCTCCACCATTATCTTATTTTTATAAGTTTAAAGTGTGAGTTCCTCAATTAAAATCTTTTTAATGCTAGCTAAAGGGGAAAAAAGAAGTGATCTTTCAAATATAAATAATCTGTGCTATGCTAAATCAACAATGACTCCGTTTCCGGGACTGAGGGAATTTATGAATAATGACTCTATGTCCCTATTGCTTTAAATCCATCGGCCAGTAAAATAATTTCTGCTGAAAGGCTGTCTTATGAGCATTGGACATGTATATTCTGAAAGTTATAACCAAATTATAGCTTAAGATTTATTGACTTATCATTTTCATTCAGCATTCAGTAAACTTTTATTATACACCTACAATGTGAGAGGTAATGTGCTTTCACATATATTATCTCATACTTTTATTTGCAAGTGATATATTATCACTGTATCTCATTGTAGGTTACTTTACTTTCTATCCTTCAAACTGTAGCTTCTACATTAAAATAAAAAAGAAATCAAAATATGATAGTGATATACATGGAACCAGTATTCAGATATTGTCCAGACTCTGTCAAATAAGTGTGTTTTCTATGCTCTTGGTATGTTGGTATAAAACATAAAGCTTTTCTTTCTACTAAAAACTCCACTCTATCTCATTTTTTCATTGTTCAATTGCTCAGTTGTATTCGACACTTTGTGACCCCGTGACTTAGCACAGCAGTCTTCCCTCTCCTTTCACTACCTCCTGGAGTTGGCTCAAACTCATGTCCATTGAGTCAATGATGCCATTCAACCATCTTATTCTCTGTCACCCCATTCTCCTCCTGCCCTCAGTCTCTCCTCCTGCCCAACATCAGGGTCTTTTCTAATAAGTTGGCTCTGTGCATCAGGTGGTCTCATTATTATCATTAAATTAATAATACACTTTGTGTATTATCAATGATGATAATTAGTATTTATAATGTTGCCTGATTTTTTTTTTCTTACATTTCATGAGTTAAATGAATTTTCCTATGCTGCCAGTAGACCCACTTTTGTGAAAGAATGATTCTATGAAAGAAAATATGAAAATGTGGCTAAAAGAATGGTTTGGAATTACTAGAGTTTCTGTTTTGTTTTGTAAGAATCATTTCTGTCTTAATTTGTAGGTATACTATAAATGAAAGAATACATGGAATTATGCCAAATTACTCCATATAGTGCAGACCTGTTTCTTCCTCTTTGATTGTTCCAAACTGCTAGTGTTACTTAAAACTTTTATTTTAGAGCACATATATTCATATTTGAAGACTGAATTTTATAATTTGCTATTCTCAGTTAATGCACACCAGGTCAGATATGGATACTATGTGAGCAAATTACCCAAGGTCATGCCAACCATTCTCAGAGGCAGGCAGTGAGAGCTTATCAGAGTAAATCAGCAAGGCATGGCACAACTTCGAGTTTGCGTAAGAGGAGGCAAAGGGGTACAAATAATTGATATGCCCAATCAGGTACAGGATCAGCTCTATAAACCACACTGCTCTGTATAAACAGCATGTGTTTGCTCAGATGTCTGCCTTGATCATTTTCCTCCTTTATGTTCAAGGAGTGGAATACCTTCAGGATGACTGATTCCAGGAAAGAAGTCAGATGGGCTGAATACTTGGTGATTCAGTTGCCAATGCCACAAGAGCAATTATACTCAATTAGATGCCACTTAACTGGCATTTTTTGTGGATCTCCTTAAAAAATCTGTTTGTGGGGGGTGGGGGTGGGTTGGGGGTGGTGTGCCGTGTGTGCATGAAGATACGCTGTTCTGTATTTCCCCTCTCTCTCATTTCTTATGTAGTCATGCTGTGCATTGGCACATTACTTGTCCCTAGAATTATCAGTCCACCAAATGGCATTTCAACATTTTTATTAGGAGGCCATTCGAATAAGCATTTTTATTAGAAGACCTTCCCATTTGCATTTGGTTCAATTTGGCTCTGATTAGATACATGTTTGTTCTTAGTTTTTTGTTTTTAACTGCTATGTAGGTTGGAAGGGAAGTTGGTTGACATTTTATTTATTTTAAGTTGTCTTTTTGTTTCTCCTAGAGCAGCAAAAGGAAGGATGTTTTTGAGAATAATCTTTTTTTAGTTACTGATTTCTACAAGGAAAAGGTTTTTCACATATTTGAATAATTCCTTTTCTAAAACAGACTATTTAGCTTTGAAATACAGCTGCTGTACACACTTAGAGACTACTCAACACAGCAATTTTCTACTCCATGGGGTGTCCCGTGGCTACAGACTATCATATAAAGTGATAACCTACTGAAATCCTGCCACTATTCAAAAATTATCTTTTCCTTTCTTAAGTTTTATAGTGAAAAATATTGTGTGACAATCTGACAAAAGTAAACTTGAAGTTGAATTTTATATTTTAGATCTGCTATGGATGGTACGTTTGTGTTATTGTTGTTGTAGTTTATGTATCATCTTTCTTTTCCTTTGTTGTCCATCTTTAAATATTTACTTAGTATTTATTCTGTGCAAGGCACTGACCTACTACACTGAACTATACAAAAGACATGGTGGTGGTAGTTTAGTTGCTAAGTTGTGTCCATCTCTGCCACACCATGGACTGTAGCCTGCCAGGCTCCTCTGCCCACAGGATTTCCCAGGTAAGAGTATTGGCATGGGTTGCCAGTTCCTTCTCCAGGGGATTATCCCAGCCCAGGGACTGAAGCTGCATCTCCTGCTTGGCAGGTGAATTCTTTATCACTGAGCCACCTGAGAAGCCATATAAAGGGCATAACATGTCCCAAATTTCAGTGAATATATCCTCTACTACAAATGATATATTTTAGATAACATAAATTTTGGATACAAACATTCTCTTTTCCAAACCCCAAAATAATACATAATTTGAGTAGAGAAGAGGAAAGATAACTTCAATTTTAGTGAAGCTTAGTTGATTTACAGCATTGTATTAGTTTCAGGTGTATAGCAAAGAGATTCAGTCATATACATATATATTTTTTTCAGATTATTTTCCATTATAAATCATTACAAGACATTGAATATAGTTCTTTGTACTATTCAGTAAAATCTTGTTGTGTATCTGTTTCATATATAGTAGTGTGTATCTGTTAATCCCATACTCCTAAATTATCATTTCCCCCTTTTCCCTTTGCTAACCACAAGTTTGTTTTCCATGTCTGTGAGTGTGTTACTGTTTTGTAAATAAATTTGTTTGTGTTATTTCAGATTCCACGTATAAGTGAGATGATTAATATTTGTCTTTGGTTTACTTCACTTAGTAAGATAATGTCTAAGTCCAGCTGTGTTGCTGCAAATAATATTATTTCATTCTCTTTTATGGCTGAGTAATGTTCCATTGTGTATACAGGACGTCTTTATCCATTCATCTGCTGATGGACCTTTAGGTTGCTTCTATATCTTGATTGTTGTGAATAGTACTGCTGCAAAGGGCATGTATGAAACATAGCTTCTAAATAAGAGACCTTAAGAACACTTCAAGAAAGAGGTGATGTTTAGGAATTCCACATTAAAGGTTGGGAATCTGAAACAAAGAACATGAACAAGAAAACCCAGGATGCAATAACTGACTAGGCAGCCACCTACTTCGATGAAATCATTGAGAAATCATGTAATAATAGAAGGCTCGAAGGTGAACCAAGTTTCAATCTCCAAACAAAAGAGGCAGTTTGCTATTCAATGAGTAATGGGATTTAAATTTTAAAAACTAATAATAATAGCACAAAAAATATCTTTTCTCAAGAATAATATAGTGCTGAGAATAGGCACTAGATTACATCAATAGGCGCTAGATTTACATCAAAATGTAAAAATACTGGTGTATAATAATGTTTTCTGTTCCTATAATTGTTATCATTAAAGAAGAACATTGTCACATACTTTCTTTTTCTGGGAAGAAAGAGCAAAGTGTGGAAGGAAAGCAAGGTAAACTTGATTCTGAATAGGATTAAGCTGATGGCAATATGGTTGAATTTTAAACAGAAGATGTTGAATTTTGAAATAGGAAAGAAGCTGTGCTAAGTGATAGAAAAGCCAATCCAGATTAACTTAGAGAAATAAGTCATGTCACATAACTGAAAGTTTAGGAACAGAGCAAGTTTTATCAGGCCCTGATCTGCTCTTCAGCTTTGTTCTTGTCTATGCGTAGGTTTTGTTCTCAAGCACACTGTAACTCCAGCATAACAGCCAGGCCCATATCTTTTCATGCCAGAAGCTAGTGGAAAAAACATCTCTTCCCCAACATCTGAGGAAGTTATCTGGCCCCAACTCACATTGGTCTGAGTCAGTCAATGTATATTTCAGAAACATTTAGCTAAAGCCAAACAAGCCAAGAGACAACCAGATTCCTTTAAATCTGGCAGCCTAGAATGGCCCTGTTTCTAAGCAGCCTAGTGGACTTCTTGGGGACAAGCACCTGGAACCTTGCTGGCAATGAGTTCCTGCCCCCTAAGCCATAGCTGAGTAGATAGAGATACTCTTCTGATTCAAGCTAGACTGGTCAGGATCTCTCTCCAGGAATTTAGATTCATGTCTGCATGTACTTAAAGGCAGGAGCTTGTAGAGTCTGTAGCAGAGGCAATACAGTGCTTTTAGAAGAGACAAATTCCACATAAGTTTCAAAAAATTGCAATAGCTGACTAGGCAGCCACCTACTTCGATGAAATCATTGAGAAATCATGTAATAATAGAAGGCTCGAAGGTGAACCAAGTTTCAATCTCCAAACAAAAGAGGCAGTTTGCTATTCAATGAGTAATGGGATTTAAATTTTAAAAACTAATAATAATAGCACAAAAAATATCTTTTCTCAAGAATAATATAGTGCTGAGAATAGGCACTAGATTACATCAATAGGCGCTAGATTTACATCAAAATGTAAAAATACTGGTGTATAATAATGTTTTCTGTTCCTATAATTGTTATCATTAAAGAAGAACATTGTCACATACTTTCTTTTTCTGGGAAGAAAGAGCAAAGTGTGGAAGGAAAGCAAGGTAAACTTGATTCTGAATAGGATTAAGCTGATGGCAATATGGTTGAATTTTAAACAGAAGATGTTGAATTTTGAAATAGGAAAGAAGCTGTGCTAAGTGATAGAAAAGCCAATCCAGATTAACTTAGAGAAATAAGTCATGTCACATAACTGAAAGTTTAGGAACAGAGCAAGTTTTATCAGGCCCTGATCTGCTCTTCAGCTTTGTTCTTGTCTATGCGTAGGTTTTGTTCTCAAGCACACTGTAACTCCAGCATAACAGCCAGGCCCATATCTTTTCATGCCAGAAGCTAGTGGAAAAAACATCTCTTCCCCAACATCTGAGGAAGTTATCTGGCCCCAACTCACATTGGTCTGAGTCAGTCAATGTATATTTCAGAAACATTTAGCTAAAGCCAAACAAGCCAAGAGACAACCAGATTCCTTTAAATCTGGCAGCCTAGAATGGCCCTGTTTCTAAGCAGCCTAGTGGACTTCTTGGGGACAAGCACCTGGAACCTTGCTGGCAATGAGTTCCTGCCCCCTAAGCCATAGCTGAGTAGATAGAGATACTCTTCTGATTCAAGCTAGACTGGTCAGGATCTCTCTCCAGGAATTTAGATTCATGTCTGCATGTACTTAAAGGCAGGAGTTTGTAGAGTCTGTAGCAGAGGCAATACATGTGCTTTTAGAAGAGACAAATTCCATAAAATAGGAAGAGTAAAGTTAATCTGCAGAGAAGAAAAAAGGTAAAGAGACCATGTACCTTCAAAAAAATAAATAAATAAATAAAGAGAGTCTGAGAAAGTCTTAGTCTCAGAATTCAGAACCTAATTCTGTTCATTCTAAAACTCCAGTTGTGTAATCTATAACTGCATAGGTCTGGGATATCCCTGTGTGCCTTTTGATAAATACACATGGCTGACAAGTCATAATCCTCTGCTTTCTTTTATTTTCTCAAGGTATTTGTAGTTTTAAATTTCAAATGAAAGACATGTACAAAACCAGAAACAAACAGACACACACACAGACACACACAAACAGAAACAAAATAGGGCGCGAGTCAGACATGCATTCAAATACCTGAATAAACTGCAGGAGTTGCTAGAAGCAGTAAATGAAGAAAATAAAGTGGAAACTTCTTGTCAGATATAGAATGACTTCAAGGTTTGAAGCTAAAGAGGAAAGGAGTCTAAGAATAACAAGTGTATGTTAGTCCAATTCCTCTGGTGCACAGAGTGCCTCATTCTACCCTGAACTCCCTCAGAGGGTGTTGAGAATCAGTAGCTGCCACAGCACAGGGTTCAGTCTCCAGTGTTAATGGCAAATGCCCTTGTCGTTCAGTCATTGGCAGTGTAATCAGTAAGTGCCCATTTGTAGTTGTCAGTCAGAAATAACTTTTCTGAGGCTGTTTCTTTAGACTGAAAAATAGTAATTCTATCCTTGCCCACTTCAGTTATGATTGTAGTATCAGTGAACACCATTTATGTTGCAAAATCCCCAGAGTGGAAGTATTCTTATTCCATGGGAAAGGGCCCTGAATATCAAAATACTCCACTGCAATTGTTCACAGGTAGGAATTAGACAGCAGGAAGATTTTTAAAAAACACTCTCTTTTGTTTTGCTATGAACTGTGTTTCCTTTCTCAAGACCCTATTTTTTCTCAGTGGCCAAGGGTTAACAAAATCATGACATTTTGAGTTATTCTTTTCCCTTCTAGTTTAGAGTTTTACTTCCTTTGGGTAAATATTCAGTCAAACTCAAGTATTATTTCCATCTCTATCTACAGTGCCTTACTTCCCCCTGTCTTAAGGTTCTCACCCTCTGTTGTTACTTCTCTTTTTATGAGGTCTGTGTGTCTCTTTCCACTGCAGCTGCAGGTAGAAGAGGGGGAATGGTCTTAGATAACTGTCCTCCCCGAAGGAGCGACATTGCATCTCTGGTCTGTGAGGTTCTTTTGTTTTTCTGCTGTTGCTGTTGAACTTCACACAGTGTCTAGAATTGATTTCCAGTGGCCTCAGCCTGCAATGGCTTGGAAAGGTGCTTGGGTTCCCAACCAGAGATTTTGGCTGGATGGCAGCAGTGAAAGCGGCAGATCCTAGCCACTAGACCAGTTGTCAGTGACAAAGGCTCTGAGCTTCAGCTTTACAGAAAAGAATTTCCACAAAGACAGAAAGTAGTGGAGCAAGTAAAGTATTTATTAAGAGGAAAAGAGTACATTGCATACCACAGTGATTTTGGAGCCCAAGAAAATAAAGTCTGTCACTGTTTCCATTGTTTGCCCATCTGTGTGCCATGAAGTGATATGGCCAGATGTCATGATCTTAGTTTTTTGAATGTTGAGCTTTAAGCCAGTTTTGTTTTGTTTTTTTTTTTCACTTTTTAATTTTTTTTTTTTCTTTTTTGGCTGCCCTGGGTCTTAGTTGCTGCGTGTGGGGTCTAGTTTCCTGACCAGGGATTGAACCCAGGCCCCCTGCATTGGGAGTTCAGCATCTTAGCCACTAGACCACCAGGGAATTCCTAAGCCAGCTTTTTAACTCTCCTCTTCCACGTTCATCAAGGGGCTCTTTCGTTCCTCTTCAGTTTCTGTCATTAGAATGGTATCATCTGGAATTTTGGAGATTTCTCCCAGCAGTCTTGATTTCAGCTTGTGATTCATCCAGCTCAACATTTTGCATGATGTACTCTGCTCAGAAGTTAAATAAGCAAGGTGACAATACAGCCTTGACATACTCCTTTCTCAATTTTGAACCAATGCCCTGTTCTAACTGTTGCTTCTTGACCTACATACAGGTTTCTCAGGAGACAGGAAAGGTGGTTTGGTATTCCCATCTCTTTAAGAATTTTATAACCATCGTTTGCTGTAGATTTTTTGGGTAAATATTCAGTCAAACTCAAGTATTATTTCCACTATCTACAGTGCCTTACTTCCCCCTGTCTTAAGGTTCTCACCCTCTGTTGTTACTTCTCTTTTTATGAGGTCTGTGTGTCTCTTTCCACTGCAGCTGCAGGTAGAAGAGGGGGAATGGTCTTAGATAACTGTCCTCCCCGAAGGAGCGACATTGCATCTCTGGTCTGTGAGGTTCTTTTGTTTTTCTGCTGTTGCTGTTGAACTTCACACAGTGTCTAGAATTGATTTCCAGTGGCCTCAGCCTGCAATGGCTTGGAAAGGTGCTTGGGTTCCCAACCAGAGATTTTGGCTGGATGGCAGCAGTGAAAGCGGCAGATCCTAGCCACTAGACCAGTTGTCAGTGACAAAGGCTCTGAGCTTCAGCTTTACAGAAAAGAATTTCCACAAAGACAGAAAGTAGTGGAGCAAGTAAAGTATTTATTAAGAGGAAAAGAGTACATTGCATACCACAGTGATTTTGGAGCCCAAGAAAATAAAGTCTGTCACTGTTTCCATTGTTTGCCCATCTGTGTGCCATGAAGTGATATGGCCAGATGTCATGATCTTAGTTTTTTGAATGTTGAGCTTTAAGCCAGTTTTGTTTTGTTTTGTTTTTTCACTTTTTAATTTTTTTTTTTACTTTTTTGGCTGCACTGGGTCTTAGTTGCTGCGTGTGGGATCTAGTTCCCTGACCAGGGATTGAACCCAGGCCCCCTGCATTGGGAGTTCAGCATCTTAGCCACTAGACCACCAGGGAATTCCTAAGCCAGCTTTTTAACTCTCCTCTTCCACGTTCATCAAGGGGCTCTTTCGTTCCTCTTCAGTTTCTGTCATTAGAATGGTATCATCTGGAATTTTGGAGATTTCTCCCAGCAGTCTTGATTTCAGCTTGTGATTCATCCAGCTCAACATTTTGCATGATGTACTCTGCTCAGAAGTTAAATAAGCAAGGTGACAATACAGCCTTGACATACTCCTTTCTCAATTTTGAACCAATGCCCTGTTCTAACTGTTGCTTCTTGACCTACATACAGGTTTCTCAGGAGACAGGAAAGGTGGTTTGGTATTCCCATCTCTTTAAGAATTTTATACAGTTTGTTGTAATCCATACAATTAAAAGTTTTAGCATTGTCAATGAAGCAAAAGTAGATGTTTTCCCTGGAATGCTCTTGCTCTTTCTATGATCTAACAAATGTCAGCAATTTGATCTTTAGTTCCTCTGTCTTTTCTAAATCCAGCATGTACATATGGGGGTTCTTGGTTCACATACTGTTGAAGCCTAGCTTGAAAGATTTTGAGCATTACCTTGCTAAAATGTGAAATGAGTGCGATTGTACAGTAGTTTGAACATTCATTGGCATTGGCTTTTTTTTGAGAATGGAATGAAAACTGACCTTGTCCAGTCCTTTGGCCACATTTGAGTTTTCCGCATTTGATGGCATACTGAGTGGCAGCACTTCAACAAAATCATCTTTTAGGACTTGAAATAGCTCATCTGGAATTTCATCACCTCCACTAGCTTTGAATGTGTGTTCATTCTTGGCATTTGACACTAAAGAATACTCCAAGTAATGATGAGGTAACCCTGATCAGGCAAGGTTATTTGTACTATGCTTCAGACATCATCCATAGGTTTTTATAATTTAAAGCAGTATAGTCACTAAAAAGCAACAGTAATATCACATCTAATACAGACAATTTAAGGAAGTAAAAAACTCTCAAACTTTGTTCACTAGGTCTTTTCACTGGACTCTTTAATAAGATGTAGAGAAAATCAGCTTCATTGGAATAAGGTCAAAATTTTGTGCCATATTAAAAGAAAAGAATGTATGCAGAGATTTTCCTAAGCCAGCTTTTTAACTCTCCTCTTCCACGTTCATCAAGGGGCTCTTTCGTTCCTCTTCAGTTTCTGTCATTAGAATGGTATCATCTGGAATTTTGGAGATTTCTCCCAGCAGTCTTGATTTCAGCTTGTGATTCATCCAGCTCAACATTTTGCATGATGTACTCTGCTCAGAAGTTAAATAAGCAAGGTGACAATACAGCCTTGACATACTCCTTTCTCAATTTTGAACCAATGCCCTGTTCTAACTGTTGCTTCTTGACCTACATACAGGTTTCTCAGGAGACAGGAAAGGTGGTTTGGTATTCCCATCTCTTTAAGAATTTTATACAGTTTGTTGTAATCCATACAATTAAAAGTTTTAGCATTGTCAATGAAGCAAAAGTAGATGTTTTCCCTGGAATGCTCTTGCTCTTTCTATGATCTAACAAATGTCAGCAATTTGATCTTTAGTTCCTCTGTCTTTTCTAAATCCAGCATGTACATATGGGGGTTCTTGGTTCACATACTGTTGAAGCCTAGCTTGAAAGATTTTGAGCATTACCTTGCTAAAATGTGAAATGAGTGCGATTGTACAGTAGTTTGAACATTCATTGGCATTGGCTTTTTTTTGAGAATGGAATGAAAACTGACCTTGTCCAGTCCTTTGGCCACATTTGAGTTTTCCGCATTTGATGGCATACTGAGTGGCAGCACTTCAACAAAATCATCTTTTAGGACTTGAAATAGCTCATCTGGAATTTCATCACCTCCACTAGCTTTGAATGTGTGTTCATTCTTGGCATTTGACACTAAAGAATACTCCAAGTAATGATGAGGTAACCCTGATCAGGCAAGGTTATTTGTACTATGCTTCAGACATCATCCATAGGTTTTTATAATTTAAAGCAGTATAGTCACTAAAAAGCAACAGTAATATCACATCTAATACAGACAATTTAAGGAAGTAAAAAAATCTCAAACTTTGTTCACTAGTTCTTTTCACTGGACTCTTTAATAAGATGTAGAGAAAATCAGCTTCATTGGAATAAGGTCAAAATTTTGTGCCATATTAAAAGAGAAAAGAATGTATGCAGAGATTTTCTATTTTAATTGTCTCTTCCTTTTACCTTATTGTCATATGAAGTTATGATCATTGGATCAAGAGAAATCTATAGAAGCTGACCCAGTACTCTGATATTACTGAGTTGCTGAAATAATTTTGGAATTGCCTACCTCTACACTTCTTGCAATGGGAGGTATTTAAATGTCTTAAGCCACAGTTAGCTATTTGATGTTTGTACCCTAAAACATTTCTAGTACAATATCTTCATTAATCTTCTTAATTCTCCTCATGGGCTTCCCCTGGTGGTCCAGTGGGTAAGGACACCGCCTTGCAGTGCAAGGGGCGCCGGTTCGAGCCCTGGCCTGGGAAGATCCCACGTGCTGCGGAGCGGCTGGACTGATGTGTCCAATCACCGAGCCGGAGCTCTGGAGCGCATGTGCCCAGAGCCGGTGCTCTGCAACGACAGACGCCACCGCGATGGGAGGCCCACAGGAGCCAAAGAATGAAGATGAACGAAAATAGAGAAATTAAAGACCAATAGAAGTGGCCCGCTCACTCCCCTCCCTCCCCAACCCGACCCCCGCCCAAAGTAAATAAATAAATAAAATCTTTAAAAAATAAAATAAAATAAAATAAATTCTCCTCATATGCTATCTTCTACAGGGATTCTACTCTTTCTGAAATAACTCATTCATACCTCATGGTCTTATTATTTATGTGTAAGTGAATTTGACTTTTACTCCAAGCAGACCAACCAATGAATATATAAATTTGATATGTGTTCACTTTAATCTTTATTTCTAATTTAACAGTTGTGCTATATGTTATACATATATAACATGTGTGTTTTATATATATATATATAACTCATACATGCTTTTCTCTCTCCTTTCAGCCTTTAAATTTCCCCTTTATATGGTTAAAGCTAACCTGTGTGTTTTAAGGTTCTTTGTTCCCATCCTTGAGTACATGTGTTCCCATAGCTTTTCACATCTGGCTAATGTGAACTGTCTCACTAATTTAGATAATTTTCCTCTGTCTTCAAATTTGTCTATGCTTCTTTCATTTATGGGCTTCTCAGGTGGCATTAGCAGTAAAGATTCTGCCAATGCAGGAGTTAAAAGAGACATGGTTTCTATCTGAGGGTGGAGTTGGTCCTCTGGAGTAGGGCATGGCAACCCATTCTAGTATTCTTGCCTGGAGAATCTCATGCTTCTTTTATTATGAAATAAATAAACTAACATCATTCTACTGTCCTTTGCCCATGTCTCTAGAATTCTTTTTTACTAATTTATTTCCCCCTTTTTCACTTATAACCTCATTTCCTCAGGTGTCTTCTTGTTGCAGAGGGGAAGCCAATTCTGACCCCAATAAGAAACTGTTTCTTTGACTTGCTTTACATTGCTTTTGTTATTATAATCATATTATAATGGTTTGCCTAAGAGAATCCTGCCCCTCTGACTATTAAACAAAAGTGTCTTTGTTCAAAACCTTGTCCACCTGTGGATTGCAGGAAGGAAGAATTTAACACATTCCCTGCCTGAGGCTTGGCATTCTAGGAGATGCTTACTAGATTAATGGCCTTTTTACTTTGCTTGCTCTCCTTCCCCCATCTCTAATCTATTAAAAAAACCTGGCATCCAGACCCCATAAGATGGTTATTTTGAGATGCTAGTCTACCATCAGTTGCTTTCCAAATAAAGTTATTTTCCTTCCTCAACACCTCATCTCAGATTCATTGGCCTGTCATGCAGAACAGCAAGCAGAGCAAGCTTGGGCTCCATAACAATTTCATCTGAAAGCTTCCAATTTGTCTCCTGTTGCCAAATACAGTAGCTTCTATTTGTCATCCTTGCTTTCAATAGCAAATCGGTTAAACACCGTCTTATCCACAGAGCATTTTCCTCCTTCAATTCAGATAAACTATGTTAAAATGACTCTCCTTCTATCTCTGGCTTCTGTCATTTTTCTTACTGACTCATTTTCCTCTTCTCTGTTTCTGTACACCTGCATTCAACATATTTAAGCTTCCTGAGTTCTTCTCTAGACCAGTTATATCTCTTTTGGGGACTCCATCCATTCTTACTGTTAAGATGTCATTTTGATGGAAACGGTACTAGACTGGCAGCTGGATCAGATCCCTGAATTCAATTTGCAAGCCAATTTCTTAACGTCTCTGGCTCTCAATTTTTCATTAGCCAATGATGATTATTCCTCTTTAAGATAACTGTTAATTCCAAAACATAAAGTTGCCACTGAAACCTGCATCTTTTGTCCTTCCTTCTGGCTGTTCTAATTTATAAGTTTTGCTTTTTTAAATCAATATGAATAAAATAAAGTGCTTTCTGTTCTGCCTCCTATTTTTTTTCCCCACCAGTCAGCTCCATCATTACTTCTTCAATTCCTGAGTCTCCCTATATTCTCTCCTTTCCATTTTGATTTTTATTAATACAGTTTTTATTTATCATGGTGTTTCACCCCTCTCAAACTTTAACTTCTTTTATTTCAGATGTTAAAATTAACTCCTACTTTTATTCACATTCAATACCTTTTGTAGTCTGGCCCTGGTATATCTATCAAAATATTTTCTGCTATCTCCTTTTGTTCTCTGCACTTCTAAAACCAGTTCCCTAAATGCATTCGGGGCAGCTGGGGTGGATCTCATGTTTGTCCCTTTTATTTGTAGCCTTCTTATGAGAAGGAAAACTCAGCAAAGATAGTCCTCCATATAATGCCCCATTTTGCATTGTGGCTTCTGAGTTTGGCATTCCATCAGTTGCTCTTCCCAAATCTATTAAAAACCTGGCTTTAAAAATTTTTTCCTTTTCCCCTTTTAAAAAACCCACCTCATCTCAGATTCATTGGCCTGTCATGCAGAACAGCAAGCAGAGCAAGCTTGGGCTCCATAACAATTTCATCTGAAAGCTTCCAATTTGTCTCCTGTTGCCAAATACAGTAGCTTCTATTTGTCATCCTTGCTTTCAATAGCAAATCGGTTAAACACCGTCTTATCCACAGAGCATTTTCCTCCTTCAATTCAGATAAACTATGTTAAAATGACTCTCCTTCTATCTCTGGCTTCTGTCATTTTTCTTACTGACTCATTTTCCTCTTCTCTGTTTCTGTACACCTGCATTCAACATATTTAAGCTTCCTGAGTTCTTCTCTAGACCAGTTATATCTCTTTTGGGGACTCCATCCATTCTTACTGTTAAGATGTCATTTTGATGGAAACGGTACTAGACTGGCAGCTGGATCAGATCCCTGAATTCAATTTGCAAGCCAATTTCTTAACGTCTCTGGCTCTCAATTTTTCATTAGCCAATGATGATTATTCCTCTTTAAGATAACTGTTAATTCCAAAACATAAAGTTGCCACTGAAACCTGCATCTTTTGTCCTTCCTTCTGGCTGTTCTAATTTATAAGTTTTGCTTTTTTAAATCAATATGAATAAAATAAAGTGCTTTCTGTTCTGCCTCCTATTTTTTTTCCCCACCAGTCAGCTCCATCATTACTTCTTCAATTCCTGAGTCTCCCTATATTCTCTCCTTTCCATTTTGATTTTTATTAATACAGTTTTTATTTATCATGGTGTTTCACCCCTCTCAAACTTTAACTTCTTTTATTTCAGATGTTAAAATTAACTCCTACTTTTATTCACATTCAATACCTTTTGTAGTCTGGCCCTGGTATATCTATCAAAATATTTTCTGCTATCTCCTTTTGTTCTCTGCACTTCTAAAACCAGTTCCCTAAATGCATTCGGGGCAGCTGGGGTGGATCTCATGTTTGTCCCTTTTATTTGTAGCCTTCTTATGAGAAGGAAAACTCAGCAAAGATAGTCCTCCATATAATGCCCCATTTTGCATTGTGGCTTCTGTAACCCTGCTTGCTAATTGCCTCAACTAACCACCATTCCTAATCGCCAGAGGATGGCACCCAAAAAAAAGTAGTTTAAGTTGCGAACCTGACTGAAAGCAATGCATTCTCGTACTTGATTGGCTTCCTTAAGAATCCCAACTGCATCTCCTCGTTTGCATGTAAGCCTTGCCCCACCGGAGAACATGTGTGTATATAAGATCTGCAAACCTGAGCAGGTGGCTCAGCCTTTGGGAGGTGACGTCTCTGGGCCCACATCAGTGTGAAATAAACAGTCTTTTCTGATCCTCCGAGTGCATGTATCTGGTCTCTTCCTGTGAGCCTAGCGTCTGCTGTAACACTTACATAGTTCTGCTAAAATTTTCTCCTCTTTTCTCCAGACCTCTAAACAATGCTTATTTTCAGAACTCTTCCTCCACGAAGTCTTGTTAAATATCTCAGAAGGATTCTTTTACTCTTTTGTGAAATCTTATTCAGCTAATTTACTGTTAAGACCTTAGAATTCACACCTTATGGATTCATCTATATATTTTGTATGATTTACTAACGTTTCATATAGGTAATTGAAGAGGATTCAGTTTTCCTAAAAGTGTCCTGGGAGAAATTTCAAGTCTTATGTTTCTATCATTTGCAGGGTCACTTGTTGAATGGATCACATACATTAGCAGCGACCCTTTCAAAAACAAAGTGAAATGTTACAGTTATTCAAAATGCATGGTTGAAAGCAATGAGGTTCTGAGGGAGTCAATCATCAACTTGAATTTATACATTGAAGAAATTAAAAGCCAAAGCTTGGTCTAAATCAGTCTTATTCTAAAACTTGTTATTGGGACTTCCCTGGCAGTTTAGTGATTAAGACTCTTGCTTCGAAAATAGGGAACTCAGATTTTATCCCTGCTCAGGGAAATAAGATCCTATGTGCCTGATATGGAGCAGACAAAAGATTACATTAAAATATTAAAGATTATTGAGTATTGTAAAAAAAAAAAAAAAGTAAGCAGTCTCAGAAAATGCTTATTAGTCCTTGTTATAAGTGCAATGGGTTGTAGAAGGGATATATAATTCAAATGAGATTTTTGAAATTCTTTTTTCTCAGAGACCAAACTTACACCCACCATACAGTTTAGTAGTAGGAAGCTTCATGATATTGTCAGATTATTCACCATTTTCAAGATTTTACAAATCAGGTTTTATCAGCCTATGACTTACTGAACAACATAGCAGTGCTTTGGTCTTGTCACACACTGTGGGTAAATTTATCCATTTGCACTAGCCCACCTGTTCTATATATTGAATAAAAAGTGGAGTAATAAGTATCACTTCCTTAAGAATTCTTATGATAAAGTTTAATTTAGAAAAAAATCACATGCTAAAATTGGAGTTAAAATATTTGGATTTAGTTTTAACTGTGTGATTAAAAATCTTTGTGTATGTCTACATGCATATAAACACACATGTAAATAAAGAGTTGAGGACACTTTTGATATTGTTGAGGGGCTCTTTTTTATCTTCCTTTCATATTCCTTTCTTATTCATACTGAACTTGATTTAAAAGTAGCACAGATTTTCTTTGTTTCATGGATATATTTGGTTTTGAAAAAAATTAACTGTAACAATAAAAATAGAACTTTCTTTTGTATTTAACCAGTAGTGAGAATAAGGTATCAATAAATATGAAAACTGAAAGAAAGTATGGAGTTGTTGAGGACATACAGACCATGGGACAAACAATGAAACAGAGGTTATCACAACAAAGTACACAACACCTGGGAGATGTGAATGGACATAGCTACTCACCTGGGAGAGGCACAGCCTTGTCCATTCACTTTCTTGAAACAATCACATCATTACTTTTAATTACAGAGTACTGTTTAGATACTAATGGGATGCTATTTGGGCAAATGGAGCTTAAGGGAGTATCAGATCAGTGATCTTTAACTTTCCTGAGTTGATTAAACATCTTGCTTGAAAATAAGGGAACTCTTATTCTAAAACTTGTTATTGGGACTTCCTGGCAGTTTAGTGATTAAGACTCTTGCTTCGAAAATAGGGAACTCAGATTTTATCCCTGCTCAGGGAAATAAGATCCTATGTGCCTGATATGGAGCAGACAAAAGATTACATTAAAATATTAAAGATTATTGAGTATTGTAAAAAAAAAAAAAAAGTAAGCAGTCTCAGAAAATGCTTATTAGTCCTTGTTATAAGTGCAATGGGTTGTAGAAGGGATATATAATTCAAATGAGATTTTTGAAATTCTTTTTTCTCAGAGACCAAACTTACACCCACCATACAGTTTAGTAGTAGGAAGCTTCATGATATTGTCAGATTATTCACCATTTTCAAGATTTTACAAATCAGGTTTTATCAGCCTATGACTTACTGAACAACATAGCAGTGCTTTGGTCTTGTCACACACTGTGGGTAAATTTATCCATTTGCACTAGCCCACCTGTTCTATATATTGAATAAAAAGTGGAGTAATAAGTATCACTTCCTTAAGAATTCTTATGATAAAGTTTAATTTAGAAAAAAATCACATGCTAAAATTGGAGTTAAAATATTTGGATTTAGTTTTAACTGTGTGATTAAAAATCTTTGTGTATGTCTACATGCATATAAACACACATGTAAATAAAGAGTTGAGGACACTTTTGATATTGTTGAGGGGCTCTTTTTTATCTTCCTTTCATATTCCTTTCTTATTCATACTGAACTTGATTTAAAAGTAGCACAGATTTTCTTTGTTTCATGGATATATTTGGTTTTGAAAAAAATTAACTGTAACAATAAAAATAGAACTTTCTTTTGTATTTAACCAGTAGTGAGAATAAGGTATCAATAAATATGAAAACTGAAAGAAAGTATGGAGTTGTTGAGGACATACAGACCATGGGACAAACAATGAAACAGAGGTTATCACAACAAAGTACACAACACCTGGGAGATGTGAATGGACATAGCTACTCACCTGGGAGAGGCACAGCCTTGTCCATTCACTTTCTTGAAACAATCACATCATTACTTTTAATTACAGAGTACTGTTTAGATACTAATGGGATGCTATTTGGGCAAATGGAGCTTAAGGGAGTATCAGATCAGTGATCTTAGAAATTTAACTTTCCTGAGAGACCAGTTATAATACAAAATTGTGTTTATTGACCTTAATAAATAACTATTGAACTCTTACTCTGTACCCCATGTTATATTAAGTGCTGTTGGTGGGACATATTAGCAAGACTAAGTCTTGAATTCAAGAATTCCACAGTCTGAGAAAATAAACTTCAAGTTATAATGTGACCTATACTATAGGAAAAATAAACATAAAAAAAGAAATTTGTAAAATGGGCATAAGAAGTTTTGAGATGAGAAACTGACTTCCAAATGTAGTTGGGATTTGAACTCAGCACTCAGTTATGAGTGAAAGTGCTAAAGAGAGCTTACTAACATGTTTGTAGTCAAAAGATATATATTGTAGAAGTGTGTATACATACACACTTAATATACAGTTACTATTTCCAGTGTGCCAAGTTCTGTGTTTTTGCTCAACAGATGATTAAAATGTGTTAAAGTTATTAACCCTCCTTTGAAGATATATAGAGAGGTACAAAATGCCTTAACTTCCCCGGGTTACATTGCACATGTAGCACAGAATAGGAGAAATACGCACATTTGACAGTATCTTATATTTATAAAACACATTTTGGCTTTTAAAACAGATTAACATAGTTTTGGAAAAAAAAAGATGTATGAGTAATCAGCAACAGAATGGCAAAAAAGTTTTAAGATTCATTAATTATGAGGCAGTATAGGAACTGAATCTATCATCACAAGATAAAATTGAGATACCAAATTTGTCAGTAATAAGCTCCAAGACCCTGAACTTGTCACTCTAGGTTTCTGAGATTTAATATTATTGTCATTGAATCCTGTAACAATAAAATAGAACTTTCTTTTGTATTTAACCAGTAGTGAGAATAAGGTATCAATAAATATGAAAACTGAAAGAAAGTATGGAGTTGTTGAGGACATACAGACCATGGGACAAACAATGAAACAGAGGTTATCACAACAAAGTACACAACACCTGGGAGATGTGAATGGACATAGCTACTCACCTGGGAGAGGCACAGCCTTGTCCATTCACTTTCTTGAAACAATCACATCATTACTTTTAATTACAGAGTACTGTTTAGATACTAATGGGATGCTATTTGGGCAAATGGAGCTTAAGGGAGTATCAGATCAGTGATCTTAGAAATTTAACTTTCCTGAGAGACCAGTTATAATACAAAATTGTGTTTATTGACCTTAATAAATAACTATTGAACTCTTACTCTGTACCCCATGTTATATTAAGTGCTGTTGGTGGGACATATTAGCAAGACTAAGTCTTGAATTCAAGAATTCCACAGTCTGAGAAAATAAACTTCAAGTTATAATGTGACCTATACTATAGGAAAAATAAACATAAAAAAAGAAATTTGTAAAATGGGCATAAGAAGTTTTGAGATGAGAAACTGACTTCCAAATGTAGTTGGGATTTGAACTCAGCACTCAGTTATGAGTGAAAGTGCTAAAGAGAGCTTACTAACATGTTTGTAGTCAAAAGATATATATTGTAGAAGTGTGTATACATACACACTTAATATACAGTTACTATTTCCAGTGTGCCAAGTTCTGTGTTTTTGCTCAACAGATGATTAAAATGTGTTAAAGTTATTAACCCTCCTTTGAAGATATATAGAGAGGTACAAAATGCCTTAACTTCCCCGGGTTACATTGCACATGTAGCACAGAATAGGAGAAATACGCACATTTGACAGTATCTTATATTTATAAAACACATTTTGGCTTTTAAAACAGATTAACATAGTTTTGGAAAAAAAAAGATGTATGAGTAATCAGCAACAGAATGGCAAAAAAGTTTTAAGATTCATTAATTATGAGGCAGTATAGGAACTGAATCTATCATCACAAGATAAAATTGAGATACCAAATTTGTCAGTAATAAGCTCCAAGACCCTGAACTTGTCACTCTAGGTTTCTGAGATTTAATATTATTGTCATTGAAATGATTAATATCCATATTGCAGGGCTATTATAAGAATTGGAAGAAGGAAAGAGAGAAGGAGATCTTACATTTTCTTTTTAATATTTATTTATTTGACTTCTCTGGGTCTTAGTTGTGGCCTGTGGGATCTAGTTCCCTGACCAGGGATTGAACCTCCACCCCCTACACTAGGAATATAGAATCTTTGCCACTGGACCACCAGGGAACTCTTTAGATCTTACACTTAGCCCTTTTTCAATGTTAAAAGTACTACTGCTTTTCACATCCTAATACATGATATTATTTTGTTAAAATAGATTAATTGGTTTGTAAGATGTAGCAATCACAAGATTTCTTCCTTTGGTAAAGGGTCACACTCTAGGTAATTATTTTTGCTAAATACTTGAAATATAATTTGTTTAGAACTGAAGACATGAGATTAGCATCTAGTGGAGTGGACTGTTTACTTCTGAATAACAAAAGGAGCAAGTAAAATATTTTGAATCATTTCTCCAGTATTTTATAAACATTAGTACTTTCAGCCTGCAAGTTGGAAAAGAATTTGTAAATCTAACCTAAAAAACTTATGCAGAAATGTGGAGATACAGACAGGATAAAAAAACAACTGCACTGGGAACTGTTTTATTCTAAAGTCTACGGTTAAGACATAATAGTTTAGGTCCTAATATTGATCAATTCTTAAACTAAGAAGTTTAAGAAAAAAAAACAATCCTACTCTACAATTTAGAAATAGAGTATATAATGCACATTCCTGGCAGGCAGCAACTTGAAACTCACATACTTTTTGATATTGGCTCAGACCTCTTTGCATTCAAGATGAATACACTCCTGCATAGTATTAATAATTCTTACATCCTCTTCTGAGGGGGCAGGAGACACAACAGTGCTTATGTATATCTTACAGCATTGGCAAGATACTGGTACAATGTTATCCAAAGCCACAGACATTGTTGCGCAAGGAGTTAAAATGCATCATTTGACTTTCCAGTATAGGAACTCTATCATCACAAGATAAAATTGAGATACCAAATTTGTCAGTAATAAGCTCCAAGACCCTGAACTTGTCACTCTAGGTTTCTGAGATTTAATATTATTGTCATTGAAATGATTAATATCCATATTGCAGGGCTATTATAAGAATTGGAAGAAGGAAAGAGAGAAGGAGATCTTACATTTTCTTTTTAATATTTATTTATTTGACTTCTCTGGGTCTTAGTTGTGGCCTGTGGGATCTATTTCCCCTGACCAGGGATTGAACCTCCACCCCCTACACTAGGAATATAGAATCTTTGCCACTGGACCACCAGGGAACTCTTTAGATCTTACACTTAGCCCTTTTTCAATGTTAAAAGTACTACTGCTTTTCACATCCTAATACATGATATTATTTTGTTAAAATAGATTAATTGGTTTGTAAGATGTAGCAATCACAAGATTTCTTCCTTTGGTAAAGGGTCACACTCTAGGTAATTATTTTTGCTAAATACTTGAAATATAATTTGTTTAGAACTGAAGACATGAGATTAGCATCTAGTGGAGTGGACTGTTTACTTCTGAATAACAAAAGGAGCAAGTAAAATATTTTGAATCATTTCTCCAGTATTTTATAAACATTAGTACTTTCAGCCTGCAAGTTGGAAAAGAATTTGTAAATCTAACCTAAAAAACTTATGCAGAAATGTGGAGATACAGACAGGATAAAATAACAACTGCACTGGGAACTGTTTTATTCTAAAGTCTACGGTTAAGACATAATAGTTTAGGTCCTAATATTGATCAATTCTTAAACTAAGAAGTTTAAGAAAAAAAAACAATCCTACTCTACAATTTAGAAATAGAGTATATAATGCACATTCCTGGCAGGCAGCAACTTGAAACTCACATACTTTTTGATATTGGCTCAGACCTCTTTGCATTCAAGATGAATACACTCCTGCATAGTATTAATAATTCTTACATCCTCTTCTGAGGGGGCAGGAGACACAACAGTGCTTATGTATATCTTACAGCATTGGCAAGATACTGGTACAATGTTATCCAAAGCCACAGACATTGTTGCCAAGACTATATTTGATGTCGGAACTGCAGTTAAAATGCAGTCATTATGGCTCTACGAATTCTCTGTCACTGTAATCATCTTAAAATAAAAATGATGTAATTAAAAATTTTCTGAATAAATATATTCATAAAATAAGTTTCTTAGCTGGGAAATCAAATTATGCTTGAGTTAAAGCAGTTTGTAATATAAGTGATAGTAAAAGTGAAAAATTGTAATTGAAATCTCAAAATTAGAATTTAGTATTTTATTATCATCCCAAATATTAATTGATAGTCCTTTATATCCAATCCCTCAGCTTCAAGTAATAAAAATACAAAAACATACACGTAAGAATTTTAGGTAAGCTTTGGAGATAATGCAGTCACATTAAAAAAAATAAAATTAATGACACAAGACAGTAACAATACAGATAATAACATAGATTTTCAGTATGCCTACTATGTAGGTGGTCTCAGATGTTTTTAAAATGTTATATTGTTCAAGCCTACCATTTGCCTTTTAAAATAAGCCTTTCTTTTCCACTAATCCAGATGAAGAAATAAGCTCAAAATGGCTATTGTGCTTTACCAAAGCTGTGTAGTTAGACTTCTATAGATTGAGCCAAAAGTCTTTTGGATACACTCCTATTTTTTTTTTTCCTAGTGCATGAGACATATTTACAGTAAATGCTATCAGATATAAGAGTGAGAGAGAGAGGCTGTTTACCTAAGCCTGAATTGAGCCCTTACAAAATAGGGAGGAAACAGATATAGGTCAAATTTGAGCAAAAATATGAAGGTCCTGCCTCCACTCCGTGAGTTGACTTAAGCTCCATAGGGAACCTTAGCACACAACTGGGGAACCTTAGAATTGGTCATCAAAAAATCAAACAAAAAATTGTAATAGTAGCCAGTGAAATAGATCAAATTACAGTTACTATCACATGGATAGTAGCAATGAAATAAAGGACAGGCTAACTGGAGCAGAACATCAGGAAGGAAATGCTTTGCAGGTCTGTGTGGTTGAATCAACAAGAAAAGGAAAACAAAGAAGAGTATGTCAAAGGTTTTAGCTTTCTAAATCTTTCCTTGCTTGCATTTCTTGTCATGCTATTGTGTGCCAAACTGGAGAGCTACTTGCATGGCTAGGGAAAATGCACTTTACTTCATTGATCTTAAGAATGTTCACCTAAAGATTGAATTACTTTTGACTAAAAGATCTCTAAGGATTTAAGGTTTCTTCAAGTTGTGCATTTCAATGATGTTTTGTTTAGAGTGTGTTTAAGAAAAAACACATATTGAATAAATGGTCCCTACCTCCCACATAAGAATTCCTTATAACTTAATAAGTATAGAACAATTAAACAAATATAGGGAAATTTCAAATAATGAGTGTCTGAGAGTACAAAATTTGTTTTCCCTTTTGATGGGCAAAATACATTTAAAAATGAGAAAGGTAAATTATAGGAAATGCTAAATGTCACATCCAACAGGGGCTCCTATCTCCTATCAGTAGTGAATACCACTCAAAAAGAATGACGTGGTATGATTGAACTCATAGAGTAAAAGCACGTGAATTATTCACCAAAACGTTGAAATTCACAGTCTAGAAAAAAATTTTAAAACAAATCTTCTTCCCAAACTTTAAAGTTATATTGGTCAAGCCTACCATTTGCCTTTTAAAATAAGCCTTTCTTTTCCACTAATCCAGATGAAGAAATAAGCTCAAAATGGCTATTGTGCTTTACCAAAGCTGTGTAGTTAGACTTCTATAGATTGAGCCAAAAGTCTTTTGGATACACTCCTATTTTTTTTTTTCCTAGTGCATGAGACATATTTACAGTAAATGCTATCAGATATAAGAGTGAGAGAGAGAGGCTGTTTACCTAAGCCTGAATTGAGCCCTTACAAAATAGGGAGGAAACAGATATAGGTCAAATTTGAGCAAAAATATGAAGGTCCTGCCTCCACTCCGTGAGTTGACTTAAGCTCCATAGGGAACCTTAGCACACAACTGGGGAACCTTAGAATTGGTCATCAAAAAATCAAACAAAAAATTGTAATAGTAGCCAGTGAAATAGATCAAATTACAGTTACTATCACATGGATAGTAGCAATGAAATAAAGGACAGGCTAACTGGAGCAGAACATCAGGAAGGAAATGCTTTGCAGGTCTGTGTGGTTGAATCAACAAGAAAAGGAAAACAAAGAAGAGTATGTCAAAGGTTTTAGCTTTCTAAATCTTTCCTTGCTTGCATTTCTTGTCATGCTATTGTGTGCCAAACTGGAGAGCTACTTGCATGGCTAGGGAAAATGCACTTTACTTCATTGATCTTAAGAATGTTCACCTAAAGATTGAATTACTTTTGACTAAAAGATCTCTAAGGATTTAAGGTTTCTTCAAGTTGTGCATTTCAATGATGTTTTGTTTAGAGTGTGTTTAAGAAAAAACACATATTGAATAAATGGTCCCTACCTCCCACATAAGAATTCCTTATAACTTAATAAGTATAGAACAATTAAACAAATATAGGGAAATTTCAAATAATGAGTGTCTGAGAGTACAAAATTTGTTTTCCCTTTTGATGGGCAAAATACATTTAAAAATGAGAAAGGTAAATTATAGGAAATGCTAAATGTCACATCCAACAGGGGCTCCTATCTCCTATCAGTAGTGAATACCACTCAAAAAGAATGACGTGGTATGATTGAACTCATAGAGTAAAAGCACGTGAATTATTCACCAAAACGTTGAAATTCACAGTCTAGAGTAAAACAGTTCACAAATAATTAGAAGAGTCAAAGTCTTCTTCCCAAACTTTAAACCCACTTCTGTAGTTGATTATAACTCAATATAAGCTGAAATAAAACCAAAAAAAGAATCACAATCCCATGAAGTTTGCCTTCTGAGAATAAAACTAGTATCTTGAGGAATTAGGGGTAGTTTTCTCTTATGATAAAACTACAGTGATTTCTAAAACTGTCTCAAGGAGAGATGTCAGTGCTCTTTGAGCATGGATCCAATAGATTTTAAAGAAAATTAATAAGGAAAGTATCTAATAAAAAGAAAAAATAATTTGGTTGTATAATAATCATAAAAAATTATCAAAGATACCAATTAAAGTGGAAAAATGGAGTCAGGTGAGAATAAGAGTGTTATCTTTTTGATGGCTGAGTTACTGAGCATAATACTGAATATACTTGGGGTTAATGTGGGGTCAGCCATGCTTTGCAGCCATGATCTCTCAGAGCAACCAGAGTAACTGACACTTCTACTTTCAGTTAAAAATAATATTGGAAAATAGTACACATTTGCACAGACTCAAATCTATTTCCATTGCTCAAATATCAATTCAAAGATCCTTGCTTATTACACTGGGTCAAACCATCCTCAATATGAAGACTGTCATATCCTATAGTCATCATTATTGACAGTAATCTGATATCTTGATGACTAGCCAAACTTGTAGGATGCACCTCATGTATTAGACCAAATATGCATATGCACATACTAGTGAAAATATCAAAAATCAAAAATAAGGTAAGTGGCAACTAAATTTTTATAGAACTCTTGGTGGTTTGAATATGGATTTCAGTAAGAATTCTGACTGGAATTTTTCTCTCTTGCATACTTTTATAATACTCTTTAATTAGATAAGAGAATTTAATTAAAAGAGAAGTAATTTTCCCAAAATTGATGGGCAAAATGAGTGTCTGAGAGTACAAAATTTGTTTTCCTTTTGATGGGCAAAATACATTTAAAAATGAGAAAGGTAAATTATAGGAAATGCTAAATGTCACATCCAACAGGGGCTCCTATCTCCTATCAGTAGTGAATACCACTCAAAAAGAATGACGTGGTATGATTGAACTCATAGAGTAAAAGCACGTGAATTATTCACCAAAACGTTGAAATTCACAGTCTAGAGTAAAACAGTTCACAAATAATTAGAAGAGTCAAAGTCTTCTTCCCAAACTTTAAACCCACTTCTGTAGTTGATTATAACTCAATATAAGCTGAAATAAAACCAAAAAAAGAATCACAATCCCATGAAGTTTGCCTTCTGAGAATAAAACTAGTATCTTGAGGAATTAGGGGTAGTTTTCTCTTATGATAAAACTACAGTGATTTCTAAAACTGTCTCAAGGAGAGATGTCAGTGCTCTTTGAGCATGGATCCAATAGATTTTTAAAGAAAATTAATAAGGAAAGTATCTAATAAAAAGAAAAAATAATTTGGTTGTATAATAATCATAAAAAATTATCAAAGATACCAATTAAAGTGGAAAAATGGAGTCAGGTGAGAATAAGAGTGTTATCTTTTTGATGGCTGAGTTACTGAGCATAATACTGAATATACTTGGGGTTAATGTGGGGTCAGCCATGCTTTGCAGCCATGATCTCTCAGAGCAACCAGAGTAACTGACACTTCTACTTTCAGTTAAAAATAATATTGGAAAATAGTACACATTTGCACAGACTCAAATCTATTTCCATTGCTCAAATATCAATTCAAAGATCCTTGCTTATTACACTGGGTCAAACCATCCTCAATATGAAGACTGTCATATCCTATAGTCATCATTATTGACAGTAATCTGATATCTTGATGACTAGCCAAACTTGTAGGATGCACCTCATGTATTAGACCAAATATGCATATGCACATACTAGTGAAAATATCAAAAATCAAAAATAAGGTAAGTGGCAACTAAATTTTTATAGAACTCTTGGTGGTTTGAATATGGATTTCAGTAAGAATTCTGACTGGAATTTTTCTCTCTTGCATACTTTTATAATACTCTTTAATTAGATAAGAGAATTTAATTAAAAGAGAAGTCTCTTTTCCCTGTAATTCATCTAAAGCTCGCATGCTTTCATCACTTTATCTGCTGTTCTTTGTTACAAAATGCTGTATAATATATAATTGACCATACTTCTGTCCAATCCAAAATGGCAAGAAAAAAGCAAGCAACATGTTTTTTTAAGGCATGGTTTATCTAGAGGTGTGACTTCTCTTCTGTACATTGCAGTTACTGAAGGCTTCAACATTTATGTCATCACACAGGAAATATAATCTTTCAATTTAAGAGAGATGTAATTTTTGATCATGTTGATACAGTGGAGATCATATTGGTACAATTCATATCCCAGTTCAGTCTTTTAACTTCCCTATTCCTTTTTCAAGAAACAAGAATATTAACCCAAAGTTGTCAATAAACTATTGTTTCTAGTTTACTATTTACAAAAGTTCATCTTGGGTTTCCCAGGTGGTCCAGTGGGTAAAGAGTCCACCTTGCAGTGTAGGGGGCACCGGTTCGATCCCCGGCTGGGGAAGATCCCATGTGCCATGGAGCAGCTTGGCAGTGTGTTCAATTACAAGCCAGCACTCTGGAGAGCATGTGCCCAGAGCCAATGCACTGCAACGGGAGGCGGCTGCAATGGGAAGCCCACACAGGCCAAAGGATAAAGATGGATGAAAGTAAATAGAAAATCAATAAAAGAGACCAAAGTTTAAAAAGTAGTAAGTTCACCTTAAATTGTTACACAAGGACTACCCTAGTGGTCCATTGGTTAAGAATCCGCCTTCCAATGCAGGGGTTGTGAGTTCAATCCCTGGTTGGGGAACTAAGATCCCATATGCTGCTGGGGAGCTCTCATGCTGCAACTATAAAGAAGCCCACCTATAGCAATGAAGAACCCCTATGCCACAACTAAGAGTCAATACAGCCAAATAAATATAATAGCGATATAAGGAGTTATATCATACATACCACATTCTGAAAACTAGTCCATATGCTGTTGTGGTACAGTTTGGTACTCACAGCTCAGGTAATAGTCAAGAAACTGAGGGCATATATAACTCACTAAATGTTACACAACTACAGGAGAAAATCAGGATGTAAACCTAGGCACTCATGCTCAAATTCTAGAACAGCCACCACTTAGGCTTCAGTAAGCCGCTTCAACAAGTATTGGCATTACAAAGCCTGACTACTTTGCATTTTCACAGCAAGATAACTCGGAGTTGGACCTTCTAAGAATGCTTTAGTTTTTTACTGAAAAAGGTCCAATCCAAAATGGCAAGAAAAAGCAAGCAACATGTTTTTAAGGCATTGTTTATCTACAGGTGTGACTTCTCTTCTGTACATTGCAGTTACTGAAGGCTTCAACATTTATGTCATCACACAGGAAATATAATCTTTCAATTTAAGAGAGATGTAATTTTTGATCATGTTGATACAGTGGAGATCATATTGGTACAATTCATATCCCAGTTCAGTCTTTTAACTTCCCTATTCCTTTTTCAAGAAACAAGAATATTAACCCAAAGTTGTCAATAAACTATTGTTTCTAGTTTACTATTTACAAAAGTTCATCTTGGGTTTCCCAGGTGGTCCAGTGGGTAAAGAGTCCACCTTGCAGTGTAGGGGGCACCGGTTCGATCCCTGGCTGGGGAAGATCCCATGTGCCATGGAGCAGCTTGGCAGTGTGTTCAATTACAAGCCAGCACTCTGGAGAGCATGTGCCCAGAGCCAATGCACTGCAACGGGAGGCGGCTGCAATGGGAAGCCCACACAGGCCAAAGGATAAAGATGGATGAAAGTAAATAGAAAATCAATAAAAGAGACCAAAGTTTAAAAAGTAGTAAGTTCACCTTAAATTGTTACACAAGGACTACCCTAGTGGTCCATTGGTTAAGAATCCGCCTTCCAATGCAGGGGTTGTGAGTTCAATCCCTGGTTGGGGAACTAAGATCCCATATGCTGCTGGGGAGCTCTCATGCTGCAACTATAAAGAAGCCCACCTATAGCAATGAAGAACCCCTATGCCACAACTAAGAGTCAATACAGCCAAATAAATATAATAGCGATATAAGGAGTTATATCATACATACCACATTCTGAAAACTAGTCCATATGCTGTTGTGGTACAGTTTGGTACTCACAGCTCAGGTAATAGTCAAGAAACTGAGGGCATATATAACTCACTAAATGTTACACAACTACAGGAGAAAATCAGGATGTAAACCTAGGCACTCATGCTCAAATTCTAGAACAGCCACCACTTAGGCTTCAGTAAGCCGCTTCAACAAGTATTGGCATTACAAAGCCTGACTACTTTGCATTTTCACAGCAAGATAACTCGGAGTTGGACCTTCTAAGAATGAAGTAAACATTAAGAAATGAAATAAGTATGTTAACTTTTACTTATTCTTGAGAGAAAAGAAGTGATCAGGAGTGTTTCATAACATTGTAACTATTTTTTTTTTTTGAGTTAATAATTCTTTTTTTTTTTTTTTAAACCTTTATTTTACTTTTAACTTTTACAGAGTTTTGTTGTTCACAGACATGCATGTTCTCAGATTAGTCACATGTATATCCCCCCCTTCCCTCCCCTCCCGACCATCACACAGCACCCCTGAAGGATCCCCTTTTCTCACAGAGCAATGACTATAGCTATTTTCTTCACTTATGATAGTACAGGCCTTCATGCTACTTCCTTTACGACTCTCACCCACTGTTCCTTCCCCACAATGTCCATATGTCCACTGTCCATATCTGTCTTTCTGTCGCTTCAGTACATGTGCCATCATCACCATCCTATTAGATTCGATATATATGTGTTAATATACTGTATTTGTCCTTCTCTTTCTGACTGACTTCACTTTTGATGATACGTTCTAGATCCAGCCACCTCATTAGGGTTGATTCTTCTGCATTTCTCTTTACAGCTGTAGTATTCCATTGTATATATGTACCAGAGCTTTTGGATCCATTCGTTCGTCGATGGGCATCTAGGTTCCTTCCATGTTCTAGCTATTGTATAGAGAGCTGCAATGAAGATTGGGGTACAGGTGCTTCTTTCAGTTTTGATTTCGTCAGGGTATAAGCCTAAGAGTGGGATTGCTGGGTCATATGGTGCTTCTATTTTTAGTTTTTTAAGAAATCTCCAGACTGTCTTCCATAGAGGCTGTATCAAATTACACTCTCACCAGCAATGCAGGAGTGTTCCCTTTTCTCCGCAGCCTCTCCAGCATTTATTGTCTGTCGATTTGTGGATGATGGCCATTCTGACGGGTGTGAGGTGATATCTCATTGTAGTTTTGATTTGCATTTCTCTAATTATTAGTGAAGTTGAGCATCGTTTCATGTGTTTTTGGGCCATCTGTATGTCATCGTTGGAGAAGTGTCTGTTTAGGTCCTTTTCCCATTTTTTGATTGGGTTGTTCGTTTTTCCAGTGCTGAGTTGTCTGAGTTGCTTGTAGATTTTGGAGATTAATTCTTTGTCTGTTGTTTCATTTGCTATGATTTTCTCCCACTCTGTGGGCTGTCTGTTCAGCTTTTTTGTGATTTCTTTTGCTGTACAAAAGCTTTTAAGTTTCATTAGGTCCCACATGTTCGTTTGTCTTTTTAGTTCCACTATTCTAGTAGGTGGGTCAGAGAAGATCTTGCTTTGATTGATGTCCTTGAGGGTTTTGCCTATATTCTCCTCTAAGAGTTTGATGGTTTCTGGTCTTACATTTAAGTCTTTAATCCATTTTGAGTTGATCTTTGTGTATGGTGTCAGGGTATGTTCCAACTTCATTTTCTTGCATGTAGCTGTCCAATTTTCCCAGCACCATTTGTTGAAGAGGCTGTCTTTGTCCCATTTTATATGTTCGCCTCCTTTGTCAAAAATAAGGTACCCATAGGTGCGTGGCTTTATCTCTGGGTTCTCAATCTTGTTCCATTGGTCGATATTTCTGTTTTTGTGCCAGTACCATACTGTCTTGATGACTGTTGCTTTGTAGTAGAGTCTGAAGTTGGGGAGGCTGATCCCCCCAGCTCCATTCTTCTTCCTGAGGATTGCTTTGGCTATTCGAGGTCTTTTGTGTTTCCATATGAACTGTGTTATTCGTTGGTCTAGTTCTGTGAAGAATGTTATTGGAAGTTTGATAGGGATCGCATTGAATCTATAGATGACATTTGGTAGTATGGTCATTTTCACAATATTGATTCTCCCGACCCAGGAACACGGAATATTTCTCCATCTGTTTAACTCTTCTTTAATGTCTTTCATGAGTGTCTTGTAATTTTCTGTGTACAGTTCTTTTGTTTCTTTGGGTAGGTTTATTCCTAGATATTTGATTCTTTTGGTTGCAATGGTGAAGGGGATTGCCTCTTTGATTTCGTTTTCTGATTTTTCATTGTTTTTGATAGGAATGCCAGTGATTTCTGTATATTGATTTTGTATCCTGCGACTTTGCTGAATTCGCTGATTAACTCTAGTAGTTTTGTAATAGTGTCTTTGGGATTTTCTATGTATAATATCATGTCATCTGCAAATAGTGAGAGTTTGACTTCTTCTTTTCCTATCTGGATTCCTTTGATTTCTTTCTCTTCTCTTATTGCTATTGCTAGAACTTCCAGGACTATGTTGAATAAGAGTGGTGAAAGTGGACACCCTTGTCTTGTTCCTGATCTTAGAGGGAATGCTTTGAGTTTTTCACCATTGAGGATAATGTTCGCTGTGGGCTTCTCATATATGGCTTTCACTATGTTAAGATAAGTTCCTTCTATGCCCATTTTTTGAAGAGTTTTTATCATAAATGGATGCCATTCTTTGGCAAAGGCTTTTTCTGCATCTATTGAGATGATCATGTGATTTTTGTCTTTCAATTTGTTGATATGGTGTATCACATTGATTGATTTGCGGATATTGAAGAATCCTTGCATGCCTGGGATGAACCCAACTTGATCGTGATGAATGAGCTTTTTGATGTGTTGTTGAATTCTGTTTGCTAGGATTTTGTTGAGGATTTTGGCGTCTAGATTCATCAGTGAAATTGGCCTATAATTTTCTTTTTTTGTGATGTCTTTGCCTGGCTTTGGTATCAGGGTGATGGTGGCCTCGTAGAATGTGTTTGGAAGTGTTCCTTCCTGGGCAATTTTTTGGAAGAGTTTTAGAAGGACAGGCATTAGCTCTTCTTTAAATGTTTGGTAGAATTCACTTGTGAAACCATCTGGCCCTGGGCTTTTATTTTTGGGTAGATTTTTGATCACAGCGTCGATTTCTGAGCTTGTGATTGGCTTGTTCATAGTTTCTATTTCTTCCTGGTTGAGTCTTGGGAGATTAATCTTCTCTAAAAAACTGTCCATTTCTTCCACGTTGTCCAGTTTGTTGCCATAGAGTTGTTCATAACATTGTAACTATTAAAATACATTTTTACTTCTCTTTATCAATACCTCACAATAAGAAAAGTAATTTTAAAATAATCCCAAGATCTATAGTTGTAAGTGATTATTATATTTTTTGATTGCAATGGTGAAGGGGATTGCCTCTTTGATTTCGTTTTCTGATTTTTCATTGTTTTTGATAGGAATGCCAGTGATTTCTGTATATTGATTTTGTATCCTGCGACTTTGCTGAATTCGCTGATTAACTCTAGTAGTTTTGTAATAGTGTCTTTGGGATTTTCTATGTATAATATCATGTCATCTGCAAATAGTGAGAGTTTGACTTCTTCTTTTCCTATCTGGATTCCTTTGATTTCTTTCTCTTCTCTTATTGCTATTGCTAGAACTTCCAGGACTATGTTGAATAAGAGTGGTGAAAGTGGACACCCTTGTCTTGTTCCTGATCTTAGAGGGAATGCTTTGAGTTTTTCACCATTGAGGATAATGTTCGCTGTGGGCTTCTCATATATGGCTTTCACTATGTTAAGATAAGTTCCTTCTATGCCCATTTTTTGAAGAGTTTTTATCATAAATGGATGCCATTCTTTGGCAAAGGCTTTTTCTGCATCTATTGAGATGATCATGTGATTTTTGTCTTTCAATTTGTTGATATGGTGTATCACATTGATTGATTTGCGGATATTGAAGAATCCTTGCATGCCTGGGATGAACCCAACTTGATCGTGATGAATGAGCTTTTTGATGTGTTGTTGAATTCTGTTTGCTAGGATTTTGTTGAGGATTTTGGCGTCTAGATTCATCAGTGAAATTGGCCTATAATTTTCTTTTTTTGTGATGTCTTTGCCTGGCTTTGGTATCAGGGTGATGGTGGCCTCGTAGAATGTGTTTGGAAGTGTTCCTTCCTGGGCAATTTTTTGGAAGAGTTTTAGAAGGACAGGCATTAGCTCTTCTTTAAATGTTTGGTAGAATTCACTTGTGAAACCATCTGGCCCTGGGCTTTTATTTTTGGGTAGATTTTTGATCACAGCGTCGATTTCTGAGCTTGTGATTGGCTTGTTCATAGTTTCTATTTCTTCCTGGTTGAGTCTTGGGAGATTAATCTTCTCTAAAAAACTGTCCATTTCTTCCACGTTGTCCAGTTTGTTGCCATAGAGTTGTTCATAACATTGTAACTATTAAAATACATTTTTACTTCTCTTTATCAATACCTCACAATAAGAAAAGTAATTTTAAAATAATCCCAAGATCTATAGTTGTAAGAATTTTCATAAGTGATTATTATATTTTTTCTTTGTGTGCTTTCTGATATAATCAATATAATAGCTTTTTTAAAAAGATGAAAAGGGGCACTTCCCTGGTGGTTCAGTGGTTAAGACTCTGTGTTCCCAATGCAGGGGGCCCAGGTTCGATCTCTGGTCAGGGAAATCCCACATGCCACAAGTAAAACCCAGCTCAGTCAAATAAATAAATATTAAAAAAAAAAAAGATGAAAAGGAATACAATCCAAACGAATTCGAATCTGTTTTCATTTTTAACAGAATACTTGATGTTACAGTTTTAATTTAAGCTTCACCTCAGATTAAATAACAAGAATTTATATTGATCATCACTAACCAGCGTCTCAACTTAGAATTCTACTGAAGTTTTCATGTCTTTCTTAGTTCCTTATCTTCACCTTTAGATTTCGGATCTAAAGAGGGTTGGGGAAAGTTTACAATTAGCCAGTGTAAGCTTAATTTCTAGTATCATTGTCAATTGTTTCTACTGGAATTAGACAAAAAAAAAAAAAAAAACAGTTGACAAAGTGAAAAATAGCTACACAAAATTATTCTGGAGAAATTAAATTATTTGGGCCAGGCCTACAATGAAGAAGAAAGGCAACCTTAGTAGGAAAGAAGCTCAATGAAAATGGGTCACCATCTTAGCAGTAGACAGGCATGACAGAAGAAGGCCTTGCTATGTGACCAGTGCAGGCCTTGGGGGTCTCACTAGTTAATTTTTTTGAGCTTACTTTGGTTGGAGGGAAAAAAGGAACAAAAGCACTCAAAAAAATCAAATCCTGAGGACTCAGAAATAAACACAGTGTCATTCATGTAACCCCAGTTAAACAAGATAAAAAATATTTCATGTAAAAAGCACTTGTATTACTTTTCTCATATGATAAATACCATCAGAATAGTTCTCCCTAACTTCATGCCCTAGGCATTAAAAATTCAGGGGCTTCCTTGGTGGTCCAGTAGGTAAGGACACAGCCTTGCAGTGCCCAGGGGCACTGGTTCAATCCCTGGCCTGGGAAGATCCCACGTGCCACCGAGCGGCTAGACCGATGTGTCCAATTACCTGGCTGGAGCTCTGGAGTGCATGCACCCAGAACCAGTGCTCTGCAACAACAGAGGCCACTGCGATGGGAGGCCCACGTGAGCCAAAGAACAAAGATGGATGAAAATACATAAATGAAAGGCCAATAGAAGTGGCCCACCTGCCCTCCTCTCTCCCCAACCTGCAAAATAAAAGACATTAAAAAAAAAAAATTCAGGACATACAAGTAAACTTATCTAAATACCTTTTCCCAGATCTGTCACAATAATTGATACGAAATTAAATAAACTTCCCATTCAATGGGAAGTAATTTTTAAAAAATTATTTGATTTGTTACACCTTATACACCAGCTCAAACATGTCTGTTTTCCTGCATGCAGACACATATCAGAGAAAAACTAAATGAGCAATCATTTTTATTAATATAATAATGTCCCCACCCTATAATTTAATAAATGCTTTCTTTTTCTTTTGGGGTAAAAATGATGTGTACTTAATAAACTAAGGAAATACTAAATATCCAGACATACCATGCTGCATTCAGTATGTTTATCATGGAGTATTTTCATGTGAGCCATATCTTAAACCTAGCATAAAATGTCAGGAAGAAATGCTAACTGGAATAGCCAAAAGGAAGATCCAGTGTTTACAAAGGAGTATAGCTTCACTTCATCTCTGAAGAAATATATAGGCAAGTCTACTTGCAAGAATATTATTTATCTCTGTTATCTGATTTTACTAAAGTAAAAAATGTGACACATCACTTCCATTGGAATGAAATATTCTTCCGGTTTAATTAAATATCCTGTCAGTCAAGTATATGTCCATGCTATACCATTATTTAATATACAAGCCCTGGCTCTTACTATTGTACATAAATAACCATAAAGAAGATTGCATAAGTAATTAAATGTGCTATAGAGTGACTCACTCTGGTTGTATAAATAACTGAATTATGCACATAATATGTATATTTGCCTCCTTAATAGTCAAATGATCTGGTGGTCCAGTGGGTAAGGACACCGCCTTGCAGTGCAAGGGGCGCCGGTTCCATCCCTGGCCTGGGAAGATGGACCGATGTGTCCAATTACCTGGCTGGAGCTCTGGAGTGCATGCACCCAGAACCAGTGCTCTGCAACAACAGAGGCCACTGCGATGGGAGGCCCACGTGAGCCAAAGAACAAAGATGGATGAAAATACATAAATGAAAGGCCAATAGAAGTGGCCCACCTGCCCTCCTCTCTCCCCAACCTGCAAAATAAAAGACATTAAAAAAAAAAAATTCAGGACATACAAGTAAACTTATCTAAATACCTTTTCCCAGATCTGTCACAATAATTGATACGAAATTAAATAAACTTCCCATTCAATGGGAAGTAATTTTTAAAAAATTATTTGATTTGTTACACCTTATACACCAGCTCAAACATGTCTGTTTTCCTGCATGCAGACACATATCAGAGAAAAACTAAATGAGCAATCATTTTTATTAATATAATAATGTCCCCACCCTATAATTTAATAAATGCTTTCTTTTTCTTTTGGGGTAAAAATGATGTGTACTTAATAAACTAAGGAAATACTAAATATCCAGACATACCATGCTGCATTCAGTATGTTTATCATGGAGTATTTTCATGTGAGCCATATCTTAAACCTAGCATAAAATGTCAGGAAGAAATGCTAACTGGAATAGCCAAAAGGAAGATCCAGTGTTTACAAAGGAGTATAGCTTCACTTCATCTCTGAAGAAATATATAGGCAAGTCTACTTGCAAGAATATTATTTATCTCTGTTATCTGATTTTACTAAAGTAAAAAATGTGACACATCACTTCCATTGGAATGAAATATTCTTCCGGTTTAATTAAATATCCTGTCAGTCAAGTATATGTCCATGCTATACCATTATTTAATATACAAGCCCTGGCTCTTACTATTGTACATAAATAACCATAAAGAAGATTGCATAAGTAATTAAATGTGCTATAGAGTGACTCACTCTGGTTGTATAAATAACTGAATTATGCACATAATATGTGTATATTTGCCTCCTTAATAGTAACAAATGATGCAAAATAGATGTGGGAAATTAAAAACCAAATGATTCACCTTTTGATACAGTAGTGAGTATCAATAATTTACACAGATGATACATTAAAAACTTCGTGATTTTTTCCCCCAAAGGATTATTAGGACAGTGTAATGTTCATAAGCTGAATGCAGATAATGTCAACCACCATTCTAAGCATAAGCTCTGAACACAAGGAAGAGCAGTTTTCTCATTACCCAAAAGTCATTGATCATTTACACTTTTTCGCAGAGATGGAAGGAAGAGAGATAGCGATGATCTGGATACTGATGGTCTTTTTATTTCTATTTTGTGACCTAGCCTCACTCAAGTTGAAGTGGAAAAGTGTTAGTTACTGAGTCATGTCAGACTCTTTCTGACCCCAGGCTCCTCTATGGGATTTTCCAGGCCAGAATACTGAGGTGGATTGCCATTTCCTGCTCCAGGGAATCTTTCTGAACCAGGGTCAAACCCAGGTCCCCTGCATGGCAGGAGAGTTCTTTACTTTCTGAATTAATACTTTCTGTTTCTTACTACATTTGAAGAAGAACAAAAAAAAAAAAGGAAAGGGAGAGAGATCACTGAAAGAATTAAAGAACCAAGAGCACAAGATAACATGAAATTAAGCTAAGGAAATTATGTTTCCAAAAGAATGGTGTTATCTAGTCTGATAAACAAATGGCCCCAGAATTTAATTGCTTAATTTTAGTAACCCAAGCAAAAGCAAAAGAAGTGTTTACAAAGGAGTATAGATTCACTTCATCTCTGAAGAAATATATAGGCAAGTCTACTTGCAAGAATATTATTTATCTCTGTTATCTGATTTTACTAAAGTAAAAAATGTGACACATCACTTCCATTGGAATGAAATATTCTTCCGGTTTAATTAAATATCCTGTCAGTCAAGTATATGTCCATGCTATACCATTATTTAATATACAAGCCCTGGCTCTTACTATTGTACATAAATAACCATAAAGAAGATTGCATAAGTAATTAAATGTGCTATAGAGTGACTCACTCTGGTTGTATAAATAACTGAATTATGCACATAATATGTGTATATTTGCCTCCTTAATAGTAACAAATGATGCAAAATAGATGTGGGAAATTAAAAACCAAATGATTCACCTTTTGATACAGTAGTGAGTATCAATAATTTACACAGATGATACATTAAAAACTTCGTGATTTTTTCCCCCAAAGGATTATTAGGACAGTGTAATGTTCATAAGCTGAATGCAGATAATGTCAACCACCATTCTAAGCATAAGCTCTGAACACAAGGAAGAGCAGTTTTCTCATTACCCAAAAGTCATTGATCATTTACACTTTTTCGCAGAGATGGAAGGAAGAGAGATAGCGATGATCTGGATACTGATGGTCTTTTTATTTCTATTTTGTGACCTAGCCTCACTCAAGTTGAAGTGGAAAAGTGTTAGTTACTGAGTCATGTCAGACTCTTTCTGACCCCAGGCTCCTCTATGGGATTTTCCAGGCCAGAATACTGAGGTGGATTGCCATTTCCTGCTCCAGGGGAATCTTTCTGAACCAGGGGTCAAACCCAGGTCCCCTGCATGGCAGGAGAGTTCTTTACTTTCTGAATTAATACTTTCTGTTTCTTACTACATTTGAAGAAGAACAAAAAAAAAAAAGGAAAGGGAGAGAGATCACTGAAAGAATTAAAGAACCAAGAGCACAAGATAACATGAAATTAAGCTAAGGAAATTATGTTTCCAAAAGAATGGTGTTATCTAGTCTGATAAACAAATGGCCCCAGAATTTAATTGCTTATAGTAACAGCCATGTGTTTGTTCACGATTCTGTAGGTTGACACTTGGGGCTGCACTCACCTGGGAAGGATGTTAATGCTCATTCATGTATGTGTTCCTCTGTCAGGACAGGCTAAGAAAAATGGGCCCCTTTCTCTGTGCTCTCTTAGGCTAGGCTGGCCTGTTTGTTTCATTCTGTTTTGGTTTTGAATTTTGAAAGAGCAGCAATGGAGAATTAGCTTCCTTCAGCAAGTCCTTTTCAAGTATCTGATGGCTCCCTTGACCAAGCACTAATGGAATGTAAGAAAAAAATCACTCAAGACTGATATGGAGGGAGGCATGAGTCATTGAGTACAATTGTGGTAACAATCTACCCCAGATGCCATAGTCTACCTTGTCACAAGCTGAAAGAGACAGTAGAAAAGATGAAGGCTGAATAGGGGATCATTGGATACTTAGACCACAAGCTTTATAAGAGTGGGGCAAATTGACATTGAAAAATCAAACACATTAGATTTCTGGTGGTCCAATGGTTAAGAATTCACCTACCAATGCAAGTGACATGAATTCAGTCCCTGGTCTGGGAAGATCCCACATGCCACAGGGCAATTAAGCCCATGTGCCACACCACAGAGCTGACATTCTAGAGCCTAGGAGCTGCAACTACTGAGCCCACCACCCTCGAGCCCACATTCTGCAACTAGAGAGTAGTCCCTGCTCACTGCGACTGAAAGTTTGTGTGCAGCAACAATCACCCAGCACAGCCATAAATAAATAAATAAATTTTTAAATGAACACAAAAGAAATACAAAACATAACAATTCACTTTATTAAACACACACACACACACACACACACACACAAAGAGAATGGAAGGGAAATATGCTTTCCTTTGTGGTAATTTATTGAGGGAAAAAAAAAGAAGAGAAGCCAGAAGAGACAACAACAATGAGCGAAATTGGTCAGCTTTTGGGGGGCTCATTTATTTCAGGAGAAAGTGATTTCAGCAGTTTCCCCAACATCCCCACACAGAGAGAGTAAGTAGAGAAAAAAGTTCAAAAGTTTTTGCAAGACAAAGGCACAGCTACTCCCTAGGCAAAGACTGATAAATAGAGAAGGCAAACTCCAGTCCTCTCTAGCTCTGCACTGATGTGTAATGAACTGGAAAGTTTATACTTAAGTGTTAATGATTAAACATGGTAATAATGCAGAAACGTGTTTATTTGCACAGCATTATAACTGGCACTCAAATAAACTTCCTTGGAAATCTCCCTTGCATTGTATCTCTTTGTAGCCATGGAGCTTTCAGAAACTATGGGAGACTTGCCTGATTTGCCACCTGCCATAATTGAATTATCAAGAGCAATGAGAACTGGTTCCCCAAATGATTTTTGATTTACTCTCTTCCTGATTGAGAGAAAAGAGAACAAACATTGTCCATAACCCTGGAATTTAATCCTTGGGAACTTAAACAAAAGTTTCTTTGTCTCAAAAAGAAAAAAAAAAAAAAAAGACATGTGTAGTATTTATGGAGTTGTTGTTGAAGGGTCTAGAAACTTAAGTGCCACAGTATAACTAAATGGCTGGAGTTTCCCAGTATCACATTCATTTACCTCATCAAACACTATCGCTAGTAAACTATAGCAATCAGCAGGCAGGAGAAAACAAATAAAATCTAGTCCTTGTCTTTTGATGATTAGAATGTTAAAAACAGGGTGTTGGCTGATTAGTCTTCTAACACAGTATTTACACAAACTATTTCCCACATTTCCCTTGAAGTTGTTGATATGAACAGCTTTAAGGAAAAAAAAAAAATCTAACTCCTAACCAAAGATTTTGTAAAGCCAGTAAAAATAATATACACACTTACTTTGCTTTGAAGCGGGAGTCGGTAAGAAAGTTACCTTTTCATTATTAACCCAGATGATCTCCGCACCACCACTGTTGTTTGTTTCCAAAACTGGAAAAGCAAAAGGAGAGACTAGTAGACTTTTGCAGACATGGAAAAATCCCATAAAAATAAGAAAGCAGGAAATAATGGGTTAGAGCTACAGAAACCTACTCATCTAGGGAATAGAAAGCATTTTCTCCCAGACACTTAAAGCAATCTGAGAATTTCCCTTTACGTATGAAAAAATACAAAGTGTGAGATTACACAGCAATGTTTTTCAGACATCTGCAAGCATAATTATCTATGGTGACAAAAGCTTGACTACTTTTTTTAATGATGAGTCTTCACTCTTTCACCCCTCTCCCCTAAGGCTCTAGATTTTTAAAGCAGCTTGAATAATTGTAATGAAATAGATTGTAAAGCAAAACTTCATGAAATATGAACCAAAAGTTAAAGTGTCTTCTACATGTATGTAAAGTTCTAGTCTGTTCTTTCCAAGTGTGCAGCCTGTACATATCCAGGTCCTGATGACTTCACCTGTGACATCTGCTTTATCTCTTCCCACACCTAGGTTTACAAGATGCCAGTTTACAGTCTTGGATAATGCAAAACCAATTTAAATGGTACAGATAGATCTTGTTTTGAAATGACATTGGCCTTTAGTCTTTACTATTTTTCTCCTGGGCTCAGTTGCCATTTGAAGAACAAGCTAAAACAGAGAGACAGAAGTCCCACGCCACTCTTAATCACTAGACATGTAAAAAGAAGAGAAAAGAAACTGGAGTTTCCCAGGATCACATTCATTTACCTCATCAAACACTATCGCTAGTAAACTATAGCAATCAGCAGGCAGGAGAAAACAAATAAAATCTAGTCCTTGTCTTTTGATGATTAGAATGTTAAAAACAGGGTGTTGGCTGATTAGTCTTCTAACACAGTATTTACACAAACTATTTCCCACATTTCCCTTGAAGTTGTTGATATGAACAGCTTTAAGGAAAAAAAAAAAATCTAACTCCTAACCAAAGATTTTGTAAAGCCAGTAAAAATAATATACACACTTACTTTGCTTTGAAGCGGGAGTCGGTAAGAAAGTTACCTTTTCATTATTAACCCAGATGATCTCCGCACCACCACTGTTGTTTGTTTCCAAAACTGGAAAAGCAAAAGGAGAGACTAGTAGACTTTTGCAGACATGGAAAAATCCCATAAAAATAAGAAAGCAGGAAATAATGGGTTAGAGCTACAGAAACCTACTCATCTAGGGAATAGAAAGCATTTTCTCCCAGACACTTAAAGCAATCTGAGAATTTCCCTTTACGTATGAAAAAATACAAAGTGTGAGATTACACAGCAATGTTTTTCAGACATCTGCAAGCATAATTATCTATGGTGACAAAAGCTTGACTACTTTTTTTAATGATGAGTCTTCACTCTTTCACCCCTCTCCCCTAAGGCTCTAGATTTTTAAAGCAGCTTGAATAATTGTAATGAAATAGATTGTAAAGCAAAACTTCATGAAATATGAACCAAAAGTTAAAGTGTCTTCTACATGTATGTAAAGTTCTAGTCTGTTCTTTCCAAGTGTGCAGCCTGTACATATCCAGGTCCTGATGACTTCACCTGTGACATCTGCTTTATCTCTTCCCACACCTAGGTTTACAAGATGCCAGTTTACAGTCTTGGATAATGCAAAACCAATTTAAATGGTACAGATAGATCTTGTTTTGAAATGACATTGGCCTTTAGTCTTTACTATTTTTCTCCTGGGCTCAGTTGCCATTTGAAGAACAAGCTAAAACAGAGAGACAGAAGTCCCACGCCACTCTTAATCACTAGACATGTAAAAAGAAGAGAAAAGAAAGGGTTGGTTTCTAACTAGCTTTCACACAGAAACACAGTATTTCTTACAGAGCCATCACAGAGGTTAAATGGAAGGAAGACTCTGAGTGGTCCATGCTATCAGCATTTTAATGTGGCATAAGAAATCCATCCCTAGAAAGTAGAATGGCACAACTGGATAAAGGGTAGAGATAGTAAGATGAGGGATTTGAGTTAAATGTCCCAACCTTGATTTAGCTTTAAGGGCAGAGTAAATAATCAGCAATTAATTATTCAGACACCTCTGTCTATGGCTCCCATTCAATCCAGCCACATAAGAACTCAGGCTTTGCTCACCATGGGTGACATGTTTGGCACTGAAAATACAAACATGATTAACAAAAACACTGCTTTCAGGGAGCTCAAACTTCAGTACGTTGTGGAGAAATATAATTATGAACATGGTAAGTATTATAATGAGATACCTATAAAGCAATATGGGAGCATGGAGAATAAATAATGGTGTGAAAAGTCATGGGACTGGGACTGAAGGATGATAGGTCGGTCACAGGCAGTGGAGGGGAAGGGCAGTCAAGGTACAGGGAACTAGATACGGAAAGCGCTAAAGACTGGCCGAAGGTAAAGTTTCAGAGGCCTATCGCAGTGATGTGGAAGATGTAATTAATGCTGGAGGGCTACGTGTGCTTTCAATGCTAGACAGAAGAATAACATTGGCAAGAGATACACTAAGTAAACCAATATCCAATTACATTGACAAGAGGTTTTCTAAATAATAATACAAAAGAACATAAACATTTCATGTTAACCCAAGATAAAAGTTTATCTTTTAGTCTTTCTTTTCCTATCTGGATCTCCAAGCAAAAAAATAAAATTCACTTAATTCACTGAATGTTAATCTCTTTAAGTGGTTATGTGCAGGGTTTCAAAATATCTGACCAAAGCCACACATGAAATTCTTTCACAGCAGACTGTGGTTAAGAAGGATCTGAAGTCACAAGAGATCTTTACTGTCATCATAGGTTTAGAACTTCTTTCATTTAAGAGCTTAATAATTGGGCAGGATTTCAACAGTCCCCAACCTGAGAAGCTAATCAAGTATAAATTCCCCAAATCAGTTAGCTGCCCCATTGTCTTTGTGATAGGAAAATCCAATTCAAGAATAGAGAATAGAAGTGAATTTTTTGTTAAAATCAGTTTCAACGGGCTTCCCTGGTGGTCCAGTGGGTAAGGACACAGCCTTGCAGTGCAAGGGGTGCCAGTTCAATCCCTGGCAATCTTTTAATTATTCAAAAAAGGCACCTAAAGGGTAGAGATAGTAAGATGAGGGATTTGAGTTAAATGTCCCAACCTTGATTTAGCTTTAAGGGCAGAGTAAATAATCAGCAATTAATTATTCAGACACCTCTGTCTATGGCTCCCATTCAATCCAGCCACATAAGAACTCAGGCTTTGCTCACCATGGGTGACATGTTTGGCACTGAAAATACAAACATGATTAACAAAAACACTGCTTTCAGGGAGCTCAAACTTCAGTACGTTGTGGAGAAATATAATTATGAACATGGTAAGTATTATAATGAGATACCTATAAAGCAATATGGGAGCATGGAGAATAAATAATGGTGTGAAAAGTCATGGGACTGGGACTGAAGGATGATAGGTCGGTCACAGGCAGTGGAGGGGAAGGGCAGTCAAGGTACAGGGAACTAGATACGGGAAAGCGCTAAAGACTGGCCGAAGGTAAAGTTTCAGAGGCCTATCGCAGTGATGTGGAAGATGTAATTAATGCTGGAGGGCTACGTGTGCTTTCAATGCTAGACAGAAGAATAACATTGGCAAGAGATACACTAAGTAAACCAATATCCAATTACATTGACAAGAGGTTTTCTAAATAATAATACAAAAGAACATAAACATTTCATGTTAACCCAAGATAAAAGTTTATCTTTTAGTCTTTCTTTTCCTATCTGGATCTCCAAGCAAAAAAATAAAATTCACTTAATTCACTGAATGTTAATCTCTTTAAGTGGTTATGTGCAGGGTTTCAAAATATCTGACCAAAGCCACACATGAAATTCTTTCACAGCAGACTGTGGTTAAGAAGGATCTGAAGTCACAAGAGATCTTTACTGTCATCATAGGTTTAGAACTTCTTTCATTTAAGAGCTTAATAATTGGGCAGGATTTCAACAGTCCCCAACCTGAGAAGCTAATCAAGTATAAATTCCCCAAATCAGTTAGCTGCCCCATTGTCTTTGTGATAGGAAAATCCAATTCAAGAATAGAGAATAGAAGTGAATTTTTTGTTAAAATCAGTTTCAACGGGCTTCCCTGGTGGTCCAGTGGGTAAGGACACAGCCTTGCAGTGCAAGGGGTGCCAGTTCAATCCCTGGCCTGGGAAGATCCCATGTGCCACTGAGTGACTAGACTCTGGAGCACATGCACCCAGAACCAGTGCTCTGCAAGGAGAGAGGCCACTGTGATGGAAGGTCCACACAGGCCAAAGAACAAAGATGGATGAAAATAAATAAATGAAAGACCAATAGAAGTGGCCAAAAAAAAAAAAAAAAAATCACATTTAATTAAAAAAATAATCAGTTTCAACAAGTTAGTTTAATTAGTTCAGGTCTAATTAAGAGATTTTCTCAATTAAAAACAAAAAAGTTGAGTCAAATGTTACATGAACTTGGACTAGTTGCCCTTTAGAGAAATTTAGAATGATCTGGCTTATCTCTAAACATTAAATTATAAACTTCAAGAAAATATTTGTGTATTATATATATGTACATGTGTATACATATATATCCCCAGATGTATTTGCATGTGTGTGTGAGTGTATGAGTTAGCACAGATATACAGTAATTTATGCAGGCAAGGTCTACAGATGAATACTAAAATTAGTAGGCAAAAGTTTAAGGGGAGATATTTTCATAGTCAGTAGTTTCTCACCCAAGTATTTCTTATGCACTTAAAAAATACAGTGTATAAATGTATCTGTGAGTAGATAAGGAAATATAGTAGCATTAGAGTAGAGAAATTTGACTATCACACACACTTTAACCAGACCCCATTTTAAACCACAATATCAAGTTTAACACCAGCAACAGTAAGTTCTATTGATATCACATAACTCCTCTCTCTAGCACTGTAAAAACCCGTGATGTTCTGGTTAAATTACTGAATGTTAATCTCTTTAAGTGGTTATGTGCAGGGTTTCAAAATATCTGACCAAAGCCACACATGAAATTCTTTCACAGCAGACTGTGGTTAAGAAGGATCTGAAGTCACAAGAGATCTTTACTGTCATCATAGGTTTAGAACTTCTTTCATTTAAGAGCTTAATAATTGGGCAGGATTTCAACAGTCCCCAACCTGAGAAGCTAATCAAGTATAAATTCCCCAAATCAGTTAGCTGCCCCATTGTCTTTGTGATAGGAAAATCCAATTCAAGAATAGAGAATAGAAGTGAATTTTTTGTTAAAATCAGTTTCAACGGGCTTCCCTGGTGGTCCAGTGGGTAAGGACACAGCCTTGCAGTGCAAGGGGTGCCAGTTCAATCCCTGGCCTGGGAAGATCCCATGTGCCACTGAGTGACTAGACTCTGGAGCACATGCACCCAGAACCAGTGCTCTGCAAGGAGAGAGGCCACTGTGATGGAAGGTCCACACAGGCCAAAGAACAAAGATGGATGAAAATAAATAAATGAAAGACCAATAGAAGTGGCCAAAAAAAAAAAAAAAAAATCACATTTAATTAAAAAAATAATCAGTTTCAACAAGTTAGTTTAATTAGTTCAGGTCTAATTAAGAGATTTTCTCAATTAAAAACAAAAAAGTTGAGTCAAATGTTACATGAACTTGGACTAGTTGCCCTTTAGAGAAATTTAGAATGATCTGGCTTATCTCTAAACATTAAATTATAAACTTCAAGAAAATATTTGTGTATTATATATATGTACATGTGTATACATATATATCCCCAGATGTATTTGCATGTGTGTGTGAGTGTATGAGTTAGCACAGATATACAGTAATTTATGCAGGCAAGGTCTACAGATGAATACTAAAATTAGTAGGCAAAAGTTTAAGGGGAGATATTTTCATAGTCAGTAGTTTCTCACCCAAGTATTTCTTATGCACTTAAAAAATACAGTGTATAAATGTATCTGTGAGTAGATAAGGAAATATAGTAGCATTAGAGTAGAGAAATTTGACTATCACACACACTTTAACCAGACCCCATTTTAAACCACAATATCAAGTTTAACACCAGCAACAGTAAGTTCTATTGATATCACATAACTCCTCTCTCTAGCACTGACAATGGAACAGAATCACTTCTGTGATGTTCTGGTCAAAAATACATAACCTCAATTTAACCATAAGCAAATACCAAACAAGCTTAGATGGGAAGACATTCTTCAAAATAAATGATTTGTACTTTTCAAAAGTGTCAGGGACATAAAAGATAAGGAGGACTGAGGAATTGTCACAGATTGGAGGGAAGTAAGGAACTCTAACAGCTAAATGTAATGTGGAATTTTGTGGAGGATTTTAGAGCAACAAAAGCCATCAGTGGATAAACAGATGAAATCCAATACAATCTATAGCATAACTATACCATACAAAGCTTAATTTATTGGTTTTACTAACCTTATTACAGTCATTAAGACTTTATATTAAGGGAAGTTATATTAACAGGTACATAGAAACATTCTACATTTTTTTCACATTTTCCCAAATCTAAAATTACTTAGAAACATTTTTTAAAAATATATAATCCTATTCACCCACAGCGCCTTTGCAGAGGCTAATATGATTTTGCCCTAGGCAAAAGGCCACTGCAGTGAGAGGCCCACACAGGCCAAACGGACAAAGATGGATGATGAAAGACCAATAGAAGTGGCCAAAAAAAAAAAAAAAAAAATTGCAAATCTTGTCAGAAACTCTCACATGAAGGAGAGTTCTCGAGATCAACCAGAAAAAGAATTAGGGCCTAAAGATTAGAGAAAATAGTAGATCAATATGAAAAAGGCCTTGTAGAATATATGTTTCAAATGTTTAAAGAGGTTAAAAAAAAAAACAGAAAAAAAGAGTATTCTGAAAGTTTAAGCAGACATCAAAAATTAATCTGAAAATAAAATTCATATATAGACAGTTTTTTCCCAAAACTTTATGCAGGCAAGGTCTACAGATGAATACTAAAATTAGTAGGCAAAAGTTTAAGGGGAGATATTTTCATAGTCAGTAGTTTCTCACCCAAGTATTTCTTATGCACTTAAAAAATACAGTGTATAAATGTATCTGTGAGTAGATAAGGAAATATAGTAGCATTAGAGTAGAGAAATTTGACTATCACACACACTTTAACCAGACCCCATTTTAAACCACAATATCAAGTTTAACACCAGCAACAGTAAGTTCTATTGATATCACATAACTCCTCTCTCTAGCACTGACAATGGAACAGAATCACTTCTGTGATGTTCTGGTCAAAAATACATAACCTCAATTTAACCATAAGCAAATACCAAACAAGCTTAGATGGGAAGACATTCTTCAAAATAAATGATTTGTACTTTTCAAAAGTGTCAGGGACATAAAAGATAAGGAGGACTGAGGAATTGTCACAGATTGGAGGGAAGTAAGGAACTCTAACAGCTAAATGTAATGTGGAATTTTGTGGAGGATTTTAGAGCAACAAAAGCCATCAGTGGATAAACAGATGAAATCCAATACAATCTATAGCATAACTATACCATACAAAGCTTAATTTATTGGTTTTACTAACCTTATTACAGTCATTAAGACTTTATATTAAGGGAAGTTATATTAACAGGTACATAGAAACATTCTACATTTTTTTCACATTTTCCCAAATCTAAAATTACTTAGAAACATTTTTTAAAAATATATAATCCTATTCACCCACAGCGCCTTTGCAGAGGCTAATATGATTTTGCCCTAGGCAAAAGGCCACTGCAGTGAGAGGCCCACACAGGCCAAACGGACAAAGATGGATGATGAAAGACCAATAGAAGTGGCCAAAAAAAAAAAAAAAAAAATTGCAAATCTTGTCAGAAACTCTCACATGAAGGAGAGTTCTCGAGATCAACCAGAAAAAGAATTAGGGCCTAAAGATTAGAGAAAATAGTAGATCAATATGAAAAAGGCCTTGTAGAATATATGTTTCAAATGTTTAAAGAGGTTAAAAAAAAAAACAGAAAAAAAGAGTATTCTGAAAGTTTAAGCAGACATCAAAAATTAATCTGAAAAAGAAATAAAATTTAAAACATATATAGACAGTCCCCATCTTACTATGGTTCAATTTACCTTTTTATAACTCTATGATGGCCCAAAGGCAATAGCATTCAGTAGAAAACCTTACTTTGAATTTTGAATTTTTACCTTTTTTCCTGATGAATTTAATGTAGTAAGATACTCCAAAGACGACACAACCAACATACTTAGAATCATTTTATTCCCATGCAATCATTCTGTTTTTTGCTTTCAGTATCATGTTCAATAAATTACATGATATAGTAGACACTTTGTTATAAAATAGGCTTTGTGTTATATGATTTTGCCCAATTGTAGGCTAATGTGAGTGTACTGAACAGGCCAAGCTATAATGTTCATTAGGTTATAGATATTAAATGCATTTTTGATTTACAATATTTTCAGCTTATGATGGGTTAATTAGGACATAACCCCTATTGTAAGTTGAGAAAGATCTGTGTGTCTGTATATATATATATATACATACACACACAATGTAATCCAATGTTTTAAATATAGTCGAAGAAATAATAGTCATTAGAGTTTTAATTAGTATAGACTTATGTTTCAATAAATACAGTTTTATATAATACTATGCATATTTCTCCTAAGTGGAATATGTCTTTGTATGTTATTTTATATCTAATCTGTCACCTAGTCTGAAATAGTCCTCTGGTGTGATTTCCAATGAGTATAATAATGATAGACAACAGGTTGCATAAGTGAAATCTATCATTCATTTACAAAAAATAACAAAACTCTACCTCACATAAGACATTAAGCAATTCCTGGTAGATTAAAGATCTAATACAGGAGAATATATTTAAGATCACAGTGGGTAAACATGAAGAAAAATGTTTATGACAACATAAAATTAACATATTGGATTAGCAAAAATAAAATAATTGGAGAGAGGAGAAAAATGCACCAAATAATAAGCATTTAAATAACTCATAATTCTGCTATCCATAATATCTATAAAGCTTTCCTCAGGCACTGATTCACTTATTCAACAAGTATTTATTAAGAAATTATTTGTGTCAAATGCTAATAAAGACTTTTGAAATGCATCTGTGAATAAGGTAGACCTCTGCCATTACAAAACCAAGGTATTAGTGGAATAAACTATTTTTACTCTGAAAGAGAGTAAATAAAATGACTACAATCTCAATAAGTATTGTGAGATAACCAAAGAAGAACCAGACATAAGAATTACAGAGGAAGACCTAGGATTTTTACCAAAGCCAAGCTCATTCTGATTACCATGTGACAGGCCAATCAGCTGAGGCAAGGTGTTGAGGCAAGTAATAGCAACTTCATTTAGAAAGCCAGCAGACAGTGAGGATGATGCACAAGTACCCCAGAGAACTGTGTTGCCCAAGTTAGAATTCAGGCAAACTTTTTGAGACCTGAATCCTTTCTTCTCGCAGATGTCCATGTAAGTCTGGTCACAGTGTTCTGGTGTTCCAATAAATCTCAAGCAAAACAAAATTTATTCTCTATTCTGCAATGTCTTATCTCTAAGTGAATAGAAAAGTGTCATACCTTTAAAGGTCAGGGCCTTGAAAATGGACTGTCCTGTGTATTTCAGGCTGTCAGTAACATATTTTTAGAAAGGTGCAAAGCCAAATGACTCAGTACAGGCAACAGTGCACAAAGCTTAGAGCTGAAAGAATTGATCCAATATGGTGCTATGTTTGTTCTTTTCTGTTATAGGATGGTTCGAGAAGGTGTCACAGAAGCAGAGACAATGAATCTGGGAACAGAAGAATAGTCTTATCCTGTCAGTTGTGAAATGGGAGCGAAGAGTGTTCAATTGAAATAGCATGTGCAAAGTCTCTGAGGTAATCAAACTTTATTTTCTTCACTGTTACTTTAAGAACTCAAAGAATTAGAGTTAGAAAATTAATGGCTCAAGTGTATGAAAGCAACTGTACAGAGGCAGAGGTCAGACCTAGTCATCAGGTAGGACATGGTTAAAATGTTTGGATTTTCCTCAGGCACTGAATTAAAAGTATTTATTAAGAAATTATTTGTGTCAAATGCTAATAAAGACTTTTGAAATGCATCTGTGAATAAGGTAGACCTCTGCCATTACAAAACCAAGGTATTAGTGGAATAAACTATTTTTACTCTGAAAGAGAGTAAATAAAATGACTACAATCTCAATAAGTATTGTGAGATAACCAAAGAAGAACCAGACATAAGAATTACAGAGGAAGACCTAGGATTTTTACCAAAGCCAAGCTCATTCTGATTACCATGTGACAGGCCAATCAGCTGAGGCAAGGTGTTGAGGCAAGTAATAGCAACTTCATTTAGAAAGCCAGCAGACAGTGAGGATGATGCACAAGTACCCCAGAGAACTGTGTTGCCCAAGTTAGAATTCAGGCAAACTTTTTGAGACCTGAATCCTTTCTTCTCGCAGATGTCCATGTAAGTCTGGTCACAGTGTTCTGGTGTTCCAATAAATCTCAAGCAAAACAAAATTTATTCTCTATTCTGCAATGTCTTATCTCTAAGTGAATAGAAAAGTGTCATACCTTTAAAGGTCAGGGCCTTGAAAATGGACTGTCCTGTGTATTTCAGGCTGTCAGTAACATATTTTTAGAAAGGTGCAAAGCCAAATGACTCAGTACAGGCAACAGTGCACAAAGCTTAGAGCTGAAAGAATTGATCCAATATGGTGCTATGTTTGTTCTTTTCTGTTATAGGATGGTTCGAGAAGGTGTCACAGAAGCAGAGACAATGAATCTGGGAACAGAAGAATAGTCTTATCCTGTCAGTTGTGAAATGGGAGCGAAGAGTGTTCAATTGAAATAGCATGTGCAAAGTCTCTGAGGTAATCAAACTTTATTTTCTTCACTGTTACTTTAAGAACTCAAAGAATTAGAGTTAGAAAATTAATGGCTCAAGTGTATGAAAGCAACTGTACAGAGGCAGAGGTCAGACCTAGTCATCAGGTAGGACATGGTTAAAATGTTTGGATTTTACTCAGGTGACTTAGGGGATTATTTAAATATTTTAGGAAAGGCAGTGATTTGTTTTTCATTTATCTTCATCTTTGCTCCTGTGAGGAAATCAAATTGACGGTGTGAAAGATGGGGAGCAGGGAAATGAGGTTAAGAGATTTCCAGGGATGGGAGATGTGGGCAAAAGTGATGTCCGTGAAAGTACAGGTCAACGCCAGATTCAGGGTATATCTTGATTTAATTAGCAAGCATTTTTAAAAGATATGAGGCATGTTTAGGTACTGAGGTTATTGGCTTCAATATAAACTTAGGTTTTAGCTGTAATTTTAAATTTGGCAAAAGATAGTATTAAGCAAATCACATAATATAAAATAAATGTTAAATAAATGTTTAATAAACCTGTGACTGATTCCCCTCTTACTAGTATTGACATTTGATAATTAAAGATAAAATAGTAAATGTCAAAAGATTGATAGTAGCCGATAATGGCATGGATGTAAGGAAATGACCATGCTCACATATTGATATTGAATAGTGAACTGCCTTAACCTTACTGGAAAGTAATTCAGCAAAAATTATTTGATCAAACAATATAACCTAAAAACAGTTATCTTGGATACGTAGAAAATTAATCTGCAAATATATTCTCTACAAAGATACTTAAAGTAAATTATATTTCTCACAGTAATTGTGTCAAAAATTATGAATGCTTATCATTAAAGGGTGTTTGAAAATACAATGCTATATTTGTACATGGATTAAATTATGTTATAGTAGTTCTTAGAAAGATTCAAAACTATGTCATTTTTCAGCCTTCTGGGCATGAAGTATACTTTGCACTTTCTTGTCCTTTTGAAGGCATGGCCAAATGCCTTGGTTTAGCTATTGAGATCACAGCTTCTATGTTGGGCTAAAGCCTATGCACAATTTGTGTTTTTTTTCCTTCCAGCACAGATACAACGTGCTCCAAGAAACTGAGTAAAAATAGTATAGAGCAAAGATTCAAGCAACTTCAGTAAATCTTAGCTGAACAAAAAATAAACCCCTTGTTTATTTTTTTCAGAAAACACTGAAATTTGGGAATGATTTATTGCCTATTACTGAAGTATAACCCAGCCAACCATAACTGATAAATAAGTCTTTTTGTAGTTAAACCATGTCCATGATATGTGGTACAGTGAAGAAAGCAAGTAATAGAATAACATGTGTATTAGAATCCTAATTTTTTAAAATTAGAAAAAAATATATATACGTTATATGAGACAGGAAAAATATCAGAAGGTAACTGGTAACTTCTGGAAAGTAGGAGATTATGAGCATTACTATTTTCCTATACACATTGTGATTTTCTTTCAAAGAAGAAGCAGTTATTTATGAACTTAAAAATAATAAAGATAAACTTTATATGATATAGTTTATGATATATATACTTTATACATATTCTACTTTTAAAGTTGCTTTACCTGATAAAACAGATGAAAAAAACTATAATTGTATATTTATTGAAAAGCATTGGTTACTCATGAGGATAAAAGGATTAAAATTAAAGTGAAGAGCAAGTTCAAAATTAGATCAAATACAATTGAACAAAGATAAACATATCATTTCAAGACTGTGTGGAAAGAAATTTCTATTCATTGAATTTGGTTGATGTATTGGTTATACATTTGAAAAGGATTAAGTAAAATCCATACCTCCTCTTTTTAGCAAAATTAATTCCAGATATATTGCATTTATGAATTTTATAAAATAAATCTCACAGGCAAATGGTCTATGATTGGTGGATTGGGATGGCCCTCTAACAACACTATCAAGGCCAGAAAGAGTTATGAATAAATTGTTAGATCCATCTATGTAATCAGTCAACCAAATCATCAGTCAGTCAATTACAAAATAGGGGAAATATTTGCAAACACGTGTAGCAATGCCCAGTAGAAAATGTATAAACCTATCCAATAACATACCCATCACTTTCCTAAGTAAAATTTAGCAGAGATTGCAAAAAAGAAAAAGGATTTTTTGCACTCTTAGGCACTGGGACACTGAACTCATAAAATGTGATTAATGAACAGAAGAGAATATCTTACAGAAATCAGAAACAACCAGTAGGTATACACACAGCAATATGGACTCTTCAAGTATAATTTTTCCCCACAGAAAACACTGAAATTTGGGAATGATTTATTGCCTATTACTGAAGTATAACCCAGCCAACCATAACTGATAAATAAGTCTTTTTGTAGTTAAACCATGTCCATGATATGTGGTACAGTGAAGAAAGCAAGTAATAGAATAACATGTGTATTAGAATCCTAATTTTTTAAAATTAGAAAAAAATATATATACGTTATATGAGACAGGAAAAATATCAGAAGGTAACTGGTAACTTCTGGAAAGTAGGAGATTATGAGCATTACTATTTTCCTATACACATTGTGATTTTCTTTCAAAGAAGAAGCAGTTATTTATGAACTTAAAAATAATAAAGATAAACTTTATATGATATAGTTTATGATATATATACTTTATACATATTCTACTTTTAAAGTTGCTTTACCTGATAAAACAGATGAAAAAAACTATAATTGTATATTTATTGAAAAGCATTGGTTACTCATGAGGATAAAAGGATTAAAATTAAAGTGAAGAGCAAGTTCAAAATTAGATCAAATACAATTGAACAAAGATAAACATATCATTTCAAGACTGTGTGGAAAGAAATTTCTATTCATTGAATTTGGTTGATGTATTGGTTATACATTTGAAAAGGATTAAGTAAAATCCATACCTCCTCTTTTAGCAAAATTAATTCCAGATATATTGCATTTATGAATTTTATAAAATAAATCTCACAGGCAAATGGTCTATGATTGGTGGATTGGGATGGCCCTCTAACAACACTATCAAGGCCAGAAAGAGTTATGAATAAATTGTTAGATCCATCTATGTAATCAGTCAACCAAATCATCAGTCAGTCAATTACAAAATAGGGGAAATATTTGCAAACACGTGTAGCAATGCCCAGTAGAAAATGTATAAACCTATCCAATAACATACCCATCACTTTCCTAAGTAAAATTTAGCAGAGATTGCAAAAAAGAAAAAGGATTTTTTGCACTCTTAGGCACTGGGACACTGAACTCATAAAATGTGATTAATGAACAGAAGAGAATATCTTACAGAAATCAGAAACAACCAGTAGGTATACACACAGCAATATGGACTCTTCTATTTAAAATTAACAAACAAACAAAAATCCTGGTAATGAATGAGCAACTTTTAAAATAGAATATATATAAAGTATGCATATCATAAAGTATATCATATAAAGTTTATGTATACTAACTTTGCAAGTGCACAAAAGGACAACATTCAAAAACATACAAACAAACAAAAAAGTACATTAAGTGCTTCAGAATGTATATCTGTGTGGGAGGAGATGAAAAATAAAACAAAGGAAATGGGATATATAAATAAACGTAAAACCAAAACAAAGGAACAAAATGGAATTGCACTTTGCAGAGACCAATGACAATAATGTGCCATACCATTGATAAGTATAATTATCTCAGTGCACTCAAAGTTCAAAAAATTTATTGTCAGTATTTTAATAATACACTAAGGCATGAGTGTGTAAATGAATAGCTAAGTACAAATAGGTAGTAAGTATATGAAAAAAATTTACTTTTACTATCAATTAAATAATTATAGATTAATATAAAAATTTCTATGTGTTTATTTATTGACTAATCTATTGAGAAATATGATAGCAATTAAGAAGTATCATTCTTAACCATTGCTAATGGAACTAGACAGTGGTATAAACTTTCCAGACCATGCAGACAAAGATCAAGTAATGCTTCAACCACAATGTTCACTATAACATTCTTCATTAAGGCTAGAAGCTTGGGAAGAAATATCCAAACCTTAAGGGTTGAATTATATAAGTGCTTTATCAAACCATGGAGTACTATATAGCCTTTTAGAGTTAATGAGGTAGAAGCATTTTTCTGTTCTCTGTATTTTAAAATTTTTCTACAATTGATATGAATTATTTTCTGCAAAATTTATTATGTAATAAAATAGGATAAAATAAATTTGGAGGGACTTCAAAAATTAAACTCCAATAGAAGAAAAGATCTACTGTTTATATTCTGCTCTCTTACAAAGAAAATTAGAAGTTTAATGTATTTTATTTTGCTTTTTTTCACATAGATAGCCTGAAGTGGTCTTTATTAAACTGTAACTTCATACATTTACTTTCCACAATTAAAAAACGTTTGTGTTTGCTCTTAAAACTCTACCTGTACACTTACAATTTAGCTAAGAGGGAAGAATAGATTTTATAACAATAAAAAAAGATTTTTTTTTTCTAAATATGCTAAGTAAAAAAGCTTCTTGAACAGGAAATGGCATAAAAAGGTACTTTCCTTCATTAAATTAATTGATAAAATATAAGATGAAATAATTGCAAATTTGACCTATTTCATGTGATTTCTTGGTTTGTTGGTAAATAGCAAAATTTATGGACAGCATTTTTTTAATTAAGACTAATTTTTAATGTACCTTTCAGTTGGTCTGCTAGATGATGATTGGATAATCAAGCATTACTTTGGTTCCCCACAGGCTTCTAGAAGATCATAAACTTTGATGTCAGCTGAAGATGAGAAAACAGGAGGTTCAAAAAGGCAAGTTCAGCAGCTTTTATTCATTTAACTTCATTCATTAATTATTTATTGAGTACTTCCTTTGTGCCAGTATACTGAGAAAAAAAAAAAAACAACTTGATTTTTTTTAGAGCAGGTTGAGGTTCAGAGCAAAATTGACTGGAATGTTTAGAAATTACCCAGTATCATCTTGTCCATCCCCATCTTCAACTTACCCTTCCAGAGTGGTATTTTGTTACAATTGGTGAAGCTACATTAACAACCATAATCACCCAGAGTCCATAGTTTACATTACAGTTCATTCTTGATGCTGTTCATTCTTTGGATTTGGAAAAAATCCATAATGACATGTATCATCATCATAGTATTACACTGAGTATTTTCACTGCCCTGAAAATCCTCTGTGCTCACCTATTCCTCACCCATAACCCCTGACACCTGACAACCACAAATCTTTTTGTTGTTTTCACAGTTTTTCCTTGTCCAACATTTCATGTAGTTGGAATTATACAATGGGTAGTCTCTTTGACTTGACTTCTTTCACTTACTAACATTCTTTTAAGGCTCCTCACTATCTTTCCATGGCTTGATAGCTCACTTCTTTTTAGTGTTGGCTTCCCAAATGGTTCAGCCAATAAAGAACCTGCCTGCAGTAGAGGAGACTGGGGTTCAATCTCTGGGTTGGGAGGATCCCCTGGAGAAGAGAATGGCAACCCACTCCAGCATTCTTGCCTGGAGAATTCCATGGACAGAAGAGTCTAGCGGTCGACAGTTCATGGGGTTGCAAAGAGTTGGATACAACTCAGCAGCTAACACTTTCACTTTTTTCACAGTCCGTTGTCTGTGTATTTATCCATTCACTAAATGAAGGACATCCTGGTTGCTCTGATGTTTTGGCAATGGCTAATAAAGCTGCTGTAAATATCCACCTGTGGGGTTTTGTGTGGACATTCGGTTTCAACTCCTTTGGATATATACCAAGGAATGCAAATATTTTTTTAAACACAGATACTTCTCAAGCTAATCAGATGTTTTGGATATCCAATATTAAACTTGTCACACTCTAATACTTTTTAGTCTTTATGATATGAAAAAAATGGTTTTATTCTCAGATGAATGCTTAAAGTTACCTTGCTCAACAGTTTCTGCCAACAAAGTTGTCACTGATAGAAAAAGCTGTCCTTCATGTCATCTGACCACGCAATTCTGTATTTCCCTTATGCTGGTCTCCTTTTCTATTGTCTGACTTGCTTTTTTAACAAGATGTTTGCATTCTTTCTACAGACACCCCCATCCACAAAGATGCAGATAATTAAAATAATAATACAAAAGAGACTCAAAGTTAAGTCTTAGCTGTGTACAGTGAGTGAGCTGCAAGACTAAGGGCTAGAGCAGAGTCTTATCCTGTCAAAAAGTATTCTCACTTTCTGATTCATCTGTAGCTATGAGGATGAAGAATTCACTCTTTTATTTGTGGTGTGATGACAGTTTAAAGTTTTACTGAGGATGTGGTCAGGCAATGGTAATCTGCAACCCACACACAAAACATAGCACTAAAATCTTTATAATTAACTGCGTATGATTTAGCAGGGTCATTTAGAAAGATGATTCATCAGCAGTAGGTGTAAACTGGTTGACTAAACCTAAAGCTTAAGGGGAAAGAAGAGATGGAACAGTTTTTTGATTCCTCTTTAGGCTATTAGCCAGGTGATTCAGAGTCCTTAAGAGCCCTGATGCCGGCGTCATTTCTCATCACTGATAGCATGCTGGAGTTTTATGCCAAAAAACTTATCTTTCCACACTTCAGTTAAGGATTATGCTATTTGTAAGCCTATGTTACAAAGCACTACAATTTGTCTTTATTCTTCTTTATATTTAAGTATGTGGATTATTTGTGTACAGGATTTTCTTGTCCAATTGTGATTACGCAGGAAAACTCAGTGATAGGCACTGCTTTCCTATGGCGTCTTTCTATCTTTTTTTTTTTTTTTGATTTTTTTTTTGGTGGGGGTAGGACGGGTTGAGGAGGGAGGGGGACAGGCGGGCCACCTCTTTCATTTATCTATTTTCATCCATCTTTGTTCTTCGGCCTTTGTGGGCCTCCCATAGCAGTGGTCTCTGCTGTCACAGGGCACCATCTCTGGGCGCATGCGCTCCAGAGCTCCAGCTCGGTAGTTGGACACACCAGTCCAGCCGCTCCGCGGCATGTGGGATCTTCCCAGGTCAGGGATCGAACCGGCGCCCCTTGCACTGCAAGGTGGTGTCCTTACCCACTGGGCTATCAGGAAAGCCCAGCGTCTTTCCATCTTTTCCCAGACTGGTCATCCAAGGTTTTCTTACGCTATCTGATCCGTAGCTGCTCAGGGAATTCTATTATAGCAGACACTCTATCTAAGCATCCCTTAGCTTCTGTAAAAGCTTTACCTTTTCTTGCCTTACTGCCTTCATCAAGCTGCCAATTATATTAATATCTGAAAAAGAAACCTCACCCTCTAAATGGTTAATAACAGCTCACTGGAGTTCACTGCTGTTCTATTCAGAAGAACTTGTATCATAAAAGGAAATGGATCCTTGACATGAGGCAGTAGAATATCTTGGAATGAATTTTTAGGAATGCAGATTTCCAGGGTACCAGACATGTATGCTTTAAACAACCTCCTGAGATTGATGTTGGGGAATAAGAATGATTTGCCTGAAGCAAACGCGTACAGAACACTGTGCTCAGTTGCTCAGGTTCAGGTTCAGGGTTCAAGCAAGGGGCTTTTTGTATCCCTTCGTTATTTTTTATCGTGACTTCTAAAGAGATTTTGTATCCAAGGTTTTACAGTATTTGAGTGCTATAATCTGGCTTTGTACCAAATTACATGAAGTATGGAATCAAATAATGAGCATTATACATCCATTGCAACACCCCCATGATATATTATACTCTTGGATAGTTCAAGGTCAAGTATTAAAATATTCATTGATTATATATTGCAAAATAGATATTAATACATCTCTTATTTAGAGGAAATTATATTCCCTTTACCAGCAAGGTATACTCTTTAATACCACTGATTGTCCATATAGTCCAGCAGTCAGTGGTTTGATAATATTTTTATTAATTTATTGGTTTAAAGCCTTCTGTTGTATTTTTTAATCCAACAGCAATATGTGTTTATTACAGCACATTTAGTAAATGCAATACAATAATTCCCTATGTTTGCATTATTACTATTAACATTTTAATGACAGTTCCTTCATTCATTCATTTATATGTTGTTCTCTCCTTTCTGTAAATGTTCCAAGAGCTGCTTTAAGACCTGTGGACACATCTGTGAACAAGCTATAAAGCTCAAATAGTCAAGACAGCAGGAGTGGTGCAGGATACCAGATAATAATGAAACACATAAATTCTATGAAAAATAGACAAACCTGATTAATGTGACTAAGAGGGTATAGAGAGGAACTGCACCTTTAAATTGGATGGTAAGGGAAGATAGTCTCAGAAAGTGTTTTTGAGATGATATCTCAAAAGTGATAAGAAGTGGTTCATTTTGACATGCTGTGGTGATTCAACACCCAGACAGATCTGGCAATATAGAAGACCTAACATGGAAGTACACTCAGCATATTTGAAGAATAGAAGGAAGGTCACTTAGATTGGAGTATGGTGAAAGATGTCAAGATTGTTCAGAGCAAAGACAGGAGAAGTAATTAAGTGATGTGGTACTATATTGTTCTATATGGAAGCCACTAGCCCCACGTAACTACTAAACACTTGAGATAGAGGTGGTCTGGACTGAGATGGTTCAGTTTTCTCTAAAGAGCAGTTCCCCATCCCCACAAAGACTGGAAGCTGTAGTTATCTGACAATCAGAGGCAGAGGTGGAGCTGGGGATCTAACTACTTCTTCTGTAAGTCTCTGGGCCACCCCAGGCTTCCATCCCTTCTCCATGTACACTCCTTTCTATAGTCATGGAACTTTAACTTAAAATCTTTCCAATATTTTAAAGAACAAAATCCACCTTCTACTCACTGGTAACCCACTTTTTAGATGTATATATTTGATCTTTCTATCATTTGCCAAATAACTTAATTCCTACTTTTCTTTCCTCTTTTGCAATTTAGAATTACAGATGTCTTCTAATTTAATGAGAGATTAAAGTAATGTTTCTACTTCCTGACAGAGGCAGCAAAATTTCTAACTCTGCTAAGTTAACTGTTTACATCTGATTTTGACAATGGAGTTATTTTGAATGATCAAGATTCTTGAATATATTGCCTTTCATAAACTCTAAATTAATAGCAATATTTACAGTTTTTATACACCCAGATGTGTGCTGAGTATTATCTTTAATTTTAAATATTAATCAAAAGATAGTATGGAAAGAATAGCATCCTGTTCAAATTCTCATATGTAAAACACAAAAAGGTTATAATTTTCTGGGGAAAGAAAAGGAAAAACAAAACCTTCAGAAACAGAATGGCAGGCAATTAATTCTGCTTTCCTAGTGAAACAGAAGGGACTTCATATTCCACCTATATCTTGAAGTATTTGCCCACCTTTTAAAAGGCATTTAAAGATGGATTGTAAATCACAAGAGAATGGAGGCAAATAGGAGACCAACATATTCAGAGAATAATGAGACATTCTGGAGGAAAAAAGAGATAATGTATGAGAAAGGATTTTGAGAAAAGTAAAAAGCTTCCATAAATTCAAAGAAGCATTATTTTTATTGATATCAATTCCATCTTCTTCCTAGAGTTTCGTGTCTCCTCAGTGAATAAAATATATGCTAATGGTCTAGTTCAGAGCAAAGACAGGAGAAGTAATTAAGTGATGTGGTACTACTAGAAGCCCCACGTAACTACTAAACACTTGAGATAGAGGTGGTCTGGACTGAGATGGTTCAGTTTTCTCTAAAGAGCAGTTCCCCATCCCCACAAAGACTGGAAGCTGTAGTTATCTGACAATCAGAGGCAGAGGTGGAGCTGGGGATCTAACTACTTCTTCTGTAAGTCTCTGGGCCACCCCAGGCTTCCATCCCTTCTCCATGTACACTCCTTTCTATAGTCATGGAACTTTAACTTAAAATCTTTCCAATATTTTAAAGAACAAAATCCACCTTCTACTCACTGGTAACCCACTTTTTAGATGTATATATTTGATCTTTCTATCATTTGCCAAATAACTTAATTCCTACTTTTCTTTCCTCTTTTGCAATTTAGAATTACAGATGTCTTCTAATTTAATGAGAGATTAAAGTAATGTTTCTACTTCCTGACAGAGGCAGCAAAATTTCTAACTCTGCTAAGTTAACTGTTTACATCTGATTTTGACAATGGAGTTATTTTGAATGATCAAGATTCTTGAATATATTGCCTTTCATAAACTCTAAATTAATAGCAATATTTACAGTTTTTATACACCCAGATGTGTGCTGAGTATTATCTTTAATTTTAAATATTAATCAAAAGATAGTATGGAAAGAATAGCATCCTGTTCAAATTCTCATATGTAAAACACAAAAAGGTTATAATTTTCTGGGGAAAGAAAAGGAAAAACAAAACCTTCAGAAACAGAATGGCAGGCAATTAATTCTGCTTTCCTAGTGAAACAGAAGGGACTTCATATTCCACCTATATCTTGAAGTATTTGCCCACCTTTTTAAAAGGCATTTAAAGATGGATTGTAAATCACAAGAGAATGGAGGCAAATAGGAGACCAACATATTCAGAGAATAATGAGACATTCTGGAGGAAAAAAGAGATAATGTATGAGAAAGGATTTTGAGAAAAGTAAAAAGCTTCCATAAATTCAAAGAAGCATTATTTTTATTGATATCAATTCCATCTTCTTCCTAGAGTTTCGTGTCTCCTCAGTGAATAAAATATATGCTAATGGTCTAGTTTACAAGGAACCCACAAATCTTTAAGAGAGCCCTAGAAGAGATTCAATTCTAACTTCACAAGAATTATTACTTGATAAAAAACTTCATAAAATAGTCTTTTGATTTATTTTTTAATGGTTAAGAATTAAGCTATTGTCAATGGCTGTAATGCACCATGCAAACTTCCCTGAGTCCAGCTGATTTCCGCTCACTGGTGGTGAAAAATTCCCAGCCAACATCTATTTTTAAATTTTTATTTATTTATTTTTGGCTGTTATGGGTCTTTGTTTCTATGCACAACCTTTCTCTAGTTGCAGTGAATGGGGGCAACACTCTAGTTGCTGTGTGCAGGCTTCTCATTGTGGTGGCTTCTCTTGACATGGCACTCAGGCTCTAGAGTGCAGGATCAGTAGTTGTGGCACTTGGGTCTAGTTGCCTCACAGAGTATGGAATCTTCCCAGACCTGGGGTCAAACCCATGTCCCCTGCTTTGGCAAGTGGATTCTTAACCACTGGACCACCAGGGAAGTTCAATGGGCAGTATCTTGTCACCTTGCTTTGCTGCTTCAAGGTCTTCTTCAAATCCACAGGAGACCCTTTATCTACAAACTGGTTCAACCTACAAAAGGAGGTGGATTAATCTCCTGGGAGAAATCCTCCATGAGCTAGAGATAGGAGTCTTGATAAATGTTCTAACCTTCCTGTCTTCTGTGGCTTCATTGCTAAAGTAAGTTCTGAGTAGTCCTTCACCATGTGCTACGTCTCTTCAGTCATGTCTCACTCTTTGCAACACCCATGGATTGTACCGCACCAAACTCCTCTGTCCATGGGATTCTCCAGGCAAGAATACTGGAATGGGTTACCATGCCCTCCTTCAGGTTGCCAGACCATCCTCCAGGGATTGGACCACACTTTCTCACAGTGGCAACTAGATCATCAGAGCTGTCTCTTCTTCCTTCCTTATCTCTTTTTATATACTTGTAATTCTACTGCTCAAAATTTCCTCTGGGATAATTTACCTGTGCCCAGTTCCTTTTCTCAGATTAGGCCTTCAGGAAAATCAAAATAAAACATATACTTAACAAATTATGTGCCTTCTACTATTTACCTATTTTTATTAACTCCATGTTATTTGCAAGCATTTAGCCTTTTCTCTCTCTTTATCTTAGAATGAAGAATAATTCAAAATTATGGGCTTTTTTCAAATTTTGGCATTGATTACATTGATATATTTAGAAGATTCATCAGTAGTACATAAAGGAAGAAGACTGACCTAAGAAAAACCAAAAACCCTAAAACCTCAGTTTCCTGGTTTATTAAAATGAAGGTGACATAGAAGGTTATCCCAGGCACTGGTTTTATTTAGAATCTGTTATGGGTCTTTGTTTCTATGCACAACCTTTCTCTAGTTGCAGTGAATGGGGGCAACACTCTAGTTGCTGTGTGCAGGCTTCTCATTGTGGTGGCTTCTCTTGACATGGCACTCAGGCTCTAGAGTGCAGGATCAGTAGTTGTGGCACTTGGGTCTAGTTGCCTCACAGAGTATGGAATCTTCCCAGACCTGGGGTCAAACCCATGTCCCCTGCTTTGGCAAGTGGATTCTTAACCACTGGACCACCAGGGAAGTTCAATGGGCAGTATCTTGTCACCTTGCTTTGCTGCTTCAAGGTCTTCTTCAAATCCACAGGAGACCCTTTATCTACAAACTGGTTCAACCTACAAAAGGAGGTGGATTAATCTCCTGGGAGAAATCCTCCATGAGCTAGAGATAGGAGTCTTGATAAATGTTCTAACCTTCCTGTCTTCTGTGGCTTCATTGCTAAAGTAAGTTCTGAGTAGTCCTTCACCATGTGCTACGTCTCTTCAGTCATGTCTCACTCTTTGCAACACCCATGGATTGTACCGCACCAAACTCCTCTGTCCATGGGATTCTCCAGGCAAGAATACTGGAATGGGTTACCATGCCCTCCTTCAGGTTGCCAGACCATCCTCCAGGGATTGGACCACACTTTCTCACAGTGGCAACTAGATCATCAGAGCTGTCTCTTCTTCCTTCCTTATCTCTTTTTATATACTTGTAATTCTACTGCTCAAAATTTCCTCTGGGATAATTTACCTGTGCCCAGTTCCTTTTCTCAGATTAGGCCTTCAGGAAAATCAAAATAAAACATATACTTAACAAATTATGTGCCTTCTACTATTTACCTATTTTTATTAACTCCATGTTATTTGCAAGCATTTAGCCTTTTCTCTCTCTTTATCTTAGAATGAAGAATAATTCAAAATTATGGGCTTTTTTTCAAATTTTTGGCATTGATTACATTGATATATTTAGAAGATTCATCAGTAGTACATAAAGGAAGAAGACTGACCTAAGAACCAAAAAACCCATAGTTTATTCCAAGATTTAGTATTAGCTAGTGGGTATAAAAATCATTTGTATCTCTCTAAAACCTCAGTTTCCTGGTTTATTAAAATGAAGGTGACATAGAAGGTTATCCCAGGCACTGGTTTTATGATTCCAAGAAATTATAGAGACAGGCCTGCTTTAGACAAAGCTGTCAGTTGAGCATGTTGCCAGGTGGTCAGCTGGATATGGTTTGGACGCTCACCTGCTACTGTGGCCTGCCATCCCCATGCTAGGGGCAATTTCTCATCAGCTTCCAACTCAAATCTGCCCCTCACTTGGATAGTTCTTCATATTTCAGTTGCCCATGGTGTTAAATATGTGTAATGTTTGATTATGTAAATATCTTCTATAGAATATAACAAACTAAACTATGTAAATAGGAAGTTCACTGAAGACAAGTCCACAAATTCCATGCTAGCCCCAGGTTCTTCCCCTTTCTTAGTCAACCCTCTTAGGTAACACACATGAACATAAGCAACTTTCTCCATGCAAGTCACCTGGCTTTGTGTTGGCACTCAATCTTGACTCTAAAGACGAAGTCTCTAGACAAAAAGGAGGTGGATACCCAGTGGTGGGTGGAATCTGGAGGCAGGAAAGGCTTTACTGCACTTTGCAAATCATCCTGTGTAACTGGTTGCCAATTCAACTACCTTGAAGACTGGCTCTGCCAGAAGGTATTACAAGGAGAAAGTAAAATAGCTTCTTTGTTTTGACTGCAGAAATGCTGAAAGGAAATTCCTGTTCATAGCAGGTGATTAAACAAGCTTTATTAGAGGCCATTACACGGAGTCACTAATGCTGCTTCGTTTCAGTAAAATGGCTCATTTTCCCATTTTAACATTCTCTAAATTTCAAGTAGAATTAATTAGATTTACCAACAGTTTGATAATTCCAAACCGACTGCCAGAGTCTTATAAGAACACGTTAATAACCTGGTCTCTTAAAGCTCAAATTTATCCACCAAATTCTCCCTCAGATGAGAAGGATGGAGTTACCTCTTGGGGGAAGGGATGACCATGAAGCAAAAAGTTTCTAGCAACATGCATGAGAATTCTCCAAAGCTTTCTCCTTCATCTTAAAAATTCATATGGGGGGCTGCCCTGGTGGCCCAGTGGGTAAGGACACTGCCTTGCAGTGCAGGAGGTGCCGGTTCGATCCCTGGCCTGGGAAGATTCCGCGTGCCACGGAGCAGATGGACTGATGTGTCCAACCGCCTAGCCGGAGCTCCGGAGCGCATGCGTCCAAAGCTGGTGCTCTGCAACAGGAGAGGCCACTGTGACGGGAGGCCCACACAGGCCAAAGAATAAAGATGGATGAAAATAAATAAAAATGAAAGACCAATAGAAGTGGCCAAAAAAAAATTTTTGAGAAAAAAAAAATCATCTGAATTTGTCTTCTATTCAGTAATAAATCTCATCTTAAATCAATTTCAATATAACGTGTGAAGTTATTTACAAATTACCCCATCAGAATGTTTAAGGAAGAATAATTCGGATTTTATATTTTAGTCTTATATGATTTATGAAGATGAAATAGAAATATATCTCTTTCTTCCCATGACACATCTAAACTGTTCCCTGTATCATATATTCAAGCTGAATTCATTATGAAGCATTTTTGGCACATCTGAAATCCTACATCATGTCTAAATATGAAATTCAAATGTCAGCTCCATTATCCTCGCAAGAGAAACATAAAGATCAAAACTAATTGTCTACCAAGTGAAACTAGAGTAAGGGATATTATGATCTTAGTGTCTTTACACTTCAGAATGTGTGGGTTTAGCATGATAGCTGCACCTGCTAAACAAGCCCAGAAATTTGGGGGGGGCCTCTGGCAACTGACCTGCCACAATAGCTAGGGCAGGTTCAAAGTGAGCACACCATGTTCAACAGAAACATTCATTTTTTCCCCCTATATTCTTATTTTTTTAGTCTCAAAAACTCATCCTTTTACTTTCCTTTTCTTTCTTTTACTTTAGAAACCCATTACTGTCCATTTCATAGCACTTTTTAAAATGTTTTCCCCATCCCACAGTCTCTTGTATGATAAATACTATTGTTTTCTCACATTAAAAAAAAGCAGAAACACTCTTCCTCCTTCTCCTTTAGCCACTTTCTTTGTGTTTGGTATTAATGAGATCACTACATTTCCTTGTCTCGTCAATTATTACTCTGCTATACATAAATCCAGTAAGTTTAATGGCAAAAATCTACCAAGTTCTTTGGATGTCACAGAATGGAAACTTCTTATAAATGTCTGCTGTGATTTCTATTAGATGAAGACCCTTTAGGGTATGTTTTATTGGCCCATAAATAAATTACTAGAACGGTAAAGATATCTGGCTAGAAGCCGCATTTCTTGCAAGCACAAAATATGTGGGTTAATGGAGCAATTAAACATTCTTTCATATCTTAAGGCTGTAATAATATTAGGAAAAGTAAGTGAACTATTGAAAATGAAAGACAACTCTAAGTATAGAGAAAGAACCAGAAGCTTAACTTCTATAGAAGTGATATGGAAATACATGACAGATTTTCAAACAGTAAGCAATCTACAGGGCACCAGATAAACTGGTATCTTTACATCTTTTCTTGTCCAAAGAGGTATCTTGTTTTACTGAGGTGAAGGAAATATAAACTGGATAAATAACTCTATGAAAGAAGCAAACAGTAGGGCAATAGTAGGTCCAAGGGGAATAGTGTTCAAAAAGCATTTTGAGAAATGTTAGCAGTTTTGTGATTAGTGGGTGTTGGTGTAATAAGACTGTTCTGAAGATAGAATACAGACCATGCAACAGCTTGTAAGATGAAGTTTAAGAGCTAACAGAGAACACCATCAGGTCAGTAAGGGATATTATGATCTTAGTGTCTTTTAGTTTCATAGCTGCACCTGCTAAACAAGCCCAGAAATTTGGGGGGGGCCTCTGGCAACTGACCTGCCACAATAGCTAGGGCAGGTTCAAAGTGAGCACACCATGTTCAACAGAAACATTCATTTTTTCCCCCTATATTCTTATTTTTTTAGTCTCAAAAACTCATCCTTTTACTTTCCTTTTCTTTCTTTTACTTTAGAAACCCATTACTGTCCATTTCATAGCACTTTTTAAAATGTTTTCCCCATCCCACAGTCTCTTGTATGATAAATACTATTGTTTTCTCACATTAAAAAAAAGCAGAAACACTCTTCCTCCTTCTCCTTTAGCCACTTTCTTTGTGTTTGGTATTAATGAGATCACTACATTTCCTTGTCTCGTCAATTATTACTCTGCTATACATAAATCCAGTAAGTTTAATGGCAAAAATCTACCAAGTTCTTTGGATGTCACAGAATGGAAACTTCTTATAAATGTCTGCTGTGATTTCTATTAGATGAAGACCCTTTAGGGTATGTTTTATTGGCCCATAAATAAATTACTAGAACGGTAAAGATATCTGGCTAGAAGCCGCATTTCTTGCAAGCACAAAATATGTGGGTTAATGGAGCAATTAAACATTCTTTCATATCTTAAGGCTGTAATAATATTAGGAAAAGTAAGTGAACTATTGAAAATGAAAGACAACTCTAAGTATAGAGAAAGAACCAGAAGCTTAACTTCTATAGAAGTGATATGGAAATACATGACAGATTTTCAAACAGTAAGCAATCTACAGGGCACCAGATAAACTGGTATCTTTACATCTTTTCTTGTCCAAAGAGGTATCTTGTTTTACTGAGGTGAAGGAAATATAAACTGGATAAATAACTCTATGAAAGAAGCAAACAGTAGGGCAATAGTAGGTCCAAGGGGAATAGTGTTCAAAAAGCATTTTGAGAAATGTTAGCAGTTTTGTGATTAGTGGGTGTTGGTGTAATAAGACTGTTCTGAAGATAGAATACAGACCATGCAACAGCTTGTAAGATGAAGTTTAAGAGCTAACAGAGAACACCATCAGGGCAGAACTCAGCATTGGTTATCTCTGCATTAATGCATATTTGTGCCAGGTAGTGCTTGTTCAACAATCGGTCATCTGCTAATACTAATTCACCAGTAATTGGTAATAATGGTAATAAAAGTAAAAGAAAGATTCTGTTTACTGAGTAAGTTCTTGACAAAGCTAGTTTTAAAGATACGTTTAGAGGAAGATTTATCCACTCTGATATCAATAGAGTGCACATCCTTCCAGGACTCTCACTTTCTTCTTTGCTGTCTTCCTCTTCTATCCAGCCTGTTTCTGAGACATCTCACCACCCTGTCTTACTTTCCACCCTGATTCCTTTGTACTCTAACATTTCCACCATCCAGACTCAGTACACTCGTAACGATAATCAATAATCTAACTTCTTACCTCCTATACTCTGCAAGCTGAAGGTTGCTACGGATAATGGCTTAACCATAAACTCTTGCAGCATTAAATGTTAGCTGAGACCTCACAGCAACCTGTAAAGTAGGAAATGGCAATCCATTCCAGTATTCTTGTCTGGGAAATCCCATGAACGGAAAGGCCTGGTAGGCTAGTCCATGGGGTCATATGTATATATGTTGTTTGTATAGGCTTTCCCTGCTTAGTGGTAAAGAATTCACCTGTAATGCGGGAGACCTGGGCTCCAGCCCTGGGTTGGGTAAATGCCTTGGAGGAGGGCATGGCAACCCACTTCAGCACTCTTGCCTGGAGGATCCCATGGACAAGACAGCCTGATGGACTACAGTCCATGGGGTGGCACAGAGTCAGACATAACTGAATGACTAAGCAGCAGCAGCAAAGCAACCTGTAAAATTTTCACATTTTTTTTTTTTTTTAACTTTTCTCTCAATTCCCTCCATGACTTTTTTGAAGATCTCTCTTCTTTGTCTCTCTATTTGTATGGTATATTCAAATTCCATCCTCCACACTGCAAATGAACATTTGCCCCTAATTCATGAGTTCTGCTTAGCCATTATGCATAATATTTTGCCGTATTCATCCCCACCTATTATGAATCATGTGTGTGTAAATCTTGGCCTAAAGTCATTTGTGAAAGAGTTTTAAGTCCAAAAGAAAGACAATTTTTACATCAAGTGCACTGAATAGTAATGAAAGTTCTATGTTGAACCCCCCAGAATAAGTATTAGCAGGATTATAAAAACAGCAAGATGTCATAAAACTTCCCCAAATTTCACCTAATCATTAGAGCTACTGTCCTAACATCTTTCTTGTCTGATTCACTTAAATTTTGTTGTTGCTTCTTTATCCTGATGTGTTAGAGGAGTGCCATATCTTTTCTTATGGAACTCAGTTTTGCTTGCAGAGCCCTCTTCCAATCTTCATCGAAAAGATTTTTTTGTGGCAGCTCACAGAGAGAGCAAAGTCTCCTTAGATGTAGTGAGACACTTTGAGCATTTATGTTTCTATATTCATGCTTGTCTTTGCTTTCTCTCCTTCAGTTATAGAAGGTGATTACGCCAGTTCTTTTCTACTAACCCTGCCAGCTGTTCCTTTGAACATATATTTTTCTGTCTTCAAGAAATTATTCATCATGATTCCTTTCTTTTATATCTGTATATAGAATATATTTTAAAAAAAACAAACAACTAACTCAGTAGTGCAGGAGACCTGGGTTCATTTCCTGGGCCAGGAAGATCCTATGGAGGACAGAATAGCAGCGCACTCCAGTACTCTTCCCTGGAAAGTCTCATGAACAGAGGAGTTCATGGATCACTAAGAGTCAGACACACTAAGCGACTAACACACACATACATAACTCAGTAATAAGAAAAAATAGTTTAAAAACAAGCAAAATAACTGAGTTGACACTGCACTAAAGATGTACAAATGACAGGGCTTCCCTGGTGGTCCAGTGGGTAAGGACACCGCCTTGCAGTGCAAGGGGAGCCAGTTCGATCCCTGGCCTGGGAAGATCCCATGTGCCGTGGAGCGGCTGGACCGATGTGTCCAATTACCGAGCCAGAGCTCTGGAGCGCATGCGCCCAGAGCTGGTGCTCTGCGACAACAGAGGCCACTGCGATGGGAGGCCCACGTGGGTCAAAGAACAAAGATGGATGAAAATAGATAAATGAAAGACCAATGGAAGTGGCCTGCCCACCCCCCTCCCTCCCCATCCCATCCCCCTCCAAAATAAATAAATATTAAGATGTACAAATGACAAATAAGCAACATAAAAAAATGCTCAACATCAATAGTCATTAGGGAAAAAAAAACACAATAAAATACTACTATATACCTATTTGGCTAAATGTAAGATGATTGAGCATATCAAGTGCTTGGTGAGAATATGGAGGGACTGGAACTCTCAGACATTTCTAGTAGCAACACAAAATGGGGCAATTTGGTAGTTTCTTTAAAACATTAACAAACTTTTTGTATGATGAAGCCTTTCAACACCTTGGTATCAACCCCAGAGAAATGAAAGTGTATATCCAGAGAAAATTTGTATAGAAATGTTCATAGAATCTTATTTTTGCGGGGGTGGGGGGGTGCGGGGGATGGGCCACTTCTATTGGTGTTTCATTTATCTATTTTTCATCCATCTTTGTTCTTTGGCCCATGTGGGCCTCCCATCACAGTGGCCTCTGTTGTCACAGAGCACCAGCTCTGGGCTCATGCGCTCCAGAGCTCTGGCTCGGTAATTGGACACATCGGTCCAGCCGCTCCACGGCACATGGGATCTTCCCAGGCCAGGGATCGAACTGGCTCCCCTTGCACTGCAAGGCGGTGTCCTTACCCACTGGACCACCAGGGAAGCCCCTCATAGAATCTTTATGTGTAATAATCCAAACCAAAATATTCACTAACAGGTGAGTGGATAAACCAAATGTGATACTCAGCACTAAATAAAAAGGAACTGACCACTCATCATAATTGCAACATGAACATCCCAAAAGATTATGCTGAATGAAAGAAGCCAATTCAAAATGAAAATATGTATTAGTCCATTCATATTAAAATTTTAGAAAAGGAAAACTAATGTATAGGGACAGAAAGCAGATTAGTGATTGCCTGAGGAATGACAAGGAGAGGTGGGAGTGATAAGTTACAAAGAGCCAGAAGAAAACCTTTGAGGGACTATATATATATACATATATTCATTAAATTGTGGTTACAGTCTGTGATTTTCCTTTACTCTCATAATACAACCACACTCAACACTTTTGACACCAGAGAAAGAGCTTTTCCATGTTGAGCAGTTACGAGGCACTAGCTAGGAGTCCCACATTTCAATGCTGTCCTGACATTATCCACTTGAGTCAGAGCCCACAGGTTAAGGGGCTTTCCAGGTGGTGCTACTGGTAAAGAACTTGCCTCTCAATGCAGGAGACTTAAGAGAGGCGGATTCAGTTCTTGGGTCCAGAAGATCCCTTGGAGGAAGGCATGGCAACCCACTCTAGTATACTTGTCTGGAGAATCCCATAGACAGAGGAGCCTGACAGGGTACAGTCCATACGGTTGCAGAGTCAGACCTCACTGAAGTGACTGAGCACATATGCCCACAGATTAAAGGCTCAGATGAACAAGAGTGCTCCTACTTCAGATGCCAGTCACAAGTCCCTGGGTGTCACCTGTGCTTCTGATCAATAGGCTAAAAGTAGAGGTTCCCATGACCCTTATTTTGGTTCAATAATTTGCTAGAATAGCTAAGGGAAACACTGAGTTACATTTATCAGTTTATTGTAAAGAATATAATAAAGATAACAGATAAAGATAACAATCAGATAAAGAGACATGTGGGGCAAGGGATGTGGGAAAGGGCTCCCTCTGGGTCCCACTCTTTCAGTGCTCTAGGTTTCACCAGTCCAGAAGCTCTCCAAAAGTAATATTGATATTTCTAATATTTGATCTAATATTGGGATTTTTATTATAGGTTTGGAGGCCAGAAGCTCTCCAAACCTAAAATACTGGATTTTTTCTGGAGGCATCATCATGTAAGCATGATTGATTATTAAATCCCTTTTCAGTCACCCTCCCCTCTCTGGAGAATGGGAAGGAAGCCTGTTGAAAGTTCCAAGCTTCTAATCATAGGCTGGATCTTTCTGGCAACCAACTCCCATCCAGGAGCCTACAGAGAGTTGCCTCATTCAAGTTGTGACATTCATCAGGTTTGGCCATTCATAATTAAAATTTTAGAAGAAAACTAATGGATAGGGACAGAAAGCAGATTAGTGATTGCCTGAGGAATGACAAGGAGAGGTGGGAGTGATAAGTTACAAAGAGCCAGAAGAAAACCTTTGAGGGACTATATATATATACATATATTCATTAAATTGTGGTTACAGTCTGTGATTTTCCTTTACTCTCATAATACAACCACACTCAACACTTTTGACACCAGAGAAAGAGCTTTTCCATGTTGAGCAGTTACGAGGCACTAGCTAGGAGTCCCACATTTCAATGCTGTCCTGACATTATCCACTTGAGTCAGAGCCCACAGGTTAAGGGGCTTTCCAGGTGGTGCTACTGGTAAAGAACTTGCCTCTCAATGCAGGAGACTTAAGAGAGGCGGATTCAGTTCTTGGGTCCAGAAGATCCCTTGGAGGAAGGCATGGCAACCCACTCTAGTATACTTGTCTGGAGAATCCCATAGACAGAGGAGCCTGACAGGGTACAGTCCATACGGTTGCAGAGTCAGACCTCACTGAAGTGACTGAGCACATATGCCCACAGATTAAAGGCTCAGATGAACAAGAGTGCTCCTACTTCAGATGCCAGTCACAAGTCCCTGGGTGTCACCTGTGCTTCTGATCAATAGGCTAAAAGTAGAGGTTCCCATGACCCTTATTTTGGTTCAATAATTTGCTAGAATAGCTAAGGGAAACACTGAGTTACATTTATCAGTTTATTGTAAAGAATATAATAAAGATAACAGATAAAGATAACAATCAGATAAAGAGACATGTGGGGCAAGGGATGTGGGAAAGGGCTCCCTCTGGGTCCCACTCTTTCAGTGCTCTAGGTTTCACCAGTCCAGAAGCTCTCCAAAAGTAATATTGATATTTCTAATATTTGATCTAATATTGGGATTTTTATTATAGGTTTGGAGGCCAGAAGCTCTCCAAACCTAAAATACTGGATTTTTTCTGGAGGCATCATCATGTAAGCATGATTGATTATTAAATCCCTTTTCAGTCACCCTCCCCTCTCTGGAGAATGGGAAGGAAGCCTGTTGAAAGTTCCAAGCTTCTAATCATAGGCTGGATCTTTCTGGCAACCAACTCCCATCCAGGAGCCTACAGAGAGTTGCCTCATTCAAGTAAAAGGTACTCCTATTACCTAGGACATTCCAAGGATTTAGAACTGCTCTGTCAGGAAACAGGGTCAAAGGACAAATGTTAAAATGAAAGACACTCCCAGTGCTTCTATCACTTAAGACATTGCATGGGTTTTAGGAGCTCTTTTCCAGGAACTGGAGAATATGTATCCTGTTATCTCATTATATATAATATTTATCTCATTATACATACATTATATGTATACACACACTAAAATTTGTCCAGTTTTGCACTTTTATATGTACACTTTAAGTCAGTTATACCTCAGTAAATCTATTAACATTTTCATACACTTGCTTTCCTGTTTATTTCTTAACCTATTAAAATTTGATTTCTGCTCCCATCACTTTAGAGAAGTGGCTTCACTAAGACCTTCAGTGATATTTGAATTGATCTCTGTCTATCTCATGAGATCTCTCTAGTGCCATTGATCATTGTGGTAAATCCCCCTTCTTGGATTCTCTTATTCCACAGGTGTCTGTGACATTTGTCTTCTCGCGGTCGTCATATATTTCTGTGAGTTCTTTTTACTTTGTATGTGCTCCTTTTTCCTTCCTAATTTCTAAACTGTGGTTGTGTCCCTGGATTTCACTGACATCTCATCTCAATCTTAATATTATTCCTGAATATTCTTCTTGACTCTCATTGACCCAGTTGTATCCTGGATGCAGGCCACCCCCCTTGGCATTGCTAGCATGAAATCTACCCTGAATTCAGAGTATTATTTCCAAATACTTGGTGGACATTTCCATTTTTATTTCCCATAGCATGGTGAACACAACAAAAGAAACACTGAAATCACTATCATTACTCTTGAAAAAAACACACATTTATTTATTTGGTTTAGTTGTAGCATGCAAGATTTTCATTACCATGTGTGAGATCTTCAGTTGTGGCATGCAGGATATTTTTTTTTTTTTTTTTTTACTTTCAGCATGTGAACTTCTGGTTGCAGCATGTGGAATCTAGTTTCATCACTCTTAAGTAAAGTTATCCTCCAGAACTCACAGCCTAGATTTTAAATATTATAGCTCACCTATCCCCAAGCAGCCACCCTTGCATTATCCTCTTAAATCACTGACTCATGGTTTTATCACTTGATGGTTGCCATTTCACTCTTCAGTTGTACTGCTTTGTTAACCACAAGATGAAATGCAAATACCTCATAGAAGTAACTGAGATACAAAATTCATCGAAAGTCTGGCCTTATCTGTCTTGTTAGCAAACATCTGCATGTCACTTCTGCCACAAACAGTCTGCTCTGACAATATCAAACAGCGTTTAGTTTTCCACACACACTGTGCAACATATTGCTAACATGTCACTATCCCCACTCTCCTTCCTGCCTGAAGTGTTCTTATTCTCTTTTTTTTTTTCTTTCTGGATAACTTATGCTTGTCTGTTCAGATTTAGAAGAAGCTTTAACTATCCTAGGAAGCCTTGCTTTATCACTCACCAACTCAGTCAGACCACACTTAATGCCTGTTGCAGCCAAAGCCTTTTTTGCTCTCCAAATATCATGGCTTGATCTAAATAACTCCACTAATTACCAGAATAATTTAATGTCATTCTATTCTGAACATACAATATGTCTCAGGAAATATAATAGTAACTTTACAAACAACTATTCCTCCAAGCATTCCTTTAAATCAAATATGTCCATTTTAGGGTATACTTTAAGAAATTGAAACATAAAGAGATTAACTTAGCCTGTTAGTAATGGGGAGGTATGGGCCTTGAATTCATTTATGTAACTATAGAGCATAGACTCTTAACCACCACTACAACTGATTTTGTTTTCCTCCCTCTCTCTTGCCCTCTCTCTCTCTCTCTCAGCAGAAATTGTGTGTTCACTTCAGAATCCCTATGAATAGGTCCTAGCACAGCTGACATTCAACAAACATTTATCCACTGAATAAAAGAATTCTGACATCTAAATCATTTTCTTTACACTGCATCAAAATAAAATTGGAAAAAATAATAATTTTAGTAGAAACATTCTGAAAATTCATCTACTCCAATTTGATCAAATTTTTATGCCAAGAAATGAAATATCTTGTAAAATTTATTCTCCAATGACTCTATTCATTCTTCAGTCTTAAAAGTGGAATAAATATGGATCTGAATATAATTAGATTATTTTTTAATCACAAATAAAATACATTCTGTAACAGGCAAGAGGCTGATAATATAATGAGTCTATAGTAAAACCCATTTTATATATATTAGAAGTCTGAGTTGGTCATAGAATTTTGAAATGGGTACTGAAAAGAAAAAAGACTTGAGAAATGAAAACTTGGTTGGTAAAGACCTAGTTTATAAATGCCCTTAGAAATAATTTAATGACATACCAAACTAAAGGAAGTTAAAGAAAAATCTTAAGTCAATATGAAGAAATGATGTGGGGTGAGTTCTAATGTCAAGGGTGCTTGTGAATCATGAAGCAGTATGCCTTAATGAGCTAAGGGAGTTCAGAAATAAGGCATTGATTACACGGGTTTGTGTATTTTGTGTTATCTTCCATTTGAAGGGAGTTCAGTTTTAACATGCATCTAGAGCAGAAAAATTATATGTAGCCGTAGAAAGTATAATAGATGCATTTGGACAAAGAAGGCCCAGTCCTTTGCAGAAGGTACAGATACAGAGCTAAAAAATGGTTTCTTTGTTTTGTTTTTAAGTGGGGTTGTCTATATCAGTGAAGGTGCCAAAACTTCTGAGAGTCCTGGAAAATTTTTTTTCTTTTGCTCAATTAATTTTTCTTTTCTTTTATTTATTTTGACTATTGTTTGTAATATTTTGACTAGGTTTGGGAGTATATAAGTGAATAATATTTATTTTCTACCTACAAGTGACCTATAGTTAAGAAGATGAAAACAGTTTTGGGGGACCTGATATTGCCATATGTTCTTCAGCTAAGTGTTAAATCAGGCTTGTTTAGGATAGTATAGAGATGTATATATAGCAATATGATCAGTTATACAGATTAATTCATTTTATAAATAGGGTGATATGGGCAATGATGTAGATTACAATAGAATTCTAAAAGGATGAGAGAATTTTCTGTGATTATGGCTAGAAGTATTGGAAAAAATAATAATTTTAGTAGAAACATTCTGAAAATTCATCTACTCCAATTTGATCAAATTTTTATGCCAAGAAATGAAATATCTTGTAAAATTTATTCTCCAATGACTCTATTCATTCTTCAGTCTTAAAAGTGGAATAAATATGGATCTGAATATAATTAGATTATTTTTTAATCACAAATAAAATACATTCTGTAACAGGCAAGAGGCTGATAATATAATGAGTCTATAGTAAAACCCATTTTATATATATTAGAAGTCTGAGTTGGTCATAGAATTTTGAAATGGGTACTGAAAAGAAAAAAGACTTGAGAAATGAAAACTTGGTTGGTAAAGACCTAGTTTATAAATGCCCTTAGAAATAATTTAATGACATACCAAACTAAAGGAAGTTAAAGAAAAATCTTAAGTCAATATGAAGAAATGATGTGGGGTGAGTTCTAATGTCAAGGGTGCTTGTGAATCATGAAGCAGTATGCCTTAATGAGCTAAGGGAGTTCAGAAATAAGGCATTGATTACACGGGTTTGTGTATTTTGTGTTATCTTCCATTTGAAGGGAGTTCAGTTTTAACATGCATCTAGAGCAGAAAAATTATATGTAGCCGTAGAAAGTATAATAGATGCATTTGGACAAAGAAGGCCCAGTCCTTTGCAGAAGGTACAGATACAGAGCTAAAAAATGGTTTCTTTGTTTTGTTTTTAAGTGGGGTTGTCTATATCAGTGAAGGTGCCAAAACTTCTGAGAGTCCTGGAAAATTTTTTTTCTTTTGCTCAATTAATTTTTCTTTTCTTTTATTTATTTTGACTATTGTTTGTAATATTTTGACTAGGTTTGGGAGTATATAAGTGAATAATATTTATTTTCTACCTACAAGTGACCTATAGTTAAGAAGATGAAAACAGTTTTGGGGGACCTGATATTGCCATATGTTCTTCAGCTAAGTGTTAAATCAGGCTTGTTTAGGATAGTATAGAGATGTATATATAGCAATATGATCAGTTATACAGATTAATTCATTTTATAAATAGGGTGATATGGGCAATGATGTAGATTACAATAGAATTCTAAAAGGATGAGAGAATTTTCTGTGTCAGAGACTGCCTTATGGCTAGAAGTAGGTAATACTTCTAAATCTGATATATGTGAATCCTAAGGGAAAAGGACACATGAAGCAGAGATTGTTAGTGGTTTTTACCTGGTATTTATTTTCCCTTTCTTGTTTACAAAACTGCAATTACATTCTGAGCAAAGAAGTATGGTTCATAACCTCTTCTGCAAATGGAATTGCTAATGATAAGTAAAGGGGCAGATGCTGGATAGGTCTTTTTGACCATAAAGGAGACTATCCCAGACTACAGACAATGCTTTTGTATTCCCCCTTCTTCACTTCCTCCTTTTTCTTGCTTTCAGCACAGGCGTGATTCCAGGAACTCTAGCAACCACTGTGTAAACCGTGAGGAGATCCTGATGAAGCAGAAAGCTAGAGGGAACATGCCTTCCTGCAGATCACCATGTTGCCCTACTTCTAGTATTTTTTATGGGTAAGATAGGTTTCTCTTATGCCTAGTGGTGAAGTTAATTGAAGTTTTACTTTATAGGTATCAAATTTAATCCAAAAAGCATCTAAACAGAAAAAGGATTAAAAACATTCAGTTAATATGTTCAGATGAGTCAAGAAATAGATCTGAGCAGAGTAAAGAATAAGACACGTCTACTATCACTAACAAGTATTAACACTACTTCTCCCTCATATAATTATAATTTCAGCCTTTCCTGTAAAACTGTATCATTCAAGGTTTTAGACTTGTTGAGTGTATAACCTTCAAATGTAGCTCTCTGTTATTGACATCTATAACAATCGAGTCAATTTTTCCAAGGAGAATAACTCAAAATTGTAGATAATTTTTTTAAAAAAATCAAAAATATTAAACTGTTGTCAGTGCAACTTGGTCAGGGATGAAATCTCAAAGAAGAGGAAAGCTCATTTGAGTGAATCTGGTCATTCACTACTTTTCCCTTACAAACATTTGTGTCCATGGGCCAAGTGTCTGATTTTAGTTTGGAACTTCCAGGTTCCTCAGGTGAAATTGAAGTGTTCCCGATGCCATATGTTCTTCAGCTAAGTGTTAAATCAGGCTTGTTTAGGATAGTATAGAGATGTATATATAGCAATATGATCAGTTATACAGATTAATTCATTTTATAAATAGGGTGATATGGGCAATGATGTAGATTACAATAGAATTCTAAAAGGATGAGAGAATTTTCTGTGTCAGAGACTGCCTTATGGCTAGAAGTAGGTAATACTTCTAAATCTGATATATGTGAATCCTAAGGGAAAAGGACACATGAAGCAGAGATTGTTAGTGGTTTTTACCTGGTATTTATTTTCCCTTTCTTGTTTACAAAACTGCAATTACATTCTGAGCAAAGAAGTATGGTTCATAACCTCTTCTGCAAATGGAATTGCTAATGATAAGTAAAGGGGCAGATGCTGGATAGGTCTTTTTGACCATAAAGGAGACTATCCCAGACTACAGACAATGCTTTTGTATTCCCCCTTCTTCACTTCCTCCTTTTTCTTGCTTTCAGCACAGGCGTGATTCCAGGAACTCTAGCAACCACTGTGTAAACCGTGAGGAGATCCTGATGAAGCAGAAAGCTAGAGGGAACATGCCTTCCTGCAGATCACCATGTTGCCCTACTTCTAGTATTTTTTATGGGTAAGATAGGTTTCTCTTATGCCTAGTGGTGAAGTTAATTGAAGTTTTACTTTATAGGTATCAAATTTAATCCAAAAAGCATCTAAACAGAAAAAGGATTAAAAACATTCAGTTAATATGTTCAGATGAGTCAAGAAATAGATCTGAGCAGAGTAAAGAATAAGACACGTCTACTATCACTAACAAGTATTAACACTACTTCTCCCTCATATAATTATAATTTCAGCCTTTCCTGTAAAACTGTATCATTCAAGGTTTTAGACTTGTTGAGTGTATAACCTTCAAATGTAGCTCTCTGTTATTGACATCTATAACAATCGAGTCAATTTTTCCAAGGAGAATAACTCAAAATTGTAGATAATTTTTTTAAAAAAATCAAAAATATTAAACTGTTGTCAGTGCAACTTGGTCAGGGATGAAATCTCAAAGAAGAGGAAAGCTCATTTGAGTGAATCTGGTCATTCACTACTTTTCCCTTACAAACATTTGTGTCCATGGGCCAAGTGTCTGATTTTAGTTTGGAACTTCCAGGTTCCTCAGGTGAAATTGAAGCTGGTCCCTTACACAGAGGGCAAGGAGAGACTGAAAAAAGAGGCAAAACACTCCCAAATTGGCAGGTAGTAGATTTAATAAGCCAGAGATTTTCCATACAAGGCTTGTCTTGGGTGGCTGCAAAATGAGATCTCTACCAGAATCTGAAAAGTTTATATAGAGGTCTTGATGAGGTGCAGTTACATTTTCAGTCCAGATGGTCTCAGCAACACCTTATTCTCTGAAGACAGCATCCTTGAAATAGCTTTAACTATGGGAATGGGGGGTGGAAGGTGCTTTCCAGGGATACGGTTGAAGGTAAGGAGCCTCTGCTTGCCAGATCCAGCTCCAGTCAACTGGTAGTCAAATCCCTTTAATGACTCCAATGGCTGAATGGCCAAGCAGAAAACAGGGACTAAAAAGTTAAGCAGGAGAGCAGACTTTCAGTAATCTCTGTTTTATGGCAAAACCAAAACTGAAGTTCAGGGCTGGCCAAATATACAGGTCCTGGTAACTATTCCAGGCATTCAGTTGGAGTTCCTCCTAAGTTGAAACCCTAGACATAATAACCAACTAGAAATCAGACAACTCTCTCCAGGATTAAAACTGAGTTTCAAATCAACTCATGCTAGGCTCAATTAAGGTCATTTAAGTCTAGACTAACTGTTTGCATTTTTTAAGAAATTAAAAGTCTATGTAAATCAATGATGAGACACATCATATTTATGGCCTTTGAGTCTAATGTTACAAAGCTGTCATTTCTGCCCCAAATTTATTTGTAGATTGAGTGTGATCCCAATCAACAATCCAGTAGGTTTCTAGTGAGAAGTGACGACTGATTGTACAAGTTTTATAGAAATGTGAAGTTAAGAATAACCAAGACTGTTTTAACAAAGAACAAAATTGAGTTCCTAGAGATAGAGTGATGAGAAAAGCAATGAGGTCTCTGCCATCCAGGACCCGCAGTGCTATGGGAACATAGGCTATAAGCACAAGATTTTTTGTTTTTTTTGTTTTTTTTTTTTTTTAAGAAAAGCATAGGATATGGCAAAAGTCAACCTAGTTTAGGGAACATTCCTGGAAAAGTGGTCTTTGAGGTGAGCCCTTAAGGATGAAGAGCAGTCATCTAGAAGAATAGGAAAGGTACGAACATTCTAGGAGAGGGAAAAGTTTGTGATAATTGCCTGAGAAAGTGTAGGTGGGGGGTAATGGGGACTGGAATGAGAATAGGAAAATGATGGCTATAGGTATGTAAGCAGGGACTTACAAGGTGTATGAAATGATTTGTGCTAAATGTCAATATTTAAAAAGATTCCCCTCACTCAAGGAACATGAAATAGAATTTGCATTATCAAAAGATTTCAAAATATTATTCTTTTTGTAATGAGGAAGCTCAAATAGAGAACTTGGGAGAAAAACTGGCAGAAACTTTCCTAGAAAAGTTCAGGAGAGAAATGTGGGTGTTTAGAATAAGATAGTGGAGGCAGAGAAGAGTAGATGAAATCAAGACTGTGACACATGTATATGGTATTCATAAGCTCCAATACATCGTTCTTAAATATTGGGAGAGAGAAATATTGATTTATGGGCTTTGAGATAGGGAAGAAGGAAGAGGAAAAGGAATTTAGAATCCAGAATGTCTTGAAGGTATGTAAGTATAAAGGAGGAGGAGAAAGAATGAAAACATCAAATCACCAAACCAAATAAAAGGTTTATAGATATAGATTGAAACAGTAGTAGAAAGTTTTTTACAAGTCAAAATGCAATCTTCATACTGTTTAGACAAGGCTATGGGTCATTTTATCACACTCTATGAGGTTAATATCTCTTAAAGCATCAGTCTATATATTTAATGATAAGTGAATGTCTTACTTATAAGCATTAATAATTAAACATATAATCAAGAATAATATGTAGATGCCTTGTAAATTTGTTTTTTTACAAGAACACTCAACTTCTAAGTTATGCATTCCTTACTTATGAGGCTGTAATAATTATTTTGTGTTTCTGGGAACACAGTTTTGAGAATTTACAACACAAACTCCAAAGCTTATAAGATAATGAGAGAGAACTTCATGAGTCAAAATCATACCATAGATTATCCATGGTAAATAAGACACAAAATTTAAATAATTAAATTTATATACTGTAAAAAAATTATATGAGAGGAGTCATTTGACTCATAATAAAAAGTTCAGGTGGTAAAGAATCCACCTGCAATGTGAGAGACCTAGGTTTGATCCCTGGGTTTGGAAGATTCCTTAGAGAAGAGAAAGGCTATCCACTCCACTACTGGAGAAGGAAATGGCAGTCCACTCCAGTATTCTTTCCAGGAGAATCCCATAGACAAAGGAGCCTGGAGAGATTCAGTCCATTGGGTTGCAAAGAGTTGGACATGACTGAGCACATACACAAAACTTTACATACGTAAAGTTTTATTTCATTTTGCTTTACTTAAGAACAACTGTTCCCATCACCAGAATAATTCTATTTGTCAGCGGATATGATCACTGTGTGATTTCAGGGGTGATGGAAAACTCAATATGAACCCACCTTCTACCGTCTATTAATTTCTGTCACATTGAACAAGATTCTCATGCCTATTGTAGCCTGTTTTCATCTCTATGAGTTTCACCAAGAGATCAAAAGAACAGAAGGCAGTCAATGCATTAAAATATTACATAGAAGTATTATAGAAAATATTACCATATTGTTCCTAGCTATGATTGTGCCTCAATTACCAAGCTAAAGGTCATTCTCTTCTTTTGCCATTGTTCTCAATCTTGATGTTTCTCATAAACCTTCTGACTTTTGGACCTCAATAGATTTACAAGTTTATAACATGTTTAGAAAATGAATTCAATGACAAGTAGTGATTTATTTAAGGTGTAAGGTGATGAGTCAAAGGAATATAGGACTGTTATGTAATAGACTAGAGACATCTGTTACTAGGTGACATGAAACATTCAGAAGGAAAAAGTTTGGAACTGGAAGAGAGGACGGAAGATGAGTTCCACTGGGCAATGTTTAATCTGTCATCATTAAATCTGAGGTAGTGGCAGTCTTGGCTGTGGATGGCATAGCTCAGTATAGACACAGACCAACAGGAAGAGGGCCAAGGGCTCAGAGGAACCAAGGGAGCACAGAGACGTGGGGTGAGAAATAAACCAGAGCACCAGTTGAATCACATTCCAACAAACATTAGTACTGTCAGAAGAAAGAGAAGCAAAAGCAAAACCAAGAGAAAAGGAAATATATGATTACCAACATGTTTCTCACCAGCTAGTCATGGACCCTTTTCTCCCCATGGTAAATAAGACACAAAATTTAAATAATTAAATTTATATACTGTAAAAATTATATGAGAGGAGTCATTTGACTCATAATAAAAAGTTCAGGTGGTAAAGAATCCACCTGCAATGTGAGAGACCTAGGTTTGATCCCTGGGTTTGGAAGATTCCTTAGAGAAGAGAAAGGCTATCCACTCCACTACTGGAGAAGGAAATGGCAGTCCACTCCAGTATTCTTTCCAGGAGAATCCCATAGACAAAGGAGCCTGGAGAGATTCAGTCCATTGGGTTGCAAAGAGTTGGACATGACTGAGCACATACACAAAACTTTACATACGTAAAGTTTTATTTCATTTTGCTTTACTTAAGAACAACTGTTCCCATCACCAGAATAATTCTATTTGTCAGCGGATATGATCACTGTGTGATTTCAGGGGTGATGGAAAACTCAATATGAACCCACCTTCTACCGTCTATTAATTTCTGTCACATTGAACAAGATTCTCATGCCTATTGTAGCCTGTTTTCATCTCTATGAGTTTCACCAAGAGATCAAAAGAACAGAAGGCAGTCAATGCATTAAAATATTACATAGAAGTATTATAGAAAATATTACCATATTGTTCCTAGCTATGATTGTGCCTCAATTACCAAGCTAAAGGTCATTCTCTTCTTTTGCCATTGTTCTCAATCTTGATGTTTCTCATAAACCTTCTGACTTTTGGACCTCAATAGATTTACAAGTTTATAACATGTTTAGAAAATGAATTCAATGACAAGTAGTGATTTATTTAAGGTGTAAGGTGATGAGTCAAAGGAATATAGGACTGTTATGTAATAGACTAGAGACATCTGTTACTAGGTGACATGAAACATTCAGAAGGAAAAGTTTGGAACTGGAAGAGAGGACGGAAGATGAGTTCCACTGGGCAATGTTTAATCTGTCATCATTAAATCTGAGGTAGTGGCAGTCTTGGCTGTGGATGGCATAGCTCAGTATAGACACAGACCAACAGGAAGAGGGCCAAGGGCTCAGAGGAACCAAGGGAGCACAGAGACGTGGGGTGAGAAATAAACCAGAGCACCAGTTGAATCACATTCCAACAAACATTAGTACTGTCAGAAGAAAGAGAAGCAAAAGCAAAACCAAGAGAAAAGGAAATATATGATTACCAACATGTTTCTCACCAGCTAGTCATGGACCCCTTTTCTCCCCCAGTTACTTTTCTGGGTCCCCCCTGTTATCTGTCAAGGAGTCCTAGAGCAGTGGTCATCTCCATTTTCCAAATTCTACTCGAGAAACCTATCATTAGCAGCTCCTTACCAAAGATGCTTATGACAAATAGGTAGAGGGTGACTAACTTGGAAGCAAATAAGCTGCAACTTAAGTCTCTCCTTGTATGAGCACTCTTCTAAGGCCTTGAGGCTATTTTAGTATTTATAAATGTATGTTACTTTTTCCCAAAGAAAATTCAGCCCCATCCACCCATGCACACAGGATAAATTCAGACATTTTTGATTTGGAAAGAATTTCAAAGGTCATATGTGTCCTCGAACCTTACAGGAATCTCTCTGCCAACAGGATTTAGAAATCATTACCTAAAGGAGGTAAATTGCCAACTGTGTATGGATCTTTCTCTGTCACTTGTCCAGTTTCCCTGTCTCTAAAAAGGGCAATAATACAAATTACCTGAAAAGGAAGTTGTTAAAATAAGTAAAAGGTTCATGGCAGGTTCAAGAGTGATTGTTATTGCTCTATATAGGAATATTTCCAGAGATTAGAATTTCTCCACTTCTTTTGGACAGATGGACACTTTATGAAGGTTAAGCTAGGTCTTCCTTATGGGCTGGAGCCCATACCCCCATAACTTCCTTTAGAATCACACAATCTGTTTACTCTTTCTTCAAAAGTTTAAAAGAGCTATTCATGTCCTCTAAGTCTTCTAAGAAAAGCTATGCTCTTTAATTGTTAATTGACATGTCTTGAAATCTATAAAGCATAGCCTAGTGTCTAGCATTTAGCAAGGTTCAATGAACACTTCAAATAAGTGAATGAGCAAGTGAAAAAAATGTGAAAGTATTAGTCGCTCAGTCGTGTCCAACTCTTTGCAACCCCATGGACTGTAGCCCTCCAGGCTGCTCTGTCCATGGAATTCTCTAGGCAAAAACACAGGAGTGGCAGCCATTCCCTTCTCCCAGGAATCTTCCTGACCCAGGGCTCCTGCATTACAGGCAGATTCTTTACCATCTAAGCCACCAGGGAAGACTAGGTGAATGAGTAATGGAAAGCATAAAAGAAGAAAGTGTATCTCCATCATTGTATCCTTGGCTCTCACTTCTTAAAATCTGATGGACTAACTCTGAAGAATCTAAACTATTCTGTCAGGATTTCTCTGCTGGTCCAGTGGTTATGAATCCACCCTGCAATGCAGGAAACAAGGGTTCATTCCCTGGTTAGGCAACCAAGTTCCCACATGCCCTGGGGCAACTAAGCCCATGAGCCACGGTTAAGCGCATGAGCCACAGCTAGAGATCATGTGCCCCAACTAAGACCTGACACAGACAGATCACATTTGTTTTAATTTAGAAAGAAAATCTATTCTATCCAAGACAGAGTGCTAAGCAACTATTGCCTCATGTAATCAAATTACTACTTTTATTCTCTTGACTTAAAGAAAATTGTATACATTTTTAAAGAAGTTAATCCCAAGTTTTTGTTAATGAACTTTAGACCAACGAGATATCCCCATTTTTGAGAGCAAAAATTAGGTGTTACTCAAGTTTACCTTCTCCGCCTTGTCTTGGGCCTAGTGCTTTGCCTTTAATAGATACTCAAAATATAATTCACTTTCTTTTAAAATATCTGTAATATTTATTTATCTATTTAGCTTCACTGAGTCTTAATTGTGGCATTAGAGATCTTCTATCTTCATTGCAGCATGCAGGATCTTTAGTTGCAGCATGTGGAATGTAGTTCCTTGACCAGAGCTTAAACCAGGGCCCCCTCCATTGGGAACTCAAAGTGTTAAGCACTGCATCCCCAGGGAAATCCTTTAGCATATAATTTTTAGAATTTGAAATATTACATACACATATAAATGTGCACACATTGTAAGTGCGCAATTTGAGAAAGTTTTGCATATGTATTTACTTTGGTAGCCACCATTCAGATCAAGATTGAACATTATCCTCACCCCAGAAATTTCTTCTTTTCCCTTCCTCCTAAATGCACCCCTCCCATCAAGTAAATATCTACCACTATAAATAAATTTATTCTGTCTTTTATTTAATTGTTAATCAAGTTAAAAGTATGAGTTTATTTCTGGACTTTCTATTATTTTCCACTGTTTTTAATTCTTTTTTAGAGCAGTTTTAAATTAGCAGCTATATTAGAGGGGAAGATGCAGTGATTTCCATTACCACCTGTCTGAACACAGAGATAGCTTCCATCAACTGAACAAGAGATAGCTTCCAGCTTATCAACATACCTCACCAGAATGGTACATTTTCTACAAGTGATTAGCCTACATTGGCACATCACAATTATTCAGCACCCACAGTTTACATGACAGTTCATTCTCAATATTGTACACTCTATAGACACATTTATAATGAGGTTTAGTCATCAGTTGGGTATCGAACAGAGTATTTTCTTTGCCCTGTGCTTCATATATTCAACTTTTCTTCCCCTCCAATTTCTGGAAACCACCAATCTTTCACTGCCTCCATAGCTTTTCCTTATATATCTCCTATAGTTGGAATAATACCATATATAGACTTTTCAGATTGACTTCTTTCACAAGAGGAAGGACATCCTGGTTGCATCCAAGTTTGGGCAATTATGAATAAGAATGAAATGCACATTTATGTTCAGGTTTTTGTTTGGACTTACGTTTTCCACTCCTTTGGATAAGTACTAAGGCGTGCACTTTTTTAGATCGTATGGTGAGAGTATATTTTCTTTTATAAGAAGCTGCCAAAATGGCTCCCAAAGTGGCTTATCATTTTGTGTTCTTTCCAGTAAAGTATGAGTGTTCCTTTGCTTGACACCCTAGTCAGCACTTGGTGTTCCAGATTTGTGCCATTCTAATAGGTGTGGAGTGGTATCTCACGGTTGTTTTGATTTGCATTTCCCTGATGTGAAGCATCTTTTCATATCCTTATTTGACATCTACATATTTTCTTTAGCTAAGTGTCTGTTAAGGTCTTCGACCCATTTTTAGTAAGATTGTTTGTTTCCTCATAGAGTTTTAAGAGTTCTTTGTATATTTTGCATAATGGTCCTTTTACAGATGTGTCTTTTGCAAATACTTTTTCCTAGTCTGTGGCTTCTGTTTTCATTCTTTCCACATCACCTTTCATAGTGCAGAAGATTTAATTTTAAAACAGTCCATATTTTCCATTATTTCTTTCACAAATCATGTCTTTGATGTTATACCTAAAAACTCATTGTCATACTCAAGGGCAGTCAGGTTATCTCCTATGTTATCTTCTCAGAGCTTTATAGTTTTTTATTTCCATGTCTTTCTGTGGTCAATTTTTGAGTTAATTATTGTGACAGTTGGAAGATTTTTGTCCAGATTCAAGTTTTTGCATGTGATGGAAGTACAGTAGTTCTGGAACCATTTGCTGAAAAGACTATCCTTTTTTCCATGTACTGCCTTTGTTCCTTTACCCAAAATTAATTAGCTGTATTTTTCAGGGCTTTCTATTCTGTGCCATTAATCTATTTTTCTTTTCATTCAGTTAACACACTATCTTGATTACATAGCTTTACAGTAAGTCTTGAAGTTGAGTAAGTCACTCCTCAACTTTGTTCTTTTCCTTCATTAGTACATTGGCTATCCTGTGTACACAGTGTCTTCTTATGAACTTTAGAATATATTTTTCCTTCTGATAGTTCCATGGTGCTCTGATTACTGTGCCCTGTAATAATTTGGAAATCTGGTAGCAAGTCTAAAAGTTCAATTTTTAAATTCTTCAGTTCTGTTTTAGCTACTCTAGTTCCCATGCATTTACCCATACAAACTTTAAAACCACCTTATTAATTTATATTCACATATAATGTAAGGATTTTGACTAGGATCATGTGGAACTACAGACATATTTGAACAGATTTAGAATCTTAAAATGTTTAGTATTTGCATGCTAGAAGTTTTTCCAATCTTTTTTTTTTAGCATTTTATCCATTCTTAACATATTTTCTTTAGCTAAGTGTCTGTTAAGGTCTTCGACCCATTTTTAGTAAGATTGTTTGTTTCCTCATAGAGTTTTAAGAGTTCTTTGTATATTTTGCATAATGGTCCTTTTACAGATGTGTCTTTTGCAAATACTTTTTCCTAGTCTGTGGCTTCTGTTTTCATTCTTTCCACATCACCTTTCATAGTGCAGAAGATTTAATTTTAAAACAGTCCATATTTTCCATTATTTCTTTCACAAATCATGTCTTTGATGTTATACCTAAAAACTCATTGTCATACTCAAGGGCAGTCAGGTTATCTCCTATGTTATCTTCTCAGAGCTTTATAGTTTTTTATTTCCATGTCTTTCTGTGGTCAATTTTTGAGTTAATTATTGTGACAGTTGGAAGATTTTTGTCCAGATTCAAGTTTTTGCATGTGATGGAAGTACAGTAGTTCTGGAACCATTTGCTGAAAAGACTATCCTTTTTTCCATGTACTGCCTTTGTTCCTTTACCCAAAATTAATTAGCTGTATTTTTCAGGGCTTTCTATTCTGTGCCATTAATCTATTTTTCTTTTCATTCAGTTAACACACTATCTTGATTACATAGCTTTACAGTAAGTCTTGAAGTTGAGTAAGTCACTCCTCAACTTTGTTCTTTTCCTTCATTAGTACATTGGCTATCCTGTGTACACAGTGTCTTCTTATGAACTTTAGAATATATTTTTCCTTCTGATAGTTCCATGGTGCTCTGATTACTGTGCCCTGTAATAATTTGGAAATCTGGTAGCAAGTCTAAAAGTTCAATTTTTAAATTCTTCAGTTCTGTTTTAGCTACTCTAGTTCCCATGCATTTACCCATACAAACTTTAAAACCACCTTATTAATTTATATTCACATATAATGTAAGGATTTTGACTAGGATCATGTGGAACTACAGACATATTTGAACAGATTTAGAATCTTAAAATGTTTAGTATTTGCATGCTAGAAGTTTCCAATCTATTTGACCTCTTTATATTCTTATGTTTAAAGTACATTTTTTGTAAACAACAAATAGCATTTTTATCCATTCTTAAAATATTTGTCTTTTTAAAGGTCATTTAGATTTGATGTAGTTAATAATACAGTTGGGTGTTCTATCTTGCTATTGTTTTCTACCTGCCTCATCTCTTATTTGTTCATTCATTCTTCCTTTCCTGCCTCCTCTCACATCAATCAAGTATGACTGACAATTCAATTTAATTTTTTCTATTACCTTCTTTTTTATATCTATAGATTTCTTCCACCAGTTACATTAAAAAAGAATCACGTGTAATACTCTATACTTTAAATCATTACCAAATGCAAAAATAGTATATTTAATCTTTTCACATAATTGTCATTGCTTATATGTTTGACTTCAATATACGTTATAAGCCCCACAATATTTTCCTATAATTTATACTTTAAACAAATTTTCTATCTTGTCATACATCTATTTACCTTTTCTAGAGCTGTTTATTTTTGCTTAAACTACTGTGATTCAGTCTATGGTCACTTACCTTTACCTTGAAGAATATCTTTCAGTAGATCTTATGGTTTATGGCCAGCTGACAGTGAATTCTCTCAGCTTTTGTCTATCTGAGTGTATCTTTACAACCTGCAGTTTTAGCTCTTTGTTCAATGGATCTAGATTTCTAACTTGATGGATTTTCTTGTTCCTTTCAGTACCTTAAAATATCATTCTATTATCTTCTGACTTCCATGATTTTCTGTTGAAGTCGGTGTTCATTCATATTGTTCCTCCAAAGGTGATATTTTTTTCTTCTGGCTAGTATAAATATTTTCCTTTTATCTTTGGTTTTCAACAACTTGAATCTTACTGACCTAGTTGGGGTTTTCTTTCCTTTGGGTTCATTGAAATTCTTGAATTTCTGGGTTGACATCTTTCATCAGGTATGAAAAGTTCTCATGCATTATTTCTTTGAATATTGCTTCTACCCCTCCTTCCTCTTTCCAGATATTCTCTGTGGACTTGTGTTTGAGATAGTTAGTCCTATCTTCTTTTGTGTCCAGGTGCTTTTCAAATCCATCTGTGATTTAGCAGTCTAAAAAGTTCATTTAATTCTTTTTATAGAATGCAACAGTCTGCTGAAATTCTCTTTGTATTCATTTATTGCATTTCCAATAAATTTCATTTATTGCATGCACATATCTCCTGCATCTCTTGCACTGGCAAAAGGTTTCTTTATCACTGTACCACCTGGAAAGCCCTTATTTAATATGCTATTTATGTTTTTTTTTAAAGTTCTTGATTTTTAATTCCAGATCATTTCTTGGTCTCTATCTATATAAAATGTATTGTTGTTAATTGTTATCAAATACTCTTTTTTTGTTTTCTTTTTTAAAATCTATTTTAATTGGAGGATAATTTCAATATTGTGATTTTTTTTTTTTTTTTTTTTTTTTTTTGCCATACATCAACATGAATTGGCCACAGGTATACATGTGGAAGTTCCTCCATCCTGAACCACACCCCCCACCTCCCTCCCCACTCTATCCCTTTGGGTTGTCCCAGAGCAATAGCTTTGGGTGCTCTACTTCACACACAGAACTTGCACTGGTCATCTATTTTACATATGGTAGTGTATTCTTGTTCTTTGCATGTCTGGTAAATTTTTATTACATTCTGCCTTTGTAAAAGTTCTAGCTTTGGTTTTCTTCCACTAATGAATTTTGAGTTTTGGTCTAGCAGATAAGATGTTTGTGGATAATCTTAATCCTGCAAAGGCCTAGTATTAATTTTATTAGAGTGAATCTATTTTGGTTCTATTCATTTTCCTAGGGTGTCATTTGTACACCTAGAAGCCTTGAGGAGGGTCTCAACCAAATGGCTAAGATACTCATCAAAGTACATTCTGGCTGGGTCCTGCATTAAATGTCTCTCCTGAATGGTATGATTTATATGGACTTAAATTTCCACTTCTCGACCACTACATCAGGGCTCCAGAATCTTGCCCTTGGGTCTGTGTAGCATCTGCTTTCAGCTAAGAACTCTTGGGAATTTCCACAGAGACATCAGGGGTTTCTTCTCCATGCCCCTCTCTCTGCCTGCGGATTTCTCTTCCACCTTCCCAAATCTCAGTGACCTTTGCAGCTCCAAGGTCTGCATGTGTGCTGCCTAGTGAAACTCCCTGCTTGGTCTCAGCCTCTGAATACTTCTGCTGGAAAAAATGGCCCCAAGGGCAATACCTGTGTGAGTGGCCTTCCCCCTGTGCCTCCTCTGACTCCATCCGCCTTTGCTTGCTGTTAATAACTGAAAATGTAGTATTATATACTTCCTCCAGGTTTTATAGTTACTTTATGATATTTATGTAGGTACTTTATAGTATTTAGTCCATGTTTTGTAGTTATATATGGTACAAGTGTAAGTGTGCTTTCTGTCTTGTCCATATGTAAAGTCTTGTCTAATAATTGAATGAATAAATCTTACTCTTGTCCTGTTCTTAAAAAACAAACCTGAAATGCAGGATTTAAAATACATTTTAGTTCTAGTGTATCTCTTTTGTTGTAGATTAGCATCCAAAGTAAAGCATTCTTTGGGTTCTGATTTTGGCATCTTAAAAGTTAGCACTGGCCTTCACTTGGTTTCTTCTCAAACCTAACAGGTATCCCTCTTATATTTTTCTTAAATGTAACTTAATAAATCTGCTGAATAGTAGGTCAGTAAGCTAAGAATCAAACACGTGATCCAGCAAGAATCTACTTACTAGGACATTTGTGGCAACTCTATCCAAACTGTTAGTTTTTAGTTTGTTCAATATTAATGTAGGTTTACATTTACCTTGTTCATAAATATGATGGGAAGGTTGACTGAAATTAGAAAATGCCATATGTAGGAGTTTAAAGACTACTTACAAATAGAAACAAAGTTAACCTAGTAAGATATTTTTACTACACTGTAGTTATTTCTTGTTCTTTACTGACTACTGCCAAAAATTCATTTCAGGATCTTCTCATAGAAGATTTCTAGGGATCCATCTCAAACTTAATCACTATATAGGTAACAGCATCTACTTAAAAAACAAAAATAGAGCATTTCTAGATGCCCATTTTTTTGGGGGGGCTTATCTGTTATTTACAGATTTGCCAAATATTATCAAAGGGATTTCTGTTCCCACGGGCAAATAGCAATTTTATGTGATGGGAAAGATATGTTAAATTTTAATTCATAGTCCTCTTACTGGCTATGTAATGGGCAATTTACTTAGACCTTTAAATTTCTGTCCTTTAGTACATGGAGATAAAATATTTGTTTGAAAATTTGCTTTGAAGATTAGAGAAATATATGGAGACTATTATGTTTCCATATGAGAGTTATCTAAACAAAATGGCTTCTCCATTAATGACACTGCCATTCTAGCATTAATTCTGCATATGATTCATCTGAGCTTGGATATTTGAATTAATTTAAATAGGCTCAGGTTTTCTCACTATCTTTTTTCCTCTAATGTTCTTAATTCTCTCCAATTAATGTTTAGTTCTTTCTCTCCTAAAATTGTTTTACCTAGAAGGGACTATATAGCCACAAAAGGAATGTATATATTTATATTTCCCTCTTCTCTTATTATTACTTATTTTCTCCAAGAAATGACTTACCTTTTCATGTTTTGTCTTGCTCCAAATAGAATTAATCAAATCCTTTTGCCTCCTTTAAATCTGTTAAAAACTTTAGTTCCATACTGTGCTCTTTTTTCTTTTTTTATTCACCAGTTACTGCTACTAATTGTCTTTGCCCTTCCTTGTGGGGCTGTCTCATAATCTTTCCTTGTACACTCTTTAAAATAGCCTTAGCTTTCTGTGGTGTAGCCTCATTGGCATCTGCGCCACTTTGAGATTCCCCCACCTGTTCAAACTTACTTAGCTGAAAGTAGTAAAGGAAGACATTTATTTTTCCTCTCCCCGCCTTTTTCCTTTCCCCCTCTCCCTTTCCATTCATCTCTCCTCAACTTTCTTCTTTCCTTTTCTCTTTTTAGTTTCTCATTTCTCTTGTGTAGGACATTTAAAGCCTGTTTCACAAGATCCGATCTTTTTCTTATATGTTAAAAAAGCTGTGTTTCTGTGTGTGCGCACACCTTTTTTTTTTTCACACACGTTTCTCTCATTGACTCTCAAGGCATAAACGTCTAGAGAAGGAAAAGCCAGATCCTCTATGAATACACTGCTCTTTACGAACAAACTCTCCCAAGGTCAAAAAATAAACGCATCAGGCTGCTCTCTAGAGAAACGTTTTCAACGAGTCGAGTCGTATATTGTAACGGAGCTGATGTTCTTTCATCAGTAAGCTGTGCCCAAGAATCTATTTCCTTTCCAATCCTTCCAAGCGGTTCAAGAAAACAAATTTAGAAAAGAACACGACGAAACTAATCGACCCGCAGAATCTGGTCTTGAAGCACCAGGGGGCACAATTAGGAGACCCGTGTGGCCGCGCTGGGAGGGTGAGTCTCCCATCTCCAGGGAGCCCACCTGGGGAGAACGCAGGGATCTTCCACAGCTGGGCGCCTTGCCCCCCCTGCCAGGCGCTGCCGGCAGAGCGCAGCGAGCACGCGGGAGTCGAGCGCCACGCCGGCGGGGCAATTGGGCATGCTCAGAAGGCGGGCAGGTTTGGGTCTCACCCAGGCAGCTTGTGCATTACACCAGCTCGCAGCCCGGGGAGGAGGAGGAGGAGGAGCGGCCAGCAGTAGCCGCGACCGCCACCACCAGGCAGTGGAAGAGTTGGTGAAGTGCCCGGCGTGTGCTTGTGGGAAAAGACACTAGGAAATAAAGGAGACGGAAAGAAGAAAGGGGGAAAGAAGTGAGGAGAGAGACAAGAGGGGGAAAGGACGTGAACTTAAAGGGCTAGAGCGTGCGGGGAATCCAAGGCTTGGGGGCGGCAGTGCGGAGCTCGAAGCGCCGCCGCTGGTGCAGGTGCTGCGGCCGCTTCCCGGAGGCGGCATGTGACGCGCGGCCGCAGCTGCCCGCCGGCGGAGTGCTCTCGGACCCGGGAGCGCACACCGCGGGGCAAGTCGGTGCGATCCAGAATCCCCACGCTCCCTGTCAGTTCGCCGGCGCGGCGGCGGCGCTTCTGGAAAGACCAGTGATGCACCGAAGGGCGGCTCCGGGCTTGGGCGCGCAGTCTTAGGACACTTTTTTCCTGGACGCTGAGCGGGAGGCGACCAACGGACGGTGAACCGGGCGCGTCCCGCGCACTGGGGAAGCGCGGACGACCGGCGCGGGACGGCCTCTCAAGGCATAAACGTCTAGAGAAGGAAAAGCCAGATCCTCTATGAATACACTGCTCTTTACGAACAAACTCTCCCAAGGTCAAAAATAAACGCATCAGGCTGCTCTCTAGAGAAACGTTTTCAACGAGTCGAGTCGTATATTGTAACGGAGCTGATGTTCTTTCATCAGTAAGCTGTGCCCAAGAATCTATTTCCTTTCCAATCCTTCCAAGCGGTTCAAGAAAACAAATTTAGAAAAGAACACGACGAAACTAATCGACCCGCAGAATCTGGTCTTGAAGCACCAGGGGGCACAATTAGGAGACCCGTGTGGCCGCGCTGGGAGGGTGAGTCTCCCATCTCCAGGGAGCCCACCTGGGGAGAACGCAGGGATCTTCCACAGCTGGGCGCCTTGCCCCCCCTGCCAGGCGCTGCCGGCAGAGCGCAGCGAGCACGCGGGAGTCGAGCGCCACGCCGGCGGGGCAATTGGGCATGCTCAGAAGGCGGGCAGGTTTGGGTCTCACCCAGGCAGCTTGTGCATTACACCAGCTCGCAGCCCGGGGAGGAGGAGGAGGAGGAGCGGCCAGCAGTAGCCGCGACCGCCACCACCAGGCAGTGGAAGAGTTGGTGAAGTGCCCGGCGTGTGCTTGTGGGAAAAGACACTAGGAAATAAAGGAGACGGAAAGAAGAAAGGGGGAAAGAAGTGAGGAGAGAGACAAGAGGGGGAAAGGACGTGAACTTAAAGGGCTAGAGCGTGCGGGGAATCCAAGGCTTGGGGGCGGCAGTGCGGAGCTCGAAGCGCCGCCGCTGGTGCAGGTGCTGCGGCCGCTTCCCGGAGGCGGCATGTGACGCGCGGCCGCAGCTGCCCGCCGGCGGAGTGCTCTCGGACCCGGGAGCGCACACCGCGGGGCAAGTCGGTGCGATCCAGAATCCCCACGCTCCCTGTCAGTTCGCCGGCGCGGCGGCGGCGCTTCTGGAAAGACCAGTGATGCACCGAAGGGCGGCTCCGGGCTTGGGCGCGCAGTCTTAGGACACTTTTTTCCTGGACGCTGAGCGGGAGGCGACCAACGGACGGTGAACCGGGCGCGTCCCGCGCACTGGGGAAGCGCGGACGACCGGCGCGGGACGGCCACCTGGAGCGTAGCGGCCAGGTAAGGACGGCCACCGCCACCCCGGCGCAGGGCAAAGCAGGTGGCGGTAGCGCCTGACCTGGTTTCTTGCCTTATCGCGTTGCAAAAGGAGGAAAAAGTTTTCTGCGCGGGTAGGAAATGTCCTTGCTTTGAGGAGTTTAAACAGAATACTAGGGAAAGAGGAGACAGTTGGTATGTCGATTTAGGGGGGTGGGAGGCTCGTGAGGGCTTGAAACAGGAGAGCAGGGGGTATTGTTCAGAGTTGGGAGTTCTAGGACCGAGGGTGGGGAACGCCGGGTGACACCCTGTGCGGGGAAAGCGACAAGAATAATACGAGTGGTGGCCGAGGAAGAACCTGGGATGCCCCACCCGGCTCTCCTTCCCTTGGATTTTCTGTCCGCCGAGTGCGGAATCCGAGGCACGAAGTGTCCGGACAAGAGGAGCTTCTTGGCTTCGGTGTGTGTGTGTGCGCGCGCGCGCGTGTGTGTTGTGCGTGTGTGGGTCCCCCATTTGATTTCCTAACGCTTTTAAGAAGGCTTAAGCAGACACCCGCCAACCTCGCCGTGGGGCGGCTAGGACTGCTTTTCGCGGCGGGCGCAGAGGCAAATGAGGCACTTAGTGTAACACCTGGGCGAAGGTACAGAGCCCGGGAGCTGGGCTTCACTGCTCCAGGGAGAGCCTGTGCTCGCAGGGCGACGGCCGCAGAATTGCACCGGATCTCCTCTCTGGAACCCTCCCCCAGTGCAGCCTCCTTCCAGCTGGGTTCCTTTCTGTGTGATTTTTAAGTGGTGGGGGTTGGGGGAGGATTGATTCGAGCAGCCGAATTCACTTGTCTACTTCGCGCTTGTGCATGTTGGAATTGTGAGCCTCTTCGGCGTGTGTGCGACTCCCCCAGCACGCCGATTGGAAGTGGTAGAGGAAGCAGAGGTTTGCGAATTGCATCCATATGGAACAATTTCAAAACGCAAGCATTCGTTTGTCTGTAAGTGCTGTTTGAAACTGTCCGACGGCTGTAAGGATATGCTTTCCTCCGGGTGTCCGTGTTTGCAGTGGGAAACGATGGCTCACCTTTAGGAGGTAAATGTATTGATCTAATCGTTTATATTGCTAAGGACACTGATGACTTCACTGTATGCTTTGCACAGACCTTTCCTCTCTCTCTTGGCCTCTGAATGCCAGCAAGTCAGCAGTCCTCCATGTGGGGTCTTTTAGGGTCATGATGTGAAAAATGATCTTTGTGAAAAGTGTATCTGTTGGTTCTGTAGTTCCAGATGATCTTATGTTGTGAGATGATTATATTGCATGAAGCATCTATCACTATTTTCTGTGTTTAGAACAATGCCCCTGTTAAGAGGCCATGTATAAGAACATATATTCAGAAAGGAGCGAGCTGACCCTGGAACAAATCCATGCATATAGACAGGTTTGTAGTAGTAGCTTATCAATTAAAAAAAGAAAGAAAGAAAAAAAAAACCTGGGGTCTTTTTTGTTCTTAACCTGGTGGGATAGACTTGGCATTGGGTGCACCCTCTTGTTATGGGAGCTGGTATTGCAAAGTATACATAGAACATGCCTGCCTAGCCAGCCTGCATTAGACATGCCACAGAAACGTGGTCTTGATCAGACACTCCTATCACTGGAAAGCCTATCTTTAGATTTTGTTTACATGGTTTGTCGCAATTAGCTTAATATGTAATTAGCTGTTGTTGAGCTAGAAAGCACAGTAATTCTGAGATGGGTTTCCATATGGAAATGTAACTTGAGCTTAAATTACTAATTTAGACTAAATGACATTGCAGGTCTGATTTAGACTGTTTCTGTAGGCTGGGGAGGGGGCTATAAGATTCAGTTTAATCTGAAAATAGGAGTGTTGACATGCTGATTTTTAAATAACAACCACTGTTTATTCCAAGGATAGTTGACATTTTAGAAAGAATATGAGAGGAAAAATAGGTTTTAAAAAGGATTTTTGACAAGGTGTATACCTTTTGCGTGGGAAGTTATGAGAAAAGTGTAATTTGGGAAAAAGGAAAACCTGTTTATGGAACAGCTTAAGATTTAGAGAAAGAGTAAGAGAATTACAATAATAAGTAGTTCTGCATTAAACCTATATTTAAACTTATTTAGGAAACTTTTTTTAAGTTTAGAGAAATGAGTCGATATATATTACTTTATCTTTCTTCCTGAGACAAAAGGTAAATGTTTAATTTGAATTATTTCGGAAGAGTATTTAGGTATACTTAAAAGATTTTGAGAGTGTACCCTTTCATTTTTCTTCCTGGTTGAAACAACTGATTTATTGCCTTACAAAAAGATGTTTTTGTAAAAAATTTAAGCTATGGTGTGTAAAAACATGAACTTCTTTGCTTGATAGTTTGGCTTTTAATTGCAGGCAACCTGCTGAATGTGAATCTGGAAAAAAATACAAAATTCACAGAACTAGAACTTGTTGAATCCATACCAGGAAACTGATTAAACAGAAAATTAAACCGTCTGATTAAAAGCAAAGTTGCATTATGATTTGAACATAAGAAAGTAATGGTTCAGGTTTTTACCTAGAATTTCCCCTGTCATTCCCTGAGCCAACCTTGTGTTCTTTGCTAATACAGTTGTTAACATTGGAAAAATTAGTTGCTTACCCCTAAATGGCCTGGACGTTGTCAGTATAACTGTTAAGAAACTGGGTCTTGTTTGCAAGGGAAGTTTATGTTGAGAACAGCTGTGGAGTGACTTCAGTTAGGAAGTGAATGAAATGTGACTCTTACCGAGTGTAAGTGTCTGATCAGGACGCAGGGTGATGTGTCTGTCCTTCTCGTAGGAGACCTAATTTGATATCATAATGTCTTGTGACTATGCATTACTCTCAGATTATGGTTCTGAAGTATCAGTGAGTAACTGGAAATATTTTATTTTACACGGTGGGTTGGTGAATTTAAAATGCATTCGTCTTACAGGAGAATATCTAAAAGATATATATGGCTCTGATAAGAAAACAATCAAATGTCTCCACCATGGTGACTTTTCAAAATTAATCAGGATAATAAAATATGTCTCAGGCTTAGTCCTCAAATAGAGTGCTTTCCAGGTGTGATGGCTGTGAAATGTCCCACAAGATTTTTCATCTGTCAGTCTCATTTAGTCCAGTGGAATCTGTGTCCTGGCTATTAGTCTGAACAGCGCTTTGGAATACAGTCTTACCCTGAATGGAAAGTTTTACTTTCAGAGGGAAAATGTGAGGAGATCGTTGAAGGAATATGACAGGAGGCAAAGCTAGTCAAATTAGAAATTGATTTCAGTTCCTCAGATCTGAGGGACTGTATCTTCTCCGTTAAGGAAGTGATCACTGTTCCTGTCAAAATAAGAGACGTCTCTCTGAATCCTAAATCAGTCATCACTGTACTTCTTCCTCTATGGACCATTCACAGAAAGACTGTGCAGATTCAAGGCGGCGGGAGGAGGGGCTCTTTTCTACTGTAAATCCAGCATCTGGGGGCTCTGTTAGAAGTCTTCATTCCCTCCAAAGTTGCATATCCTGAGCAATATAGATCTGCACTGTCCTCAAATAAAGAAATAAAGTTCTCTTGCAGTGAAGCTATTGTAAATGTTGAATCACAGTGGACCTTACTGGAAAAGTGTGTCCCTTTTCCAGAGCATGTGGTTCCCAGGGTACAGGTGGAGATGATTGGATAGTAGTTGTGGAGTGGCTTTGAGGGTTCAAAGGCATGATGCCTGTGCACGCCCTTTTTGATCATTCTCAAAAGCACCATAAACCGCAGTGCAAGGTTTGGATACACACCTTCCTTAATATTCCTTGGCATGGATCCTGGAGAGCCAGTGTGTAGGTGTCCTCCTGGCTCAGTAGTTGGCCGCTGTGTGTTCCTTTTTGTCCAGAAGTTTGGGCGTCTTGCAGACTCCCCTGCCTCTGGCAGGCTTTCCTCTTCAGGCTGGCAGTTTTATTCTCCCACCTGTTGGAACTTCCTGCACATGTGCTCCTGAGGGCCAAGTTCTCTGGCTGGCTTGTACCTTCTCGGGCTTCCTCTGCAGAGGTGCAGCTGTGGCTTGCAACACAGACACAGGACCTGGGATCTACTGGCAGATGACAGCAAGTCAGGAAGAGGAATATTTGAGCCACTGCCATCTTCTTCTCCCCAGTTGTGCCAGCCTATCCCAAAGCCAGCCAGAATGAACATTTTGAGCAGAAAGAATGGTGGAAAAAACCTACGGTAGTTGGCAGATGCACTGTGGGCTTTGAGCTCTTACCTTCCCCAGCCCTGCTGTGGTGGGGCCAGCCTTCCACATATATCAACCAGGGCAGACCACAGAAGACAGAAGTCTGAGATGGATTTACCTGCCATGACCCGTAGTGAGCTCTACTGATTCCCATGCCTAGATAGCTTCAGTTTATGCATCTCTTGTCATATTTGCCATTTTATAGGACTAAACCTCTCTCCTGTTTTCAGTTTGCTTTTGTAGGGCTGAGGTTGTACTTGGGAAGATTAGCATGACCTTGACAGATAGTCACGCTTGCCAAGAACTTCTGCCCAGAAGTGGGAGTCCAGTCCTTCTCTTGCCAGTCTCCACTGCAGCCCTAAAGTGGACAGACCCCTGGGCCTGAGGCGCGGCCACCTTGTGACAGTGTATCATTTCTGCCTGGAGATTTGTGCTGCCAAGTTCCACTTGACAAATCTCCTTGTGTGTCATTGTGGGCAGGATCAAATCTCTGTTCTCCACACTCCTCCTGGCCACTGTAATTTGAGCTGTTGACTCTCACTAAGGAATTAATCCTACATTAGGTCATTTGTTCTAGCCTGGCCCCAGCTTATTTCCTGCCCCCAGTGTTCCCTTGAAATCCGGCACACCAGCTGAGCCATGATACAGCCTACCTTCAGTCACTTCTACTGCAGGAAGTGCAGCTCGTGTAGACATCCTGGGTTGAGCAGGATAACCTCCAGTAACTACTGTTCAGATCAAATTCAGGTGAGGTTAAACCAGAGTAAAATATTACCAGCCGGTTTCAAAGAGGAGAGGGCTGCCAGGAGTCTGTTACAAAGACTGTGCATTTATGGTTGTGAAGCACTTTGACATTCTTCTCCTGAAGCCTTCTAATTGATCACAGGTAACTATGGCCATGGCATTAAATTCACACAAAAATATCCTGCTAAGTAAACTCTGGGAGAAGGGGTCTGCTGACAGCCTTTGTGAGTATTTTTGTATTCATTACTCTGGTCATATTTCCTTCTTAGGGTTGGCTCTGGGACCCAGTTTGGAGAGAAACCTGGTCCTTACTTAGCTAGGTACCACTTCTTGCTCCCAGCCATTTGAAGTTTCATCCAGCTGCCTCTTACCTCCACTGGACCCCAATCCAGGGATATTGTTATGACTCCAAGAATCCATACAAATTTCAGCTATCACTGGGTTCTGTGTATCTATACTGTGTGTCTGTATATCTATATTTATTTATCTGTATGTTTCTAAATATATCTATCTTTCTGTATCTCTGGGTCTATGTATACTTATTTAAAAGTATTATTGAACACAGTGATTTTTTTTGGTGATTTTCAATGCTTTTTAGTTCAGCATAATCTAAAAGCACAACTGCCATGTGGAAATCTCTCATATTAATTTCACTAGAAAGAAATTCTCATATATAAGCATACTTATTTGCTCAGTCATATCTGACTCTTTACCATCCCGTGGTTTGTAGCCCATCAGACTCCTCTGTCCACAGAATTCTCCAGGCGAGAATACTGGAGTGGGTTGACATTTCCTCCTTCAGAAGATCTTCCCATCCCAGGGATTGAACCCACATCTCCTGTGTCTTATGCATTGCAGATGAATTCTTTACGTCTGAGCCACTGGGAAGCCCCTCTTATATATGAAGTGGAAGCTAAGATTCTCTTGTGTTCCTTGTTTGTGATTTCTCACATGCATGATAACACATGTCACATGCCTCACCTTGTGGGAGGGAGCCCTGCAGGGAACCTGGCATTGCCACAATGTTCCTTTACCTGGGGTCCTCCCATCTCTCCTCTTTACCCCCAAACCCTTCTCCTCTCCTCTCTGGTTCCTTTTCCTCCACCCAGATTTCCTGCCCCAATTCCTGAACCAACCTTTTTTCAGCCTTTTTTTGGATGTGATTATCACTCTGCTTTCCCTGAGATAAATTATTTTCAATCCCTCAATTCATTTAATACTAAGAAACTGAAAACTTATCTAAGCAACTACAGGTCACATGTCCCCTCTCTGAGTTCTGGTTGTTCTCACTATTTTTAATATTAAAGTTGACAGTCAAAAGTAACACAAGTAATATTTACGATTCTCTCTGAGAAAGTTAAGTTCATCAGAGTGTTTAATAAGTACATTTCATTCCTCTTGCTTGAGAAGAATGAGTCTGTTTCTCTGTGTGCATCAGTCATCTGTCTGCCTATCAAGCTATCCATCTCTGCTTTTCACTTCTACACAGGGGTGAATATTCCTGTGGAAAGTTCCCTGTCAGTGTTTTCTAATGTGTCAGGGATGGTGGCCTTTCTTTTCTGGAAGTTCAGGAGGGTGAGTCAGGAGTTCTGACTTCCAGGAGCATATGATTCTTATGAGGTGAAAGCAGCTCAAGAAATCTCAGCACTGGAGTGTGATGTTAGAGATTGTATTCATTTCGTAGGGCTTAAAATAGCAGAAATGTACTATTGTCTCATAATCCCACAGACCAGGAGACTGAAATCAAGGTGTTGGCAGGCCCACAGTCCCTCCAAAGGTCCAAGGCGAGAACCTATACTTGCCCCCTTGCCGCTTCAGGTATCTGTCTATGCCCCCTGACCTCTTGACTGCTTCTAGTCTCTGCCCTGGGGTCAGATTGTCTCCTCCTCCCTCAGTCTGGGTGGCTCCTCCTCTGCAAGTCTGTCTTATGAGGATACATGAGTTGTATTCAGGGCACACTCAGAGAATCCAGACAAGCTCCTCCTCTCAAGAGTCTTGCCTCTATCACCCCTCTTACCATATAAGGTAATATTTTGGGGTTTGGGAGATTAGGATGTGGGCAGACATATCTTTTGAGGGGTTGTCATTTGGTTCACAACAGAAGTCATCAGTGAAGAGTGTTCTACTTTCTGACTCCCCATTGGTGATCATCCAACTCTGTGGTTTGTACAATTTGAGAAATTAATACTCATAATGTACCTCATTCCATTTTCGGAGAGCAGGGAGAGGCAGAGCCTCCTTTGAACTGCGCCAGAAATTCAATTCCTCCTCACTGTGCTTGTTGGCCTTCCTAATCATTCTGAGAATTATGATGAGAATACTTCTGATTTTATTTAGGGAAACTGAAAACTTATCTAAGCAACTACAGGTCACATGTCCCCTCTCTGAGTTCTGGTTGTTCTCACTATTTTTAATATTAAAGTTGACAGTCAAAAGTAACACAAGTAATATTTACGATTCTCTCTGAGAAAGTTAAGTTCATCAGAGTGTTTAATAAGTACATTTCATTCCTCTTGCTTGAGAAGAATGAGTCTGTTTCTCTGTGTGCATCAGTCATCTGTCTGCCTATCAAGCTATCCATCTCTGCTTTTCACTTCTACACAGGGGTGAATATTCCTGTGGAAAGTTCCCTGTCAGTGTTTTCTAATGTGTCAGGGATGGTGGCCTTTCTTTTCTGGAAGTTCAGGAGGGTGAGTCAGGAGTTCTGACTTCCAGGAGCATATGATTCTTATGAGGTGAAAGCAGCTCAAGAAATCTCAGCACTGGAGTGTGATGTTAGAGATTGTATTCATTTCGTAGGGCTTAAAATAGCAGAAATGTACTATTGTCTCATAATCCCACAGACCAGGAGACTGAAATCAAGGTGTTGGCAGGCCCACAGTCCCTCCAAAGGTCCAAGGCGAGAACCTATACTTGCCCCCTTGCCGCTTCAGGTATCTGTCTATGCCCCCTGACCTCTTGACTGCTTCTAGTCTCTGCCCTGGGGTCAGATTGTCTCCTCCTCCCTCAGTCTGGGTGGCTCCTCCTCTGCAAGTCTGTCTTATGAGGATACATGAGTTGTATTCAGGGCACACTCAGAGAATCCAGACAAGCTCCTCCTCTCAAGAGTCTTGCCTCTATCACCCCTCTTACCATATAAGGTAATATTTTGGGGTTTGGGAGATTAGGATGTGGGCAGACATATCTTTTGAGGGGTTGTCATTTGGTTCACAACAGAAGTCATCAGTGAAGAGTGTTCTACTTTCTGACTCCCCATTGGTGATCATCCAACTCTGTGGTTTGTACAATTTGAGAAATTAATACTCATAATGTACCTCATTCCATTTTCGGAGAGCAGGGAGAGGCAGAGCCTCCTTTGAACTGCGCCAGAAATTCAATTCCTCCTCACTGTGCTTGTTGGCCTTCCTAATCATTCTGAGAATTATGATGAGAATACTTCTGATCTTTCTTCCATAGAAAAATCTTTAAAGTTCAACAGCTTAAAGTTAAGTCAACCTAGTCCTTTGTACCCCTTCTAAATTTTCATGTTCATCCCTAACCTTTTCATTTACACTCAGTGAGTAGCATCCACATATCTTTAATTTTACCAGCTTCTGACTCTAACCCTTTGATCTCTGACTTCCATCCTCACCAGATTCACACAAACCACTTGGCCAAAACTGACCTGTGCCCTCTTAGTCACAAAATAAGAGGCCCTTTTCTGGGCATCCCCTTTAATCTCTCAGCAGCACCTTCAACCTCCCTTAATTCTGAAAGCACTGTACATCCCTGGCTCTCTTCCCTTCTAGTTTTTCTTCCTCCTCCAAGCTTTCCAGCCCTCACTCCTGAGCAACGTGAGGCTCTCCCAAGACTTTCTCCTTGGTTGACTGGCCTGCCTTTCCTCCTCCCTTTTCCTTTCATGACTTCATTTATTGTTGTGACTTCCAATGCTCTTCAGTGTGGATCCTCCATCTCATCATCTCCAAGCCATATGACTCCTGGAAGGGGCATTTCCGCAAGTTTGCTGGACAGCACAGCCTCCATCTCTCCTCTCCTCCCCACACTCCCCTGAGGTCTCCTGTGTCCGTGCATGGCATCACCATCCTATAGCTTCAATTATTCAGAGTAATCTTGGTTTACTCTCCTCCATCACTTAGTTACTACATTGTAATAATTCAACCAAGTAATAGTTCAACCTCTTGGCTTCTTTCCTTTCCTACTACCTACCTACTGAATTCATGGTGTTTCCAATTTTTTATGTAAAGTCAGATCACATGGGAATCTTGAGAAAGGGCAGGCTCTTGATTCAGGATGTCTGGAGTGTGGAGTCGTGTACCTTTCTCTTTAGAGTCTCTAGTCTTCCCAGGTAATTTCATTGACTACTCTCTTCTAATCCACTTTAGAGATTACTTTTACTGAAGAGAAGAATGATCATTTTTTTCTCCTGTTCTCAAAAAACTACACTTGCATCCCTTTCTATTATCTATTGAATAGCAGTGAAGTCTGTTTTATCAGCATCCAGCTAGCGTTCCATATATTCCATGGTTTGGATTTACATTACATTCCATCTCAAGTCTCAAGGTTATTTGATTTTACCCCCACAACTTGCTGTTCTCAAAGTTGTTGTGCAGTCACTCAGATGTGCCCCACTCTTTGCGACCCCAGAGACTGCAGCATGCCAGGCTTCCCTGTCCTTCACCTTCTCCCAGAGTTTGCTCAAACTCATGTCCATTGACTCAGTGATGCCATCCAACCATCTTGGCCTCTGTCATCCCCTTTTCCTCCTGCCTTCAATCTTTCCCAGCACCAGGATCTTTCCCAGTGAGTTAGCTCTTCCCATCAGGTGGGCAGAGTATTGGAGTTTCAGCTTCAGCATCAGTCCTTTCAGTGAATATTCAGGATTGATTTCCGTTAGGATTGACTGGTTTGACCTTCTTGCAGTCCAAGGGAGTCTTCTCCATTGCCACAGTCGGAAGGCATCAGTTCTTTGGTGTTCACCCTTTTTTTATTAGTCAGTGCTCACATCCTTACATGACTGCTGGAAAAACCATACCTTTGACTATATGGACCTTTGTCAGCAAAGTAATGTCTCTGCTTTTTAATATGCCATCTAGGTTTGCCATGGCTTTTCTTCCAAGGAGCAAGCGTCTTTTAATTTCATAGCTGCAGTCACCATCTGCAGTGATTTTGGAGCCCAAGAAAATAAAGCCTGTCACTGTTTCCACTGTTAGCCCATCTACTCCCATGAAATGATGGGACTGGATGCCATGATCTTCGTTTTTTGAATGTTGAGTTTTAGGCCAGCTTTTTCACGCTCCTCTTTCACCTTCATCAGGAGGCTCTTTAGTTCCTCTTTGCTTTCTGCCATGGGGGTGGTGTCATCCTCATATCTGAGTTTACTGATATTTCTCCAGGCAATCTTGATTCCAGTTTGTGCATCATCTAGATGAACATTTTGCATGATGTACTGTGGATAGAAGTTAAATAAGTAGGGTGACAGTATACCACCTTGACATACTCCTTTCCCATTGTTCCATGTTCAGTTCTAACTGCTTCTTGACCTGCATCAGGTTTTGTAGAAGGCAGGTAAGGCGGTCTAGTATTCCCATTTCTTTCAGAATTTTTCACAGTTTGTTATGGTCCACACAGTCAAAGGCTTTAGTGTAGTCAATGAAGCAGAAGTAGATGTTTTTTCTGGTATTCACTTGGCTTTTTCTATGACCCAACGGATGTTAGCAATTTGATCTATGGTTCCCTCTGCCTTTTCTAAATCCATTTTGTACATCTGGAAGTTCTTGGTTTGCATACTGTTGAAGCTTAGCTTGAAGGATTTTCATCATGACCTTGCTGACATGTGAAATGAGTGCAGTTGTTCAGTGGTTTGAACATTCTTTGACATTGCCCTTCTTTGAGATTTGGATGAGAACTGACCTTTTAACATTCTGTGGCCATGGCTGAGTTTTCCAAATTTGCCAGCATATTGAGTGTGGCACTTTAACAGCATCATATTTTAGCATTTGAAATAACTCTGTCGGAATTCCATCATCTCCACTACTTTTGTTCATAATGATGCTTTCTAAGGCCTATTTGACTTCACATTCCAGGATGCATGGCTCTACGTGAGTGATTATTCCATCATGGTTATTGGGACATTAAGACCTTTTTTGTATAGTTCTTCTATGTATTCTTGCCACCTTTTCTTAATATCTTCTGCTTATGTTAGGTCCATACTGTGTTTGTTCTTTATTGTTCCCATCTTTGCAAAGAATGTTCCCTTGGTATCTCTGAATTTCTTGAAGAGATCTCTAGTCTTTCCCATTCCATTGTTTTCCATTTCTTTGCATTGTTCTCTTAAAAAGGCTATCATCTCTTTTTGCTATTCTTTGGAACTCTGCATTCAGATGGGTATATCTTTCCTCTTCTCCTTTGCCTTTCATTTGTCTTCTTTTCTCAGCTATCTGTAAGGCCTTCTCAGACAACCATTTTGCCTTTTTGCAGTTTTTTCTTCTTGTGGATGATTTTGATCATTGCCTCCTGTACAGTGTTACAAATCTCCGTAGTTCTTCAGGCAGTCTATCAGATCTAATCCCTTGAATCTATTTGTCACTTCCACTGTACAGTCATAAGGGATTTGTTTTAGGTCATACCTGAGTGACCTAGTGGTTTTTCCTACTTTTTTCAAACTAAGTCTGAATTTTGCAGTTCTGAGCCACAGTAGCTCTGGATCTTGTTTTTGCTGACTGTATAGGGCCCTTTCTTTTTTCACAGTTTGTTATGGTCCACACAGTCAAAGGCTTTAGTGTAGTCAATGAAGCAGAAGTAGATGTTTTTTCTGGTATTCACTTGGCTTTTTCTATGACCCAACGGATGTTAGCAATTTGATCTATGGTTCCCTCTGCCTTTTCTAAATCCATTTTGTACATCTGGAAGTTCTTGGTTTGCATACTGTTGAAGCTTAGCTTGAAGGATTTTCATCATGACCTTGCTGACATGTGAAATGAGTGCAGTTGTTCAGTGGTTTGAACATTCTTTGACATTGCCCTTCTTTGAGATTTGGATGAGAACTGACCTTTTAACATTCTGTGGCCATGGCTGAGTTTTCCAAATTTGCCAGCATATTGAGTGTGGCACTTTAACAGCATCATATTTTAGCATTTGAAATAACTCTGTCGGAATTCCATCATCTCCACTACTTTTGTTCATAATGATGCTTTCTAAGGCCTATTTGACTTCACATTCCAGGATGCATGGCTCTACGTGAGTGATTATTCCATCATGGTTATTGGGACATTAAGACCTTTTTTGTATAGTTCTTCTATGTATTCTTGCCACCTTTTCTTAATATCTTCTGCTTATGTTAGGTCCATACTGTGTTTGTTCTTTATTGTTCCCATCTTTGCAAAGAATGTTCCCTTGGTATCTCTGAATTTCTTGAAGAGATCTCTAGTCTTTCCCATTCCATTGTTTTCCATTTCTTTGCATTGTTCTCTTAAAAAGGCTATCATCTCTTTTTGCTATTCTTTGGAACTCTGCATTCAGATGGGTATATCTTTCCTCTTCTCCTTTGCCTTTCATTTGTCTTCTTTTCTCAGCTATCTGTAAGGCCTTCTCAGACAACCATTTTGCCTTTTTGCAGTTTTTTCTTCTTGTGGATGATTTTGATCATTGCCTCCTGTACAGTGTTACAAATCTCCGTAGTTCTTCAGGCAGTCTATCAGATCTAATCCCTTGAATCTATTTGTCACTTCCACTGTACAGTCATAAGGGATTTGTTTTAGGTCATACCTGAGTGACCTAGTGGTTTTTCCTACTTTTTTCAAACTAAGTCTGAATTTTGCAGTTCTGAGCCACAGTAGCTCTGGATCTTGTTTTTTTGCTGACTGTATAGGGCTTCTCCATATTTGGCTACAAAGAATATAATTAATCTGATTTCGGTAATGACCATCTAGTGATGTCCATGTGTAGAATTGTCTTTTGTGTTATTTGAAGAGGATGTTTGTAATGACCAGTGTTTGCAAAGGCCAAACTTGCTCCAGGTACCTCTTGACATCCTACTTTTGCATTCCAATGCCCAATGATGAACATCTATTTTTTGGTGTTCCTTCTAAATGGTCTTGTAGACTCTTCTCAATACTCTCTGCCATTTTCACAGCTTTTTTATGTTCTCATTCTACTTGGAATGCCCTTTCTTCCACATCCTCATGGATCCAAATTTTAGCATTTTGTCAAGAAGAAAGTGCTAGAAATGCCACTTTTCACTGTGAATTCATCTTTTAGCACTTTATCAGATTCTCAGTTTTACCACACTGATCACAGTCACTCTTATTTTTGTGTGTGTGTACATTATTTCAAAGACTAGACTATGAACTTCTTGAATGATGATGTGCTTTTTTATTTGTATATGAGTGCCCTAAAGTACTTAATAAGTCATCCCCGTAATTGCTCAATATGCAGATCAATATACAAATATGTAAAAATGGTGATTTTGCTGTTTTTCTTATTATAAAAGTATATATGGCTTACATCAAGTTCAATCATTAAAGAAATATATTATGTATAAAATAAAAGTCCATCATAATCCAGTGCCCCAAAGTAACAATTTGATGCATAATCAGCTTATATTTTTCTGTACACATTTTGTACTTTATACAAAACAAGGATAACAATAGACTTTTGTGAATGCAAGGTGATCATAAAATCACGTAAGGCCTTCTCAGACAACCATTTTGCCTTTTTGCAGTTTTTTCTTCTTGTGGATGATTTTGATCATTGCCTCCTGTACAGTGTTACAAATCTCCGTAGTTCTTCAGGCAGTCTATCAGATCTAATCCCTTGAATCTATTTGTCACTTCCACTGTACAGTCATAAGGGATTTGTTTTAGGTCATACCTGAGTGACCTAGTGGTTTTTCCTACTTTTTTCAAACTAAGTCTGAATTTTGCAGTTCTGAGCCACAGTAGCTCTGGATCTTGTTTTTTTGCTGACTGTATAGGGCTTCTCCATATTTGGCTACAAAGAATATAATTAATCTGATTTCGGTAATGACCATCTAGTGATGTCCATGTGTAGAATTGTCTTTTGTGTTATTTGAAGAGGATGTTTGTAATGACCAGTGTTTGCAAAGGCCAAACTTGCTCCAGGTACCTCTTGACATCCTACTTTTGCATTCCAATGCCCAATGATGAACATCTATTTTTTGGTGTTCCTTCTAAATGGTCTTGTAGACTCTTCTCAATACTCTCTGCCATTTTCACAGCTTTTTTATGTTCTCATTCTACTTGGAATGCCCTTTCTTCCACATCCTCATGGATCCAAATTTTAGCATTTTGTCAAGAAGAAAGTGCTAGAAATGCCACTTTTCACTGTGAATTCATCTTTTAGCACTTTATCAGATTCTCAGTTTTACCACACTGATCACAGTCACTCTTATTTTTGTGTGTGTGTACATTATTTCAAAGACTAGACTATGAACTTCTTGAATGATGATGTGCTTTTTCATTTGTATATGATTGCCCTAAAGTACTTAATAAGTCATCCCCATAATTGCTCAATATGCAGATCAATATACAAATATGTAAAAATGGTGATTTTGCTGTTTTTCTTATTATAAAAGTATATATGGCTTACATCAAGTTCAATCATTAAAGAAATATATTATGTATAAAATAAAAGTCCATCATAATCCAGTGCCCCCAAAGTAACAATTTGATGCATAATCAGCTTATATTTTTCTGTACACATTTTTGTACTTTATACAAAACAAGGATAACAATAGACTTTTGTGAGCTGACTTCAAATGATAATCTACCCCCTTAATTTTTAAACTGAACTGTGTTCTAAAAAGGTGAATGATTTTCATTGCATAAAAATCCAACCACTTAATGTGGCCCAGCAATATAAAAATATGTTTACTTTGAATTTCTAATTAGTTAAGGATGTCTACATTCTGCACTTTTTCTGCCTGTAGGATTGTACTAGACATTGAATTTATAAGAGTAACACAGAAATACTTCCCCAGATAACACAAGATATGTTCCTGCCATCAGGTTAATGTCAGACAATAGATTAACAGAGGTTTGGTGATGGTTGTTTAGTTGATAAGTTGTGTCTGACTCTTGTGACCCCATAGACTGTAGACCACCAAGTTCATCTGTCAATGGGATTTCCCAGGCAAGAATACTCGGTGGATTGCCATTTCCTTCTCCACGGGATCTTCCCTACCTAGGGATTAAGCCTGTATCTCCTGCATTGGCAGGCAGTTTACTGCTGAGACACCAGGGTAGCCTAGTGGCGGTGTTGCAGTCACTCATTTTTAATGCCAGATTTAATTATGATTGATGACATGCATTATCAGATTGCCAAATTTTATGTTGGAATTTAAGCTTTTGCATTATTTATATCCATAAAGAACAGGTGTCTCATTCTGAATTCTGAATGTGGACTTTTTTTTTGGTCTAATACCCATGTATATTTTTGTTTCATGAATGAATATAAGTTTGGGAATGAAAAACATATAAAACCTTTAACAAAGACTTAAAATCTTCTTGTGTATTTAATAAAACTAAAATCTAGGGAGAATTATGGAGAAAAAAATAAAACATCATATGATCTATGTCTTAGAATGCCAGTATGTAAAGACACAATGTAACACATTTGTTGAAAAAAAAAAAATTTCTTTAGAAGCTGTAATCAATATTCCTTTAAGAATTTTGGAGAGAGAAATTTTGATAGTGATGAATGTTTGTTATTGCTACCCGATTTGTCATTTTTAAAAGTTCATTTGAGGTATAATTCTAAAAAATAAGTTCTGTAGATAATGAGAAGGCAGGTTTATGTTCAGGGAATCTAGAATTATCAGTGAAGGTGGTTGTGTTGATTTGTATCAGCAAAAGTGGTTATGTATGAAGACATACTTAAAAGTAGAAGGTCAGGCAATAAGGGGAGAGAACTTTGAACAACCTTTATGAGATTTCTGCTGTCTAAGTTAGTGAAATTATATAAAAAATAATTTCTACATCTTATCGAGTGATTTACCCAAGGTCACAAATTTGATATGCCTGAATCTTTTGACACTGTGTTTGTTTTCTCTATACTTTCATGCTAAGCCCCTTCCCAGAAATCTCCTCACCTCTTCTCACTCGATGTCCCCTTTTGTGGTGATTTCAGCTGCACTTAGAGCTTCAAGTGTCAGTAGATGTGAGTCCCTAAACCGTAGCACCTTGGGTGTTAGATTTCCATGCCAGCTCCCTGTTAGACATTTCACAAAGAATATCAATCAGGCACCTGTAATGTTCCATTTGGACTTTGAAATCCATCATCTTTCTTCAAAATAGATCATTCCATCTGTTTTTCCTAACTTAATTTGTTGCACCACAGTCATCCTGGAGTGGGCTTCCTAGGTGGCTCAGTGGCAAAGAATCCACCTGCCAATGCAGGAGACTCAGGAGACACAAGTTTGTTCCCTGGGTGGGGAAGATCCCCTGGAGGAGGAAATGTCAACCCCCTCCAGTACTCTTGCCTAGAGAACCCCATGCATAGAGGAGTCTGGTGGGCTACAGTCCATGGGTCACAAAGAGTCAGACACAACTGAGCCTGCACACATCCTAGGAGCTCAAACTTGAACCATTTTTTGTCTGTATTTTATACCTTTCCTAAAAATCCTGATGGATGTTCCTGAACTGTCTCCTCAGTTCTTTCCTTTCTATTCCTGCTTCTTTGATACAGCTCTCTCCCACCACCCTTTTCCTTTGCACAGTTCCTGTGGCCTCTGACTTGTCTTTTACTTGGTTTGCTTTTATCTGTTCTACGGTAAGATCAGTCATTTCACTCTGTATAACTTTCTATCCCATGTTCCTCCCATGCGCCCCTGCTGTGACTCTCTAGCCACATCTGCCTGCTTGAGGGTCCTGGGAAGGCCCTGTTCTCCTGCCTCTACGTTTCTATGGAGACCCTCCATACTTCCAGAAATGCACTAGTCTATCTTTGGCTGTAGTGGTCTTTCATGCGGGTAGATTCGTAAGGGGAAAAAAACATACTTAAAAGTAGAAGGTCAGGCAATAAGGGGAGAGAACTTTGAACAACCTTTATGAGATTTCTGCTGTCTAAGTTAGTGAAATTATATAAAAAATAATTTCTACATCTTATCGAGTGATTTACCCAAGGTCACAAATTTGATATGCCTGAATCTTTTGACACTGTGTTTGTTTTCTCTATACTTTCATGCTAAGCCCCTTCCCAGAAATCTCCTCACCTCTTCTCACTCGATGTCCCCTTTGTGGTGATTTCAGCTGCACTTAGAGCTTCAAGTGTCAGTAGATGTGAGTCCCTAAACCGTAGCACCTTGGGTGTTAGATTTCCATGCCAGCTCCCTGTTAGACATTTCACAAAGAATATCAATCAGGCACCTGTAATGTTCCATTTGGACTTTGAAATCCATCATCTTTCTTCAAAATAGATCATTCCATCTGTTTTTCCTAACTTAATTTGTTGCACCACAGTCATCCTGGAGTGGGCTTCCTAGGTGGCTCAGTGGCAAAGAATCCACCTGCCAATGCAGGAGACTCAGGAGACACAAGTTTGTTCCCTGGGTGGGGAAGATCCCCTGGAGGAGGAAATGTCAACCCCCTCCAGTACTCTTGCCTAGAGAACCCCATGCATAGAGGAGTCTGGTGGGCTACAGTCCATGGGTCACAAAGAGTCAGACACAACTGAGCCTGCACACATCCTAGGAGCTCAAACTTGAACCATTTTTTGTCTGTATTTTATACCTTTCCTAAAAATCCTGATGGATGTTCCTGAACTGTCTCCTCAGTTCTTTCCTTTCTATTCCTGCTTCTTTGATACAGCTCTCTCCCACCACCCTTTTCCTTTGCACAGTTCCTGTGGCCTCTGACTTGTCTTTTTACTTGGTTTGCTTTTATCTGTTCTACGGTAAGATCAGTCATTTCACTCTGTATAACTTTCTATCCCATGTTCCTCCCATGCCGCCCCCTGCTGTGACTCTCTAGCCACATCTGCCTGCTTGAGGGTCCTGGGAAGGGCCCCTGTTCTCCTGCCTCTACGTTTCTATGGAGACCCTCCATACTTCCAGAAATGCACTAGTCTATCTTTGGCTGTAGTGGTCTTTCAGATAGGAGGAGGCCTGCCTGCCTCCTCCAAGATAGTTCATCTTTTCTTTCCCCTGTGCCTTAAGTGCATTATTCTCATGTATATGTAACATTTTTCATAGTTGTTTGAACTAGAATAAATTATGCAAATGTCAGAGTTTTCCTTTAGATTTTGAGCTTCTTCTCCTGAACCACCATTATTTATTTCTCTATTCCCAGGACTTGCACTCTATAAAATGGGGATGAGCAGTTTACTAACTTGACTGATGGCTTAGATCTCAGCGAGGGCAGAGGTGTTTGTTACATATTATTCATGATATACTCCAACGGCCTAAAACAGTGCGTGGCAATGCTCTCCTTTAAGTATTTGTTGTGAGTGAATTCTTTTTTACTGTTCCTTTGGGTATGGTAGGGGCAGGGAGAGAAATCTGAGGTTTAGACATTATCAGTGTATTTTGAGAAGATTAGAGTAGTTGACATGTTAATAAACAGTTCTTGATGAATATGATACAGAACGTCATAGAATTATCCCAGGTCAGACTGAGTTTCACTTGCTTGAAGAGTTGTCTGCAAGGATACAAGGTTACACTGGTGATCCTAACATTTTGAGAGGCATGGTGCTTTCAGACAACATCTAACAAAGTAATGCTCCTCTCTCACCATCTAGGTCTAATGACCAGGACTTTTAAAGGAGTCATTTTTGGTTGATCACTGACTGCTGAAAATAGCCAGGTCTCCTGAGGGCTTTTTGTAATCACTGTAAGGATATCCATCACAGAGACTGAAGGTAATATTTCTACTATTGTGGCCCAGGATCTTTTGACAAAAATCACCTGGAATAGTTGTTAAACTATAGTCTTAGGGACTGAAACCAGACCAGCTGAATTGAAATCAGGAGAGGGTCCTGTGGCCTCTGACTGCTCTTTTTATCTGTTCTACGGTAAGATCAGTCATTTCACTCTGTATAACTTTCTATCCCATGTTCCTCCCATGCCCCCTGCTGTGACTCTCTAGCCACATCTGCCTGCTTGAGGGCCCTGGGAACGGCCCCTGTTCTCCTGCCTCTACGTTTCTATGGAGACCCTCCATACTTCCAGAAATGCACTAGTCTATCTTTGGCTGTAGTGGTCTTTCAGATAGGAGGAGGCCTGCCTGCCTCCTCCAAGATAGTTCATCTTTTCTTTCCCCTGTGCCTTAAGTGCATTATTCTCATGTATATGTAACATTTTTCATAGTTGTTTGAACTAGAATAAATTATGCAAATGTCAGAGTTTTCCTTTAGATTTTGAGCTTCTTCTCCTGAACCACCATTATTTATTTCTCTATTCCCAGGACTTGCACTCTATAAAATGGGGATGAGCAGTTTACTAACTTGACTGATGGCTTAGATCTCAGCGAGGGCAGAGGTGTTTGTTACATATTATTCATGATATACTCCAACGGCCTAAAACAGTGCGTGGCAATGCTCTCCTTTAAGTATTTGTTGTGAGTGAATTCTTTTTTACTGTTCCTTTGGGTATGGTAGGGGCAGGGAGAGAAATCTGAGGTTTAGACATTATCAGTGTATTTTGAGAAGATTAGAGTAGTTGACATGTTAATAAACAGTTCTTGATGAATATGATACAGAACGTCATAGAATTATCCCAGGTCAGACTGAGTTTCACTTGCTTGAAGAGTTGTCTGCAAGGATACAAGGTTACACTGGTGATCCTAACATTTTGAGAGGCATGGTGCTTTCAGACAACATCTAACAAAGTAATGCTCCTCTCTCACCATCTAGGTCTAATGACCAGGACTTTTAAAGGAGTCATTTTTGGTTGATCACTGACTGCTGAAAATAGCCAGGTCTCCTGAGGGCTTTTTGTAATCACTGTAAGGATATCCATCACAGAGACTGAAGGTAATATTTCTACTATTGTGGCCCAGGATCTTTTGACAAAAATCACCTGGAATAGTTGTTAAACTATAGTCTTAGGGACTGAAACCAGACCAGCTGAATTGAAATCAGGAGAGGGTCTGTCAGTGTACATTTTAAATATATACCTTGAGTGATTTTTCTGCCTGCTAAATTCTAAATGCAACTAATTGGAGAGAGAGACTGACAATATTTTGATTGAGAGAAAGAGTGAATGAGGTAGAGAAATACTTTGTATTCTCCTTTAAGTAGATTAATAACCTGGATTGGCAAGGCGTACATTATCTTAGGCTGTTCTCTGGTAAGGTGAGTCATTCAATTTAGGATGTTTCTCAGACTTTGAGGAAGGGTGGAATACTCTTTCCAGTTGGAGTTTAAACACAGTTGAGGAAGGACTAAGATCTCAGGTGTAGAATTAAGATGAAACTAAGGGCTTCCAAGTGGCACAGTGGTAGAGAATCTACCTTCCAATGCAGGAGACGTGGGTTTGATCCCTGGGTCAAGAAGATCTCCTGTAGGGGAAAATGTCAACTCATCCCACTATTCTTGCCTGGAGAACTCCATGGACAGAGGATCTTGGTGGGCTACAGTCCATGGGATCACAAAGAGTCAGACACAACGGAGCAACTGAGCGTACATTTCCATCAAATGTGCCCCTCTATAGCTAAATATCTATCTGTAGATAGATAGATATTTAAAATATGGCTAACAGGGTTTATAAGGTGGTATAAAGACAGAAACTATCTCAAATACGTCTAGTCATCAACATTTTTTGTTTGTATCTTGTGTTATATCATGGAACTATATCAGAAGCTGACCCCATTTTTATATGTGTATAATGCTATATTTAGGAGTTAACTATCTGAGTAAGTGTGTCACATATATCATTGATACGAACAACAGGATGTCAAGAAAGGAAGGACAAATAGTCAACTGCTGCATATGTGTATAGTAGTTTAATTTTTATGAATGTTCTTAGAAATAGACACTGATTAGTTTTGATCATCAATTAAAGGACATTTTGCAATAGAATTGCAAAGAGTGGTGTATTTTAAAAATCATAGACAATACACTTACTACTTCTACACAAATTTAATGTGAAATACTATATTAATTTTAAAAGAATTAAATAAAATTATCAGTCACTCTCTTCCTTAGAATTTAAAAATTCCTCTGTTAGGTGACCCACACAGTCTGGTCTATTTTTAGCTTTGAAAATAATAATCATTTGCATTAAATTTGTGTAAAAGTATTAAGTAAAATTATTAGGTTGGTGCAAAAGTAATTATGGTTCTGCGTTATTGAACTTTGCCATTTAATATTGGAATACATTCTTAAATAAATGTGGTTATGTTATTAAAATTTTTATTAAGTTCCTGAATTGTTTCAGGCACTGTTCTAGATGCTAGAGATAATTAGATGAATAGTCACAGTGCTTTTGTGAAACATATATCTTTGTGAATTCAAATCCATAAAACCTGCAGTAGTTTTCTTAGGGATTTCTAAACAGGCCTGTTCCTACTTAGTGTCAAGAAGAGAGATGAGGGTATGAGGAGAGTATACCCAATTAGATGTGTGATCTTTCTTAGACTTGACTTTAGCCTCGTGGGGCTTGCATTGCATTTTTCTCAGCAAAATATTGATGCTTTCTTAGAAGTAGACTGCCAATACTAATTTTTGCCACTAGATGGCAGACATCTGCATTTTTGGGTCCAATGAGTGAGTCAAGTTTTGAAAAATTAAAATGAGGTTCAAACTGATACACTTGATCTGAAAAATAATGTTTGTCTCACATGAGTGAGAGGTAGCTGTGGCAGTTATGTTCCACGGATACAAGCCTTTAAATGCAATCACTTTTAAACTCCCTAGCATTACTTTTCAGTGTGGCTACCCACTCTGTTTCTTTTCAAAAGCAAGACAATCCATTTTTGAAACCCTTTTTGAAAGAGTATATTGCTGAAGTTATGATATAACAGACTCTTTAATGTGCTTTTGCAAGTGTTCTTTTTATACGAAAAAGTTCAAATAGTCTTCTCAAGCTGAGGCATAGATGAACACACTTGGTGCATCTAAGAGTGTGTTACTTTTTCAGATGTAACGTGCTAAACAAATGTTTAATTTTCTTGTGATGGAAGAAACAAAGATACTAGGTACTCTCTGTTTGACTGTTTCTTTTTAAACCCGAGAAATAAATACACTTACTACTTCTACACAAATTTAATGTGAAATACTATATTAATTTTAAAAGAATTAAATAAAATTATCAGTCACTCTCTTCCTTAGAATTTAAAAATTCCTCTGTTAGGTGACCCACACAGTCTGGTCTATTTTAGCTTTGAAAATAATAATCATTTGCATTAAATTTGTGTAAAAGTATTAAGTAAAATTATTAGGTTGGTGCAAAAGTAATTATGGTTCTGCGTTATTGAACTTTGCCATTTAATATTGGAATACATTCTTAAATAAATGTGGTTATGTTATTAAAATTTTTATTAAGTTCCTGAATTGTTTCAGGCACTGTTCTAGATGCTAGAGATAATTAGATGAATAGTCACAGTGCTTTTGTGAAACATATATCTTTGTGAATTCAAATCCATAAAACCTGCAGTAGTTTTCTTAGGGATTTCTAAACAGGCCTGTTCCTACTTAGTGTCAAGAAGAGAGATGAGGGTATGAGGAGAGTATACCCAATTAGATGTGTGATCTTTCTTAGACTTGACTTTAGCCTCGTGGGGCTTGCATTGCATTTTTCTCAGCAAAATATTGATGCTTTCTTAGAAGTAGACTGCCAATACTAATTTTTGCCACTAGATGGCAGACATCTGCATTTTTGGGTCCAATGAGTGAGTCAAGTTTTGAAAAATTAAAATGAGGTTCAAACTGATACACTTGATCTGAAAAATAATGTTTGTCTCACATGAGTGAGAGGTAGCTGTGGCAGTTATGTTCCACGGATACAAGCCTTTAAATGCAATCACTTTTAAACTCCCTAGCATTACTTTTCAGTGTGGCTACCCACTCTGTTTCTTTTCAAAAGCAAGACAATCCATTTTTGAAACCCTTTTTGAAAGAGTATATTGCTGAAGTTATGATATAACAGACTCTTTAATGTGCTTTTGCAAGTGTTCTTTTTATACGAAAAAGTTCAAATAGTCTTCTCAAGCTGAGGCATAGATGAACACACTTGGTGCATCTAAGAGTGTGTTACTTTTTCAGATGTAACGTGCTAAACAAATGTTTAATTTTCTTGTGATGGAAGAAACAAAGATACTAGGTACTCTCTGTTTGACTGCTTCACTTGATCTACCATTGGTTACAAGAGTCCAGAGAAAATGAAATAGAAACAGAGGTTATATCTGGCAAATCACATGAATAAACTGAGTCTAGTGTCATTGTTACAGAACTGAAAGCTGGCCCATATCCTGCTGATGAACAACCTACCTGTATCCCCTCTTCAGCAAGATCATTAACCCAGGCATGAATCCAAGCATGTCTTTAGAAAGATTACAGGTGCTTTATCGTGTGTTTTCCAGGTCCAAACCAGGCTAAGCTATAAAACGTAGTGTACACTGAGTCTACGTTTCTGGAAAACCAATACCAACTGTGTTGTTATTCAGTTGTTAAGTCATGTCCAACTCTGAAACCCCATAGATTATAGCGTGCCAGGCTCCTCTGTCCTCCATTGTCTCTTGGAGTTTGCTCAAATTCATATCCATTGAGTGGGCGATACCAACTGTAGATACATTTTTTGACTTTCTAAGACAAGATTGTTTTGAGGTAGCTAGGTTTAGAAGGGGTTATACAAATTTGCACTCAAGTCTCGACCCTAGATTTGAGTTTATGGTCTACAAAGATATTCACTTATAAAATAGAATTTTCTGAGTCAAATTGTTCTTGGGGTGCAAAGGGTAGAGAGGCCAGAACTTTTTGGAGGGATACCAGGAACTTGTTGATTTAAAGGATTTCACTTGAGAGAGATACTTTTAAGGACCAGTAAGGTTTAAATAGATCAAGGTACAGGGTAAGCTATTTGGGCAATACTTACATGTGAAAACCCCTTGGTGCTTTTGGTCTATACCATGCACACTCCATCTCAGAGCCTTTGCACTCACTGTTTTATTTGGAACATTGTTTATCCAGAAATCTCTACCGCTTGCTTTTGGGCCTAAAAGCTCTACTCAAATGCTACATTATCAGGTCAGTGTCTTGGGACCACATCCCCTGAAACAGCATGCCTCCCTGCCATCATCCATCGTGCCCTTGGTTTCCTGTTCTCCTGGGGATATGTTACCTCCTGATAAAAGGCACCTTTGTTTTTTTCATCTATCATCTCTTTACACTCCCTATAGCATGAGATTGACTTTACTTTTTCAGATGTAACGGCTAAACAAATGTTTAATTTTCTTGTGATGGAAGAAACAAAGATACTAGGTACTCTCTGTTTGACTGCTTCACTTGATCTACCATTGGTTACAAGAGTCCAGAGAAAATGAAATAGAAACAGAGGTTATATCTGGCAAATCACATGAATAAACTGAGTCTAGTGTCATTGTTACAGAACTGAAAGCTGGCCCATATCCTGCTGATGAACAACCTACCTGTATCCCCTCTTCAGCAAGATCATTAACCCAGGCATGAATCCAAGCATGTCTTTAGAAAGATTACAGGTGCTTTATCGTGTGTTTTCCAGGTCCAAACCAGGCTAAGCTATAAAACGTAGTGTACACTGAGTCTACGTTTCTGGAAAACCAATACCAACTGTGTTGTTATTCAGTTGTTAAGTCATGTCCAACTCTGAAACCCCATAGATTATAGCGTGCCAGGCTCCTCTGTCCTCCATTGTCTCTTGGAGTTTGCTCAAATTCATATCCATTGAGTGGGCGATACCAACTGTAGATACATTTTTTGACTTTCTAAGACAAGATTGTTTTGAGGTAGCTAGGTTTAGAAGGGGTTATACAAATTTGCACTCAAGTCTCGACCCTAGATTTGAGTTTATGGTCTACAAAGATATTCACTTATAAAATAGAATTTTCTGAGTCAAATTGTTCTTGGGGTGCAAAGGGTAGAGAGGCCAGAACTTTTTGGAGGGATACCAGGAACTTGTTGATTTAAAGGATTTCACTTGAGAGAGATACTTTTAAGGACCAGTAAGGTTTAAATAGATCAAGGTACAGGGTAAGCTATTTGGGCAATACTTACATGTGAAAACCCCTTGGTGCTTTTGGTCTATACCATGCACACTCCATCTCAGAGCCTTTGCACTCACTGTTTTATTTGGAACATTGTTTATCCAGAAATCTCTACCGCTTGCTTTTGGGCCTAAAAGCTCTACTCAAATGCTACATTATCAGGTCAGTGTCTTGGGACCACATCCCCTGAAACAGCATGCCTCCCTGCCATCATCCATCGTGCCCTTGGTTTCCTGTTCTCCTGGGGATATGTTACCTCCTGATAAAAGGCACCTTTGTTTTTTTCATCTATCATCTCTTTACACTCCCTATAGCATGAGCTCTCTGAGACAGGGGAATTAACATTCTATTTCAGTTCCCAATTGTCCAGTTCCTAGAACACTGCCTGGCCCACAGTAGGCTAACTGAACAAATTAAAATATGATATCACCTTTTATTTTTATTACTGCAGAAAGGAAAATTGACAAACCTAATCTGTATTGTCCTTTCAACAGGGCTGTTTCTTTTAAACACTGATGTTGAAATAATAACTAAAAGAATAATTTACAATGAATCATAGGTTATAGATTAATGGTTGTAGACATGAAGAATAATGAAATGAACCAGCACATTTAGTCAAATTGAGCAGGCCTAGCTTTCTTTTCAATACCGATGTTTTACCCTATTTTTCTGTTATAGTTAGATAAGAGGGAAGCCACTTGTTACCTTCTCATTCTTTTGAATTCTGTTTTGTAAATACCCACTGATTTAATTATGAACATATGTTTGTTAAAAGGGAGTAAAAACATTCTTATGATTATAAAATTGAGGGGAAAATAGAATATTTTCTAATAGGGAACTTCTGGGATTCTGTATTATACTATTGGAAATCAAGAGTTGAGTGCCTGCTATGTGCCACTGTGAAATATAGGATGCACAGTCAAGAGTATCTTGGCCGAGGATGCTCTTGACATGTCATAACATACTGAGTTTTCTATGTTACTTTGATATTATGATTTATAGTTATTCTGAATCTCTTTAAATAGTAAATAGGGGAATTCCTGGTGCAAAAAAAAAAAAGGAGCCACAGGAGACCCAGGTTCAATCCCTAGGTTGGAAAGATCCCGTGGAGGAGGACATGGCAACTCACTCCAGTATTCTTGAATGGGGATTCCCATGGACAGAGAAGCCTGGTGGGCTACAGTTCATAGGGTCACAAAGAGTCAGACACAACTGAATCAACTTGGTGTGCACAACAGACTTTATTAGATTTTTCACAACAAAGTCTAGGCTTGAAATATTGCTAAACATACTTGAAGGTAATATTTTCTGCCTTTCCATCCACCACACACGTTAGCAGTTGCTAATGCCAGGATGCAGCTCCATGCTGGAGATAAAGTGATGCAGAAAGAAGACAGGGTATTGTCCTCATGGAGTTTGAGTGGATCAACTAATTTTTCCTTTCATTGAGAAGTTATTTTAAAACCAGTCAGTCCTACAGGAAATCAACCCTGAATATTCACTGGAAGGACTAATTCTGAAGCTGAAGCTCCAATACTTCGGCCACCTCATGCAGAAAGAAAATTGACAAACCTAATCTGTATTGTCCTTTCAACAGGGCTGTTTCTTTTAAACACTGATGTTGAAATAATAACTAAAAGAATAATTTACAATGAATCATAGGTTATAGATTAATGGTTGTAGACATGAAGAATAATGAAATGAACCAGCACATTTAGTCAAATTGAGCAGGCCTAGCTTTCTTTTCAATACCGATGTTTTACCCTATTTTTCTGTTATAGTTAGATAAGAGGGAAGCCACTTGTTACCTTCTCATTCTTTTGAATTCTGTTTTGTAAATACCCACTGATTTAATTATGAACATATGTTTGTTAAAAGGGAGTAAAAACATTCTTATGATTATAAAATTGAGGGGAAAATAGAATATTTTCTAATAGGGAACTTCTGGGATTCTGTATTATACTATTGGAAATCAAGAGTTGAGTGCCTGCTATGTGCCACTGTGAAATATAGGATGCACAGTCAAGAGTATCTTGGCCGAGGATGCTCTTGACATGTCATAACATACTGAGTTTTCTATGTTACTTTGATATTATGATTTATAGTTATTCTGAATCTCTTTAAATAGTAAATAGGGGAATTCCTGGTGCAAAAAAAAAAAAGGAGCCACAGGAGACCCAGGTTCAATCCCTAGGTTGGAAAGATCCCGTGGAGGAGGACATGGCAACTCACTCCAGTATTCTTGAATGGGGTTTCCCCATGGACAGAGAAGCCTGGTGGGCTACAGTTCATAGGGTCACAAAGAGTCAGACACAACTGAATCAACTTGGTGTGCACAACAGACTTTATTAGATTTTTCACAACAAAGTCTAGGCTTGAAATATTGCTAAACATACTTGAAGGTAATATTTTCTGCCTTTCCATCCACCACACACGTTAGCAGTTGCTAATGCCAGGATGCAGCTCCATGCTGGAGATAAAGTGATGCAGAAAGAAGACAGGGTATTGTCCTCATGGAGTTTGAGTGGATCAACTAATTTTTCCTTTCATTGAGAAGTTATTTTAAAACCAGTCAGTCCTACAGGAAATCAACCCTGAATATTCACTGGAAGGACTAATTCTGAAGCTGAAGCTCCAATACTTCGGCCACCTCATGCAAAGAGGCAACTTATTGGAAAAGTCCCTGCTGCTGGGAAGAAATCGGAGACGACAAAGGATTTCCAGTGAAACACTGAAAGGCTTAGTCCTTGGTTGCTGAGTAGTAGAAAAGATCAATATACTGTTTTTCCTAGGCAAAATGAGAAACTCTAAGCATGCTTTCCTTGATCTTCCTGCTGTTTACTGCCTTTTTTTTTTTTTTTTTTCCCAGACCCTTTGGCTCAGGGAGTCCTTAGCTGACTGTGTTCTCCCTGCAAACCTGCCTGTTCTCAGCACCCAAGGGCAGTTGACATAAAGGCCTGCCCAGATACACCCATTCTGTTGTGTTTTTAATACAATTTATACTGTCTAGGTGGCGCTAGTGGTAAAGAATCTTTCTAACAAAGCAGGGGACGTGAGTTCAATTCCTGGGTTGGGAAGATCCTCTGGAGTAGGAAATGGCAACCCACTCCAGTATTCTTGCCTGGAAATCCCATGGACAGTGGAACCTGGTGGACTACTGTCTATAGGGTTGTTGTGCCAAGAAGAGAGACCACTCTTAGCAGGAAAAAGCCGAATTAGAAGTCTTTATTGCCAGCCGGCATCTGCACATAGCCTAAAAGCAGCTCAGATGTGCAGCCCCGACTGAAAGGGGGTACATGGTTTTATAGGCAATCATCATTTTTTTCACATAATCTTGAATTTTCTTACTTCCCATTTTCTCACCGCATAAGTTGTTTACAGAGATTAAGAAGGGGGTGACACAAGTATGCTTATCTACAGTCACATAGGAGCTTAACAGATCTATAGGTATCCTGAGAACAAAGGTCCCGATTTCTCACCACATAAGATTAAGAAGGGGTTGACACAAGTGTGCCTATCTATAGTTAGATTGGTGCCAGTGGCTATAGTTTAGCAAAAGTTGTTGCTACTAAGACTAAGGGGCTAGGTCTGGGGTCTGTCGCATCGCCTCTGAGTCACCAGGAGCCATGAAACCATTCAAAGGTTGTTGATTCTAAGACTGAGAGGCTAGGTCTGAGGTCTGTCGCATCACCTCTGAGTCACTGGGAGCCATGAAATTGGGTCTTCTATTATGTAGCCTTATAGGATTGCAAAGAGTTGGACACAACTGAGAGACTGAACAAACAACGGCAGTGTCCTAGTCATTGAGAAAGTTGCCCGGTTCCCAAGGAAATGATAAAATGATAGCATCCTCAGTGCCCACTATTCCCACATCCCCACTCGTGAGAGGCAACCATTTTCATCTCTTGTGGCTCTTTTTTATTTTGATACTTACCTGACGTATTTCTAAATAGCAGTCTCTGACAACTACACCTTGTTTTGTGACTTGGTTTTAGAATTTACTTCTTACTACAGAAAATGAGGTTGTAGCCCCATTATAAATCTCTTTCCTTTTACTCCTGAGAGAATCATTACAATTTTTGTTACATCAATATTCATCATAAGCATGTTCTCCTAAGCACTTTGTGATGTGGACCATTTTTAAAGTCTTTATTATGTTTGTTACAATATTCCTTCTGTTTTACCTTTTTTTTTTAAGTCTACGAGATATGTGGAATCTTAGTTCTCTAACCAGGGGTTGAACCTGCACCTACTGCATTGAAGTCTTAACCACTGGGCCATCAGGGAAGACCCTATAGCATGTTTTGACTGTATGTTTTCCTTACTACAGAGTCATTTACAGAATTATATCTTCTTTTTCTTGTATTATTTTTTGGCTTTGTTAGAATTATTACTGTCTGATAGTCTCCCTCCCTCCCTTCCTGTCTTCTATCTCCTCAGGCATCTACTGGCCTTTTGCTCCATTTAGGACTGGCTGCTCTCTGGACGTACCAGATCACTGACCTCTAGCTTTTTTCCCCTCACTATACCCATCCCCAAATTGTCTTTTCTTCAGAGTTCTTCGGTTTTATTATCTGCAGAGTGAGAGGGATAATGACTATTCTGGCTTCTCCTGGTTCTCAGGAACATTAAATGAACATAAATGTAAATAATAGTAAAACTGGCACACAGTATACACCCCAAAATATAATAACTTATTGCTACTGTGTGTACTGATTTTATGGTTATTTTCCCATTCTTATCTGTTTCTATGGAACATTTCTGTGGGGGCAATATGAGTAGAATAGGAGCTTACTGTAGAATAAGTTAAGAGCCTTGCAGAGTAGTAACATCATCAGGCATACGTGCTGAAGTGACAGAGGATGAGATGGTTGGATGGCATCACTGACTCAGTGGACATGAGTTTGAGTTGCAAAGAGTCAGACATGATTCAACAACAACAAACGCATGTTCAGTTGCTCAGTCATGTCCTGTTCTTTGCAAACTCATGGACTCCTCCGTCCATAGGATTCTCCATGAATGAATACTGGAGTGGGTTGCTGTGTCCTCTTCCATGAGATCTTCCGACTCAAGGATCAAACCCACATCTCTTGTGTCTCCTGCATTGGCAGGTGAATTCATTACAACTGAGCCACCTGAGAAGCCCATGATACCATCATACTTATTAGAATTACTATTAATGGTCCACCATACTATGGAGTTCTTTCAAGGGTCAGCCAGAGCAGATACCACCTGAAGGATAGTTCTTTTCCATGTGACTGAGGGATGCTGTTCCCACTGATGCCCTCACCTTCCTATACTCTGGCCCTCATAAAACAAGCTCATTTTCTGTGACAGTGGGAATAGAACTCTAATCTGAATTTAAGCTGTGTACTGATATCCTTAGGAGTGTTTTAAGTTTTCAGAACTCCAATCAGCCACAACAGTATTTTAATAAAACTGTGAGGCATGAAAGCGTGAGTGTCTCTGTTGGAATAGACTCACTTATCCAGAGTATTTAGCTAACTAATTAAATGGAAAGGCTCAAAACCAAGTATAATATATTTAAATGTTACTTTGCCATGAATGTAGTTTTGGGATGCTGAGTATACACATACACAAGTGTAAACAATTTTTTTTAATAAAGAGCCAAATATCAATTTGTTTTCCATTGTTATTACTTCCATTGCACATATTTGCTTGGGTGGTTTTCAATCCTGTGGATGATATCAGAATAATATAAACCTGAGAGGGAGGTGTTTGCTGAAGAAAACAACATTCTTGAGAAAAGGAGTCTGAATTTTAGGCTCTCCTCAGCCTCGTCACTCACAGAGCTTCCACAGTAACTTTATGAGCAGCCTGTACTGATTTTATGGTTATTTTCCCATTCTTATCTGTTTCTATGGAACATTTCTGTGGGGGCAATATGAGTAGAATAGGAGCTTACTGTAGAATAAGTTAAGAGCCTTGCAGAGTAGTAACATCATCAGGCATACGTGCTGAAGTGACAGAGGATGAGATGGTTGGATGGCATCACTGACTCAGTGGACATGAGTTTGAGTTGCAAAGAGTCAGACATGATTCAACAACAACAAACGCATGTTCAGTTGCTCAGTCATGTCCTGTTCTTTGCAAACTCATGGACTCCTCCGTCCATAGGATTCTCCATGAATGAATACTGGAGTGGGTTGCTGTGTCCTCTTCCATGAGATCTTCCGACTCAAGGATCAAACCCACATCTCTTGTGTCTCCTGCATTGGCAGGTGAATTCATTACAACTGAGCCACCTGAGAAGCCCATGATACCATCATACTTATTAGAATTACTATTAATGGTCCACCATACTATGGAGTTCTTTCAAGGGTCAGCCAGAGCAGATACCACCTGAAGGATAGTTCTTTTCCATGTGACTGAGGGATGCTGTTCCCACTGATGCCCTCACCTTCCTATACTCTGGCCCTCATAAAACAAGCTCATTTTCTGTGACAGTGGGAATAGAACTCTAATCTGAATTTAAGCTGTGTACTGATATCCTTAGGAGTGTTTTAAGTTTTCAGAACTCCAATCAGCCACAACAGTATTTTAATAAAACTGTGAGGCATGAAAGCGTGAGTGTCTCTGTTGGAATAGACTCACTTATCCAGAGTATTTAGCTAACTAATTAAATGGAAAGGCTCAAAACCAAGTATAATATATTTAAATGTTACTTTGCCATGAATGTAGTTTTGGGATGCTGAGTATACACATACACAAGTGTAAACAATTTTTTTTAATAAAGAGCCAAATATCAATTTGTTTTCCATTGTTATTACTTCCATTGCACATATTTGCTTGGGTGGTTTTCAATCCTGTGGATGATATCAGAATAATATAAACCTGAGAGGGAGGTGTTTGCTGAAGAAAACAACATTCTTGAGAAAAGGAGTCTGAATTTTAGGCTCTCCTCAGCCTCGTCACTCACAGAGCTTCCACAGTAACTTTATGAGCAGCCTCTGTGTTGCCATTACAACAGATGGTGTCTGTCCCTGAGCACCTAAATGTGTCTGAATCTCCAGGGATAGGCACACCTAATCAGTGCTGTACTGTTTCAACTACTCCTTTTCAGGCTTTCTATTCACAATTAATTTTGTATTGAACCCACATGCTTTGATGACTGCTAAATACTTGTTTTTGACATAATGAAAAGAATGCCTCTGTGCTGAATCACACAAATGGCCTACATTGTTTAAAAGAGGTTAATCCCTCCCTCACTAAGCAATTTGAATATTCATTTGGGTGGCATCTACCTAAGGCAGGTATTTACAACCTGTTTGGTATTGTTTGGAATAAACCATCTTCAGTCCCATTGGCCTAAGGGACTGCTGGTGCTATGAGACATTACACAAACACCAACTTCTATTTTTGCTCGAAAGCAGGTAGTGGAAAATCTGGAATGGGACAAAATGGTTGAGATCACATAACAGACATTTTGAGAAGATGGATAAGCACAGACAGTATGCCTAATATCATCTATTTCCTTAAATTCAGTCCAGCTGAGATTAAGAAGGATTAACTGAATATATAGCATATAGGTTGAAAATGTGCTTTATTATATGATCAGTTTCTTGGAAGCTCCTGCCCTTGATAAACAGTGGCTCTTAGTGGAAATACATTGAGGTTGTAAGAAACCACATTCTCTTTCTAGAGAATGGTTCACTGACTATGTAAATATTAATATTTGTAAAATATTATGTGCTTACTGAGTGTTAGAATAGCACTAAATACTTCCTTTGTAATGTACTGCTTAATTCTTGAAATAATATACAAGATAGATACAATCTCTGTTTATTAGCTTGGTGTAAGACACAGATGGGTTAAATGACTTTCCAAATCAGGTTTCAAGAAAACTAGTGTTTGACTGGTTCTTATAGGCTCTCCTTTTTCCATTGCACATATTTGCTTGGGTGGTTTTCAATCCTGTGGATGATATCAGAATAATATAAACCTGAGAGGGAGGTGTTTGCTGAAGAAAACAACATTCTTGAGAAAAGGAGTCTGAATTTTAGGCTCTCCTCAGCCTCGTCACTCACAGAGCTTCCACAGTAACTTTATGAGCAGCCTCTGTGTTGCCATTACAACAGATGGTGTCTGTCCCTGAGCACCTAAATGTGTCTGAATCTCCAGGGATAGGCACACCTAATCAGTGCTGTACTGTTTCAACTACTCCTTTTCAGGCTTTCTATTCACAATTAATTTTGTATTGAACCCACATGCTTTGATGACTGCTAAATACTTTTTTTTGACATAATGAAAAGAATGCCTCTGTGCTGAATCACACAAATGGCCTACATTGTTTAAAAGAGGTTAATCCCTCCCTCACTAAGCAATTTGAATATTCATTTGGGTGGCATCTACCTAAGGCAGGTATTTACAACCTGTTTGGTATTGTTTGGAATAAACCATCTTCAGTCCCATTGGCCTAAGGGACTGCTGGTGCTATGAGACATTACACAAACACCAACTTCTATTTTTGCTCGAAAGCAGGTAGTGGAAAATCTGGAATGGGACAAAATGGTTGAGATCACATAACAGACATTTTGAGAAGATGGATAAGCACAGACAGTATGCCTAATATCATCTATTTCCTTAAATTCAGTCCAGCTGAGATTAAGAAGGATTAACTGAATATATAGCATATAGGTTGAAAATGTGCTTTATTATATGATCAGTTTCTTGGAAGCTCCTGCCCTTGATAAACAGTGGCTCTTAGTGGAAATACATTGAGGTTGTAAGAAACCACATTCTCTTTCTAGAGAATGGTTCACTGACTATGTAAATATTAATATTTGTAAAATATTATGTGCTTACTGAGTGTTAGAATAGCACTAAATACTTCCTTTGTAATGTACTGCTTAATTCTTGAAATAATATACAAGATAGATACAATCTCTGTTTATTAGCTTGGTGTAAGACACAGATGGGTTAAATGACTTATCCAAATCAGGTTTCAAGAAAACTAGTGTTTGACTGGTTCTGAATAAAGGTGTTTGCAGTCTCTGAACTAAAAAAAAAACAGTGAATCTTATAAACTGATCAGAGAAAAAGTTACCTTTTATAGAAGGTACTTCTTATATCCCATTCCATGTGCCACCATAACAGCTCATTAAGTTTTAAAAATTAAGGCCAGAATAAAGATATGAAAAGTAGGAAAATGAAAGTAACTGGAGGAAAAAATAAAGTTGTAAACAGATAAGGTACACTAATTTGGATAGGGGAAAATTTAATCTTTCTAGAAGTATGATTCTTTAGCTGCATCGCCGTGACATATCTGTAATAATAAATTTTCATTGCCAGTGAAGCTAGACCAAGAAAGACTAGTAACTGCTTAAGCAGCAGCAAGAGGGGAAAAAATTTAGCTAGAGTTATAACTAAATTCTAATAATATGTCATTTTATTTATCTAAGTAGGATCGTTCAGGACTCTGAGTATAATGTTCTCTATGCAACTTGGGAACTGATTCAGTGATCTTATGTAAATTGTGCATAATTGATGTAAAGGATGACAAGCAGAAATCCTAAATTTCTATATTTGGTAAGATTTTTAAAGTAGATGAATATTAAGGGAAGAAGAGCAGACTGTTCAAATATGCTAATGGGGTACTGCCATTGTGCCTAGCTTCCTTAGTGATCAAGCTGTTTAGAGAAATACGACTCTTCAGGAACAGAATTAAGTACTCTGGGGAAACCATATTTGATCTCAGTTTCAGAATACGGTGTCTTTATTTTTGGCCCCATGGCATGTAGGATCTTAGTTCCCTGGCCAGAGATTAACCACCCACCGCCCTTTGGAAGCACAGAGTCTTAACCCCTGGACTGCCAGGGAAGTCCTCAGAATCCATTTTAAAGAAATAATGCTTCATATGCCTATGGGCCTTCAGTGATCCTAGGTTATCTTTTATTAAATGATAGTTTGGTAGAATAATTTATTTGATTCCATCAATGACTTTCTCCTAAAATTTAAACTTTAACAAATGACAACATACTATCAATACAGAAACTAACTATTGACATGTGTAGTAAAGTAAAAGGTTATGTCCCCTCCGTGAAAGAGATTTTCTCTATAGAACAGTACTCTCTGGGGGTGAAGAGTAGAACCTCTGACAGGCATTTCATTCACTTTCTAATGAATCTCATTGCTTTAAAGGATAACTGCTTAGCAGTGTGAGCTAGAATGAAACTTCTGTATCTTTTTCCCAATGAAAATATATCTGCCTACACTATTGACTGAGTTATCAGAGTAGTGTGAACTGTGTTCTTTTTGCTGCCAATTAATAGCTTTCTTTTCAGAAAATGATTTAATGGGGTGCTAGTCTACAAGTTGAGGGAAGTGGGGAAAATTTTTAAGTTAAAAAGTGTAAGATTGAACAAAGATTATGCTCTAACATTTCAGTCTCTTTCTATAGTTGTTAGGTTATCAAGCTTCCAGAAAGGTATATCTTTAACCTTTCTCATCAATGGATATACTTTAACAGCCCATATTACTGCCAGCTATTCAGCTGCCTCAACTGTCCATTTAGAAATGAGGATGGGTAGTTAGGGAAGATGAGCTGGGTCATGCCGTTGTTGATGACAATGGAGTAAGAAGCAAAGAAAGGAAGATGGTTGCCAGAATTGTTTCTCAGATTCGTGGGTACAGGGTACTGAACAAGGGAATAAATTATTATTTTTTGAAACTTTGAAGTTCATTTGTAGGATGAAAAAAGGGGCTTGAGAAGGATAGAAAGCCATGGCATCAGAGACTATCTGCTAACTGACTGACTAGGTGATTTTGCAGTCACCCTTACCATCTGGTTCTGAGTTCAGGGAAAGAAGACTCATGTTAACATTTCCTCATCCTCTTGAGATGCGAAGAAAACAATTTCAGCTGTGAATATGTGGTGCTCGCACATGCTGTTTTCAAAAGGGAAAAAACAATTTGATTAAAAAAAATTTATGAAATGAAGTTTGTAGACTTCATGATAGAATGAAGAATATGCTCTAGTGTATTTTAGAACAAGTGGTCTCTGCTTCTGGGGAAACTTTATGCTTGTTCCGTTTGGTTCTTTAAAGAAAGAAGGTTATTCCTGGATGCCCTTCTGAATCTCCACATCCTACTGGCCAGGCAGTATGTCTTTTGTTTTAGGAGACTGACATAGACACTAACAAAAGGGTAACTTCATAATGGACAATGTATTATACAATCATGGTGGTATGCTTATTATCCGAGATACTTAATGTAAATTATATGTTGTTTTAAGCCAGCATATGAGACTGGACAATTAAGTGGAATAAATGTTTTAATTTTTGCTTCTTTTCACAATTTTAGACATATAGTGTATATCCCCTAGAATGTAATTTTGTTATCAGAAGGGACTTTTGACTATCCAAAGACATCTCTTTCAGATATTTCTAATTTTAAATTTTAGACATTGACAAGGATGTAACTAATTGCAAGTTCCATAGGTTTCCCTTTAATAAGTACAGATTGAAAATAGCACAAATCTTTAATTCTAGACACATGGATACAATGAAGAAAAAATAGTCCAGGTCATGATTTATTTTTATAATGACTTGACAGCAGATTGTAACAGATTTACTTTTCCTTTTCAGCAGATTTTTAATTTACCTTTTAATTTATTTGCTTTGGAGTTAAAGCCTATGAAAGATAGGATGCTAATACTTATGAAAATTCCTTAAAAAAAACAGTAATAAAACTACCATATGACCCAGCAGTCCCACTTCTGGTCATATACCCTGAGGAAACCATAATTGAAAAAGACACACATCCCCCAGTGTTCACTGCAGCACTAATTACAATAGCTAGGAGATGGAAGCAACCTAGATATCCACTGACAGAGGAATAGATAAAGAAATGGTACATATACATAAAGGAGTATTACTCAGCTATGAGAAAGGAATGCATTTGAGTTCATTCTATGAGGTGAATGAACCTAGAGGCTATTATATAGAATGAAGTAAGTCAGAAAGAGAAAGACAAATATCATATATTAACACATATATGATAGATATGGGATCTTTCTGGGAGTCTAGAAAGATAGTACTAGTGATCCTACTTGTAGGGCAGCAAAGGAGACACAAAGAATAGACTTGTGGATGAGTGGGAGGAGGAGAGGTGGGACAAATTGAGAAACATGTGTATCTGCAGTGGGAATTCTCTGTATGATGCAGGGAACTCAGAACTGGCACTTTGTGACAACCTAGAGGGGATGGATGGAAAGGTAGGTGGGAGGGGGACTCAAGAGGAAGGAGACATATATATACCTATGGCAAATTCATGTTGATGTATGGCAGAAACCAGCACAACATTGTAAAGTAACTATTCTCTAATTTAAAATTAATTTAAAAAAGAAAGCAAACTGTCACATTTCCTAGGTTACCCTCTTAGTTAAAAGTTTCATAAATGATTGCTACAACATGTATGCATTTGGGTGCTGAGTCAGAGGTGCTCAAAGCAGATGCCAGCAACAGGGAGGCAGTGGGCCAAGTAGATATAAAGTGTAGCCCCTGGGAGAGAGTAGGGGCTCGGGCCAAGTAGATGGTGCACACCATTGAGAAGATTACCCACTGCTCACCTGAACCTGCTTTTATAATATGGCAATACTGACCTCTGTTGCCAGGTATTCTTTATGTTTGCAGAAGGCTTAAAATCAAGCTTTTAACATAACTTTTACTAATGTTTAGATGTTGCTTTATGTGCATCCATTTATATGCTTTAGTCAGGGGTCCTCAACCTTTTTGGCACCAGGGACCAGTTTCATGGCAAAGTTTTTCCATGGACTGCAGGAGATTGGTGGTTTGGGGATGATTCAAGCAAGTGCATTCCCTTTATTGTGTACATTATTTCTATTCCAATTACACCAGCTCCATCTCTGATTATTGGACATCATATCTTGGAAGTTGGACCTAGATATCCACTGACAGAGGAATAGATAAAGAAATGGTACATATACATAAAGGAGTATTACTCAGCTATGAGAAAGGAATGCATTTGAGTTCATTCTATGAGGTGAATGAACCTAGAGGCTATTATATAGAATGAAGTAAGTCAGAAAGAGAAAGACAAATATCATATATTAACACATATATGATAGATATGGGATCTTTCTGGGAGTCTAGAAAGATAGTACTAGTGATCCTACTTGTAGGGCAGCAAAGGAGACACAAAGAATAGACTTGTGGATGAGTGGGAGGAGGAGAGGTGGGACAAATTGAGAAACATGTGTATCTGCAGTGGGAATTCTCTGTATGATGCAGGGAACTCAGAACTGGCACTTTGTGACAACCTAGAGGGGATGGATGGAAAGGTAGGTGGGAGGGGGACTCAAGAGGAAGGAGACATATATATACCTATGGCAAATTCATGTTGATGTATGGCAGAAACCAGCACAACATTGTAAAGTAACTATTCTCTAATTTAAAATTAATTTAAAAAAGAAAGCAAACTGTCACATTTCCTAGGTTACCCTCTTAGTTAAAAGTTTCATAAATGATTGCTACAACATGTATGCATTTGGGTGCTGAGTCAGAGGTGCTCAAAGCAGATGCCAGCAACAGGGAGGCAGTGGGCCAAGTAGATATAAAGTGTAGCCCCTGGGAGAGAGTAGGGGCTCGGGCCAAGTAGATGGTGCACACCATTGAGAAGATTACCCACTGCTCACCTGAACCTGCTTTTATAATATGGCAATACTGACCTCTGTTGCCAGGTATTCTTTATGTTTGCAGAAGGCTTAAAATCAAGCTTTTAACATAACTTTTACTAATGTTTAGATGTTGCTTTATGTGCATCCATTTATATGCTTTAGTCAGGGGTCCTCAACCTTTTTGGCACCAGGGACCAGTTTCATGGCAAAGTTTTTCCATGGACTGCAGGAGATTGGTGGTTTGGGGATGATTCAAGCAAGTGCATTCCCTTTATTGTGTACATTATTTCTATTCCAATTACACCAGCTCCATCTCAGATTATTGGACATCATATCTTGGAAGTTGGGGTCCTCACTTTAGATATTTGTTTCTATGTATGTATTTATCTTAGGAATATTGTGTGAACAAACTAAAGATTTACTTGGATCAGATCTATCTGGGCAGCAGGGATTTTGCAATTTCTGTATGAAGGAATTCATAGTTTTGTCTGCACAAAGTGTTCTATAAACTGTCTTAGAAACATTTGTGATTTTTTTAGACCATTTGATATATTTGGGAGAAATTTGTTATTTTTTTAAAGCAAATAAATAAATTTTACCTACTTGGCATGCTATAAACTGGATAGCTATCATTAAATATTGATGTTTTCCTTTATGCACATATATTTTCTTGCTTATCTTCACTAATAGCTAGTACAAAATAATTGTTTACTTTGTTTGCCTTCAGTTTTTCTTCTACATTAAAAAAGAAATACGGGCTTCCCTGGAGGTCCAGTGGGTAAGGACACCTCCTTGCAGTGCAAGGGGCGCCGGTTCGATCTCTGGTCTGGGAAGATCCCACGTGCTGTGGAGTGGCTGGACCGATGTGTCCAATTACTGAACCGGAGCTCTGGTGTGCATGCGCCAAGAGCCGGTGCTCTGCGACAACAGACACCACTGCGATGGGAGGCCCACATGGGCCAAAGAACAAAGATGGATGAAAATAAAGACCAATAGAAGTGGCCCGCCCACTCCCCTCCCTCCCCAACTCCTACCCCCAACCCCGCCAAAATAAGAATAAAATCCAAGAGAATAAAAAAAAAAAAAGAAAAGAAATCCACTGAAGCACTCTTTTATGCATTTCTTCACTGATTTTTGGGTTTTGCTATACATTAATATTAGATATAACAAGAAATGAATAATGGCCAAGTCCACTGTGGAGTGATGTAGAGGCAATTTTTTGAGAAACAACAAAAATATGTATGACCATAACAAGGTATTACAAAGTTTTGATATTTTAACTATTCTTTACAGAGAAAATAAAAGATACTCTTTCTATACATGGTTAGAATAAATAAAAATTCAAAGCTGAAATAGTTTTAAGCCTTTCAAGGTTTTCAAGAAACAAACATAACTTTAGAAAACCAAAATTTCCTCAGTGTATCGAATGGATATGAGATCACAAGTGCTTCTAAGATAATTCAGTTGCAAAGGAAAACATCTCCCCACGACAGTGAGTCGTTTGGATGGTTGGTTCCTTAATGCTGCTTCATGGGATACTGAGGGAGTCACTCGTGCTGTCTGCACATTCTAATCTAAGTTCCTTATATTGCTTATCTCTATATGCTCGGTTTCTATCTGACTTACCATGTTTTCAAAGGCAGAGGCATCTGTTCCTTCTTTCTGGATATATAGTTTTGCCTTAATGAATTTGACTTAATCTTATTCTGTATATCCAGCTCTCAGGAGGATTATTTTAAGTACAGTCTACTTATTAAAATCAAACAAATGTTAGTACTGTGAGCTTCCACCCAAACTTTTCATATGCAATTAACTGTTTTGGAAGAGTCAGTATGGAAATCTTACGTTTTTCATAGTTTTAACCATGTGGAGGTATAATTTGTCTTGACATTTCATTTTTTCTTCGAGTTTGTAACAACCTAAGAATTGAATTTAAGATTTGATGTTGGAAATCACAAAGTAAGAATAAATAAGGGTGTTTAGATTGTCTCCTTTTATTTTAAAGGATAATGATTTAAAGAAGGAGCAGATCGTACATGAGTAAAGCTTTCAGATTGGGGAGTTTGTAGTCCTTAATGTTCATATATTCCAGCACTCAATAAATGTTAAGAAAATATACATGTAATTATTAGGATTCAAATAGGAAACAACTTTTTGTATTAAGACAATCAAAATTGATGAACTTCATCCTTTTCACCCTGCTTTGCATAATTTGCCTGGTCTTATTTTACAGCACTTGAGCTAAGAAACCATTACCCTGAACAGGCACAACTAGTGTGATGCCAATGTAAAGCAACTGTATTTATATCTTTCTCCCATTGCCTCTTCATATCATCTCAGTGAGATTGATTATTTTCCTGCCCCTGTGTGAAATGGGCTTCCTAGGTGGCTCAGTGGTAAAGAACCTGCCTGCCAGTGCAGGAGACACACACAAGATATGGGTTCGATCCCTGGATCAGGAAGATCTCCTGGAGGAGGGAATGGCAACCCACTCCAGTACTCTTGCCTAGAGAATCCCTTGGAGAGAGGAGCCTGGTGGTCTGTGGTCTATAGGGCTGCACAGATTTGGACACAACTGAAGTGACTTAGCATGCACACATGCACCAGTATTCTTGCCTGGAAATTCCCATGGACAGAGGAGCCTGGTGGGCTACAGTCCAAGGGGTTGCAAAGAATTGAACACAACTGAGGCACTGAGCACATATGCACATATGAAAATTCAACAGTCCAGTGACTTCCAAGTCAGACACACTTCCTGGTCCTCTTAATAGACTGAACGTAGTAAGTAGATAGCATACTATATCTAATGGCTAAAGGTCTAACATGGTTTAAGGGGCCCTTCATTCCCAAGATCTCTAAGGAGCAGGACCTTTAGTCAGAGGAAGAGAGTGAGAAAGCTGTTCTTTTTTGGAGGCTTGAGCTCTCTCATAAAACCACATCTGGCTTAGGCATTCCTCTATTACTCCAAAGCACTGTTTGCTTATTTTTAAGGTAAGCTTGTCCCAGTTATCACAGTTCATTGGAAGCAATTGCTTCCTCTGTTTAAAGACAGGACTTAATGTTTTCTGCATCCATGCTTTCCTAACACTTTACATAGTAGACGCATGTGCCGAATGAATAAACTCATAACTGAAATTCCCAAAGCTCTTATAGAGTTTTTAAGAAATTCAGATTGGGGAGTTTGTAGTCCTTAATGTTCATATATTCCAGCACTCAATAAATGTTAAGAAAATATACATGTAATTATTAGGATTCAAATAGGAAACAACTTTTTGTATTAAGACAATCAAAATTGATGAACTTCATCCTTTTCACCCTGCTTTGCATAATTTGCCTGGTCTTATTTTACAGCACTTGAGCTAAGAAACCATTACCCTGAACAGGCACAACTAGTGTGATGCCAATGTAAAGCAACTGTATTTATATCTTTCTCCCATTGCCTCTTCATATCATCTCAGTGAGATTGATTATTTTCCTGCCCCTGTGTGAAATGGGCTTCCTAGGTGGCTCAGTGGTAAAGAACCTGCCTGCCAGTGCAGGAGACACACACAAGATATGGGTTCGATCCCTGGATCAGGAAGATCTCCTGGAGGAGGGAATGGCAACCCACTCCAGTACTCTTGCCTAGAGAATCCCTTGGAGAGAGGAGCCTGGTGGTCTGTGGTCTATAGGGCTGCACAGATTTGGACACAACTGAAGTGACTTAGCATGCACACATGCACCAGTATTCTTGCCTGGAAATTCCCATGGACAGAGGAGCCTGGTGGGCTACAGTCCAAGGGGTTGCAAAGAATTGAACACAACTGAGGCACTGAGCACATATGCACATATGAAAATTCAACAGTCCAGTGACTTCCAAGTCAGACACACTTCCTGGTCCTCTTAATAGACTGAACGTAGTAAGTAGATAGCATACTATATCTAATGGCTAAAGGTCTAACATGGTTTAAGGGGCCCTTCATTCCCAAGATCTCTAAGGAGCAGGACCTTTAGTCAGAGGAAGAGAGTGAGAAAGCTGTTCTTTTTTGGAGGCTTGAGCTCTCTCATAAAACCACATCTGGCTTAGGCATTCCTCTATTACTCCAAAGCACTGTTTGCTTATTTTTAAGGTAAGCTTGTCCCAGTTATCACAGTTCATTGGAAGCAATTGCTTCCTCTGTTTAAAGACAGGACTTAATGTTTTCTGCATCCATGCTTTCCTAACACTTTACATAGTAGACGCATGTGCCGAATGAATAAACTCATAACTGAAATTCCCAAAGCTCTTATAGAGTTTTTAAGAAATTCAGATGTTTTCATTCTACCTGAATGATTTGATTCAATAGATTTTTCTTTTTTAATTTTCTTAGGGGATCTTTATTTACAACAGAGCTTAAACCTGCTGAACTGGATGTAAAAATTTTGGTAAACTTCAGCTTTGACACTTTTATAACAGAGAAAACTTTTACACTTTTAACCTAAAAAGGAATTTAAGAATAAGAAACTTATGAGGTGTTTACAGTTTTCCCTCATTCTCAATAAGATTATTTAACATACCCACTATATTTTAGGACTGATAAATGGGTGTTGATTTCAGTATACAGCCTCTGGAACAGCTATGCCAACTTTCCCAGTTATTTTGTTTTAGTAAGCTTTATGCAAATGCTCAAAGTTGAAATGTATCTCTGACCTCGATATATCTTTATTTTTTTAGAAAGAAAACATTGAAACATGAGGACATTGCAATGCAAATTGTGTCCCCTTCCCATATTGACATATACGTCTGGAGACTAATTGATAACTTTAATCTCTTATAAGTTATTCTACTTTTTGACAAAAAAGGAGTCATAATTTTAATGGTTAAAAGGGGCAAAACTCTCTATAGAAAATAAGTAAAACCTTAAAACAGATGATGGGCATATAGGTGTTTTTGTAGAAGTTTTTTTTTTTTTTTTTTCATTAACAAAAATGGATAGTACAACATTCCAATTCACTGATTTTTTTCCAAATTTCATTTAATAATTCAGCATATTTATTGTAAATCTATAAGACATATTGCACACTTGGTTGTCATGAAAATGGAGGCATTATGCTATTTGGGGATGATGCTGTATGTAGGATATTTGTTAAGACAAATTCTTCTGCTGTTACTACTTGTTAATTTTCAGGTTTAGTAAGCAGTTAGCTTGGAAATGCAGTATCATTAGTAATGAGGAGCCTTATATATGCTTTTCTGACTCCCTGTATGAAATGTCACAACATTTTAAGTTGTTTATTTGAGGTCATTGACCTTTTCATTGGAGTAAGATTACTTGAGTGATAAATTTGCACTGAGTTTTGTCAGTTTAATTAATTAATTAATTTATTTATTTATTTATTTACGTGTATGTTCCCAGATCATTCATATGCATATCCCTGGACCCTCCCCCCACCCAGTTCCCCCCCTCCCATCCCTCCAGACCATCGCTCCAAGTGGTTGTAGGTACTCCTATTCCCCTAGCACAATGGCAATAGCTATCTTTTCCACACATGACAGGATAGGTTTCCATGTTACTGCCCCCCTGCCTCCCTCCCACTGTTCGGTCTCCACACTGTCTTTATGTCTCTTCTCTGTTTTTCATGAGTTCACTGTGTAGTTAAACAGAGATTTTTGTTAAGAAAAACTTATGAGGTGTTTACAGTTTTCCTCATTCTCAATAAGATTATTTAACATACCCACTATATTTTAGGACTGATAAATGGGTGTTGATTTCAGTATACAGCCTCTGGAACAGCTATGCCAACTTTCCCAGTTATTTTGTTTTAGTAAGCTTTATGCAAATGCTCAAAGTTGAAATGTATCTCTGACCTCGATATATCTTTATTTTTTTAGAAAGAAAACATTGAAACATGAGGACATTGCAATGCAAATTGTGTCCCCTTCCCATATTGACATATACGTCTGGAGACTAATTGATAACTTTAATCTCTTATAAGTTATTCTACTTTTTTTTTGACAAAAAAAGGAGTCATAATTTTAATGGTTAAAAGGGGCAAAACTCTCTATAGAAAATAAGTAAAACCTTAAAACAGATGATGGGCATATAGGTGTTTTTGTAGAAGTTTTTTTTTTTTTTTTTTCATTAACAAAAATGGATAGTACAACATTCCAATTCACTGATTTTTTTCCAAATTTCATTTAATAATTCAGCATATTTATTGTAAATCTATAAGACATATTGCACACTTGGTTGTCATGAAAATGGAGGCATTATGCTATTTGGGGATGATGCTGTATGTAGGATATTTGTTAAGACAAATTCTTCTGCTGTTACTACTTGTTAATTTTCAGGTTTAGTAAGCAGTTAGCTTGGAAATGCAGTATCATTAGTAATGAGGAGCCTTATATATGCTTTTCTGACTCCCTGTATGAAATGTCACAACATTTTAAGTTGTTTATTTGAGGTCATTGACCTTTTCATTGGAGTAAGATTACTTGAGTGATAAATTTGCACTGAGTTTTGTCAGTTTAATTAATTAATTAATTTATTTATTTATTTATTTACGTGTATGTTCCCAGATCATTCATATGCATATCCCTGGACCCTCCCCCCACCCAGTTCCCCCTCCATCCCTCCAGACCATCGCTCCAAGTGGTTGTAGGTACTCCTATTCCCCTAGCACAATGGCAATAGCTATCTTTTCCACACATGACAGTATAGGCTTCCATGTTACTCCCTCCATGCCTCCCTCCCACTGTTCGGTCTCCACAATGTCTTTATGTCTATTCTCTGTTTTTTCATGAGTTCACTGTGTATGTTATCATGACCATCTTACTAGATCCCATATATATGAGTTAGTATACTATACTTGTCTTTCTCTTTGTGACTTACTTCATTTTTTATGATAGGTTCTAGAGCCAGCCACCTCATTAGGACTGAGTCTTCTGCATTTCTTTTAACAGCTGAGTAGTATTCCATTGTATATATGTACCAGAGCTTCTGGATCCATTCATTTGTCGATGGACATCTAGGTTGCTTCCATGTTCTGGCTATTGTATAGAGAGCTGCAATGAACATTGGGGTACAGGTGCCTCTTTCAGTTTTGATTTCATCAGGATATAGGCCTAATAGTGGGATTGCTGGGTCATAGGGTGCTTCTATTTTTAGTTTTTTAAGGAATCTCCATATTGTCTTCCATAGAGGTTGTATTAATTTACATTCCCACCAGCAATGCAAAAGGGTTCCCTTTTCTCCACACCCTCTCCAGCACTTGTTGTCTGTCGATTTGTTGATGATGGCCATTCTGACAGGTGTGAGGTGGTATCTCATTGTGGTTTTAATTTGCATTTCTCTGATAATAAGCGAGGTTGAGCATCGTTTCATGTATTTTTGGGCCATCTGTATGTCCTCTTTGGAGAGGCGTCTCTTTAGATCTTTTTCCCATTTTGTGATTGGGCTGCTCATTTTCCCTGTGCTGATTTGTCTGAGTTGCTTGTAGATTTTGGAGATGAATTCTTTGTCTGTTGTTTCATTTGCTATGATTTTCTCCCCCTCTGTGGGGTGTCTGTTCAACTTTTTGGTGACTTCTTTTGCTGTACAAAAGCTTTTAAGTTTCATGAGGTCCCACGTGTTGACTTTTCTTTTCAGTTCCACTATTTTAGTAGGTGGGTCAGAGAAGATCTTGCTTTGATTGATGTCCTTGAGGGTTTTGCCTATATTCTCCTCTAAGGGTTTGATGGTTTCTGGTCTTACATTTAGGTCTTTAACCCATTTTGAGTTGATCTTTGTGTATGGGGTCAGGGAATGTTCCAACTTCATTTTTTTGCATGTAGCTGTCCAATTTTCCCAGCACCATTTGTTGAAGAGGCTGTCTTTCTCCCATTTTATAGTTCCTCCTCCTTTGTCAAAAATAAGGTACCCATAGGTGCGTGGGTTGATCTCTGGGTTCTCAATCTTGTTCCATTGATCTATAGTTCTGTTTTTGTGCCAGTACCATACTGTCTTGATAACTGTTGCTTTGTAGTAGAGTCTGAAGTTAGGGAGGCTGATCCCTCCAACTCCATTCTTCTTCCTCAGGATTGCTTTGGCTATTTGAGGTCTTTTGTGTTTCCATATGAACTGTGTTATTATTTGGTCTAGTTCTGTGAAAAATGTCAATGGTAGTTGAATAGGTATTGCATTGAATCTGTAGATGATATTTGGAAGTATGGTCATTTTCACAATATTGATTCTTCCGATCCAGGAACATGGAATATCTCTCCATCTGTTTAAGTCTTCTTTAATTTCTCTCATGAGTGTCTTGTAATTTTCTGTGTACAATTCTTTTGTTTCTTTGGGCAGGTTTATTCCTAGATATTTGATTCTTTTGGTTGCAATAGTGAAGGGGATTGCCTCTTTGATGTCATTTTCTGATTTTTCATTGTTTGTGTATAGGAATGCCAGTGATTTCTGTGTGTTGACTTTGTATCCTGCGACTTTGCTGAATTCATTGATTAGTTCTAGTTTCTTTGTAACCGTGTCTTTCGGATTTTCTATGTATAATATCATGTCGTCTGCAAAAAGAGAGAGCTTGACTTCTTCCTTTCCAATCTGGATTCCTTTGGAGAGCGTCTCTTTCAGATCTTTTTCCCATTTTGTGATTGGGCTGCTCATTTTCCCTGTGCTGATTTGTCTGAGTTGCTTGTAGATTTTGGAGATGAATTCTTTGTCTGTTGTTTCATTTGCTATGATTTTCTCCCCCTCTGTGGGGTGTCTGTTCAACTTTTTGGTGACTTCTTTTGCTGTACAAAAGCTTTTAAGTTTCATGAGGTCCCACGTGTTGACTTTTCTTTTCAGTTCCACTATTTTAGTAGGTGGGTCAGAGAAGATCTTGCTTTGATTGATGTCCTTGAGGGTTTTGCCTATATTCTCCTCTAAGGGTTTGATGGTTTCTGGTCTTACATTTAGGTCTTTAACCCATTTTGAGTTGATCTTTGTGTATGGGGTCAGGGAATGTTCCAACTTCATTTTTTTGCATGTAGCTGTCCAATTTTCCCAGCACCATTTGTTGAAGAGGCTGTCTTTCTCCCATTTTATAGTTCCTCCTCCTTTGTCAAAAATAAGGTACCCATAGGTGCGTGGGTTGATCTCTGGGTTCTCAATCTTGTTCCATTGATCTATAGTTCTGTTTTTGTGCCAGTACCATACTGTCTTGATAACTGTTGCTTTGTAGTAGAGTCTGAAGTTAGGGAGGCTGATCCCTCCAACTCCATTCTTCTTCCTCAGGATTGCTTTGGCTATTTGAGGTCTTTTGTGTTTCCATATGAACTGTGTTATTATTTGGTCTAGTTCTGTGAAAAATGTCAATGGTAGTTGAATAGGTATTGCATTGAATCTGTAGATGATATTTGGAAGTATGGTCATTTTCACAATATTGATTCTTCCGATCCAGGAACATGGAATATCTCTCCATCTGTTTAAGTCTTCTTTAATTTCTCTCATGAGTGTCTTGTAATTTTCTGTGTACAATTCTTTTGTTTCTTTGGGCAGGTTTATTCCTAGATATTTGATTCTTTTGGTTGCAATAGTGAAGGGGATTGCCTCTTTGATGTCATTTTCTGATTTTTCATTGTTTGTGTATAGGAATGCCAGTGATTTCTGTGTGTTGACTTTGTATCCTGCGACTTTGCTGAATTCATTGATTAGTTCTAGTTTCTTTGTAACCGTGTCTTTCGGATTTTCTATGTATAATATCATGTCGTCTGCAAAAAGAGAGAGCTTGACTTCTTCCTTTCCAATCTGGATTCCTTTGATTTCTTTCTCGTCTCTTATTGCTGTTGCTAGGACTTCCAGGACTATGTTGAATAGTAGTGGTGAAAGTGGGCACCCCTGTCTTGTTCCTGATCTTAGAGGGAATGCTTTCAGTTTTTCACCATTAACAATAATGTTCGCTGTAGGCTTCTCATAGATGGCTTTTATTATGTTGAGATAGGCTCCTTCTATGCCCATTTTCTGAAGAGTTTTTATCATAAATGGATGTTGTACTTTGTCGAAGGCTTTTTCTGCATCTATTGAAATGATCATGTGATTTTTGTCTTTCAACTTGTTGATATGGTGTATCCCACTGATTGATTTGCGGATGTTGAAGAAGCCTTGCATGCCTGGGATGAACCCGACTTGATCATGATGTATGAGTTTTTTGATGTGTCGTTGAATTCTGTTTGCTAGGATTTTGTTGAGGATCTTGGCATCTAAGTTCATCAGTGAAATTGGCCTATAGTTTTCCTTTTTTGTGTTGTCTTTGCCTGGTTTGGGTATCAGGGTGATGGTGGCCTCGTAGAATGTGTTTGGAAGTTTTCCTTCCTGTGCAATTGTTTGAAAGAGTTTTAGAAGGACAGGCATTAGCTCTTCTTTAAATGTTTGGTAGAATTCGGCTGTGAAGCCATCTGGCCTTGGGCTTTTATTTTTGGGTAGATTTTTAATCACAAATTCGATTTCTGAGCTTGTGATTGGGTTGTTCAAAGTTTCTGTTTCTTCCTGGCTCAGTCTTGGGAGATTGATCTTCCCCAAGAAACTGTCCATTTCTTCCAGGTTTTCCAGTTTGTTGCCATAGAGTTGCTCATAATAGTCTCTTAGAATCCTTTGTATTTCTGCATGATCTGTTGTAATCTCTCCTTTTTCGTTTTTGATTTTGTTGATCTGGTTCTTCTCTCTCTTTTTCTTAATGAGTCTGGCCAGGGGCTTGTCAACTTTGTTTACCTTTTAAAAGAACCAGCTTTCGGATTTTCTATGTATAATATCATGTCGTCTGCAAAAAGAGAGAGCTTGACTTCTTCCTTTCCAATCTGGATTCCTTTGATTTCTTTCTCGTCTCTTATTGCTGTTGCTAGGACTTCCAGGACTATGTTGAATAGTAGTGGTGAAAGTGGGCACCCCTGTCTTGTTCCTGATCTTAGAGGGAATGCTTTCAGTTTTTCACCATTAACAATAATGTTCGCTGTAGGCTTCTCATAGATGGCTTTTATTATGTTGAGATAGGCTCCTTCTATGCCCATTTTCTGAAGAGTTTTTATCATAAATGGATGTTGTACTTTGTCGAAGGCTTTTTCTGCATCTATTGAAATGATCATGTGATTTTTGTCTTTCAACTTGTTGATATGGTGTATCACACTGATTGATTTGCGGATGTTGAAGAAGCCTTGCATGCCTGGGATGAACCCGACTTGATCATGATGTATGAGTTTTTTGATGTGTCGTTGAATTCTGTTTGCTAGGATTTTGTTGAGGATCTTGGCATCTAAGTTCATCAGTGAAATTGGCCTATAGTTTTCCTTTTTTGTGTTGTCTTTGCCTGGTTTGGGTATCAGGGTGATGGTGGCCTCGTAGAATGTGTTTGGAAGTTTTCCTTCCTGTGCAATTGTTTGAAAGAGTTTTAGAAGGACAGGCATTAGCTCTTCTTTAAATGTTTGGTAGAATTCGGCTGTGAAGCCATCTGGCCTTGGGCTTTTATTTTTGGGTAGATTTTTAATCACAAATTCGATTTCTGAGCTTGTGATTGGGTTGTTCAAAGTTTCTGTTTCTTCCTGGCTCAGTCTTGGGAGATTGATCTTCCCCAAGAAACTGTCCATTTCTTCCAGGTTTTCCAGTTTGTTGCCATAGAGTTGCTCATAATAGTCTCTTAGAATCCTTTGTATTTCTGCATGATCTGTTGTAATCTCTCCTTTTTCGTTTTTGATTTTGTTGATCTGGTTCTTCTCTCTCTTTTTCTTAATGAGTCTGGCCAGGGGCTTGTCAATTTTGTTTACCTTTTCAAAGAACCAGCTTTTTGTTTTATTTATCTTTACTATTGTTTCTTTTGTTTCTTTCTCATTTATTTCTGCTCTGATCTTTTTGATTTCTCTTCTTCTGCTGGCTTTGGGGTGCTTTTGTTCTTCTTTCTCCAATTGTTTTAAGCGGAGGGTTAAGTCATCTGCTTCATATTTTCCTAGTTTCTTGAGGTGGGATTGTATTGCTATAAATTTCCCTCTTAGAACTGCTTTTGCAGTATCCCATAGGTTTTGCACTGTCGTGTGTTCATTGTCATTTTCTTCTAGGAATTGTTTAATTTCTCCTTTGATTTCCTCAATGATCAGTTGGTTTTTTAGGTGTGTATTGTTTAGTCTCCATGTGTTCCTGTTTTTAGGGGTTTTTTTTCTGGTAGTTGATCTCCAGTCTCATTGCATTGTGGTCCGAGAAGATGGTTGATATAATTTCGGTTTTCTTGAACTGACTGAGGTTAGATTTGTGGCCCAAGATGTGGTCTATCCTGGAGAATGTTCCGTGAGCACTTGAGAAGAAAGTGTATTCTTCTGCTTTTGGATGGAACGTCCTAAAGATATCGATGAGGTCCATTTTTTCCAGTGTGGCATTTAAGGCTTGTGTTTCTTTATTAATTTTCTGTTTTGTTGATCTGTCCATTGGTGTGAGAGGAGTGTTAAAGTCTCCTACTATTATTGTGTTATTGTTGATTTCTTCTTTTATGTCTGAAAGTACCTGTCTTATGTATTGAGGTGCCCCTGTGTTGGGTGCATAGATATTCATGACTGTTATGTCTTCCTCTTGGATAGATCCCTTAATCATGATGTAGTGACCTGCCTTGTCTCTTTGAATCTTCTTTACTTTAAAGTCTATTTTGTCTGATATAAGGATTGCTACTCCAGCTCTCTTTTGATTTGCATTTGCATGAAATATCTTTTTCCAGCCTTTCACTTTCAGTCTATGAGTTTCTCTAGGTCTGAAGTGGGTCTCTTGTAAACAGCATATATATGGGTCTTGCTTCTGGATCCATTCAGCCAGCCTGTGTCGTTTGGTTGGAGCATTTAGTCCATTTACGTTCAAAGTAATTATTGATAGGAATGTCTTGTCAATTTTGTTTACCTTTTCAAAGAACCAGCTTTTTGTTTTATTTATCTTTACTATTGTTTCTTTTGTTTCTTTCTCATTTATTTCTGCTCTGATCTTTTTGATTTCTCTTCTTCTGCTGGCTTTGGGGTGCTTTTGTTCTTCTTTCTCCAATTGTTTTAAGCGGAGGGTTAAGTCATCTGCTTCATATTTTCCTAGTTTCTTGAGGTGGGATTGTATTGCTATAAATTTCCCTCTTAGAACTGCTTTTGCAGTATCCCATAGGTTTTGCACTGTCGTGTGTTCATTGTCATTTTCTTCTAGGAATTGTTTAATTTCTCCTTTGATTTCCTCAATGATCAGTTGGTTTTTTAGGTGTGTATTGTTTAGTCTCCATGTGTTCCTGTTTTTAGGGGTTTTTTTTCTGGTAGTTGATCTCCAGTCTCATTGCATTGTGGTCCGAGAAGATGGTTGATATAATTTCGGTTTTCTTGAACTGACTGAGGTTAGATTTGTGGCCCAAGATGTGGTCTATCCTGGAGAATGTTCCGTGAGCACTTGAGAAGAAAGTGTATTCTTCTGCTTTTGGATGGAACGTCCTAAAGATATCGATGAGGTCCATTTTTTCCAGTGTGGCATTTAAGGCTTGTGTTTCTTTATTAATTTTCTGTTTTGTTGATCTGTCCATTGGTGTGAGAGGAGTGTTAAAGTCTCCTACTATTATTGTGTTATTGTTGATTTCTTCTTTTATGTCTGAAAGTACCTGTCTTATGTATTGAGGTGCCCCTGTGTTGGGTGCATAGATATTCATGACTGTTATGTCTTCCTCTTGGATAGATCCCTTAATCATGATGTAGTGACCTGCCTTGTCTCTTTGAATCTTCTTTACTTTAAAGTCTATTTTGTCTGATATAAGGATTGCTACTCCAGCTCTCTTTTGATTTGCATTTGCATGAAATATCTTTTTCCAGCCTTTCACTTTCAGTCTATGAGTTTCTCTAGGTCTGAAGTGGGTCTTTTGTAAACAGCATATATATGGGTCTTGCTTCTGGATCCGTTCAGCCAGCCTGTGTCGTTTGGTTGGAGCATTTAGTCCATTTACGTTCAAAGTAATTATTGATACGAATGTTCCTATTGTCATCTTCTTAGAAATTTGAGGTTTGATTGGTAAGGCTTCTCCTACTCTTGTATTTATTGGCTATATCAGGCTGTTTAACACTTGTTGTAGGGCTGGTTTTGTGGTACAGAATTCTTTTAGTTTTTGCTTGTCTGTGAAGCTTTTGCCTTCACCATCGATTCTGAATGAGATTCTTGCTGGGTAGAGAATTCGTGGTTGGAGGTTGTTCTCTTTTAGCCGTTTAAGTGTATCTTGCCATTCTCTTCTGGCCTGTAGGGTTTCTGTTGAGAGATCCGCAGTTAAATGTATGGGGTTTCCTTTATATGTTATTTGTTGTTTGCTCCTAGCTGCTTTTAGTAATCTGTCTTTATATTTAGTCTGCGTTAGTTTGATTAGTATATGCCTTGGTGTGTTTCTTCTGGGGTTTCTCCTGTATGGAACTCTTTGTGCTTCCTGGACTTGGTTGACTATCTCCTTTCCCATGCTTGGGAAGTTTTCAACTATAACCTCTTCAAGAATTTTTTCATAGTCTTTCTTCTCTTCTTCTTCTTCTGGAACTCCTATAATTCTAATGTTGGTGCATTTGATATTGTCCCATAGGTCTCTGAGGCTATCCTCAGTTCTTTTAATTCTTTGGGCTTTGTTCTGTTCTTCAGCAGTTTTTTCCACCATTCTGTCTTCCAGCTCACTTATCCGTTCTTCAGGCTCTGATACTCTACTGTTGAGACCTTCTATAGTATTTTTGAGTTCAGCAATTGAGTTAGTTGTCTCCATTTGCTTATTTTTTATTTCTTGCATGTCTCTTCTCAATGCACTAATTTCCTCTAATATTCTGTTTTCGGTGTTTTGCATCCACATTAGTATAGCTTTTCTGAATTCTCTTTCAGATAGATTGTCTATCTCCTCCTCTGTCATTTGAAGTGGTGTTTCTCTAGCTTGGTCCTTCATTTGTACAGTGTTTCTCTGACGTTTCATTATTAGGTTAATTTTTGTTTCTTTGTGTGTGTCTGTGTGTATGGAATTCTTATTCCCACCAAAGTGGGTCTTTTAAACAGCATATATATGGGTCTTGCTTCTGGATACAGCCTGTGTCGTTTGGTTGGAGCATTTAGTTTCCTATTGATACGAATGTTCCTATTGTCATCTTCTTAGAAATTTGAGGTTTGATTGGTAAGGCTTCTCCTACTCTTGTATTTATTGGCTATATCAGGCTGTTTAACACTTGTTGTAGGGCTGGTTTTGTGGTACAGAATTCTTTTAGTTTTTGCTTGTCTGTGAAGCTTTTGCCTTCACCATCGATTCTGAATGAGATTCTTGCTGGGTAGAGAATTCGTGGTTGGAGGTTGTTCTCTTTTAGCCGTTTAAGTGTATCTTGCCATTCTCTTCTGGCCTGTAGGGTTTCTGTTGAGAGATCCGCAGTTAAATGTATGGGGTTTCCTTTATATGTTATTTGTTGTTTGCTCCTAGCTGCTTTTAGTAATCTGTCTTTATATTTAGTCTGCGTTAGTTTGATTAGTATATGCCTTGGTGTGTTTCTTCTGGGGTTTCTCCTGTATGGAACTCTTTGTGCTTCCTGGACTTGGTTGACTATCTCCTTTCCCATGCTTGGGAAGTTTTCAACTATAACCTCTTCAAGAATTTTTTCATAGTCTTTCTTCTCTTCTTCTTCTTCTGGAACTCCTATAATTCTAATGTTGGTGCATTTGATATTGTCCCATAGGTCTCTGAGGCTATCCTCAGTTCTTTTAATTCTTTGGGCTTTGTTCTGTTCTTCAGCAGTTTTTTCCACCATTCTGTCTTCCAGCTCACTTATCCGTTCTTCAGGCTCTGATACTCTACTGTTGAGACCTTCTATAGTATTTTTGAGTTCAGCAATTGAGTTAGTTGTCTCCATTTGCTTATTTTTTATTTCTTGCATGTCTCTTCTCAATGCACTAATTTCCTCTAATATTCTGTTTTCGGTGTTTTGCATCCACATTAGTATAGCTTTTCTGAATTCTCTTTCAGATAGATTGTCTATCTCCTCCTCTGTCATTTGAAGTGGTGTTTCTCTAGCTTGGTCCTTCATTTGTACAGTGTTTCTCTGACGTTTCATTATTAGGTTAATTTTTGTTTCTTTGTGTGTGTCTGTGTGTATGGAATTCTTATTCCCACCAGGCTTCTTGGTTGAATTCTCCCTTTGGGTTTCTGTTCTTGTAGAAGGGTTCAGTGGTTTGTGTCTTGGGTGGTGTTAGACCTTGTTTACAGGTGAATAATCTGTAGTGTTGTATGTTCTTTGGTCAGCTTAATTTTTACTAATTAATATTTTTCATTTAGTTACATTTAAATATTAAACTGTCCTTTAAGATAACTTGTAAATAATGTTAATTTTTAAAATTTCATTGATACATTGCCTTTATATGTTTTAAATGTGTAAATTGCTGTTTTTAAAAGTTTCTTTGCTCTCCAAAGATATTAACTGAGTTATCATTCTTGATTGGACCTCCAGAACATAGTTTAGGAAATATTAAGTATTCTTAACCTTTTATTGAGAAATTCCAGCCATCAGTGTGAGACTTATCCTGTGAAATGCTTCACCTCTAATATCACCTCTAATATATTCTTCATCTACTTATTTCTCTATATTAGGCTAGTTTTATAGTCCCTAGTTTTCATTACCAGATCACACCATACTGATGCCAGACATTTTTTATTGGGCTAATAAGTATGTTTAATTTTTTCTAATATGTGAAGAATTCAGGCAATAATTTATATTGTACTGTGGAGAGAGCAAAATGCAGTAGTTTTAAGATGTGTGCATGTAATTGTACTCTGTAGATGACATGTTACTGTTGCTAAATTATAACACAAATAGTATTACAGAAAAGTGAAGCTTGTGTGAAACCTTAGCCAGGAGATAATACATGATGCAAGAAACAGCTTACCTATTATGGCCAAAAAAGGGAAGTTTATCTTCTTTTTAAATGTTTTAATGCAAAAATAAACAATGGTCTCAATAATACTACCATAAGGAAGTGTTGGGATTATAGTGTTTGGACATAGACTACATTCTTTTCTGTTGCAAACTTCAGCTGAGGGTTGAGGATTTTATTTTGTGCAGAAACTTCATGTTTTAGACCCTGTAAATCCTGAGAAAGTGACTTTTCCAGTGCATGTATTTAGAAATTGTCTGGGAAGTCGGTAAATAGTCTTTTGTTTCATTATTAGGTTAATTTTTGTTTCTTTGTGTGTGACTGTGTGTTTGGAGTTCTTATTCTCACTTGGCTTCTTGGTTGAATTCTCTCTTTTGGTTTCTGTTCTTGTAGAAGGGTTCAGTGGTTTGTGTCTTGGGTGGTGTTAGACCTTGTTTACAGGTGAATAATCTGTAGTGTTGTATGTTCTTTGGTCAGCTTAATTTTTACTAATTAATATTTCTCATTTAGTTACATTTAAATATTAAACTGTCCTTTAAGATAACTTGTAAATAATGTTAATTTTTAAAATTTCATTGATACATTGCCTTTATATGTTTTAAATGTGTAAATTGCTGTTTTTAAAAGTTTCTTTGCTCTCCAAAGATATTAACTGAGTTATCATTCTTGATTGGACCTCCAGAACATAGTTTAGGAAATATTAAGTATTCTTAACCTTTTATTGAGAAATTCCAGCCATCAGTGTGAGACTTATCCTGTGAAATGCTTCACCTCTAATATCACCTCTAATATATTCTTCATCTACTTATTTCTCTATATTAGGCTAGTTTTATAGTCCCTAGTTTTCATTACCAGATCACACCATACTGATGCCAGACATTTTTTATTGGGCTAATAAGCATGTTTAATTTTTCTAATATGTGAAGAATTCAGGCAATAATTTATATTGTACTGTGGAGAGAGCAAAATGCAGTAGTTTTAAGATGTGTGCATGTAATTGTACTCTGTAGATGACATGTTACTGTTGCTAAATTATAACACAAATAGTATTACAGAAAAGTGAAGCTTGTGTGAAACCTTAGCCAGGAGATAATACATGATGCAAGAAACAGCTTACCTATTATGGCCAAAAAAGGGAAGTTTATCTTCTTTTTAAATGTTTTAATGCAAAAATAAACAATGGTCTCAATAATACTACCATAAGGAAGTGTTGGGATTATAGTGTTTGGACATAGACTACATTCTTTTCTGTTGCAAACTTCAGCTGAGGGTTGAGGATTTTATTTTGTGCAGAAACTTCATGTTTTAGACCCTGTAAATCCTGAGAAAGTGACTTTTCCAGTGCATGTATTTAGAAATTGTCTGGGAAGTCGGTAAATAGTCTTTTGTTTCATTTTTCTTTTTTTTTTTTCTTCAGAACAACCATTAGAAAAATATGGATTGTGGTTGTGCTATGTTGAGCTCCACGTTTTTATTTTTAAAAGACAGATTAATGCAATAGAGAAAATATAGTTTTTTATAATAATAACTTGGTTTTGAAACAGTTTGATAGGAAGAAAATCCATTTAACACATTAAAGCTGTGATCCTTTCAAACAAATCATTGGAGAGTTCATTTCACAGTTGAGAAAATGAGTGATTGGAGAGGAGAGGATGGGTCTCAAATTCAGATATTCCACTTCTGTTTGATCTTGGCCAAATTTTGTTACTTTTGTTTGATTCTTGGTTTTCTTATTTGTAATGTAGAGATAATACCAATCTAAAAAGACTGTAGCTGGTACAAAAATGAAGCAGGTTAGTATCACCTGCATGGTGACACTTTGAATTTGAGGGAAATTAATTGAAATTCCCAAGGAATTTTTTGATCATTTTTTCTTAGTGTTTTTAGGACGTGCATTTAAAAATACATACAGCAGGTGTGCAGTGTTGATCCTTGTATTTTTGCATTTTTAGAGAAAATCATGCAATTAGGAAGTTAAGATTCTTGTGATGATGATAACTTGTTTATGGAACACTTTGACTGGAATAGAAATTCTCTGCCACACATACTCAAAGACCACCTGGATTCCATTTATGCATAGGTATCCATTAGCCACTTAGCTTGTGTCTAGCACAGCACTGTGGAAGAGGATGGGGAGTGGGCTGAAGGAAAACACAGTATCAGATGATGGCTTTTGAGCAGTATTTGGGGAAGCCAAGTCAACTAGATAAAACCATGCAAATAACAATCATGCAATATATATTTGGGTGGGATTTTATTATACAACTATGTTACTAAAATTTAAGAGTCAGACTCTACTACGATGTAGGATTAAAGTTAGTAAATTTGTAAAAAACCTTCTATCAGAGTGACTGGTACAAAATAGAAGCCAAATAAGTAGTAGGTTTAAAATGTATCTACAAAAAGTTAAAAGCAAAATAAAGGTTAAAAAAAATGTATCTACATAAGTCATGTTTTTCTCCAAGAAATAGAAATATATATCTAAGAAGAAATCTGTAAAACTGAAGGTCAAATACCTCTCCCTTTGTGATGCAGTATTGAATATTTAGACTCTTAATCTGTTTGTCTACCATGCTTCCATGGGCATCAGAGTGGTGCTAATGGTACAGAACCGGCCTGCAAGTACAGGAGACTTAAGAGATGTGGGTTTGACCCTGGGTCAGGAAGATCCCCTGGAGGAGACCATGGCAATCCAGTGCAGTATTCTTGCCTGGAGAATCCCATAGACACAGGAACCTCATGGGCTACAGTTAATAGCATCACGAAAAGAGACTTAGCATGCATAGGTCTTTGCTTCTGTAGATTCTAGTCATATCATTATTAGTGATCATTACCTTATGTGTAACGTGCAGATTAGTGGTATATTCCCCTAATCAGACATCCTCATGGAAACTGATAAGCAATATAGTCTCCATCCATAACACAGAACATAAGACTTTGTTAATGGATAGTCATTGCATTAAGTAATGGGTTTTGACCTGCATGGTGACACTTTTTTTTCCCAAGGAATTTTTTGATCATTTTTTCTTAGTGTTTTTAGGACGTGCATTTAAAAATACATACAGCAGGTGTGCAGTGTTGATCCTTGTATTTTTGCATTTTTAGAGAAAATCATGCAATTAGGAAGTTAAGATTCTTGTGATGATGATAACTTGTTTATGGAACACTTTGACTGGAATAGAAATTCTCTGCCACACATACTCAAAGACCACCTGGATTCCATTTATGCATAGGTATCCATTAGCCACTTAGCTTGTGTCTAGCACAGCACTGTGGAAGAGGATGGGGAGTGGGCTGAAGGAAAACACAGTATCAGATGATGGCTTTTGAGCAGTATTTGGGGAAGCCAAGTCAACTAGATAAAACCATGCAAATAACAATCATGCAATATATATTTGGGTGGGATTTTATTATACAACTATGTTACTAAAATTTAAGAGTCAGACTCTACTACGATGTAGGATTAAAGTTAGTAAATTTGTAAAAAACCTTCTATCAGAGTGACTGGTACAAAATAGAAGCCAAATAAGTAGTAGGTTTAAAATGTATCTACAAAAAGTTAAAAGCAAAATAAAGGTTAAAAAAAATGTATCTACATAAGTCATGTTTTTCTCCAAGAAATAGAAATATATATCTAAGAAGAAATCTGTAAAACTGAAGGTCAAATACCTCTCCCTTTGTGATGCAGTATTGAATATTTAGACTCTTAATCTGTTTGTCTACCATGCTTCCATGGGCATCGCAGGTGGTGCTAATGGTACAGAACCTGCCTGCCAGTACAGGAGACTTAAGAGATGTGGGTTTGACCCTGGGTCAGGAAGATCCCCTGGAGGAGACCATGGCAATCCAGTGCAGTATTCTTGCCTGGAGAATCCCATAGACACAGGAACCTCATGGGCTACAGTTAATAGCATCACGAAAAGAGACTTAGCATGCATAGGTCTTTGCTTCTGTAGATTCTAGTCATATCATTATTAGTGATCATTACCTTATGTGTAACGTGCAGATTAGTGGTATATTCCCCTAATCAGACATCCTCATGGAAACTGATAAGCAATATAGTCTCCATCCATAACACAGAACATAAGACTTTGTTAATGGATAGTCATTGCATTAAGTAATGGGTTTTGAGCTGAGCATGGAAGGACACAGTAGATTTGCATTCATTGAAATGAGGATGCAAGAAATGATGGTACAGGGTGGTGTGATCGCCCCCGGAGTAGGAACAGTCTTTAGAGATGTGGAGGTTGAAATGAGCATATCATTTTGTTCATTCATTCAACAAACACTAAGCAGCTTTTTTTGTGCCAAATACTTGAGTAAAAACAGATAAAGCCTCTCCCTCTGGAATTTTTCAGACTAGTGGGAGAGATCAACATTAATCAAATGGTTGTAAAGTAAGTACACATTTATAACTGTGATAAATTCCATGAAGGAAAGGTACGTGGAGCTCTAAGTCAGCTTTTGACCTGATCAGAGAGGACAGAGTGTATGTGCAATTGAGTGATGAGAGAAGAGGGAGGATGTCTACCAGAAGGGCAGATTCCACCTGGTGGTCTCAAAGAAGGTTGTGGAGCTGGCACAAAGAGCTCTTTGGAGAAATTCTTGGGTTATCAGCCTGAGAAAGTCACTGGGGCCAGATCAGTAGGGCCTTGTAGGTCACACAGAGGAGAATTGACTTTCTTATAAGTCTTAACTATTGAAAGATCCTATATCTCTCTTTAAAATTAATTTTATTCAAGTGTAGCTGATTTGCAATGTTGTGTTAATTTCTGCTGTACAGTGAAGATTCAGTTATACACATAATCATTTCCATTAAGGTTTATCAGAGAATACTGAATATAGTTCCCTGTGCTACAGAGTAGGACCTTGTTTATCCATTCTATGTATGATAGCTTGTATCTGCTAATCCCAAATTCTCAGTGCATTCCTCTCCCTTGGCATCCACAAGTCTGTTCTCTATGAAAAGACACTAAATCTTTTTTTAAAAAGAATTGCAGTATAGCTGAGCAGAGTTCTCTGTGCTATACAGTAGGTCTTTGCTTCTGTAGATTCTAGTCATCATTATTAGTGATCATTACCTTATGTGTAACGTGCAGATTAGTGGTATATTCCCCTAATCAGACATCCTCATGGAAACTGATAAGCAATATAGTCTCCATCCATAACACAGAACATAAGACTTTGTTAATGGATAGTCATTGCATTAAGTAATGGGTTTTGAGCTGAGCATGGAAGGACACAGTAGATTTGCATTCATTGAAATGAGGATGCAAGAAATGATGGTACAGGGTGGTGTGATCGCCCCCGGAGTAGGAACAGTCTTTAGAGATGTGGAGGTTGAAATGAGCATATCATTTTGTTCATTCATTCAACAAACACTAAGCAGCTTTTTTTGTGCCAAATACTTGAGTAAAAACAGATAAAGCCTCTCCCTCTGGAATTTTTCAGACTAGTGGGAGAGATCAACATTAATCAAATGGTTGTAAGAGTAAGTACACATTTATAACTGTGATAAATTCCATGAAGGAAAGGTACGTGGAGCTCTAAGTCAGCTTTTGACCTGATCAGAGAGGACAGAGTGTATGTGCAATTGAGTGATGAGAGAAGAGGGAGGATGTCTACCAGAAGGGCAGATTCCACCTGGTGGTCTCAAAGAAGGTTGTGGAGCTGGCACAAAGAGCTCTTTGGAGAAATTCTTGGGTTATCAGCCTGAGAAAGTCACTGGGGCCAGATCAGTAGGGCCTTGTAGGTCACACAGAGGAGAATTGACTTTCTTATAAGTCTTAACTATTGAAAGATCCTATATCTCTCTTTAAAATTAATTTTATTCAAGTGTAGCTGATTTGCAATGTTGTGTTAATTTCTGCTGTACAGTGAAGATTCAGTTATACACATAATCATTTCCATTAAGGTTTATCAGAGAATACTGAATATAGTTCCCTGTGCTACAGAGTAGGACCTTGTTTATCCATTCTATGTATGATAGCTTGTATCTGCTAATCCCAAATTCTCAGTGCATTCCTCTCCCTTGGCATCCACAAGTCTGTTCTCTATGAAAAGACACTAAATCTTTTTTTAAAAAGAATTGCAGTATAGCTGAGCAGAGTTCTCTGTGCTATACAGTAGGTCCTTGTTGATTATCCATTGTACATATAGCAGACCCTAAATATTAAATGAGCAGTGAAGGGGTGGTGGAGATACCAGACTTTCATTTTGGTGTTTTGAAAAGCATGTTCTGGCTACATCAGGGACACTGCAATGGAGCAGGGCCAGAGTGGATTCTGCTTGAGGTTTCTTAGGGGCTGGTGCATTCCTTGAAGGCATGGACACCACTGCTAGTGATGAAGACAGAGTAGATGGATACTAGGACAAAGAATAATTAATAATAACTCATTACAGGTGATTTAGGAGGACTGAGCATCAAGGTTGAACAGTTAGTACTGAATGGGAAGACCTTAGACCAGATAGGTCAAACCCAATTACAAATGCTCTTTCACATCTCTGCCTTTACTCTACACATCTCTGCCTTTACTCTACTCATGTTTCCCCTTTAATTCCTTCAGTCAGTTGTTTATTCAGTGAATCATTTTCTTATTTTTTTCATTCACTCAGTTATTGAGTACCTACTGTGTGTCAAACACAATGCCAGATTTCCTTACTGATGTTAATTTCCCTTTTCTCTGTCTCTCAATCTGTCATAGTGTTTCTTACTAAAGGTCAGCTCAAAGCCTCTTCTTCCAAGAGCACACTGTGGATCTTCCCAGTTAGAAATAGTAGCCTTCACTCATATTTTCCCGCATTGACATTGCCTAGCTTTCAAGCATTAAGTCATTGCACTTTGGTTCAGTGGCATCACTAACTCAATGGATATGAGTCTGAGCAAGTTCTGGGAGATGGTGAAGGACAGGGAAGCCTGGCATGCTGCAGGCCATGGGGTTGAAAAGAGTTGGACATGACTGACAGAGTGAACTTTACCAATAGTCTTTGGTCAAAGAGCTTTTCTTCACATTTGGTATCTTTCACTAGAATAGAGTCCCACAAAATATAGGCACATGGTAAATGATTATCAATTGGGTTAAGATAAATGAAAGGAAACAAAAGTGGAAAAGCTTGTATCCAACAATTCTCAGTGCATTCCTCCCTTGGAATCCACAAGTCTGTTCTCTATGAAAAGACACTAAATCTTTTTTTAAAAAGAATTGCAGTATAGCTGAGCAGAGTTCTCTGTGCTATACAGTAGGTCCTTGTTGATTATCCATTGTACATATAGCAGACCCTAAATATTAAATGAGCAGTGAAGGGGTGGTGGAGATACCAGACTTTCATTTTGGTGTTTTGAAAAGCATGTTCTGGCTACATCAGGGACACTGCAATGGAGCAGGGCCAGAGTGGATTCTGCTTGAGGTTTCTTAGGGGCTGGTGCATTCCTTGAAGGCATGGACACCACTGCTAGTGATGAAGACAGAGTAGATGGATACTAGGACAAAGAATAATTAATAATAACTCATTACAGGTGATTTAGGAGGACTGAGCATCAAGGTTGAACAGTTAGTACTGAATGGGAAGACCTTAGACCAGATAGGTCAAACCCAATTACAAATGCTCTTTCACATCTCTGCCTTTACTCTACACATCTCTGCCTTTACTCTACTCATGTTTCCCCTTTAATTCCTTCAGTCAGTTGTTTATTCAGTGAATCATTTTCTTATTTTTTTCATTCACTCAGTTATTGAGTACCTACTGTGTGTCAAACACAATGCCAGATTTCCTTACTGATGTTAATTTCCCTTTTCTCTGTCTCTCAATCTGTCATAGTGTTTCTTACTAAAGGTCAGCTCAAAGCCTCTTCTTCCAAGAGCACACTGTGGATCTTCCCAGTTAGAAATAGTAGCCTTCACTCATATTTTCCCGCATTGACATTGCCTAGCTTTCAAGCATTAAGTCATTGCACTTTGGTTCAGTGGCATCACTAACTCAATGGATATGAGTCTGAGCAAGTTCTGGGAGATGGTGAAGGACAGGGAAGCCTGGCATGCTGCAGGCCATGGGGTTGAAAAGAGTTGGACATGACTGACAGAGTGAACTTTACCAATAGTCTTTGGTCAAAGAGCTTTTCTTCACATTTGGTATCTTTCACTAGAATAGAGTCCCACAAAATATAGGCACATGGTAAATGATTATCAATTGGGTTAAGATAAATGAAAGGAAACAAAAGTGGAAAATTTTCACAAGAGAAAACTAAATTTTCTCCAAATGATGATCATATTCCCATGAGGCCTTTAGCTTTGTGTGCTCTTTTCATTCTTCTTTTCATATAGGATCTTAAAACCCTCCATTCCTTGTAGTCGTGTTCTTTCAGACATCCTTGATGGTCTAGGTGATCAGACCTGCCCTAAGACAGATATGTCTTTCAGTGGCATGCTGGAGCCAGTTCATTCCAGCTCAGGAGACCCAGTTGTGCCCTCCTTTTCAGTGATGTTGCTTCAGTAGCTTGAAATTGGCCATGATGGCATTGTTCTCACCATGGAAACTGGCACCATAGATACCGATGCTTTATAGAGATTTGTCTTATTTTACTCAGAAAGCTATTTGTTATTTTCTAGCCCACCACTGCTGTGAATTCAAAATACAAAACAAAATTAACATTAATAGATTAATCCTCAGATATACCTGGGTGCACCATGTATGTCTGTGGGTGCACGCATGGATTGAAGTGATTTAGAGTTGTTTGTAAGACAGATGGAAACAGTGAAACTGTATCATTCTCATCTTCAGCTCGTACTTCATTTACTCAGTTGCTCATTCAGTCAGTGTACTACCAGTGAATGTAGGAGGGGATTGTCTCTTTCCTCAAATTGATTACAATCTAACTGGTGAGAGAGAGAGCAGAGATGCCTATTCAGTAGAATGAAGATGGATTCTAAATGAAAGGAGATATCATGCAGATGAAGAGAAGGATATAGATTTATGAACTATGTAGGAGATAAAACTAAGAGTGTTTGATAACCAATGAAAGAGTAAAGAATGGAGGATAAGTGGCAGTTTTCTAGATTGTGCTACTGGGTGGATAGTTGTCTCTCTCTAAAATGAGGATACAGTCAGGGACATGGGTTGAAGAAAGGTGTTGAAAGGCAAGGAGAGGTGGATGAAGGAGATAGTTTAATTAGGACCACGTTAATTTAAAGTTATTTCAGAATATTTGAATGTGCTTTGAAATATGCACTTGGAATTTGGGAAGGGATTGAGTCCTAGTGAATTAAAGTAATTACCATGTGCTAGTAATTAAAGCTGAACAAGAATATGATGGGGTATTAGTCAGGATCCCAGCAGGAAACAGATGTCATACTCAAATGGGTAATTAAGGAGAATTTGATGAGAAGACTATTCATAAAGGCTATGGGAAGGATTAAGGAAACCAACTGAGTTAGTGAACCACACTGGGATTAGAAATAGCAGAGAGTTTTTACCACTGTTAGGCCTGGAGGAACCCAAGGAAAGAACATGGACAAGTGGAATCTGTGGATGTGGCTGCGGGAGAGAGTTGCCCAATAGACCTGTGGCCTCCCCAGAGGAGTGTAGCCACTCCCAGGCCTTGGCCCATCAGGAAAAGAGCCTAGGGATATATCTGAGGATCTCTTTCTCTTCCTACTCTCTGCCCTTTGGCCTCCCATTAGCCAAACCTATAATGTAGCCAAAGGGCAAGGAACCCCCTTGAACCTACATAGAGGTCATCTTCCTTGGGCACAGAGTAAAGAAGGGTAGAGAATGGAACAGAGTGGGCCTACACTTGCAAGCGGAAAACAATGAGATGATCCAAAGAGATAGGTTCAGGACAGAACCTGTAAAAGCACCAACATTGAATAGACAGGTAGGAGGAGGAGCCTGAGAAACAGCATCCAGAAAAACAAGATGCAAACCAGAAGTGGGTCATTTTGCTGAAAGGAAGAATGACCTAAGAAAGAGGAAACAGTTGTTACACAAAAGGGAACAATCTAATAACAGAAATCCAAAAAATGTCCATAAAATTAGCTATTTAGGGACCTTGGTGACTATTTTCATTTCACGTTGTGATCTGATCAAACTTGAAATTGGTGGTAGCCGCATGAATAGATTTGTAAAATCGCATGTTATTGTTCTTGAGTCAGACATGAAAGGAGGGTAAGAAAATTTGTCACCCTAAACAGTGTACCCCTCCTCCCCCATATCCCCTGTTACATGTGTGCCCCTGACTCTGCAAGCACATAGTCTGAAAGGTACATGAGGGGAGAGGAGTAGTCTTCACCTTGAGTCCACTATGACATTGTCCAGAAAAGGAAGGTGATGCTAACTACCAGCACCACGTTAATTTAAAGTTATTTCAGAATATTTGAATGTGCTTTGAAATATGCACTTGGAATTTGGGAAGGGATTGAGTCCTAGTGAATTAAAGTAATTACCATGTGCTAGTAATTAAAGCTGAACAAGAATATGATGGGGTATTAGTCAGGATCCCAGCAGGAAACAGATGTCATACTCAAATGGGTAATTAAGGAGAATTTGATGAGAAGACTATTCATAAAGGCTATGGGAAGGATTAAGGAAACCAACTGAGTTAGTGAACCACACTGGGATTAGAAATAGCAGAGAGTTTTTACCACTGTTAGGCCTGGAGGAACCCAAGGAAAGAACATGGACAAGTGGAATCTGTGGATGTGGCTGCCGGAGAGAGTTGCCCAATAGACCTGTGGCCTCCCCAGAGGAGTGTAGCCACTCCCAGGCCTTGGCCCATCAGGAAAAGAGCCTAGGGATATATCTGAGGATCTCTTTCTCTTCCTACTCTCTGCCCTTTGGCCTCCCATTAGCCAAACCTATAATGTAGCCAAAGGGCAAGGAACCCCCTTGAACCTACATAGAGGTCATCTTCCTTGGGCACAGAGTAAAGAAGGGTAGAGAATGGAACAGAGTGGGCCTACACTTGCAAGCGGAAAACAATGAGATGATCCAAAGAGATAGGTTCAGGACAGAACCTGTAAAAGCACCAACATTGAATAGACAGGTAGGAGGAGGAGCCTGAGAAACAGCATCCAGAAAAACAAGATGCAAACCAGAAGTGGGTCATTTTGCTGAAAGGAAGAATGACCTAAGAAAGAGGAAACAGTTGTTACACAAAAGGGAACAATCTAATAACAGAAATCCAAAAAATGTCCATAAAATTAGCTATTTAGGGACCTTGGTGACTATTTTCATTTCACGTTGTGATCTGATCAAACTTGAAATTGGTGGTAGCCGCATGAATAGATTTGTAAAATCGCATGTTATTGTTCTTGAGTCAGACATGAAAGGAGGGTAAGAAAATTTGTCACCCTAAACAGTGTACCCCTCCTCCCCCATATCCCCTGTTACATGTGTGCCCCTGACTCTGCAAGCACATAGTCTGAAAGGTACATGAGGGGAGAGGAGTAGTCTTCACCTTGAGTCCACTATGACATTGTCCAGAAAAGGAAGGTGATGCTAACTACCAGCACCAAGATCAGAGTAACCCACTCCTTTCAGAAGCCTCTTGGAGGGCTTCCCCTGGTGGTCCAGTGGGTAAGGACACCGCCTTACAGTGCAAGGGGCGCCAGTTCGAGCCCTGGCCTGGGAAGATCCCACGTGCCGCAGAGTGGCTGGACGGATGTGTCCAATCACCGAGCCGGAGCTCTGGAGCGCATACGCCCAGAGCCGGTGCTCTGCAACGACAGACGCCACCGCGATGGGAGGCCCACAGGAGCCAAAGAACGAAGACGAATGAAAATAGAGAAATGAAAGACCAATAGAAGTGGCCCGCCCACGCCCTCCCTTCCCAACCTGCCCCCCCCAAAGTAAATAAATAAATAAATCTTTAAAAAAAAAAAAAAAAAAGAAGCCTCTTGGAGTCTGACAGTAGAAGATGCATGAGCAAGAGTTCAGTATTTTCTACTTCATAACTTGTCATGGATTATTTGACATAAATGATTAATAATACGAGACCTGATCTGGCACAGTTCAAGCAGATATTTCAGAGTGCAAAATATGACCTGGTTGTGAATTGACAAGGAGTTGGGAGTCATTTAAAGAAAAATAATAAATGTATTGAGTATACAATATCAGGAAACTAGTCTTTTTTTAAGTATAAATTAAATACATATAGGGAAGGGAACTGTGCATAGAAAACATCCCCTGAATATTTATGGTGAACAAAATAAAACTTAGATGCAAAAACATTTAGTCATGAGAATACTTGGTGCTAGAATTGTTTAAATTCTTTGATATTTCACCAAAGGATTAGTAACATTTGCCCTTTATGTCTCTAGTTTATTTTTGCAATTACAAAGTATAACTTCATTAATGAAACAACTACGCTAGAATTTTTACTATACCAACTTAGCCGCATGAATAGATTTGTAAAATCGCATGTTATTGTTCTTGAGTCAGACATGAAAGGAGGGTAAGAAAATTTGTCACCCTAAACAGTGTACCCCTCCTCCCCCATATCCCCTGTTACATGTGTGCCCCTGACTCTGCAAGCACATAGTCTGAAAGGTACATGAGGGGAGAGGAGTAGTCTTCACCTTGAGTCCACTATGACATTGTCCAGAAAAGGAAGGTGATGCTAACTACCAGCACCAAGATCAGAGTAACCCACTCCTTTCAGAAGCCTCTTGGAGGGCTTCCCCTGGTGGTCCAGTGGGTAAGGACACCGCCTTACAGTGCAAGGGGCGCCAGTTCGAGCCCTGGCCTGGGAAGATCCCACGTGCCGCAGAGTGGCTGGACGGATGTGTCCAATCACCGAGCCGGAGCTCTGGAGCGCATACGCCCAGAGCCGGTGCTCTGCAACGACAGACGCCACCGCGATGGGAGGCCCACAGGAGCCAAAGAACGAAGACGAATGAAAATAGAGAAATGAAAAACCAATAGAAGTGGCCCGCCCCCTCCCCCGCCCTCCCCAACCCGACCCCCCCCCAAAAAAAAAAAAAAAAAAAATCTTTAAAAAAAAAAAAAAAAAAGAAGCCTCTTGGAGTCTGACAGTAGAAGATGCATGAGCAAGAGTTCAGTATTTTCTACTTCATAACTTGTCATGGATTATTTGACATAAATGATTAATAATACGAGACCTGATCTGGCACAGTTCAAGCAGATATTTCAGAGTGCAAAATATGACCTGGTTGTGAATTGACAAGGAGTTGGGAGTCATTTAAAGAAAAATAATAAATGTATTGAGTATACAATATCAGGAAACTAGTCTTTTTTTAAGTATAAATTAAATACATATAGGGAAGGGAACTGTGCATAGAAAACATCCCCTGAATATTTATGGTGAACAAAATAAAACTTAGATGCAAAAACATTTAGTCATGAGAATACTTGGTGCTAGAATTGTTTAAATTCTTTGATATTTCACCAAAGGATTAGTAACATTTGCCCTTTATGTCTCTAGTTTATTTTTGCAATTACAAAGTATAACTTCATTAATGAAACAACTACGCTAGAATTTTTACTATACCAACTTAGCCGTCACTTTGACAAACTCCTTTTAAGACTGTTATTCTCTGTGCCCCCTTTCTCTATGTATTATATATGCCATTCTATATATGCCATATATAGTTTCCCTTGTTAGCGTTATATAATGGGCATTCTCTCTCTTACTTTGAAGCATCATTCTTAGTGGTTGAATAATAGCCTGTCCAGAAGATACAAAATGGTCTTCTTAGTTTTCTCCGTGTTTCTGGGAGTTTGTATTTTCCCATGTTTTATCAGTCTACTTAGGATGAGCTCTTCATACCCAGAATTTTTCCACAAGTATTGGGTTGTTTCCTTAGGAAATCTTTTGGAATTCCTGTAATCAAATTTACTAGAAGCAGAAACTGGTAGAAATCTTGATGCAATTTAGAGCTAGTTGACATTACTGTTTCTTAAGCTGACCTTTGAATATACAGTTTTAATTTCTTCACTTTGTATCTCTAACAATTTCTTTAACTAAGTAAATTAGTGTTTTTTATCTTTGAACCTGTAGAATTCAAATGGTAGTAACTCTGGGTAAGAGGAAGATTTAACAAACTGACTTAAAACCCATCATCCCTGAGTACAAAGCTAAAGATTGAATAAGATTTGAATACATGGTTCTTTAAGTCATTATCTGTGATGTGCTTCCATCAAATTAAGACTTGCTGTAACACTTCAAACTAGATTAAAAATGCTAAGATGTGAGCTTGTAATGATACCCATTATAACACATGCTATGAAACCAGGATATAGGCTTCCCTGGTGATCCAGTGGGTAAAGAGTCCACCTTGCAGTACAAGGAATGCCGGTTTGATCCCTGGCCCAGGAAGATCACACGTGCCACCGAGCAGCTGGAGCAGTGTGTCCAATTATGAGCCAGTGCTCTGGAGCACGAGAGCTCAAAGCCAGTGCTCTGCAGCGAGTTAAAAGGGGCCAAAATCAAATAACAACAACAAAAAAGCAGAATGTAATTGTTATCAACCAGTGCTTGTTTAATGGACTTAGCTCTCGCCTCAGTAAACATTGCAGAACTCAAGCATGTGGCACATATTTTTTGTGCTTTGCTCTTTTACACTTCTGAGAATGTGTTGATTTTTCATATCTGGTGTTTTTATTTGGCTAGTCTGATGGCATTTTTCATCTTTTGCATTTAATTTTCTCCCCCTACTGTTAGTATATTCTGCCTATCTTAATTATCATGAGTTTTTTTTATCCATATTGCAGTAATTCTTTTGAATTTTCCCAAACTACTTGCATGTGCATTCAGCCATCATTCTATTTCTCAAGCTTATTAAACATGTAATTACAATTAAATGAAATACATGTTCAGATTATATAAAATCATTTAAGTAAATGATTAAAGGACCCAGACAGCCCTTTAAATATTTTCATACTGTATAAAATAGGTAAAAATCTGTAATTTTGCACATTTTTAAAAATGTTTTTACTTTTGAATCCAAATTAAGTCAATGACTGCCTGAAATACAAACAGTTTCATAAACTCTCAGGAAATACCACCATGCATCAGTCTAAGATGGTTCAACATTTACAAGTTAATAGGTATAGTAACTGGGCTTCTCTGGTGGCTCAGATTGGTAAAGAATCTGCCCACAGTGTAGGAGACCCAGATTTGATTCCTGCATTGGGAAGATCAGCTGGAGAAAGGAATGGCTACCCACGCCAGTACTCTTGCCTGGAGAATCTCATGGACAGAGGAGGTGGGGCGGGGGCGGGCTACAGTCCACAGGGTTACAAAGAGTCAGACACGACTGAGCAACTATCACTTTCAGGCATAGTGACCACTGGATGCTTTTCCCTTATAACACATGCAAAACCAGGATATAGGCTTCCTGGATCAGTGGGTAAAGAGTCCACCTTGCAGTACAAGGAATGCCGGTTTGATCCCTGGCCCAGGAAGATCACACGTGCCACCGAGCAGCTGGAGCAGTGTGTCCAATTATGAGCCAGTGCTCTGGAGCACGAGAGCTCAAAGCCAGTGCTCTGCAGCGAGTTAAAAGGGGCCAAAATCAAATAACAACAACAAAAAAGCAGAATGTAATTGTTATCAACCAGTGCTTGTTTAATGGACTTAGCTCTCGCCTCAGTAAACATTGCAGAACTCAAGCATGTGGCACATATTTTTTGTGCTTTGCTCTTTTACACTTCTGAGAATGTGTTGATTTTTCATATCTGGTGTTTTTATTTGGCTAGTCTGATGGCATTTTTCATCTTTTGCATTTAATTTTCTCCCCCTACTGTTAGTATATTCTGCCTATCTTAATTTTCATGAGTTTTTTATCCATATTGCAGTAATTCTTTTGAATTTTCCCAAACTACTTGCATGTGCATTCAGCCATCATTCTATTTCTCAAGCTTATTAAACATGTAATTACAATTAAATGAAATACATGTTCAGATTATATAAAATCATTTAAGTAAATGATTAAAGGACCCAGACAGCCCTTTAAATATTTTCATACTGTATAAAATAGGTAAAAATCTGTAATTTTGCACATTTTTAAAAATGTTTTTACTTTTGAATCCAAATTAAGTCAATGACTGCCTGAAATACAAACAGTTTCATAAACTCTCAGGAAATACCACCATGCATCAGTCTAAGATGGTTCAACATTTACAAGTTAATAGGTATAGTAACTGGGCTTCTCTGGTGGCTCAGATTGGTAAAGAATCTGCCCACAGTGTAGGAGACCCAGATTTGATTCCTGCATTGGGAAGATCAGCTGGAGAAAGGAATGGCTACCCACGCCAGTACTCTTGCCTGGAGAATCTCATGGACAGAGGAGGTGGGGCGGGGGGGGGGGAGGGCTACAATTCACAGGGTTACAAAGAGTCAGACACGACTGAGCAACTATCACTTTCAGGCATAGTGACCACTGGATGCTTTTTCATCCATTGGGCAAAGTGATCAGAAGAAAACCATGTTCAGCTGAATTTTGGGAAAATACTGACACAGATAAACTTAGTAGACTCGCTGTTTTTATTGAGAATATTATTAAAGCTTTTAGGTTCAGAAAAGGTTCAGAGAAGATGCAGACATTTCCCATATACCCCTTACCCCTGAACATAGACAACTTTCTCATAATCAACATTCTACACAAGAGAAACACATATTTTGTAGCTGATGAACTTGTATTGATTGACACATCACAGCTACTCAAAGTCTATAGTTTACAGTATGGTTCACTCTTTGTGTTTATTATACATCCTATGAGTTTGGACATAATGCAGGTGTCCATCCATATAGGATCACACAGGATATTTTCACTACTCTAAAAATCTTCTGGACTCTGCCCATTTCATCTCTTTCCATCCCTTTAACTTCTGGTAAATACTGGTCTTTTAACTGTCTCTACAGCTTTTACTTTTCCAGAATATCATATAGGTGGAATCATACAGTATGTAGCCTCTTCAGATTGGTTTCTTTCTTTTATTAATGTGAATTTAAGATTTTTCCTATGTATTTCTATGACTTGATAGCTAATTTCTCTTTAATACTGAATAATATTCCATTGCCTGGATATTATTGAATAATACCCCAGTTTATTGATCCATTCACCTACTCTTGATTTCCTCCAAGCTTTTTTTTCTTTTTTAATTTTAGCCTCTTTTTATTGCTTGATTGATTTAATTTTCATCCATCTTTATTCTTCAGCCTATGTGGGCCTCTCACTGCAGTGACCTCTCTCACTGCAGAACACTGGCTCTGGGCACATGTGCTCCAGAGCGCCGGCTTGTAGTTGGATACACCGGTCTAACTGCTCTGCTGCATGTGGAATCTTCCTGGGCCAGGGATCAAACCAGCGCTCCCTGCACTGCAAGGTGGAGTCTTTACCCACTAGATCACTAGAAAAGCCTGATTTCCTCTGAGTTTTAACAATTATTAATAGGTAGTAGTTTAGTCACTAAGTTGTGTTTGAATCTTGCGATTCCATGGACTTAGCCAGCTATAGGTTTCATGCAACTATCACTTTCAGGCATAGTGACCACTGGATGCTTTTTCATCCATTGGGCAAAGTGATCAGAAGAAAACCATGTTCAGCTGAATTTTGGGAAAATACTGACACAGATAAACTTAGTAGACTCGCTGTTTTTATTGAGAATATTATTAAAGCTTTTAGGTTCAGAAAAGGTTCAGAGAAGATGCAGACATTTCCCATATACCCTTACCCCTGAACATAGACAACTTTCTCATAATCAACATTCTACACAAGAGAAACACATATTTTGTAGCTGATGAACTTGTATTGATTGACACATCACAGCTACTCAAAGTCTATAGTTTACAGTATGGTTCACTCTTTGTGTTTATTATACATCCTATGAGTTTGGACATAATGCAGGTGTCCATCCATATAGGATCACACAGGATATTTTCACTACTCTAAAAATCTTCTGGACTCTGCCCATTTCATCTCTTTCCATCCCTTTAACTTCTGGTAAATACTGGTCTTTTAACTGTCTCTACAGCTTTTACTTTTCCAGAATATCATATAGGTGGAATCATACAGTATGTAGCCTCTTCAGATTGGTTTCTTTCTTTTATTAATGTGAATTTAAGATTTTTCCTATGTATTTCTATGACTTGATAGCTAATTTCTCTTTAATACTGAATAATATTCCATTGCCTGGATATTATTGAATAATACCCCAGTTTATTGATCCATTCACCTACTCTTGATTTCCTCCAAGCTTTTTTTTCTTTTTTAATTTTAGCCTCTTTTTATTGCTTGATTGATTTAATTTTCATCCATCTTTATTCTTCAGCCTATGTGGGCCTCTCACTGCAGTGACCTCTCTCACTGCAGAACACTGGCTCTGGGCACATGTGCTCCAGAGCGCCGGCTTGTAGTTGGATACACCGGTCTAACTGCTCTGCTGCATGTGGAATCTTCCTGGGCCAGGGATCAAACCAGCGCTCCCTGCACTGCAAGGTGGAGTCTTTACCCACTAGATCACTAGAAAAGCCTGATTTCCTCTGAGTTTTAACAATTATTAATAGGTAGTAGTTTAGTCACTAAGTTGTGTTTGAATCTTGCGATTCCATGGACTGTAGCCTACCAGGCTCCTCTGTTCATGGAATTCACCAGGCAGGAAGACTGGAGTTCGTTGCATTTCCTTCCAGATCCAGGATTCGAACCCTGGTCTAATGTATTGCAGGCAGATTCTTTGCCAACTGAGCTACTCAGGTCTCCTGCATTGCAGGTGGATTCTTTATAAGCTGAGCTACCAAGGAAGCCCAATTATAAATAAAGTTGATATAAATATACAAGGTCTGTATAGTCAAAGGTATATTTCTAGTAGTCATGTATGGATGTGAAAGTTGGACCGTGAAGAAGGCTAAGCGCTGAAGAATTAATGCTTTTGAATTGTGGCTCTGGAGCAGACTCTTGAGAGTTCCTTACACTGCAAGGAGATCAAACCAGTCAATCCCAAAGGAAATCAACCCTGAATATTCATTGGAAGGACTGATGCTAAAGCTGAAGCTTCCAGTCAGGTGGCTTTGGCCACTTGATGTGAAGAGGTGATTTGTTGGAAAAGATCCTGATGCTGGGAAAGATTGAAGGCAAAAAGACAAGAGAAAGGCAGAGGATGAAATGCTTGGACAGTACCATTGACTCAGTGGGCTTGAGTTCGATCAAAGTCTAGGAGATAGTGAAAGATAGGGAAGCCTGGTGTGCTATAGTCCATGGGGTCGCAAAGAGTTTGACACGACTTAATCAACTAAACAACAGCAGACTTCCATGGGCAGATTTTTGTGTGGACGTAAGTTTTCCACTCCTTTGGGTAAATACCAAAGAGCGTGATTGCTAGAATGCAAGGTGAGAATATGCTTAGTTTTGTGAGAAACTGCTGAACTGTCTTCCCAAAAAGCCTGTACTCTTTTGGATTTCCACCAGTAATGAGTAAGAGTTCCTGTTGCCCCACATCTTCTCCAGGATTTGGTATTGGTGTTTCAGATTTTGGTCATTCTAATAGGTATGGTGATATGTCGCTGTCCTTTTAATTTTCATTTCCTTGATAATATGAGGGTAGACTCAGTTTTATAAAATGTCTTCCATACCTAAAATCACAAAGTTTTCTGCCCTTCAGATACAAATGGACAAATGTGTATGTATATTTCTTTTTTTTTTTTTTTGGCCTCTATTGGTTTTTCATTTATTTATTTTCATCCATCTTTATTCTTTAGCCATTGCAGTGACCTCTCTCGTTGCAGAGCACCAGCTCTAGGCACATGTGCTCCAGAGTGCTGGCTCGTAATTGTTCATACCTGTCTAGGGAAGCCCGTGTGTATATTTCTTCATAGCTAATATCAGAAGGCTAATTGGAGTTTAGCTCCTTGGTGCTTTTCTTGTTAGCATTTTGTTTTTCAAACTGAAATGTAGCCTGGTACATTGATTTTTCTATAATAGGTAAATTCATTTTAAGATAGGAGTTTTCAGAACATGAGGGAAGAATTGTAACTAAAGGTATCTTAGTTACTTTGAATATTCAGTGAAGAAGGCTAAGCGCTGAAGAATTAATGCTTTTGAATTGTGGCTCTGGAGCAGACTCTTGAGAGTTCCTTACACTGCAAGGAGATCAAACCAGTCAATCCCAAAGGAAATCAACCCTGAATATTCATTGGAAGGACTGATGCTAAAGCTGAAGCTTCCAGTCAGGTGGCTTTGGCCACTTGATGTGAAGAGGTGATTTGTTGGAAAAGATCCTGATGCTGGGAAAGATTGAAGGCAAAAAGACAAGAGAAAGGCAGAGGATGAAATGCTTGGACAGTACCATTGACTCAGTGGGCTTGAGTTCGATCAAAGTCTAGGAGATAGTGAAAGATAGGGAAGCCTGGTGTGCTATAGTCCATGGGGTCGCAAAGAGTTTGACACGACTTAATCAACTAAACAACAGCAGACTTCCATGGGCAGATTTTTGTGTGGACGTAAGTTTTCCACTCCTTTGGGTAAATACCAAAGAGCGTGATTGCTAGAATGCAAGGTGAGAATATGCTTAGTTTTGTGAGAAACTGCTGAACTGTCTTCCAAAATGCCTGTACTCTTTTGGATTTCCACCAGTAATGAGTAAGAGTTCCTGTTGCCCCACATCTTCTCCAGGATTTGGTATTGGTGTTTCAGATTTTGGTCATTCTAATAGGTATGGTGATATGTCGCTGTCCTTTTAATTTTCATTTCCTTGATAATATGAGGGTAGACTCAGTTTTATAAAATGTCTTCCATACCTAAAATCACAAAGTTTTCTGCCCTTCAGATACAAATGGACAAATGTGTATGTATATTTCTTTTTTTTTTTTTTTGGCCTCTATTGGTTTTTCATTTATTTATTTTCATCCATCTTTATTCTTTAGCCATTGCAGTGACCTCTCTCGTTGCAGAGCACCAGCTCTAGGCACATGTGCTCCAGAGTGCTGGCTCGTAATTGTTCATACCTGTCTAGGGAAGCCCGTGTGTATATTTCTTCATAGCTAATATCAGAAGGCTAATTGGAGTTTAGCTCCTTGGTGCTTTTCTTGTTAGCATTTTGTTTTTCAAACTGAAATGTAGCCTGGTACATTGATTTTTCTATAATAGGTAAATTCATTTTAAGATAGGAGTTTTCAGAACATGAGGGAAGAATTGTAACTAAAGGTATCTTAGTTACTTTGAATATTCAGTGAATAATAGAAAAGCGTTTTCAACATATGGAACATCATTAACATGTATTCCTTTTTGTTGATCTTGGAGTTTCTTTTAAACCAGTCTCTGCCTCTGATCCATACATTAACAGTCTTGAGTGAAAGTTTTCACTATGAATGATACAATATAACTTTTATAATCCTTACATATGAAAAGGCTAATGAAATTAACTCATTTATTCTTTTGTCCATGAAATATTTATAGGTACCTACTATACTTATAAAATGCTTTGGGGTATAAACTTAATTTACATGCAAAGTCTATGCAACCTAGTTTACTTACCCTCTAAAATAAATTTATGAGGTTTATAAGGATCACATAACGGGTTTTTGTTTAATCAATCCTCCACAGATTACCCAGTCTGCTTCATTGATTTTCATTCTCAGTAAAAGGATTTTTAAAGTCTATAAAATAGTAGTCAAAATGCCTGAGGATAAAACTAGGCATGCCAAATAATGAAATTAACAAGGTTCAGTGGATCTACAAGACCCAATAGCCTCTTTAATAATAAGAAAATAAATATTATCCCTCAAAGATACTGTGTGGGGGCTTAGGTTGGAGAAAAGTAAACTCATAGTTCAAAGTCAGGGGAAACACTTACTATCATTATAAGTTCCCTGAGGTTTCCTGCCTTTCTCAAAATGTACTGTAATTTAAAGTCAGAATAACATTAATTACCACTTGAGTGTATAATGATGCATTTTCATTATTTAGTGCTTATTAAGTAGTATGAGTTTCCCAAGTAGCCCAGTGGTAAAGAATTTACCAGCCAATACAGGAGATGCAAGAGATGCAGGTTCTATCTCTGGGTCGGAAAGATCCCCTGGAGGAGAAAATGACAACCCATTCCAGTATTCTTGCCTGAAAGATCCTATGGACAGAGGAGCCTGGTGGACTACAGTCCATGAGGTCACAAAGATTCAGACTCAACTGAGGGACTGAGCATACATACATAAGTAGTGTTTGGTGCTCTTTGAAGAAATTAAGCTAACAAAGGTAAATTTTTCCCACCTTAGAGATTTTGAAATGCTGGTTAACTACATTTTTTGGAACATAATCCTAAACTACTCTCATTGCCACTTTACTGATCCAGATACTTTCTTTGCAGGGGTCAGGGATTCTCATGCTGAGGGCAAATCTCCAAAAGTACTAGAAACTGTTGCTGTGACCAGTTATAAGCACACAGACCTGCCCCAGGGGGAGAATGGGGACCATGACTCCCTCTGTGCTCATCACAGATCACACACTTTTTTGGTAGCCAAAACCCTCATTCCCGAAGAATGTGGGTTTGAAAAGGGCTAAGATGCTTTAATGCAGGAGACCCAGATTCAATCCCTGGGTCAGGAAGATCCCCTGGAGAAGGGAATAGCTACCCACTCCAATATTCTTGCCTGGAGAATTCCATGGACAGAGGAGCCTGGTGGGCTACAGTCCATGGGGTTGCAAAGGGTCGGACACAACTGAGTGACTCACACTCAGAAGATGCCTTATGGATGTTGACTCTCAAGGCGGGTTGGGGGGTGAGGGGAAAAAGACAAGTGAGAAATTCAAATTTAGAATCCATCTGGAAGTGGTCTGTTTGGTAATTATACACTCAGTCATTCCAGAAGCACTTTTATTACCTCCTGGGAAAATCCTGGGAACATGGTGTTATTGGTTGATAACTTCTCAGGGGCATTAAATAAGTGGGTCTGTGCTTAGGTGATTTGACGTGATAGATTTGAAAATGAATTCATCTTCTATATTTATATTGAAATATATTAATCCTCCTCTTTAGTCATCTGGATTTCATTTGTGTATAATCTTACCTAATTAGCTGCTATGATGCTGCTGATGTTCACTACAAGAAGAGTGGATGGGGGAAATGCTCTGTATGTAGATTGTGAGCAGAGCTACTTTTGGCCTCCTCTGACCCCAAGATACGTCATTTACATAGTGCTACGCTAGGACGTCTACTTTGTTTACTTGGGAAATTTGGTTTTTGATGTTCGTTGTGTGAAAATGTGATGTGATAAACAGCAGGATATGTATAAAAATGGAAGGTATGAACACCAATTATGGTATAATTTAATCTTCCAATTTAGAAAGAAGATGTGTTTTCTTTGGTACCACAGAATTGAAAGATAAACTCAAATTCAGTCAAATGCATTTCCAATCTAAAGATAAACTGTTAAATAATGCACAAATATCACTCTCTCAGCTTCTTTAATAGCCTCTTTTATTTTTGAATACTGGGGTTTCCCAGGATATTATTATGGGTCCTTTTATAAATTCAAGTTATTTATTGAATTCTTTCATCTTAGTTTTCTTCCACTGCACTGTGGGATACCTTAACCCCAAACTTGATTTTATCAGTTAAGGCTTTTCAGCCAGCCCAGTGCTCCATATTCATCTCTGTCAGTGTTCTCAACTGTCCAGTCCATGGTCCCATCAGATGCTCCAAACCTCCACCTCAAACCCAGGACCCAAACTTATCCCTCCCCAGACATCAGAACTTCCGTAGCCACCGTTATCTGTGGTCTCAGGGAATGAATTCAGAGACTTAAGTTGTTCAATTCAGAAAGCTCAGATCAGCCCAAATTCCGCTGCTCTCACTCCCTCCCCAAACATTTAGTCATCCTGCCCCATTTCCTGGCTTTTCCGGAAAAGACAAGTGAGAAATTCAAATTTAGAATCCATCTGGAAGTGGTCTGTTTGGTAATTATACACTCAGTCATTCCAGAAGCACTTTTATTACCTCCTGGGAAAATCCTGGGAACATGGTGTTATTGGTTGATAACTTCTCAGGGGCATTAAATAAGTGGGTCTGTGCTTAGGTGATTTGACGTGATAGATTTGAAAATGAATTCATCTTCTATATTTATATTGAAATATATTAATCCTCCTCTTTAGTCATCTGGATTTCATTTGTGTATAATCTTACCTAATTAGCTGCTATGATGCTGCTGATGTTCACTACAAGAAGAGTGGATGGGGGAAATGCTCTGTATGTAGATTGTGAGCAGAGCTACTTTTGGCCTCCTCTGACCCCAAGATACGTCATTTACATAGTGCTACGCTAGGACGTCTACTTTGTTTACTTGGGAAATTTGGTTTTTGATGTTCGTTGTGTGAAAATGTGATGTGATAAACAGCAGGATATGTATAAAAATGGAAGGTATGAACACCAATTATGGTATAATTTAATCTTCCAATTTAGAAAGAAGATGTGTTTTCTTTGGTACCACAGAATTGAAAGATAAACTCAAATTCAGTCAAATGCATTTCCAATCTAAAGATAAACTGTTAAATAATGCACAAATATCACTCTCTCAGCTTCTTTAATAGCCTCTTTTATTTTTGAATACTGGGGTTTCCCAGGATATTATTATGGGTCCTTTTATAAATTCAAGTTATTTATTGAATTCTTTCATCTTAGTTTTCTTCCACTGCACTGTGGGATACCTTAACCCCAAACTTGATTTTATCAGTTAAGGCTTTTCAGCCAGCCCAGTGCTCCATATTCATCTCTGTCAGTGTTCTCAACTGTCCAGTCCATGGTCCCATCAGATGCTCCAAACCTCCACCTCAAACCCAGGACCCAAACTTATCCCTCCCCAGACATCAGAACTTCCGTAGCCACCGTTATCTGTGGTCTCAGGGAATGAATTCAGAGACTTAAGTTGTTCAATTCAGAAAGCTCAGATCAGCCCAAATTCCGCTGCTCTCACTCCCTCCCCAAACATTTAGTCATCCTGCCCCATTTCCTGGCTTTTCCTGGAGGCTCAGACATAAAAGAATCTGCTTGCAGTGCAGGAAACCCAGATTCAGTCTCTGGGTCGAGAAGATCCCCTGGAGAAGAGAATGGGTACCCACTCCAGTATTCTTGCCTGGAGAAGTGCTTGGATAGAGGAGCTTGGAAGGCTACAGTCCAGGGGGTTGCAGAATCGGATATGACTGAGCCACTAAATACATACACACACACCACATTTCCTAAAATCTCTCTCTTAATCCGTTATCTTTCTTTTAAATCACCTCTGTGACCTTAGCCCTGGTTCTTTCTTTTTGCCTAAACAGATGTACTGAATGCTTAGTTAGACTTCAGTCTCCTAGTCTTTTCTACCTGTCCTCCTCCCTTGACTTCAAATCTTATTTTTTAAATTAATTTATGTTCATCAAAGAATGATTGATTTATAATATTGTATTGATTTCTGCCATGTATCAACATAAATCAGTCATAGGTCCCACCCCTCTAGGTTTTTGTAGAAAACTTGTGTTTAAAGATCACAATATGGGGCCTCTCTGGTGGTCCAGTGGGTAAAGAGTCCACCTTGCAGTGCAAGGGGCACCAGTTCGATCCCTGGCACAGGAGGATCCCATGTGCCGCGAAGCAGCTGTACCAGTGTGTCCACTCTGAAGCGCATGCGCCTGGAACCGGTGCTCTGTGGTGAGAGAGGCCATTGCAATGGGAGACCCACACAGGCCAAAGAATTAAGATGGATCAGAATAAATAAATGAAGGCCCAATAAAAGAGGCCAAAACTTTAAAAAAAAAAAAAAGCACAATATGATCAAATCACTTCTTTGTTTAAACTTTTTCATTGGGTTCCCATCAGGTACACCTGAGCCTTAATAATACTGGGTAACTTTTGCACCCTCATCTTGAAACACATCTCTCAGTAGCTGGGCAGGGAATATGTTTTTATCTCCTTCTCCGTATCTTTACATGTCCTGTTTCTTCTTTCTGGAGGGCCATGTCTTGCCATGTTTCTCATTCCTTAAGATAAATGTCTTCTTCTTTTGGTTATTTCCTGAGATCCTCCATCTCTACAGGAGTAGAGTTACTATGATGCCTTTCAGGACCATTTTGTTCCTTTCTCGTAGAATATACCGCATATCACTTGTGTTTATATGATAATCTGGTCTATTTCCTCACATATATAGTGATGGCTTTGAGAGCAGGAACTGTCTTATTTATCACTGTCTTGATAGGAATGGTCATATTCAGTATAAGTCAACAAATATTTACTAAGCATCTACTGTGTGCTTGGTAATATATGCTTGTAACACATCAATAACCAAAACAAAGAATCCCTGCTCACACAAATTTTGTTCTGGCATTTAATGTTTGCTTGGTGTCAAGAAAGAAAGGAGGGAGAGAGAACAGAGAAAGAAGGAAGGAAAGCATGCCTTGAGATGAAATGTGGTTACAAATGCTTTGAAAGGAAACTAACATATTTTTGGTTGAGAATTCAAGATATCCAAATATCAGTATGTAGAAAAGGAAGCAGATCTCTTGAGATTTTATTTTGTTTTGTTTTCCTCATGCTAACTGTCACTCAAGGACTTTATTATGTAGAACTTGTGTTCTAAAGAATCACAATATGGGGCCTCTCTGGTGGTCCAGTGGGTAAAGAGTCCACCTTGCAGTGCAAGGGGCACCAGTTCGATCCCTGGCACAGGAGGATCCCATGTGCCGCGAAGCAGCTGTACCAGTGTGTCCACTCTGAAGCGCATGCGCCTGGAACCGGTGCTCTGTGGTGAGAGAGGCCATTGCAATGGGAGACCCACACAGGCCAAAGAATTAAGATGGATCAGAATAAATAAATGAAGGCCCAATAAAAGAGGCCAAAACTTTAAAAAAAAAAAAAAGCACAATATGATCAAATCACTTCTTTGTTTAAACTTTTTCATTGGGTTCCCATCAGGTACACCTGAGCCTTAATAATACTGGGTAACTTTTGCACCCTCATCTTGAAACACATCTCTCAGTAGCTGGGCAGGGAATATGTTTTTATCTCCTTCTCCGTATCTTTACATGTCCTGTTTCTTCTTTCTGGAGGGCCATGTCTTGCCATGTTTCTCATTCCTTAAGATAAATGTCTTCTTCTTTTGGTTATTTCCTGAGATCCTCCATCTCTACAGGAGTAGAGTTACTATGATGCCTTTCAGGACCATTTTGTTCCTTTCTCGTAGAATATACCGCATATCACTTGTGTTTATATGATAATCTGGTCTATTTCCTCACATATATAGTGATGGCTTTGAGAGCAGGAACTGTCTTATTTATCACTGTCTTGATAGGAATGGTCATATTCAGTATAAGTCAACAAATATTTACTAAGCATCTACTGTGTGCTTGGTAATATATGCTTGTAACACATCAATAACCAAAACAAAGAATCCCTGCTCACACAAATTTTGTTCTGGCATTTAATGTTTGCTTGGTGTCAAGAAAGAAAGGAGGGAGAGAGAGAACAGAGAAAGAAGGAAGGAAAGCATGCCTTGAGATGAAATGTGGTTACAAATGCTTTGAAAGGAAACTAACATATTTTTGGTTGAGAATTCAAGATATCCAAATATCAGTATGTAGAAAAGGAAGCAGATCTCTTGAGATTTTATTTTGTTTTGTTTTCCTCATGCTAACTGTCACTCAAGGACTTTATTATAGGACTTACTTCACTGCCTATGGAGGGCAGGATTGTTCCCATTTCTTTCCTATTGATAAATGTTTTCTGAAACTTAAAGAAAATTATATGAACAGTTATATATTTTTTTTAGAAATTAAAAAAATAGTACTGCTTAGTGCTTTTAAGAATGTCATAAACAGTTTCCCCATTCTTTCTGATGGAATTGCCATTTGGTATTATCCCAAGGAAACCCAGAGTGAATAATTGAATGAATGTCTATACCTACAATTTTCCTGTAAATCAGTATCTGAGGTAGGTGTTTGGATGTTTCATATTTATTTTGGTAGATGTCCATACATTTAAAAAGATGCTCAGGTGTTTTTCATGCTTTACAGATAATGGCAAGAGGTAGTGAATTCCAACATGTTTAATGTTGAGCTCAAATGGACCTTTGATTTTCCTGGAAATCACTTTATAGCTTTATAGCTTTATAGCTTTATTTGTAGTAGGGTGACATTTTATACTGTTAGAGGTATATAGAAGGCATTGTAAGGATGATCATATCTCTGTTTTTTTTTTTTTTTTTAAGATTTATTTATTTATTTATTTTGGGCGGGGGTCGAGTTGGGGAGGGCGGGGAGCGGGGCAGGCCACTTCCATTGGTCTTTCATTTCTCTGTTTTCATCCGTCTTTGTTCTTTGGCTCCTGCGGGCCTCCCATCGTGGTGGCGTCTGTCGTAGCAGAGCCCTGGCTCTGGGCGCATGCGCTCCAGAGCTCCGGCTCGGTAATTGGACACATCAGTCCAGCCGCTCCGCGGCACGTGGGATCTTCCCAGGCCAGGGCTCGAACCGGCGCCCCTTGCACTGCAAGACGGTGTCCTTACCCACTGGACCACCAAGGGAAGCCCGATCATATCTCTTTGACAATTAAAGAATGTGGCATTTTTCTGAAAATAATTTTGGAAGATACTCCCTGCTCACACAAATTTTGTTCTGGCATTTAATGTTTGCTTGGTGTCAAGAAAGAAAGGAGGGAGAGAGAGAACAGAGAAAGAAGGAAGGAAAGCATGCCTTGAGATGAAATGTGGTTACAAATGCTTTGAAAGGAAACTAACATATTTTTGGTTGAGAATTCAAGATATCCAAATATCAGTATGTAGAAAAGGAAGCAGATCTCTTGAGATTTTATTTTGTTTTGTTTTCCTCATGCTAACTGTCACTCAAGGACTTTATTATAGGACTTACTTCACTGCCTATGGAGGGCAGGATTGTTCCCATTTCTTTCCTATTGATAAATGTTTTCTGAAACTTAAAGAAAATTATATGAACAGTTATATATTTTTTTTAGAAATTAAAAAAATAGTACTGCTTAGTGCTTTTAAGAATGTCATAAACAGTTTCCCCATTCTTTCTGATGGAATTGCCATTTGGTATTATCCCAAGGAAACCCAGAGTGAATAATTGAATGAATGTCTATACCTACAATTTTCCTGTAAATCAGTATCTGAGGTAGGTGTTTGGATGTTTCATATTTATTTTGGTAGATGTCCATACATTTAAAAAGATGCTCAGGTGTTTTTCATGCTTTACAGATAATGGCAAGAGGTAGTGAATTCCAACATGTTTAATGTTGAGCTCAAATGGACCTTTGATTTTCCTGGAAATCACTTTATAGCTTTATAGCTTTATAGCTTTATTTGTAGTAGGGTGACATTTTATACTGTTAGAGGTATATAGAAGGCATTGTAAGGATGATCATATCTCTGTTTTTTTTTTTTTTTTTAAGATTTATTTATTTATTTATTTTGGGCGGGGGTCGAGTTGGGGAGGGCGGGGAGCGGGGCAGGCCACTTCCATTGGTCTTTCATTTCTCTGTTTTCATCCGTCTTTGTTCTTTGGCTCCTGCGGGCCTCCCATCGTGGTGGCGTCTGTCGTAGCAGAGCCCTGGCTCTGGGCGCATGCGCTCCAGAGCTCCGGCTCGGTAATTGGACACATCAGTCCAGCCGCTCCGCGGCACGTGGGATCTTCCCAGGCCAGGGCTCGAACCGGCGCCCCTTGCACTGCAAGACGGTGTCCTTACCCACTGGACCACCAAGGGAAGCCCGATCATATCTCTTTTGACAATTAAAGAATGTGGCATTTTTCTGAAAATAATTTTGGAAGATACTCTAACCATGATAATATGAGACAGAGGTTTCAAAGTAAATCTGTATATGCATAGGTCTATTTTATGTGCTCATGGGCACATAAAAGAGAGAGGGAGGAAAATCTTGGCTCTTTAGCTTAGAATTTTAAGACAGTAGGAAAGGATAAAGAAGATGATGTGATATATATATGTAGGATATTACTCAGCCATGAAAAGGAATAAAATCGGGTCATTTGTAGAGACATGGATGAACCTAGAAAGTGTCATACAGAGTGAAGAAAGTCAGAGAAAAACAAATATATTAATACATATATGTGGAACCTGGAAAAATGGTATGAAACAGAAACAGAGACATAGAGGTAGAGAGGGGATTAAAGAGGATGGTGGGAGGAATTGGAAGGTTCGGATTGACTACAGATATACTCATATAGATACTATATGTGAAACAGGTAACTAATGAGAACCTACTGTAGCCAGCACAGGAAACTGTTTAACACATTGTGGTGATCTGATATCCAAAATGGAGGGATACATGCAATTTGGCTGATTGATTTTGCTTTACAGTAGAAACTAACACAATAGTATGAAGCAACTATCCTCTGATAAAATTAATTTAAAAACAAATAAATTAAATACATAAATTAAATACATAAATAAAAGGCAGTAGAACTCATTTGGAAAAATTTCCTTGACGTTTTCTACTAGATAATAAACATATTAATTTAAAATATAACCACTTTCAAACAAACCAAAAAAGGTAACCACTTTCGACTAGTCAAGGCATCTCTGAACTGGCAAGTCTCAGGGACTGCTGCCAATTGGAGTTGGAGGCTCCTGAGGGACAGCTGGTCTCGAGTGATGGGAGTGGGCGCCAGGAGGAGCACGTGTTTCTCCACAGCAAACAGAGCTTCGAGTTGATGGGAGTGGGCAGGTGGCCCGCCAGGGGGAGGAGCACGTGTTTGGATCTTCCCAGGCCAGGGCTCGAACCGCGCCTTGCACTGCAAGCGGTGTCCTTACCCACTGGACCACCAAGGGAAGCCCGATCATATCTCTTTTGACAATTAAAGAATGTGGCATTTTTCTGAAAATAATTTTGGAAGATACTCTAACCATGATAATATGAGACAGAGGTTTCAAAGTAAATCTGTATATGCATAGGTCTATTTTATGTGCTCATGGGCACATAAAAGAGAGAGGGAGGAAAATCTTGGCTCTTTAGCTTAGAATTTTAAGACAGTAGGAAAGGATAAAGAAGATGATGTGATATATATATGTAGGATATTACTCAGCCATGAAAAGGAATAAAATCGGGTCATTTGTAGAGACATGGATGAACCTAGAAAGTGTCATACAGAGTGAAGAAAGTCAGAGAAAAACAAATATATTAATACATATATGTGGAACCTGGAAAAATGGTATGAAACAGAAACAGAGACATAGAGGTAGAGAGGGGATTAAAGAGGATGGTGGGAGGAATTGGAAGGTTCGGATTGACTACAGATATACTCATATAGATACTATATGTGAAACAGGTAACTAATGAGAACCTACTGTAGCCAGCACAGGAAACTGTTTAACACATTGTGGTGATCTGATATCCAAAATGGAGGGATACATGCAATTTGGCTGATTGATTTTGCTTTACAGTAGAAACTAACACAATAGTATGAAGCAACTATCCTCTGATAAAATTAATTTAAAAACAAATAAATTAAATACATAAATTAAATACATAAATAAAAGGCAGTAGAACTCATTTGGAAAAATTTCCTTGACGTTTTCTACTAGATAATAAACATATTAATTTAAAATATAACCACTTTCAAACAAACCAAAAAAGGTAACCACTTTCGACTAGTCAAGGCATCTCTGAACTGGCAAGTCTCAGGGACTGCTGCCAATTGGAGTTGGAGGCTCCTGAGGGACAGCTGGTCTCGAGTGATGGGAGTGGAGGCGCCAGGAGGAGCACGTGTTTCTCCACAGCAAACAGAGCTGTGGGTCCTGAACGGCTCTCACTAGACCATTGAGAATTGAGTGGGCAGGTGGCCCCATCCTTTGGCATTTTGGCATGGGTGGTGGGTGGTATGTACGGTTGAAGATGACATAAATTTACTTGTTACTTTGTATCTACTGTTGTTTTCTTTCTTCTGTCTTACCCACCTGTCCAAACCAGCCAAGACAGTCATTGCTCTTGTTTTGACTGAAAGCAAAAGAGCTTTGTGAATTCCTCTCACATATTCATTGTGCTTTTTCTATGTGAGGTTTCTTGTCACCTTCTATTTCAAATGTTTTGCAAGTGAAAACTTGCAGAAAATGGTTACTTATTTAGGGCAAACATACTAAGCTTAATAACAAGTCAAGGTTCCACCTTTATGCTTTTTTTACTCCCAGAACCCTCTCAGATAAAACCCAGATTTAACTGTTGCTCTTATTCCATCATTATTGGTAGTTATTCTTTCACATCTATATTTTTTATTACTTAGTTATTTTTATTTTGCTTTTACAGATATGTAAAATTTTGCTTTACATATATGTTTTGTTTTTTACAGATATACATAATCCCAGATCAGTCATAGGTATATCCCTGACCCCTCCCTGCTGTGTCCCCCGTCAGGTCCCCCCCAATCCCACCCCTCCAGACCATTGCATAGCCTCCATGCAAGATCCCTTAGTCCCACAGCGCATTGACAATAGTTATCTCTTTTACATAAGATAGAATAGGTTTCCATGTTACTCCTCCCATACCTCTCACTCACTCTTCCCTCCTCACAATGTCTGTAGTTCTGTTCTCTGTGTCTGTTTTTCTGTTGCTGCTCTGCATGTGTATTTATCAGTGCCATTTTACTAGATTCCATATATATGTGTTAGTATACTGTATTTGTCCTTCTCATTGTGACTTACTTCACTTTTTATGGTAGGTTCTAGATCCATCCATCTCATTAGCACTGATTCTTCTGTATTTCTTTTTATGGCTGAGAAATATTTCGTTGTATATATTTACCACAGCTTCTTAATCCATTCATTCTTCAGTGGTCTCTGGGATGGCGCCAGGAGGAGCACGTGTTTCTCCACAGCAAACAGAGCTGTGGGTCCTGAACGGCTCTCACTAGACCATTGAGAATTGAGTGGGCAGGTGGCCCCATCCTTTGGCATTTTGGCATGGGTGGTGGGTGGTATGTACGGTTGAAGATGACATAAATTTACTTGTTACTTTGTATCTACTGTTGTTTTCTTTCTTCTGTCTTACCCACCTGTCCAAACCAGCCAAGACAGTCATTGCTCTTGTTTTGACTGAAAGCAAAAGAGCTTTGTGAATTCCTCTCACATATTCATTGTGCTTTTTCTATGTGAGGTTTCTTGTCACCTTCTATTTCAAATGTTTTGCAAGTGAAAACTTGCAGAAAATGGTTACTTATTTAGGGCAAACATACTAAGCTTAATAACAAGTCAAGGTTCCACCTTTATGCTTTTTTTACTCCCAGAACCCTCTCAGATAAAACCCAGATTTAACTGTTGCTCTTATTCCATCATTATTGGTAGTTATTCTTTCACATCTATATTTTTTATTACTTAGTTATTTTTATTTTGCTTTTACAGATATGTAAAATTTTGCTTTACATATATGTTTTGTTTTTTACAGATATACATAATCCCAGATCAGTCATAGGTATATCCCTGACCCCTCCCTGCTGTGTCCCCCGTCAGGTCCCCCCCAATCCCACCCCTCCAGACCATTGCATAGCCTCCATGCAAGATCCCTTAGTCCCACAGCGCATTGACAATAGTTATCTCTTTTACATAAGATAGAATAGGTTTCCATGTTACTCCTCCCATACCTCTCACTCACTCTTCCCTCCTCACAATGTCTGTAGTTCTGTTCTCTGTGTCTGTTTTTCTGTTGCTGCTCTGCATGTGTATTTATCAGTGCCATTTTACTAGATTCCATATATATGTGTTAGTATACTGTATTTGTCCTTCTCATTGTGACTTACTTCACTTTTTATGGTAGGTTCTAGATCCATCCATCTCATTAGCACTGATTCTTCTGTATTTCTTTTTATGGCTGAGAAATATTTCGTTGTATATATTTACCACAGCTTCTTAATCCATTCATTCTTCAGTGGACATCCAGGTTGCTTCCATGTTCTGCTGTGAACACTGGGGTACAGATGTCTCTTTCAGTTTTTTTTTTAAAGATTTATTTATTTATTTATGGGGGAGGTGAGGTGAGGAGGGAGGGGAGTGGGCAGGTCACTTCTATTGGTCTTTCATTTATCTATTTTCATCCATCTTTGTTCTTTGGCCCACGTGGGCCTCCCATCGCGGTGCCGTCTGTCGTTGCAGAGCACCGGCTCTGGGTGCATGCGCTCCAGAGCTCTGGCTCGGTAATTGGACACATCAGTCCAGCCGCTCCATGGCACGTGGGATCTTCCCAGGCCAGGGCTTGAACCGGCGCCCCTTGCACTGCAAGGCGGTGTCCTTACCCACTGGACCACCAGGGAAGCCCTGTCTCTTTCAGTTTTGATTTCATCAGGGTACAAGCCTAAAAGTGCGATTGCTGGTTCATATGGTGCCTCTAATTTTTTTTAAGGAATCTCCATACTGTCTTCCATAGTGGTTGTATCAATTTACATTCCCACCAACAATGCAAGAGTTTCCCTTTTCTCCGCACCCTATCCAGCATTTGTAATCTGTAGATTCTTTGATGATGGCCATTCTGACTGGTGTGAGGTGATATTTCATTGTAGTTTTGATTTGCATTTCTCTAATAATAAGAGACGTTGAGCATCTTTTCATGTGTTTTTTGGCCATCTGTATGTCTTCCTTGGATAGATGTCTCTTTAGATCTTTTTCCCATTTTTTGATTGAGTTGTTGTTTTTCAGTGTTCAGTTATCAGAGCTGTTTGTATATTTTGGAAATTAATTGTTTGTCGGTTTTTTCATTTGATCTTGTTTTCTCCCGTTCTGTGGGTTGTCTCTTCACCTTGTTTGTAGGTTTTTTTTCTGTGCAAAAGCTTTTAAGTTTCATTAGATCCCACTTGCTTATTTTTGTTTTTATTTCTGTTGTTCTAGAGGGCAGGTCATAGAAGATCTTGCTTTTATGCCATTGAGTGTTTTGCCTATATTCTCCTCTAAGAGTTTTATGGTTTCTGTTCTTACATTCAGGTCTTTAATCCATTTTGAGTTTATCTTTGTGTATGGTGTTAGGGAGTGTTACAACTTCAGTTTTTTGCCTGTGGTTGTCCAATTTTCCCAGCACCATTTGTTGAAGAGGCCACCTCTCCATTTTGATTTGATCTTATCACCGAGGAAGCCCCCATCAAGTGACCTCTCATGGTATTTCTAGTTCTAGACCATGTGAATGACTCATCAGGCTCAACATGGCATACAGAGGAACTCTTTTTTATTTTTTTAATAAATTTTCTCATATAGTTTTATAATCCATGGGTAATTAAAATTTTAATTTCTGTCTCAGGTAAATTTTTGATGTCTCATTCAGATCTTTGAGATAATATCATTATCTCTGCTCTGAAACACTGTCTACTCCCCCCGCTCCTGGTGGTCTTGGGGAATGGAAGGATTGTGGTAGTAGGGAGAGCCTTTCTGACTGGACCACTGAAGTGGCAGAAGACAAAAATTAACAAAAGAGAAATGAGCGTACAAAAGGTTCACCAAAACAGCTCAGGGAGTCAGACCCTGAAATCTGAAACTAGAGAGCATGGATAGCATTTCTTCCCTGATACTAAAAATAAAAAATATATTATCTGTTAAAAAAGAAAACTAGAAGCAATTTTGAATAATTCTTGCAAACTTATGAGGGTTTTTTATGTTTCTAATGCTTTGCTTTCTGAGTAGCTGTGCTCCCAGTGGGGACCTGGTAATAGGGAATGGAGGAATCAGTATGGTGGTAGGTCAAAGGAACAGAAATGGCAGATACAGCCATAGAACTTGAAACTGGTTAATAATTTCTTATTTACTGTGCTTCTTCTTCAGCCATAAGCATGATTAATTTTAAAATATACCAAAACATATTAAAGTTCCCTCCTAAACCATCTTGCATGATATTATATTTTAAGTACATTTACATTTATTTCCTCCCCATGATGTTTCTTAATAGTTAAGACAGTTAGACTCTCTCAAATTACAGCAAAAGTCTTGATATGTAAAGCTTCCATAAGTTATAAATAGTGCAGATTTTTGGCACATACATAAGCACACACAGATATATTCAAGTAAAGCCAACTCTGTGGTTTCACATTTATAGCCAGCTGAAAATGGAGTTGCCCTTTATAAAGTAACTAATAAGAACAAAATTCTAATTTGATTTGTTCAGGTAAACAAGGCATTATACTACTTATCTTGCCAAGCTGACCCTGGTAGAGTCTTATTTTTTGTATTTTACTGTAATAGACCAAAGTGTGTCATATAGACTCTTTCTTGTAGATTATCTATATGCATGGAGTCATAGTGAACCTCTAGTTACTATGAACCTGATAGAACTGTTTTGTCAGTCATAACTCTGACTCAGTGTTTGAGATATGAAAGGCTTTTCTGAGCTACAAAAGGTTGAAAAGGTCTACATGCTAAAAGAGATAATGGATATTTTTGTGAAAGTATGAACCTCTCATAAATACAATTGAGACTTTCTGATTGTGTGCAATCTGAGAACACATAGTTATTTCACATTATACTATTTTGCAGTAGTGATGGGCTTCTGACACTTATTCCAGAAATGTGCACCAGTCATCAAAGAATAAAAATCCAAATAAACAGAACTTAGGGTCTCTGGAAACAAAAAATGCCTCATTTGGAATCAAGATAGTAATAACTATAGTCATTATATAGCAACTATAATGAATAATCCTGATTATAATGAATAATAATGACCCTGCTCCTAAAGATTTGTGTAAGATAAGCCTAGTTTATTCAGTTTCTTAAACAGTTGTTCACTTAAATAGCTACCATAGGACTAAGCCTCTTGGCATACTTAGTGTGAAAATCTAGATTCAACAAATTAGTGGAAGTTACCAAAATGGTTAATAATTTCTTATTTACTGTGCTTCTTCTTCAGCCATAAGCATGATTAATTTTAAAATATACCAAAACATATTAAAGTTCCCTCCTAAACCATCTTGCATGATATTATATTTTAAGTACATTTACATTTATTTCCTCCCCATGATGTTTCTTAATAGTTAAGACAGTTAGACTCTCTCAAATTACAGCAAAAGTCTTGATATGTAAAGCTTCCATAAGTTATAAATAGTGCAGATTTTTGGCACATACATAAGCACACACAGATATATTCAAGTAAAGCCAACTCTGTGGTTTCACATTTATAGCCAGCTGAAAATGGAGTTGCCCTTTATAAAGTAACTAATAAGAACAAAATTCTAATTTGATTTGTTCAGGTAAACAAGGCATTATACTACTTATCTTGCCAAGCTGACCCTGGTAGAGTCTTATTTTTTGTATTTTACTGTAATAGACCAAAGTGTGTCATATAGACTCTTTCTTGTAGATTATCTATATGCATGGAGTCATAGTGAACCTCTAGTTACTATGAACCTGATAGAACTGTTTTGTCAGTCATAACTCTGACTCAGTGTTTGAGATATGAAAGGCTTTTCTGAGCTACAAAAGGTTGAAAAGGTCTACATGCTAAAAGAGATAATGGATATTTTTGTGAAAGTATGAACCTCTCATAAATACAATTGAGACTTTCTGATTGTGTGCAATCTGAGAACACATAGTTATTTCACATTATACTATTTTGCAGTAGTGATGGGCTTCTGACACTTATTCCAGAAATGTGCACCAGTCATCAAAGAATAAAAATCCAAATAAACAGAACTTAGGGTCTCTGGAAACAAAAAATGCCTCATTTGGAATCAAGATAGTAATAACTATAGTCATTATATAGCAACTATAATGAATAATCCTGATTATAATGAATAATAATGACCCTGCTCCTAAAGATTTGTGTAAGATAAGCCTAGTTTATTCAGTTTCTTAAACAGTTGTTCACTTAAATAGCTACCATAGGACTAAGCCTCTTGGCATACTTAGTGTGAAAATCTAGATTCAACAAATTAGTGGAAGTTACCAAAATGGCACATGGCCCTAGCTAGCCCAGCAATTCCACTGAAGGCCATTAGATAATAGTGTAAATACAGTTTTGAAAGGTATTCCTTGAGTATGCATTGGATTGGGACTCCTGAATTGTTGGAAATGGTCGGATTAAGATGGTGGTTTTCTTCTGAGACCTAAATCTAAATGGTGTTTTGGACATTAATCATAACACTAGAGTCCCTTGGACTGGAAGAAGATCAAACCAGTCAATCCTAAAGGAAATCAACCCTGAATATTCTTTGGAAGGGATGATGCTGAGGCCAAAGCTCCAAAACTGCATCCACCTAAGCGAAGAGACGACTCATTGGAAAAGACCCTGATGTTGGGAAAAACAGAAGGCTAGAGGAGAAGGGAACAACAGAGGATGAGATGGTTGGGTGGTATCACTGAGTCAATGGACATGAGTTTGAGCAGGCTCTGGGAGATAATGAGGGACAGGAAGCCGAGTGTGCTGCAGTACATGGAGTCACAGAGTTGGACATGACTGAGCTACTGAACTGAACTGAGTGAGTAGTTTGTAGCCTTTATATCTAGTCATTTGCAGGAAAATGAAAATAATGTATTGAGGAAGGAGAAGTGATAAAAAACATTTATAGTATTTCTGAGGACAGTAGCTGCTCATGGGCTGGAATCAGAGCTTTGGTTACTAGTGACTAGCACCAGGACACTGGACACCTGGACAGGAAGGCCGGAAAAGAGAGAAATTGAAATAGGGCCCACAGGAAGTTAAAAGAGGGCTTGTTGCACAAATTCTAATTATTTGTTTTTCTTAGACTAATGGGGAAGGTGGTCAACCAATATACTGTACAAAGTTGATCTTAAACATGTCCAAGTTGTTAAAAATCCTTTAAACTTAGGTCTCATTGGTTTATTATGATCTTCGCTAGTCTAGGACACTGGAGCTCTCAGTACAGAGAAAGTACCCTAGGGAGCAAAAGGCAGTCATTGTGTCTTCAATTCAGACAAGGCATCAGCCAGCTAGATTTTAATCATGTGCAACAAGACGGTACCAAGACATTTAAAAGACCTCAGTACAAGGAGCCTGGTAGGTTTAGACGTGAGTGAAGAGAGAAGCTAGTTCTTGAAAATGAGTGACAGGGAAGAGAAAAGAAGACAGTAGAACAGCAGATCTTGGTTTGGCCGCCTGATGTGCATCCTGGTTTACTGATCTTGGACAATGTGTTTATCCTGTTTAAGAGAAATATTGACCTTAAGGACAGGGCTAAATCTACATGCATGTGTTAAGTAATTACAGTGTAGAAGTTTGAAGAATATAAGACATTTGTATCATTAAAGTGATGTTCAAAGTGTCAGAGTATTTGATAGTTGTATTATACCTACTGAATGTATTATTTTATGTCAGAGAACATGTCCTACTACTCTGTTGTCCTTTAGCCACTTAGCAAAAGAATCCTTACAAATAGTGCTAAAATGCCACAACCCCCAAAGAGTACCTAATTAAATTATTCCTTAATCCTTGCCTGGAAACTTGTAATATTAGCTCAGACATCTCTATGGTTGAACTCCATGAAGAGGTCAGTCTCCCTTGGGTGACTGAATTTGCATTTAGTCTTTGTAAGGCAGACGTTACTCCGGGTGACGATTCTCTTTGAGTCATTCCATGGCTGAGCACTTTGAGTATTGACAGCTAAATTTATAAACCAGCAGATTGAGGACAGAAATGGAAAAAAAAACATTTATAGTATTTCTGAGGACAGTAGCTGCTCATGGGCTGGAATCAGAGCTTTGGTTACTAGTGACTAGCACCAGGACACTGGACACCTGGACAGGAAGGCCGGAAAAGAGAGAAATTGAAATAGGGCCCACAGGAAGTTAAAGAGGGCTTGTTGCACAAATTCTAATTATTTGTTTTTCTTAGACTAATGGGGAAGGTGGTCAACCAATATACTGTACAAAGTTGATCTTAAACATGTCCAAGTTGTTAAAAATCCTTTAAACTTAGGTCTCATTGGTTTATTATGATCTTGCTAGTCTAGGACACTGGAGCTCTCAGTACAGAGAAAGTACCCTAGGGAGCAAAAGGCAGTCATTGTGTCTTCAATTCAGACAAGGCATCAGCCAGCTAGATTTTAATCATGTGCAACAAGACGGTACCAAGACATTTAAAAGACCTCAGTACAAGGAGCCTGGTAGGTTTAGACGTGAGTGAAGAGAGAAGCTAGTTCTTGAAAATGAGTGACAGGGAAGAGAAAAGAAGACAGTAGAACAGCAGATCTTGGTTTGGCCGCCTGATGTGCATCCTGGTTTACTGATCTTGGACAATGTGTTTATCCTGTTTAAGAGAAATATTGACCTTAAGGACAGGGCTAAATCTACATGCATGTGTTAAGTAATTACAGTGTAGAAGTTTGAAGAATATAAGACATTTGTATCATTAAAGTGATGTTCAAAGTGTCAGAGTATTTGATAGTTGTATTATACCTACTGAATGTATTATTTTATGTCAGAGAACATGTCCTACTACTCTGTTGTCCTTTAGCCACTTAGCAAAAGAATCCTTACAAATAGTGCTAAAATGCCACAACCCCCAAAGAGTACCTAATTAAATTATTCCTTAATCCTTGCCTGGAAACTTGTAATATTAGCTCAGACATCTCTATGGTTGAACTCCATGAAGAGGTCAGTCTCCCTTGGGTGACTGAATTTGCATTTAGTCTTTGTAAGGCAGACGTTACTCCGGGTGACGATTCTCTTTGAGTCATTCCATGGCTGAGCACTTTGAGTATTGACAGCTAAATTTATAAACCAGCAGATTGAGGACAGAAATGGAAAAATAAGCAAAAAATAAATTCTCCTGATAGTGATCATTAACTAGTGGAAAGGTTTATAAAGTTTCCCCAAATTATTGGTTATTATTTTAAGCATGCATCATCATTTGCTGATGAATAGATCTGAAATGGAAACAAAATGTGAAAGAACATTTATAATTGGAAAAATTATTAGAGCTGTTGGTTCCTAGCCAAGTTAAGCAGAAGTAAGACAAAACAAAAAAGGAAGCAAAACCACAATCATTACCTAAATCGGAGTTAGTTGTCATGCTTTTCTGTTGCTGTAAGCAAGGCCTTGGATACTTGTAAGTTTCATCAGTATCTCTAAGATATTTTCAAATCTCTTGTCCCTATAAAAAGTCGAGGAGTGAGTTGACATTTCTTTTGCTTCATTTTTCATTCAGAATTTCCAATGTTTCTCTCCATTTGCACAGAATGGAACTTGCAAATGGATGGTATAAAAGTGAGTAGATTTATAACTGAGCTCGTTTGTCTGCAAACCAATAATAGACTGGCTTTCAAATGTTGGGGAGGGGCATAGATACTAAATATACAAACCAGCTGCCAGCATGTTTTTAAAAGGTTCATAGACAATGGAAATGTTGTATAGGACCTGTGATAAATACAACACTGAAGATCCTTACAAATAAGTCCTTGAGGTCAACTAGGAAAGGCTTTGCCAGGTTGTTAAAGTTCTTCTTTATTTTTCATAGTTGTAATTAATTAATTTTAAATAAGGCAAAACTCCTTTTTAATTCTTAGCTTTAGCAATTTATTTATACAACTATGTATGTGTGAAAGAGTCCATACATTTCTCCTTAGCTGAACTCAAGTTACTGTGCTTAGATGAAGAATCTTCAAATCTTTGAGAACATGGAAAAAAATTAAGGTAAACCTCCAAATATATCATTTATATTTTTAGCATATGGTGCTATTTGAATTTCATTGTAAACCTGGAAAAGAGGTGGCCTGTATAGTAATATTCAAGGTATTCTCAAATGCTTCCTTTCACATAACAGGGCTGAATATCAGGTTCTCTCAGATTTTATGTTGTTTACCATTGAAGGCATTAAATGCATGTTAGTTCTCAATACAGGTGTAGATGGACACGACTTTTTTATTTCTTTCTGTGTTCCTGAGGTTAATGAATTTTCCAGGTTGAGAGATAGACTGTTTCTGGAAACAAATGTGTCTCCATCAAGAACTGGCCTGGGGAAGAGAATCAGAATACACATTCCCTACTTAGAACCTGTGTATTATTGCTTTTCTTGTGAATTCTTTGCATGTCTCTGACAGTGAGCCTGTTAGTTATTAATATACACAAGTCCTTCGACTACATTTTCTTCAAGGCTGAGATTTTTTTTAAATGTATTTACAAATAAGGATAAAATGTCAATTTAATAGATGCACTCATCTTTAACATTTTCATGTGATTGTGCTAAATATTATTACTTGATGGTTTTATGTGTTTAATTTATTATGAGATAGCCAAGCTTACTTTATTCCATTTAATAGTGAATTTCAGAAGTCTGAGGTAATTGTTCTCACTTCTAAAATTGTTTGAAGTGAATTTACAATATTTTTCTCCTCCCATATGTGACTTGCAGCTTCTGGTGTTTGTAGCAAGATGACAGTCATTTATGGAAGAGTCAGGTATTTGAGGAATAATAGGATGATTGCATAACTTGCCATGAGTCATATAGTCTCCTAATATGGTATCAAAGTGAGTATTTCTTACTGAAGTCTTCAGCAGCTGACTAAAGAGAGTTTCTTTTTGTAGTATCACAGATATAAAATTGATACCAGTTTTTCTAAATAAATAAATATGAGGACACTATATCTGGAAAAATTGCAATAAAGTACATTTATGTAAGCACAAGTGGAGGTGAAATTGCAAAGATCACATCAAAGTGTCCGAGGAAGAATGGCTGCTAGGATGGGATCTGGGGGCTTTTTAAGTTGACTGTGACATTGAAAGCTGTATAAAGTAAATGCAGAGTGCCCTGTTGAAAGTATTCCCTTTGATGAAGACTCTGAAAAAATGCTTTGGAAGTAAAAATGTCAAGAAAACTATTTTCTTTGTTTGAGCATTAGTCATATGATATTTTGACTCGTTAGAGATTGGGTATGCCCCAGATTGGTCCAGTAGAAACTTCAGTCTCCACAGAGAATTTGAGAGTAAAAGAAGAACCCGCTAAACATTTGCTGAGGTCTTTTCTCCTAAGTGTATTACTTGAGCTCTTTCATGTAAAAATGTGTGTTTCACATTTTATAGTTAAGGAAAATCATTCTACATTTATTGTGTTAGGTTCAGTTTGGTTCAGTTCAGTTGCTCAGTCATGTTTCATTTCAGTTGCTCAGTCATGTCTGACTCTTTGCAACCCCATGGACTGCACACCAGGCTTCCCTGTCCATCACCATCTCCCAGAACTTGCTCAAACTCATGTCCATTGACTCAGTGATGCCATCCAACTGAACTGTGTAATGCCTGCCAAAAATAGCTTGTGAAACATTCACTTTAAACACAATATTTAAGTGTTTAACAGTAGTTTCTTCAACACTTCTCCCCCACCCCCCCAGTTAATAATGTGTTAATACTTGCAATCATGAGCTTTGAGTCCTAAGAGCCATGCATGCTAGGTACATCATGTATGTATCTTTCTTCCTCAGTTCTTGTAAGAACCCTTCAGCTTAGTTATTAATATTCTTGCTTTACTCTTGAGTCTTAAAAAAAAAAAAAAAAAACCTTAGACTGATTGTGGGTCTTCCCTAGAGAGTCACACAATTTGTATGTACCAGAGAAAATATGAAAGTATATTATATTTTAACTTCATCTGCCTTCTCTCTATTTATTTATAATTTTAAAAATTATATATATTTTAATTTTAAAAAGAAAAAAACAGATGAAAAGATTTAAATAAAACACACAGATTCTGCTGGTTACAACCAGTCCTACAAAGATAAACAAGACATTTTACAGTATAATAGAAGAGACAGACATTTCATACACAACTGTAATAAAATGAATGTTTTGAATAAATGGAGAAGGATATAAAATACTAGGGATTTATGAAAGAGGAACCAATTAACTTGTACTGGACTTCATTAGAGGCCCTGATGGGTGAACTGGGATCTTCAAGGTGGGCAGATCTTTGTCAAGGAGAGAGGTCAAGTGTGAGAAATAGATAGGGAGGAGATGGAAGATTGGAAGGGCAGACTGTAAGTAGATCAGAGAACATTTTGAATGCCGAGAAGTCTGTTCAATTCAGTCTATTTCAGAGAATCTGGAGAGGGTAGATCCACTGAATGACAATGATAACTCTGATGAAATCATATAACATATTTCAGATGAAGAAAAAGAGAATTCAGAGAGAACAGAGAATGTTGCATATTTCCCAGTGGAATAGAGGAGTGACATGAACTAAGAAAATGGGAATGGAAAGAATGGAGAGCCTGTTTAGGGGGAAGAATTGGATTGGATGGTTATTTGTTTGATGATACTTACATGTAGAAGTGCATGGAAGGAGAAAGGACTTAGGGTAATACTGAGGTCTCTGGCATTACTGACAGGGAGGGTGGGAAGTTTTGAAGGTTTAGGGGGATGAAGGATGATTTCATTTTGTGTGACAAGCCAGCAGATTGAGCACCAAGAAGATGATTGATACTGGAGGTGGCATCTTCATGAGGGGTAATCCGATTGCAATGTGGAAGAATATATGAAAGCTCGAGAAGTTAAACCATGCAGACATGAAACAATGACTTTTCAGAAACTTGTCTAGCTTGGCAATGGAGAAGGAATTGAGACACAGGTGATACTAGCTTGTCTAATAATAATGATGCTGGTGATCATAGCTAAGAGTTTCCAAACACATTGCCCTAAGTATTTCTCCACTTATTCCTCATTCTACCCTTGTGAAAGAGATTGTGCTATTAGTTTCTTTCTATTCATGAAGGAAAAAAGACACACGAAATGTAGTGAAAAGTGACCACCCTTCTAACAGCCATGTTTCAAGACTAAAACATCTGTGTTTAGGAGTAAGAAAATGGATTCACAGCAGAAGCTGTAATGTCATTAATGTTCCATCGCACTTTGCATACATCTTTATTATACAACTGCTGGTGGACAGGGTGGCCATCCTCTAAGACATAGAGTAGAGGTATAAGTTTGATGATTATTGTCTAATATGCCTTCATTAGAAAAGCAGACTATTTAAGGCAGATTTCTGACTCTAAGATTATTATTAACATACTGGACTTCATTAGAGGCCCTGATGGGTGAACTGGGATCTTCAAGGTGGGCAGATCTTTGTCAAGGAGAGAGGTCAAGTGTGAGAAATAGATAGGGAGGAGATGGAAGATTGGAAGGGCAGACTGTAAGTAGATCAGAGAACATTTTGAATGCCGAGAAGTCTGTTCAATTCAGTCTATTTCAGAGAATCTGGAGAGGGTAGATCCACTGAATGACAATGATAACTCTGATGAAATCATATAACATATTTCAGATGAAGAAAAAGAGAATTCAGAGAGAACAGAGAATGTTGCATATTTCCCAGTGGAATAGAGGAGTGACATGAACTAAGAAAATGGGAATGGAAAGAATGGAGAGCCTGTTTAGGGGGAAGAATTGGATTGGATGGTTATTTGTTTGATGATACTTACATGTAGAAGTGCATGGAAGGAGAAAGGACTTAGGGTAATACTGAGGTCTCTGGCATTACTGACAGGGAGGGTGGGAAGTTTTGAAGGTTTAGGGGGATGAAGGATGATTTCATTTTGTGTGACAAGCCAGCAGATTGAGCACCAAGAAGATGATTGATACTGGAGGTGGCATCTTCATGAGGGGTAATCCGATTGCAATGTGGAAGAATATATGAAAGCTCGAGAAGTTAAACCATGCAGACATGAAACAATGACTTTTCAGAAACTTGTCTAGCTTGGCAATGGAGAAGGAATTGAGACACAGGTGATACTAGCTTGTCTAATAATAATGATGCTGGTGATCATAGCTAAGAGTTTCCAAACACATTGCCCTAAGTATTTCTCCACTTATTCCTCATTCTACCCTTGTGAAAGAGATTGTGCTATTAGTTTCTTTCTATTCATGAAGGAAAAAAGACACACGAAATGTAGTGAAAAGTGACCACCCTTCTAACAGCCATGTTTCAAGACTAAAACATCTGTGTTTAGGAGTAAGAAAATGGATTCACAGCAGAAGCTGTAATGTCATTAATGTTCCATCGCACTTTGCATACATCTTTATTATACAACTGCTGGTGGACAGGGTGGCCATCCTCTAAGACATAGAGTAGAGGTATAAGTTTGATGATTATTGTCTAATATGCCTTCATTAGAAAAGCAGACTATTTAAGGCAGATTTCTGACTCTAAGATTATTATTAACATATGTGTGATTAAGAATAGATACGTTCAAGAGCTTCCCCGGATGTCCACTGGGTAAAGAGTCTGCCTTTCAGTGCAAGGGGTACTGGTTCAGTCCCTGGCACGGGAAGATCCCACATGCCACGGAGTGGTTGGACCAGTGTGTCCCATTATGAGCAAGTGCTCTGGAGTGCATGCACCGAGATCTGGTGCTCTGCAACAGGACAGGCCACCACAATGGGAGGCCCTCACAGGCCATGGAGTTAAGATGAATGAAAATAAATAAATGAAGGACTATAAAAGAGGCCAAAAAAATTTAAAAAAGAATAGATACATTCAGTATATCAATTTAATATTTATAAAAGTGATTAGAACAGTGCTTAGTAAGAAGTCAAGAACATTAACCATCATTCTTAGCATCATCCTTCGTCTTTTCATCCATCCATAGAGCCAGTGAATATGGAGTGCAGCTTATGAAGCAGTGGGGACTTGAGATGACTTGAGTGGGGACTTAGAAGACTAAGCCAGCCATTAAGGAGCAGTTCAAAGGGGAAGAAAACAAAAGCAGCCAACTATAGAGTGTCCTGATCCATTAAATTTTTTTTAAAAAATTGAGTTAATTATCAGACATCTTAAGTGGTGTGCACTTCTAAGCCTTAAAGAGAGCAGAAATGCCAAAGACAAATAGAATTGAATATATCTGTTTTTATAACTTTTATGCCTATTAAAAATCAAATTAGGAGGTCATTAAATTGTCAATATAGTTGTAGCAAATTAAAGAAAGGGAAACTGCTGTCTTTAGCATATAATGGTATCAATTAAACTGTTAAGAAATCAGTAACCATCTCTTAAATCAGTGATCAATATATATGACTTAACCATTTGCTGAATAGTAATCAGCATGTTTAAACAAGAACAAAAATACTACAATTAAATGGTAATCAGTGGAATGTAAATTAAAGCCATTATTAGCTAACATTTCCTTTGTAGATTAGACTTGGAAATTGCCCATATAATATTAAATAAAGCAGGATACAAAAATTATATATGTAAAAATATAGACATTAATAAAAAGAGAGGATATATTTTATTATTGCATTGGGTTTAGTAGTACCAAGTCTATAACTGACTTCTTTGGTTTTCCTGCATTTACAAATTTTATTTAATTAGAATCTATTCATCATTATGTGTGTATGTAATAATTTCATTACTAGCTTAAATTGATTAGCATTTAAAAGTACTCACTAGGACTTCCCTGGTAGCCCAGTGGGTAAAGACGCCGCCTTACAGTGCAGGGGGCGCCTGTTTGATCCCTGGCCTGGGAAGATCCCACATGCTGCGGAGCGGCTGAACCCATGTGTCCAACTACTGAGCCAGTGCTCTGGAGCACATGTGCCCAGAGCCAGTGCTCTGCAGCGAGAGAGGCCACGGTGATGGGAGACCCACACAGGCCAAAGAACAAAGATGGATGAGAATAAATAAATGAAAGACCAATAGAAGTAGGAAAAAAAAAAAAGTACTCACTAAATGATTTCACTTTGATATTTCAGAATAGCTTGTAAGTTAGATGGGGCTGCTAATATATTTTTCTTTTCAGAGACAAAGAAAGATGGATTTATGACTACCCAATATTAAAAATATTATTTTAGAATAACTCGTAAGAATTTTTATAACAAAAAATAAAATGTAGAAAGGGAACAATAAGTAAAAGTAGCTTTTCAAAGATCCTATACTTATTTTCTTAGAAAATTCCAGTAATTTGGAAAGAAGGAGAGAGAGGGGCAGAAGGGAAAGCTGTGGAGGGAAAAAAGTGCTCAAGAGCATTTTTCCTGGGTGCCAGGAAGGCAAGCAAAACATTTACAAATTTTTGATCCTATAATGGGAGGTTTTGGTTTAAATAGGAAAGAAGAGCCTTACAGTTGGAATCAACTTATCAAGAAGGCATCTTCGGAGTTGACATTATGAATTAAGAGTGTTTTGCTTAGTCTCTACACTCTTCTTAGTATCTTCTTGGTTTCTGGCTGGATTTGGTGTGTCATTATTCATTGCTCAATGCATCCCAACCACACTGCTGGATATAAACCCCACCAAGAACATTGTTCTAGAGAAAACACACACTTCAGGTCAGGCAGACCTGGATTCCAGTCTGGATTCTGCCACTTCACCATTACAAGTTCATGGGTGAATTATTCCATCTCTCTAAGCCTCAGTATCCTTGTTTTTATAGCAAAGACTCCTTATAAAGTGAAAAAAATTGTCCCCATTTACAAATTTTATTTAATTAGAATCTATTCATCATTATGTGTGTATGTAATAATTTCATTACTAGCTTAAATTGATTAGCATTTAAAAGTACTCACTAGGACTTCCCTGGTAGCCCAGTGGGTAAAGACGCCGCCTTACAGTGCAGGGGGCGCCTGTTTGATCCCTGGCCTGGGAAGATCCCACATGCTGCGGAGCGGCTGAACCCATGTGTCCAACTACTGAGCCAGTGCTCTGGAGCACATGTGCCCAGAGCCAGTGCTCTGCAGCGAGAGAGGCCACGGTGATGGGAGACCCACACAGGCCAAAGAACAAAGATGGATGAGAATAAATAAATGAAAGACCAATAGAAGTAGGAAAAAAAAAAAGTACTCACTAAATGATTTCACTTTGATATTTCAGAATAGCTTGTAAGTTAGATGGGGCTGCTAATATATTTTTCTTTTCAGAGACAAAGAAAGATGGATTTATGACTACCCAATATTAAAAATATTATTTTAGAATAACTCGTAAGAATTTTTATAACAAAAAATAAAATGTAGAAAGGGAACAATAAGTAAAAGTAGCTTTTCAAAGATCCTATACTTATTTTCTTAGAAAATTCCAGTAATTTGGAAAGAAGGAGAGAGAGGGGCAGAAGGGAAAGCTGTGGAGGGAAAAAAGTGCTCAAGAGCATTTTTCCTGGGTGCCAGGAAGGCAAGCAAAACATTTACAAATTTTTGATCCTATAATGGGAGGTTTTGGTTTAAATAGGAAAGAAGAGCCTTACAGTTGGAATCAACTTATCAAGAAGGCATCTTCGGAGTTGACATTATGAATTAAGAGTGTTTTGCTTAGTCTCTACACTCTTCTTAGTATCTTCTTGGTTTCTGGCTGGATTTGGTGTGTCATTATTCATTGCTCAATGCATCCCAACCACACTGCTGGATATAAACCCCACCAAGAACATTGTTCTAGAGAAAACACACACTTCAGGTCAGGCAGACCTGGATTCCAGTCTGGATTCTGCCACTTCACCATTACAAGTTCATGGGTGAATTATTCCATCTCTCTAAGCCTCAGTATCCTTGTTTTTATAGCAAAGACTCCTTATAAAGTGATATTGGGGAATGAAATGAAACAAATAGAAAAAGGTTTAGCAAAGTGTCCAATACATGATAAATTCTCAAGAAATATGTCCCTCCTAAATGAGCTGTTGTCAGGGTGTTGGTTATTCTGCTCTTGATTCTGAGAGGTAGATGCAGTGTTCCTATATAATTCACTTTCTGTCAGAGTCTTAAAGAGTTTTAGCCAAATTTGTAACTTTATTTTTTAAATATTTATACATAAAATAACATACTTGGCAAGTTATTAACACATTAACTTCAGTTCATTTCAGTCGCTCAGTAATGTCCAACTCTTTGCAACCCCGTGGATTGCAGCACACCAGTCTTTCCTGTCCTTCACCTTCTCCCGAAATATGCTTATACACATGTCGACTGAATAGGTGATGCTATCCAGCCATCTCATCTTCTGTTGTCTCCTTCTCCTCCTGCCTTCAATCTTCCCCAGCATCAAGTCTTTTCCAGTGAGTCAGCTCTTCCCTTCAGGTAGGCAAAGTATTGGAGCTTCAGCATGAGTCCTTCCAATGCATATTCAAGATTGATTCCCCTTAGGATTGACTGGCTTGATCTCCTTGCAGTCCAGGAGACTCTGAAGAGTCTTTTCCAACACCACAGGTGAAAGCATTAATTCTTCAGTGCTGAGCCTTCTTTATGGTCCAACTCTCACATCTGTACGTGACTACTGGAAAAACCAGAGCTTTGACTGTATGGACCTTTGTCAGCAAAGTGATGTCTCTGCTTTTTGAATATGCTCTCTAGGTTTGTCATAACTTTTTTTCCAAGGAGCAAGTGTCTTTTAATATCATGGTTGCAGTCACCATCCACAGTGATTTTGGAGCCCAAGAAAATAACGCCTGTTCACTTAGTCTCTACACTCTTCTTAGTATCTTCTTGGTTTCTGGCTGGATTTGGTGTGTCATTATTCATTGCTCAATGCATCCCAACCACACTGCTGGATATAAACCCCACCAAGAACATTGTTCTAGAGAAAACACACACTTCAGGTCAGGCAGACCTGGATTCCAGTCTGGATTCTGCCACTTCACCATTACAAGTTCATGGGTGAATTATTCCATCTCTCTAAGCCTCAGTATCCTTGTTTTTATAGCAAAGACTCCTTATAAAGTGATATTGGGGAATGAAATGAAACAAATAGAAAAAGGTTTAGCAAAGTGTCCAATACATGATAAATTCTCAAGAAATATGTCCCTCCTAAATGAGCTGTTGTCAGGGTGTTGGTTATTCTGCTCTTGATTCTGAGAGGTAGATGCAGTGTTCCTATATAATTCACTTTCTGTCAGAGTCTTAAAGAGTTTTAGCCAAATTTGTAACTTTATTTTTTAAATATTTATACATAAAATAACATACTTGGCAAGTTATTAACACATTAACTTCAGTTCATTTCAGTCGCTCAGTAATGTCCAACTCTTTGCAACCCCGTGGATTGCAGCACACCAGTCTTTCCTGTCCTTCACCTTCTCCCGAAATATGCTTATACACATGTCGACTGAATAGGTGATGCTATCCAGCCATCTCATCTTCTGTTGTCTCCTTCTCCTCCTGCCTTCAATCTTCCCCAGCATCAAGTCTTTTCCAGTGAGTCAGCTCTTCCCTTCAGGTAGGCAAAGTATTGGAGCTTCAGCATGAGTCCTTCCAATGCATATTCAAGATTGATTCCCCTTAGGATTGACTGGCTTGATCTCCTTGCAGTCCAGGAGACTCTGAAGAGTCTTTTCCAACACCACAGGTGAAAGCATTAATTCTTCAGTGCTGAGCCTTCTTTATGGTCCAACTCTCACATCTGTACGTGACTACTGGAAAAACCAGAGCTTTGACTGTATGGACCTTTGTCAGCAAAGTGATGTCTCTGCTTTTTGAATATGCTCTCTAGGTTTGTCATAACTTTTTTTCCAAGGAGCAAGTGTCTTTTAATATCATGGTTGCAGTCACCATCTACAGTGATTTTGGAGCCAAGAAAATAAAGCCTGTCCTTGTTTCCACTGTTTCCCCATCTATTTGCCATGTAGTGATGGGACGAGATGCTGTGATCTTAGTTTTTTGAATGTTGAGCTTTAAGTCAGCTTTTTCACTCTCCTCTTTTACCTTCATTAAGAGGTTCTTTAGTTCTTCACTTTCTGCCATAAAGGTGGTATCATATGCATATCTGAGGTTATTGATATTTCTTCCAACAGTGTTGATTTCAGCTTGTGCTTCATCCAGCCTGGCATTTTGCATGTGCTCTGCACATAAGTTAAATAAGGAGGGTGACAATATACACCCTACCATATATTTCATTAAAAGATATCTCAAATTTAGTGAATTCTTTTGCCAAGAAATGATATATAATATTTGTAATGAGCCTTAGGTAAAAATAATTGATTTTTTAGAACATGAGCACTTTATCAAGTTTATAATAAATATTTAGCCCAATTTTGCCTCATATGAGATTACCTAAATTGCCTGAAAATTTAAATATTCCTTCATAAACATTCAAAATAATCAACAGACTTATTTATCATGACTAAAATATTGCAGTTTTTACAAGATAATTTTAAAAGAAGCATTGGTGATAATCATTACTGTAAAATACAAAACAACATTAAATTATATTTCAGGCAAATAATTAGCTTTTCAAATATAGTTATGAATCAGTTAAACCATGAAAAGGGATATTTGAAGGTGGACTACATGTAACAAATTTGGACCAACATTCTTCACATGTCAATATTAGGAATTGAGAGCCTTTCTACTTTTAAAATAGTCTGTTCCCTAAGTCTTCAGCATCACCAACTATAAAGTTGAAGAATATCAGATTCTTTTCAACAGGAGGATGAACCCTGAGCTTTCCATTTGATTTTTAACACAACGACTCTGTTTATTATAACCGTTTGTTACCATAAAAGTATAAACTGAAAGGTAGCAATGATGGGTGAGTGTAATATATTACATTAAATAAACTTGTCCTGTGCACAGTGCAGGGAAAACTCTGTTTACACTGCAGTAAGCTGTTTTCTGCTGCATTTACAATTCTGCTGGGCAAGTAAATTAAGAGGACTATGACAGCTCAATTTACTTTATCTGGTCAACGCTCCAAGACATTTATTAGTATTATTTTAGCCTATTTAACTCTGTTTAGGTATTTGGTAAGCAATGCTTTACTTAATTAGTGCACTCTCCTCTTTTACCTTCATTAAGAGGTTCTTTAGTTCTTCACTTTCTGCCATAAAGGTGGTATCATATGCATATCTGAGGTTATTGATATTTCTTCCAACAGTGTTGATTTCAGCTTGTGCTTCATCCAGCCTGGCATTTTGCATGTGCTCTGCACATAAGTTAAATAAGGAGGGTGACAATATACACCCTACCATATATTTCATTAAAAGATATCTCAAATTTAGTGAATTCTTTTGCCAAGAAATGATATATAATATTTGTAATGAGCCTTAGGTAAAAATAATTGATTTTTTAGAACATGAGCACTTTATCAAGTTTATAATAAATATTTAGCCCAATTTTGCCTCATATGAGATTACCTAAATTGCCTGAAAATTTAAATATTCCTTCATAAACATTCAAAATAATCAACAGACTTATTTATCATGACTAAAATATTGCAGTTTTTACAAGATAATTTTAAAAGAAGCATTGGTGATAATCATTACTGTAAAATACAAAACAACATTAAATTATATTTCAGGCAAATAATTAGCTTTTCAAATATAGTTATGAATCAGTTAAACCATGAAAAGGGATATTTGAAGGTGGACTACATGTAACAAATTTGGACCAACATTCTTCACATGTCAATATTAGGAATTGAGAGCCTTTCTACTTTTAAAATAGTCTGTTCCCTAAGTCTTCAGCATCACCAACTATAAAGTTGAAGAATATCAGATTCTTTTCAACAGGAGGATGAACCCTGAGCTTTCCATTTGATTTTTAACACAACGACTCTGTTTATTATAACCGTTTGTTACCATAAAAGTATAAACTGAAAGGTAGCAATGATGGGTGAGTGTAATATATTACATTAAATAAACTTGTCCTGTGCACAGTGCAGGGAAAACTCTGTTTACACTGCAGTAAGCTGTTTTCTGCTGCATTTACAATTCTGCTGGGCAAGTAAATTAAGAGGACTATGACAGCTCAATTTACTTTATCTGGTCAACGCTCCAAGACATTTATTAGTATTATTTTAGCCTATTTAACTCTGTTTAGGTATTTGGTAATGCAATCCAATGAGGTCTTTTTTTTTTTTTTTTTAAAGGAAAGCTGTTTTAGCTGATAATTCAGAAAAAAAGGACAAAAGAAAATTGCTGGGCCAAATCCTGAACAGTACAATCCAACAGACATCAGATTTGCAAAGGAGGTGAATATAAAGGTCACTATATGAGGTTGAAGGTGATTTGAAAAACAGAAGGATGTGTAAGCATATAAATATAATGTTTTATACTCCTTCCCAGGAGTTGATTCTGGTTTCAAGTTAGGTTTGATCCAAGGGTAAAAACGGATGAGTTGAAGGGAGGTGTGGAATTCGCAGATAGTTCTAAATTCTGTTCTGTGTTAAGTAGAATATATACCAAGACAAGAAATTTAGTTCCTTACAGTGTTTATTTCACCAGACCTAATTTTCTCAGCTTTCTGGTGTTTAGGATGAATTGTTACTTTCAGGAGTGTGGTATTTAGGATGAATTATTACTTTCAGGGGTAAACGTGTGTGTGTGAGATTGTAGCATAAAGAGTCAGGCGGCAGCATAGAGTGGGAGAAGGTGAGGGTTTGGCGCTTAGAGATCAAAATTCAGTTTGAGGTGACCACTTATACTAAGTGAAATATTGGAGGCTTAGTTAAGGCTCTCAAATTCTGGAGACTCAAAACTAAATGAGAAAAATGGGTGCTCTTGTCATGTTAATTATATAGAGACCTTTGCAAGTTTCACATTTACGTATTTTGTGCCTTTTCACACCACTCTTCTTTCCATTTCCCTCCTGCCAAATGTAAGCATCTCCTGGCGCTGCATTGGCACATGCTATTACTTTTGTTTAGAGTGATTTTCCCCCTCCTTCTCTTGAGAGTTTTATCATCCTTCTGTGACCATCTAAAATTCCCCCTCTACTCTAAAGCTTTTCTCTAAGATACCTTTAGATATCTCTTCTTTGCTTTAAATGCACACACACACATATACACACAGACACACAGACACACACACACACACTGCTTCTAACAGATTTATGGACATAGTAAACAAATTTTTGGTTGCCAAAAGGGAAAGAGAGGGGCGAAAGGACAAATTATGGAAATATGGGACTAACAGATACAAACTATTATACATAAAATAGGTAAGGATTCATTGTATAGAACAGGAAATTATATTCAATATCTTATAATAACCTATAATAGAATATAATCTGAAAACTGTAACAATCACTGTGTTCTATGCCTAAAATGAGCACAATATTGTTATACTTCAATTAATATATATACTGATTCTAAACTTAATGCAAAAACATTATATAAAGTTTTAGAAATAAAAAGGTAAATATCAACCATAACTCCATGAATAGAGATACTAATTGTTAATACAAATCATTAGCCAGGGGTTCTTCCCAACCCTGGGATTGAACCCAGGTCTTCTGCATTACAGGCAGATTGCTTACTGTCTGAGACAACAGGAAGTCTTTTCTTCCAGTTTTACTGTATGCAAGCTCCTTCTCCCCTTCCAAAAACCAAGCAGATACGACAGCAACAACAAAACCAACTTGGGAGGTGATGTGTATATACTTCTGTATTCTCTTTTCCACCTAATATTAGATTGTATAATTTAAAAAATATCTTTAATTCTTAGAAAACTTAAAATTAGAGCATTTTTAATATTTTAATAATAGTCCATCACACAGGTAGCATATAATTCACATAGGAATACCTCTCTTGTTGACCATCAAGGTATTTAACATATTTTGCTTTTTAAAACAAAGTATTCATGTGCACATCTAATACTATTTCTGTAGGACAAATTCCTAGAAAAAGAATTCCTGAGCATGGATATTTCTAATACTTCTGAAATATACTGCCAAATGGGCCCCTACTGAGATTGCATCATTCTGCACTTCTGCCAGCCCTGTGCACAGTGCCTGTTTTCACTGAGCTCCTCCTGAGAGGGCAGCACTCATCACACTGTAATTTAATGATTTATTACTTGTCTGTCTTGCTACCTAGACTGTGTACTTCCAGGTGACAGGAGCTGTATCTTATTTATTTTGAATCCAGAGTCTAGCTCAGAGCCTGCTGTAGAAAAGAAGTACCAAGTTAAAATCTACAGAATCAATTCTACTTTACCAGTTTTTCTTTTTAAACTGTTTGTCACGTGTTTCTCTAAGCTGATTTATTTATTTATTTTGGACTGTCCTGAATCTTCATTGCTGTGTGGGCTTTTCGCTATTTGAAGTGAGCCAGAGCTTCTCTCGGTTGAGGTGCATGGGTAGGCTTCTCATTGTGGTGGCTTCTCTTGTTGCAGAGCACAGGCTCTAGGGCATGTGGGCTTCAGCAGTTGTGGTTCCCAGGCTCTAGACCACAGACTCAATAGCTGTGGCACTCAGGCTTAGTTGCTCAGCAGCTTGTGGGATCTTCCTGGATCAGGGATCGAAACAGTGTTTTCCTGCGTTGGCAGGTGAATTCTTTACCACTGAGCCACCAGGGAAGTCCTAAGTTGATTTGTCAATGGTATTAAGGAAATATGAAATGCTGCTATTTCTGCCACTTTGTTGAAAAACCTTTTGATTTCACTTTGTTAATTTTAGGACTGATCTTGTTCTAACCTTTGACAGATTTCCTCTCTCACACAGTTAGGGATTTTCCTGGTGGTCCAGTTGGTTGGGACGCCTTGCTTCCACTGTAGGGAACATAGGTTCAATCCCTGATCAGAGTACTGAGATCCTGCATGCCACAAGGCAAGGCCAAAAAACAAACATATGAAAAAAACCTCACAGTATTAGCTGTGTAGGGAATAAATATGGTTGTGAAAAGTGAGTTTTTATCGATCCCTTTTTTTTTTTTTTGCCTCTAAGTCATCATTTGTGTTTTCAATCCATCTTTATTCTTTGGCCCGTGTGGGCCTCACATTGCAGTGGCCTCTCCTGCCACAGGGCACTGGTTCCTGGTACATGTGCTCCAGAGCGCTGGCACACAATGGGACACACACATGGGATCTTCCTGGGCCAGGATCAAACCAGTGCCCCCTGCATTGCAAGGCAGACTCTTTACCCACTGGACCACCAGGGAAGCCTTATCTGTTTTTCATCCTACTTTTGATTATGAGTATTTAGAAAAAATCATGAATCTAGATGGTAAAAACATACAGAGATTGTCTTTATAATGCATGGGAGTTCCATACTGCTAGTATAATTTTCCTAGGTTACTCAGGCTTTTAAATGACCACAGTGGTTATATATTCATTCTGTATCATGTGGAATTATAAAAGGTTGATAATATATCTTTGGTTAGGTGTCTCCCCTTAAATCCTTTAATCAATTTTCAAGTGAGTATTGAGGTATTCCTAATAGAAAAGAACATTTGTGATTCTGATCCTAAAAATCACATCATGGTGAAGTGATAGATGGAGTCAGGGTTCAATGATATTGTATATTACATGCTCAGTATGTGTTGAGTGGAGGGAGCACACCTTTGCAGTCTGAACTTGAAGTAAAATAAAACAGCCCATCCTTTATAATACTGTAACATTAAATCTGTAAGTTATACTGGACAATACCAAGACTACTCCCAAGAATGTGTTTAGATTAGAAGAGACTGTTAAGTATAGGAAGAGCTGGCCTCTCATGGTACTGACAGCACAGGATGGGGATTTAGTTGCTGACTTAGATGTGGCCATGAGCAGCTCACCTCAGCTCTTGAACCTTACACTCCTCTCTGGTGTACCAAGGATGAGTGTGATGCTGACTCACTCCACATATGTTATGCTGACTAAATGAATTCAACACATGTGGAGCACTTTAAATAATGCCTGGAATTTATTTTGTAATCCAATTTTCTAATGAGTTATGATTGCAAACTTCTGTAAGACATTTTAATGACTTTACAGTAGCCAATAAAAAACACCCAGCCAAGGGATGGGAAAAAATAAATTTTACAATGCAGTATTACTGAATGTCAAATATGTGAATAAAGTAGTTCAAAGCAAGCATAATACATAAAATATTTGAAATTGGCTTCCTAATTCTGTTACCTTTTAAAATGGAATATTATATTTTAATATTCATGTTTTATTAGATTATAGAAATAAATTTATTAATTGATTAAATCCTTTAAAAGATAGTGTTTATCCATTACCCGTAACTATGTAATACAAACTGATGCGTTGTTACCAATGAAATATGTGTAATTATCCTTTGTTTTTCATCCTACTTTTGATTATGAGTATTTAGAAAAAATCATGAATCTAGATGGTAAAAACATACAGAGATTGTCTTTATAATGCATGGGAGTTCCATACTGCTAGTATAATTTTCCTAGGTTACTCAGGCTTTTAAATGACCACAGTGGTTATATATTCATTCTGTATCATGTGGAATTATAAAAGGTTGATAATATATCTTTGGTTAGGTGTCTCCCCTTAAATCCTTTAATCAATTTTCAAGTGAGTATTGAGGTATTCCTAATAGAAAAGAACATTTGTGATTCTGATCCTAAAAATCACATCATGGTGAAGTGATAGATGGAGTCAGGGTTCAATGATATTGTATATTACATGCTCAGTATGTGTTGAGTGGAGGGAGCACACCTTTGCAGTCTGAACTTGAAGTAAAATAAAACAGCCCATCCTTTATAATACTGTAACATTAAATCTGTAAGTTATACTGGACAATACCAAGACTACTCCCAAGAATGTGTTTAGATTAGAAGAGACTGTTAAGTATAGGAAGAGCTGGCCTCTCATGGTACTGACAGCACAGGATGGGGATTTAGTTGCTGACTTAGATGTGGCCATGAGCAGCTCACCTCAGCTCTTGAACCTTACACTCCTCTCTGGTGTACCAAGGATGAGTGTGATGCTGACTCACTCCACATATGTTATGCTGACTAAATGAATTCAACACATGTGGAGCACTTTAAATAATGCCTGGAATTTATTTTGTAATCCAATTTTCTAATGAGTTATGATTGCAAACTTCTGTAAGACATTTTTAATGACTTTACAGTAGCCAATAAAAAACACCCAGCCAAGGGATGGGAAAAAATAAATTTTACAATGCAGTATTACTGAATGTCAAATATGTGAATAAAGTAGTTCAAAGCAAGCATAATACATAAAATATTTGAAATTGGCTTCCTAATTCTGTTACCTTTTAAAATGGAATATTATATTTTAATATTCATGTTTTATTAGATTATAGAAATAAATTTATTAATTGATTAAATCCTTTAAAAGATAGTGTTTATCCATTACCCGTAACTATGTAATACAAACTGATGCGTCGTTGTAATTCAAAATCCCATTCTATCCAGATTTGGAGACATTAAACCAAAATTCACAAGTTAAAATGCTTATGAATACATGTGTCTAAATTACTTTTAACCTGGGTTTGGATTCATAAATCTAGCAGTAATAACTGGCCACTTATTTAAACTAATTGATATGTGTTTCTTTAAAATGTTTATATAGCTTATTTTTAAAAGTCTGTGTAGTTTATTATTGAACAGTTAACAGTATTCTCATTTACCAACCATGAATAGCTACAGTGATAAGCGACTAATGACGGTAACAGGGGGTTGAACTCTAATGAGAGAAAGACTTCAAAAATTCTAGAAATCAACTGCTTCATTAAGCCCAAATTTTAAAGGTAATTTCCTATATTAAAACCACCTGCCCAAAGAAACACTGAACTCCAGTATATGTTCCAGTATTTCTAATATCACTTTTCACTGTAGCCAAGATATTTCACCAAGATGTAAGTTCACTGTAATAATGTTGAATCAGTCAGAGCCTGTTGCCTGATGTCAATAAACAAAGAAATTATGCAAGTGTCAAATACATTACCCAAAGGGAGTATAGATTGTATGGAAACTCTAGATTCGTGTCTGACAGTTATATTTTAAAAGAAAATCATTCCTATTCCAGAAAGCAGTGAAAGTTTGAAATGATGAACCAGACCCTTTATTTAGTCTTGCTTCTAACTAAGCAGTAGTGGGAGGGAATGAGAAGAGATAGGAGGAAGACAGGAAACCTGCTCAGAAACCCTAACTTTAAGCTCAGTGTATGCATGAACATAATGTAACTTCTCCATTTTATTTCAGCCCTACTTCTAAGAAATAAGAAAGAGGAAATTTTGAGTATTACTGAATGTCAAATATGTGATTAAAGTATTCAAAGCAAGCATAATACATAAAATATTTGAAATTGGCTTCCTAATTCTGTTACCTTTTAAAATGGAATATTATATTTTAATATTCATGTTTTATTAGATTATAGAAATAAATTTATTAATTGATTAAATCCTTTAAAAGATAGTGTTTATCCATTACCCGTAACTATGTAATACAAACTGATGCGTACGTTGTAATTCAAAATCCCATTCTATCCAGATTTGGAGACATTAAACCAAAATTCACAAGTTAAAATGCTTATGAATACATGTGTCTAAATTACTTTTAACCTGGGTTTGGATTCATAAATCTAGCAGTAATAACTGGCCACTTATTTAAACTAATTGATATGTGTTTCTTTAAAATGTTTATATAGCTTATTTTTAAAAGTCTGTGTAGTTTATTATTGAACAGTTAACAGTATTCTCATTTACCAACCATGAATAGCTACAGTGATAAGCGACTAATGACGGTAACAGGGGGTTGAACTCTAATGAGAGAAAGACTTCAAAAATTCTAGAAATCAACTGCTTCATTAAGCCCAAATTTTAAAGGTAATTTCCTATATTAAAACCACCTGCCCAAAGAAACACTGAACTCCAGTATATGTTCCAGTATTTCTAATATCACTTTTCACTGTAGCCAAGATATTTCACCAAGATGTAAGTTCACTGTAATAATGTTGAATCAGTCAGAGCCTGTTGCCTGATGTCAATAAACAAAGAAATTATGCAAGTGTCAAATACATTACCCAAAGGGAGTATAGATTGTATGGAAACTCTAGATTCGTGTCTGACAGTTATATTTTAAAAGAAAATCATTCCTATTCCAGAAAGCAGTGAAAGTTTGAAATGATGAACCAGACCCTTTATTTAGTCTTGCTTCTAACTAAGCAGTAGTGGGGAGGGGAATGAGAAGAGATAGGAGGAAGACAGGAAACCTGCTCAGAAACCCCTAACTTTAAGCTCAGTGTACTGTCATGAACATAATTTAACTTCTCCATTTTATTTCAGCCCTACTTCTAAGAAATAAGAAAGAGGAAATTTTGAGTATTAATCTTTCATTCCTGCCTCACAGTGTTTATCAATAAAAAACATAGCTAGAATAATAAATGAAAATGGATTCATTACTATCCCATGTCTTGCAGCAAGAGCTAAGCTAAAACACCTACTTTTAGAAACAGATTTAATTTTTTTAATGTGGTTTCATCTAAATTTTCTATCACATTAGAAACAAGATGTTGCCTGCTTATATTTCCACACAACGGACACAGGTATGTTCCAAAATGAATGAACAAGTTGAGCTATCTTTAAAAGGAAGACCATAAATATCATCTATGCCTTCTACTAGATAAGACATTAATTTTACATCCTATCTGACAATCTTTTATGCTCAGAGATTCTTAAGCTGTTGAAGTGTTCTTACATTCATGAGCAAATCTAAGGATACTAGCTGAAAACAGGCACCAAAAATGGATGTATCAGGGATTTCTTGGGAAGTGTCTGTGAGGGCTAAAGAAAAAGGGCATGGCTCCGCAGGAGGACCTTCACCACAGTGCAGGTCTGAAAGGGGGAGGGGAAGGGAGGCACGGGTTTCAGACTGCGGTGCAGTTTGGAGAAAGTCTTGATCAGGTTGATAGGAAACGAGACACAGAGCTGGACAGGAGTAGCCTGATTCTCAGAATGCTCTTGCTTGACCAATGACCAAGAAGGAGTGAGAGTGAACAGGGACTGGGCTTGCTGTAAAAGCAGCAATAGGTCAGAAACTAGAACAACTGGGGGCTGCCAGGCAAGACCCTTGCCAAAGCAGTATCCATCAAAGGCAGCTCTGGGCAGACAGCGTTATGGCCACCTTAATGACCTATATGTAAAAAGCTAAAAATCCGTCTTTTGCAAATGAGTGACATTTCAAAGTTTATCTGCCTCCAATCTGTTTTATGTCTGTTTATAGATGTGTACTGTTACTTCGTGGTTTGGTTTCTAAGTGTCAGTCCTCCTATTTCTGAGGGCTGGCAGGGGTCTGAGCAGTTTGCTACGTTATTTCACAGGAATTCCCAGCGTGTTGCATCTTTGACGTTTGCATCTTTCTTTCCTAATTCTAATCAGGGCAGTCAGTGAGAGTTCAGATTCAGCTCTTCTCCTGGGTTTTTCCTGTATGATCTTGCGAATCTTACTTAGCTTTTTAAACCTTGTGTTTTTTCTTTTTCATTGTAAACTGGTAAAAATAATCTAAAATACTACCAGGTCTTAGTTGCAGCATGTAGAATCTAGTTCCCTGACCAGAGATCAAACCCAGGTCGCCTACATTGGAATTGACAAGTCTTAGCCACTGGACCACCAGGAAAGTTCCAAAAGTGAGGATTTAATGAGAAACACTCACAAACCACTGAATACAATGTTTATCATGTATTAAACACCTTAAAATGTTAGCAGTTTTTATTGTGACTATAATTTTTGAGTATCATTCTGTTATGCATTGTATGCTCTTATACAGAAATGTCTGGGTTACTATATATGTTGCATTGCTTCCATTCGAGTTAAAAGACCCGATTGGAGCTTTTGAAGCAAAGCTCCAATCGGGTCTTTTAGCTTCATATTTAGTAGAGAAAAAGTGATGTCATAGGTCTATAAAGTACCAATTAGGCCTGTGTCTAGTGCTACAGATTTTAAATGTGCATTTCACCTATTTTCAAGAAAAATGCAAGTTCCATGAAGTTCTGTAAGTTTTCATATTTCTGAGGAACGAAAATAAATGCCAAGGACCCTGAGGCTTGTGGATGAAAGGAAGGACATCACCTGTGTGGATGGAGGACAGCTGCGGTTCAGAGGTGCTTAGTTTACTCATCACAAAATGGAGCACATTTTATTGCTTTGTGAAAAGTGCTTACTGTGAAATTATGAACTGCTCTAGAATGCGCTTAATAGATGGTTTAAAAAATATTTTGAGAATTGTAAAGAGTGGGATTTAAGATAGTTTATCGTGTGGACTCAAACCAGTGATTTGTGAAACTATTTTATCACTCGCCCCTGCCAGTGATAGCAATTGCTCCTTGTGTGAAGGTATAAATTTGTGGGTGTCAGTTAAGTTTCACTTCCGCTGCCTTTGTGTTTTGTCCATGAAATTACCTAGCACAATGATACATGAATATTAGTACCTTGTATTAGAGTCGGGAGAAGAAAAAATGGAATATGTAATCTAAGAAACTATGTAAATAAAGGGTAGAATATATGGCATATTGGATGGTGATAAATCTGTGGAGAAAAACAAAGCTGAGATGAAGGTTTTGGTTTTAAGTGACAAGAGTTACTGTAAACTGTGCTTTTCCGGAGGTCCATGTTTTAAGATATTGGCTGAGTTTAAGGAGGTAGCATGTAGTTGGGGAGCAGAGCTTAAATGCAAGGTCAGGTGATGTTGGTATAGTTCTTGCTAATAGAACACTAACTCTGTGTCACACTATTCAGGGATTTTACACACATTAATTCCCTGATCAACCCTATGAGGAAGGAGAAATTGAGACATGCCATGGTTGTATAACTTGGCTTGAGTAAAGCTTGTCAGTTGTGGAGTTGGATTGAGACCCACACAGTCTGGCTGCAGAATAGGTTCTGAAATAGGAAAATGTGCCTGGAAAAAAGCAGAAGGCTGGCTTCTGTTCCTCTGTTAGCTTGTGAGAAAGTGTTAAGAAGTATTAGGGAAGAATGGAAAGGTAAAACAGGAAACAACTCAAGGAAGAAGTGGATCCAAATATGCTTTTTCTCTTTCTCTGATTTTATAAAGTACAATTAGGCCTGTGTCTAGTGCTACAGATTTTAAATGTGCATTTCACCTATTTTCAAGAAAAATGCAAGTTCCATGAAGTTCTGTAAGTTTTCATATTTCTGAGGAACGAAAATAAATGCCAAGGACCCTGAGGCTTGTGGATGAAAGGAAGGACATCACCTGTGTGGATGGAGGACAGCTGCGGTTCAGAGGTGCTTAGTTTACTCATCACAAAATGGAGCACATTTTATTGCTTTGTGAAAAGTGCTTACTGTGAAATTATGAACTGCTCTAGAATGCGCTTAATAGATGGTTTAAAAAATATTTTGAGAATTGTAAAGAGTGGGATTTAAGATAGTTTATCGTGTGGACTCAAACCAGTGATTTGTGAAACTATTTTATCACTCGCCCCTGCCAGTGATAGCAATTGCTCCTTGTGTGAAGGTATAAATTTGTGGGTGTCAGTTAAGTTTCACTTCCGCTGCCTTTGTGTTTTGTCCATGAAATTACCTAGCACAATGATACATGAATATTAGTACCTTGTATTAGAGTCGGGAGAAGAAAAAATGGAATATGTAATCTAAGAAACTATGTAAATAAAGGGTAGAATATATGGCATATTGGATGGTGATAAATCTGTGGAGAAAAACAAAGCTGAGATGAAGGTTTTGGTTTTAAGTGACAAGAGTTACTGTAAACTGTGCTTTTCCGGAGGTCCATGTTTTAAGATATTGGCTGAGTTTAAGGAGGTAGCATGTAGTTGGGGAGCAGAGCTTAAATGCAAGGTCAGGTGATGTTGGTATAGTTCTTGCTAATAGAACACTAACTCTGTGTCACACTATTCAGGGATTTTACACACATTAATTCCCTGATCAACCCTATGAGGAAGGAGAAATTGAGACATGCCATGGTTGTATAACTTGGCTTGAGTAAAGCTTGTCAGTTGTGGAGTTGGATTGAGACCCACACAGTCTGGCTGCAGAATAGGTTCTGAAATAGGAAAATGTGCCTGGAAAAAAGCAGAAGGCTGGCTTCTGTTCCTCTGTTAGCTTGTGAGAAAGTGTTAAGAAGTATTAGGGAAGAATGGAAAGGTAAAACAGGAAACAACTCAAGGAAGAAGTGGATCCAAATATGCTTTTTCTCTTTCTCTGATTTTACTTGTGCATGGGCTTCCAATGTCTTTTATTTCCCCATCATAACAGAAGCGTTGATGTTTATTGGGGAGATGCTCTAGGGTGTTGAGAGTGCTGTGCCATTCATTAGCCTGAATTCATCTTCCATAGTGAAAATCAAGGAAATCTCTTTGTATTATGGGATGAATTTTTTCCAACACAGGCCATTTGAGAATGATTCATAACTAGGAAAACTAGTGGTTGATTTCAACTCAAGGTTGCATGTAGTATTGTCTTTTTTCTTCCTCATTGATCCTTTTGGAAATTAGCCCCTATCTTTGTATATTATTGATCCTTGCATCTAAGAAAAACATCTTTCCTTAACCTAGATCCTTTTACATCAGAAAAATTCTATATACCTTCCCCTCGTCCCCCCAAAAAAGAGATAAGGCAGTTTTTAAGAATATTCCAAATATAATAAAATGAGTGAGATAAGGAAAATAATGGTAGGAAAAAAAAGTAGCAGAACCAGCAGTAAGTTGACAGCAATTCATGTGTACTTAAAAGTGATGAGAAACAAATAGGATTATGGTCTCCTGGCAATCAACACATAAAGGATAATATAAAGTAAAATGCAGTGTTGGGTTTCAAAAGATTACTAGAAGTGAGTTATCTCTGTGCCACAGAGAGAAACTTCTGTAGTTCTTACTTGGAGACATTTTGTGAAATAATGAGCCTGTGATAAAGATAGTACATTAAAATATGTATATAAAAGATATATTGGGCAGTTTCTTAAAATGACCTTTATTGGGGTCTGTAACATAACATCCTAGAAAAATCAGGCCAGAGTCATTCTGCTGGGGGTCATCATGCTGTGGTTCCAATGGATAGCTCCTGACTACTTTGGTGTGATTCAAGGATAAAATTGTTGTATGAAAGCTTGTCAGTTGTGGAGTTGGATTGAGACCCACACAGTCTGGCTGCAGAATAGGTTCTGAAATAGGAAAATGTGCCTGGAAAAAAGCAGAAGGCTGGCTTCTGTTCCTCTGTTAGCTTGTGAGAAAGTGTTAAGAAGTATTAGGGAAGAATGGAAAGGTAAAACAGGAAACAACTCAAGGAAGAAGTGGATCCAAATATGCTTTTTCTCTTTCTCTGATTTTACTTGTGCATGGGCTTCCAATGTCTTTTATTTCCCCATCATAACAGAAGCGTTGATGTTTATTGGGGAGATGCTCTAGGGTGTTGAGAGTGCTGTGCCATTCATTAGCCTGAATTCATCTTCCATAGTGAAAATCAAGGAAATCTCTTTGTATTATGGGATGAATTTTTTCCAACACAGGCCATTTGAGAATGATTCATAACTAGGAAAACTAGTGGTTGATTTCAACTCAAGGTTGCATGTAGTATTGTCTTTTTTCTTCCTCATTGATCCTTTTGGAAATTAGCCCCTATCTTTGTATATTATTGATCCTTGCATCTAAGAAAAACATCTTTCCTTAACCTAGATCCTTTTACATCAGAAAAATTCTATATACCTTCCCCTCGTCCCCCCAAAAAAGAGATAAGGCAGTTTTTAAGAATATTCCAAATATAATAAAATGAGTGAGATAAGGAAAATAATGGTAGGAAAAAAAAGTAGCAGAACCAGCAGTAAGTTGACAGCAATTCATGTGTACTTAAAAGTGATGAGAAACAAATAGGATTATGGTCTCCTGGCAATCAACACATAAAGGATAATATAAAGTAAAATGCAGTGTTGGGTTTCAAAAGATTACTAGAAGTGAGTTATCTCTGTGCCACAGAGAGAAACTTCTGTAGTTCTTACTTGGAGACATTTTGTGAAATAATGAGCCTGTGATAAAGATAGTACATTAAAATATGTATATAAAAGATATATTGGGCAGTTTCTTAAAATGACCTTTATTGGGGTCTGTAACATAACATCCTAGAAAAATCAGGCCAGAGTCATTCTGCTGGGGGTCATCATGCTGTGGTTCCAATGGATAGCTCCTGACTACTTTGGTGTGATTCAAGGATAAAATTTAGAGTATTTACAGAATAAAGTTCAAGGTTATATTTTCAGACAAATACCTTAAAGCTAGATATACCTTAAAGCTAGCCATAAAGAAGGACAGACTTATGTAAATTATAGATCTTGATCCATGTTTATCTTAAAAATTAAATGTTTTTTCTTTTATTGTGTAATTAAAACATTAGAATTTATAAGTTGTATATGACTTTCTTTGAGAAGAGACATACACTGATGCATTTTCTGTTTATTATACAGAGATGAAATGACATTTACATCCTAAATCATCTCAGGGAGAAATCATTTAAAGATGACAGAATTTATAAAAGCTTGTATTTATTTGATTTTTTAAAGCAAATTACATTATGGGAGGGCATGCCATCATGATTCCTTTGCATCTAGTTTTCTTCCAGTGTATTCAATATGCATTCTATACAAGCAGACTTCAAAGAATCTGCTTGTCTGCATATGTACAATATGTATAAATGTATGTGTGTACATATACACATATATAAATATGTATATAAAAGTCCCTTGATGGGAAAGGCTCTTCAGGGGCCATTTCGGGTCAATTTACAGTGCGGTTTTATCCAGCACATGGAAGTGACCTTTCCACTGGAAGGTCAGTAATACCATTTTTGTGCCCTAATTCTTCCCCCACTTCTACTGTGGCCTGACTTCACTGTATTCTAGCCCCTTCCAGCCCCTCTGGGGACATCTTTGTTGATTATAGGCTGGCCTGAAAATTCAATTCTTCCCTGTTTTCAAAAGTAAATAAGTTCCTGGCAATCAACACATAAAGGATAATATAAAGTAAAATGCAGTGTTGGGTTTCAAAAGATTACTAGAAGTGAGTTATCTCTGTGCCACAGAGAGAAACTTCTGTAGTTCTTACTTGGAGACATTTTGTGAAATAATGAGCCTGTGATAAAGATAGTACATTAAAATATGTATATAAAAGATATATTGGGCAGTTTCTTAAAATGACCTTTATTGGGGTCTGTAACATAACATCCTAGAAAAATCAGGCCAGAGTCATTCTGCTGGGGGTCATCATGCTGTGGTTCCAATGGATAGCTCCTGACTACTTTGGTGTGATTCAAGGATAAAATTTAGAGTATTTACAGAATAAAGTTCAAGGTTATATTTTCAGACAAATACCTTAAAGCTAGATATACCTTAAAGCTAGCCATAAAGAAGGACAGACTTATGTAAATTATAGATCTTGATCCATGTTTATCTTAAAAATTAAATGTTTTTTCTTTTATTGTGTAATTAAAACATTAGAATTTATAAGTTGTATATGACTTTCTTTGAGAAGAGACATACACTGATGCATTTTCTGTTTATTATACAGAGATGAAATGACATTTACATCCTAAATCATCTCAGGGAGAAATCATTTAAAGATGACAGAATTTATAAAAGCTTGTATTTATTTGATTTTTAAAGCAAATTACATTATGGGAGGGCATGCCATCATGATTCCTTTGCATCTAGTTTTCTTCCAGTGTATTCAATATGCATTCTATACAAGCAGACTTCAAAGAATCTGCTTGTCTGCATATGTACAATATGTATAAATGTATGTGTGTACATATACACATATATAAATATGTATATAAAAGTCCCTTGATGGGAAAGGCTCTTCAGGGGCCATTTCGGGTCAATTTACAGTGCGGTTTTATCCAGCACATGGAAGTGACCTTTCCACTGGAAGGTCAGTAATACCATTTTTGTGCCCTAATTCTTCCCCCACTTCTACTGTGGCCTGACTTCACTGTATTCTAGCCCCTTCCAGCCCCTCTGGGGACATCTTTGTTGATTATAGGCTGCCTTTTTTCTTCACCGTTTTCCTTCCTAACAGTTTTTTCTACATAACATTCTCAATTCTTCCCTGTTTTCAAAAGTAAATAAGTAAAATGACAGACAAAAGCAACCCTTTGTGGAGCCATCCCTTGGGTCTTCTACCCCCAGAGAATAACACTTGTATTTACATGTAAGTATAAATATTAATTTTTAAAATTATATTTGATTTAGCTATGAGTTGAGTTTCTATTTCCTGACTCCATTTAACTAGTAAATAATTATGAAAATAAATTGTCTTTTGTTCTGAAACATACAATGCATAAATACTGAACTTAAAGTGGAAAATGAAACAATTTAAGGGCATATAGTAAATTTGAGAATTCAGGAGGCCTTCTTTTTTCCACTAACGGTTTTCTCTGAGCAGAGGTGTTTACAGGTTTGTTATTTTGTTTTTCACTAGGTTATAAAAGTTTAGTCATATTAACAAGAACCAATTTTCATTACCCAAAATTTGTTTCAAAAGTTGTAGCTCTGAAAGTCCATAGTCATCAAAAGAAAAAAGCTACTTTTGTGTATTTATGTTCTTATTCCAGATCATAAATACTTTTGTTTTGTTTTTATAATATAATGTATCCAAGAGATATAAAAGAAAAGTCACCATTTCATTTTGTACATTCACACTTTTACAGCTACTTGTAGGGTAGGGTAAAAATAACTTGACTACGAATTCATTTTTCTGGCAGATTAGGGTAATAACATAGTTGATGGATATTAAGCTACTCAGAAATGCTCTAATAGAATAATGCTGAGATGTGTAAGATAAAATCTTAGATTAATATTATGTACATAGGTTATTTATAGCTAAAAATAATTTTATGAAGTTTTGAACTGTCGTCTCAAGTTTAGTTGATGTTTTCTACGGCTTTTTTCTTAATAATTTACATTAATCTGAAGTTTTAACCTTCCATAGTGTAGATGAAATTTAATCTATACATTTTATGGAATGCATTTTGGACATTTGTGTTCATTTCTCTACTTCACTTTGACAAAATTAATTTTTTGATCACCATTCAGCAAATACATGGTGAGAGGAATAGAGAAGATTTATGAGTCAGGATTCCTAGAATAAGTTTACTTTATGTAGTTAATATACATGACTATATTTTGGTTTTATTCCAGGCTATGCATTGTTGCTGTTCAGTCTTCCAGGTGTCTAGCCGTTCACAACCCAGTAGATTGCAGCATGCCAGGCCTCCCTGTGCCTCACGATCTGCCAAAGTTTGCACAAGTTCATATCCATTGCATCTATGATCCCATCCAGACATCTCATCCTCTGATGTCTTCTTCTCCTTCTGTCTTCAGTCTTTCCCAGCATTAAGGTCTTTTCCAGTGAGTTGGCTATTTGCATCAGGTGACCAAAATACTGGAGCTTCAGCTTCAGCATCAGTCCTTCTAAAGAATATTTAGGGTTGATTTCCTTTTAGATTGACTGGTTTGATCTCCTTGCTGTCCAAGGGACTCTCAAGAGTCTTTTCCAGCACCTCATTTCAAAGGTATCTGTTCTTAAATGTCCTGCCTTCTTTATGGTTCACCTCTCACAGCTGTACCTGACTACTGGAAAGACCATAGCCTTGACTGTACAGACCTTTGTCTGCAAAGTGTTATCTTTGCCTCTCAACACACTGTCTAGGTTTGTTATAGCTTTCCAGCCAAGAAGCAGTCATCTCTGATTTCATGGCTGCAGTCACCATCCACAGTGATTTTAGAGCCGAGAAGAGGAAATCTGTCACTGCTTCCACATTTCCCCCTTCTGTCTGCCATGAAATGATGAGGCTGGATGCCATGATCTTAGTTTTATTAATATTATGTACATAGGTTATTTATAGCTAAAAATAATTTTATGAAGTTTTGAACTGTCGTCTCAAGTTTAGTTGATGTTTTCTACGGCTTTTTTCTTAATAATTTACATTAATCTGAAGTTTTAACCTTCCATAGTGTAGATGAAATTTAATCTATACATTTTATGGAATGCATTTTGGACATTTGTGTTCATTTCTCTACTTCACTTTGACAAAATTAATTTTTTGATCACCATTCAGCAAATACATGGTGAGAGGAATAGAGAAGATTTATGAGTCAGGATTCCTAGAATAAGTTTACTTTATGTAGTTAATATACATGACTATATTTTGGTTTTATTCCAGGCTATGCATTGTTGCTGTTCAGTCTTCCAGGTGTCTAGCCGTTCACAACCCAGTAGATTGCAGCATGCCAGGCCTCCCTGTGCCTCACGATCTGCCAAAGTTTGCACAAGTTCATATCCATTGCATCTATGATCCCATCCAGACATCTCATCCTCTGATGTCTTCTTCTCCTTCTGTCTTCAGTCTTTCCCAGCATTAAGGTCTTTTCCAGTGAGTTGGCTATTTGCATCAGGTGACCAAAATACTGGAGCTTCAGCTTCAGCATCAGTCCTTCTAAAGAATATTTAGGGTTGATTTCCTTTTAGATTGACTGGTTTGATCTCCTTGCTGTCCAAGGGACTCTCAAGAGTCTTTTCCAGCACCTCATTTCAAAGGTATCTGTTCTTAAATGTCCTGCCTTCTTTATGGTTCACCTCTCACAGCTGTACCTGACTACTGGAAAGACCATAGCCTTGACTGTACAGACCTTTGTCTGCAAAGTGTTATCTTTGCCTCTCAACACACTGTCTAGGTTTGTTATAGCTTTCCAGCCAAGAAGCAGTCATCTCTGATTTCATGGCTGCAGTCACCATCCACAGTGATTTTAGAGCCCGAGAAGAGGAAATCTGTCACTGCTTCCACATTTTCCCCTTCTGTCTGCCATGAAATGATGAGGCTGGATGCCATGATCTTAGTTTTATTAATATTTACTTTTAAGCCAACTTTACATAATCACTTCATTTATTGAAAAACAAGTGGAGAATATTAACACCTTAATATAGTGGTTACAATGTTGACATGAAGTAATACTAAGCAACTGGCACAGAGTCCTATATGTAATAGATAATGATAGTAATTATTAAGCAAATAAATGAAGTGCACAAATAACATTTGATGATATCAGTGCTATGACATCATTTTCAAATCAAGGAGAGAGTTTTTTTTTTTGCACATATAAGCTAATTGTAGTCAATTTTCTTGGTGAGATCTGAAAGACTTCCAAGGCTTTAATGAGAATCTAACATTCTGCTTCTTCTTGTCCTCCTTGCTCATTCCTTTGCTTTTTTCCTAGAAGAACTGTATTTCTCTGATAACCTATTCAGTGTTAGCACCCTAGCTGACTTTTTGGAATCCATACTCTTCCAATGTTTTTTTAAGGTTGACATTTAGGTCTGTGATCTTTTTTTTTTTTGAGATAATATTTATATATAATACCAAGTATAATCAGTTTTTGTCACTGTTTGTGCATAGAGATATTCAAGTTTTCTAGCACCATTTGTTGTTCCACACCCCATGGCATGTAGGATCTTAGTTTCTTGAACAGGGATTGAACCCGTGTCCCTGCCTTGGGAGACAGAGTCTTAACCACTGGACAACTGAGGAAATCCCTCCCAGTTCTGATATATCCATGCCACATTCATCTCTCTCAAATAGTACTTTCACCAAGCATCTTCTTAGGAAATAAATGTTCAGTTATCTCCCATCTGCCCTAACAATTAGAATCTGAAAGCCAAGGTGTCTTATCTTTCCACCTCTCATCAGTATATGTTCTCTGTATTGGCTTGGCTTGCCTTCTTCCTGTGCTAGACTTTACCCCCAATTTCTGCCAACTCCTTCTAGCCTCCATTACCATGGTGGCACCTCTCCCCTTGTCTGAAGAGTACTTTTTTCCTCATCCTCGAAGCCAGTGTAACACTTGACTCTGCCATAATAGAAGTATACTTGCAACTTTATATTTGTTCTAGATGTGATGGATTAAAGATGACCACAAATTCTTTGATATTCTTTCCATTGAGATGCAATAGAATATTAAAAATAATCCTAGACCTTGTATGTATGTGCCTGCCTGTGCTTTCTGAAAAAAAGAGCAATAATTCACTTCCCATTCAGTGTTGCAAGTCCCTGAAATGTGCAGGCGTACAAATAAGAGAAAATGAGCTAAAGTCTCTCCTGGTACAGTTTCAGATCTTGCCTCTAATTTGATTTGCTCTCCTCAAATCAAAAAAAAGTTTTTTTTTGGGGCACATATAAGCTAATTGTAGTCAATTTTCTTGGTGAGATCTGAAAGACTTCCAAGGCTTTAATGAGAATCTAACATTCTGCTTCTTCTTGTCCTCCTTGCTCATTCCTTTGCTTTTTTCCTAGAAGAACTGTATTTCTCTGATAACCTATTCAGTGTTAGCACCCTAGCTGACTTTTTGGAATCCATACTCTTCCAATGTTTTTTTAAGGTTGACATTTAGGTCTGTGATCTTTTTTTTTTTTGAGATAATATTTATATATAATACCAAGTATAATCAGTTTTTGTCACTGTTTGTGCATAGAGATATTCAAGTTTTCTAGCACCATTTGTTGTTCCACACCCCATGGCATGTAGGATCTTAGTTTCTTGAACAGGGATTGAACCCGTGTCCCTGCCTTGGGAGACAGAGTCTTAACCACTGGACAACTGAGGAAATCCCTCCCAGTTCTGATATATCCATGCCACATTCATCTCTCTCAAATAGTACTTTCACCAAGCATCTTCTTAGGAAATAAATGTTCAGTTATCTCCCATCTGCCCTAACAATTAGAATCTGAAAGCCAAGGTGTCTTATCTTTCCACCTCTCATCAGTATATGTTCTCTGTATTGGCTTGGCTTGCCTTCTTCCTGTGCTAGACTTTACCCCCAATTTCTGCCAACTCCTTCTAGCCTCCATTACCATGGTGGCACCTCTCCCCTTGTCTGAAGAGTACTTTTTTCCTCATCCTCGAAGCCAGTGTAACACTTGACTCTGCCATAATAGAAGTATACTTGCAACTTTATATTTGTTCTAGATGTGATGGATTAAAGATGACCACAAATTCTTTGATATTCTTTCCATTGAGATGCAATAGAATATTAAAAATAATCCTAGACCTTGTATGTATGTGCCTGCCTGTGCTTTCTGAAAAAAAGAGCAATAATTCACTTCCCATTCAGTGTTGCAAGTCCCTGAAATGTGCAGGCGTACAAATAAGAGAAAAATGAGCTAAAGTCTCTCCTGGTACAGTTTCAGATCTTGCCTCTAATTTGATTTGCTCTCCTCAAATCAATTCAGTTTCTTTAGATGCCTACAAAATTTCCCTAACATGTTTCATAATAATATCAGAATGAAAAGTGGGAATTTGATGTGTTTAAATTTTTCTTCTTTTGTACGGTGAACAAGTCAGTATTTAATACACATGATAACTACGTAGCACTGAGCTAGGTACTAACTTGGCAGAGATGTGGAAGCTGTGGTCCCATCTCTCAGCACATGGTTGGTTAGTGAAAACTTTGCTCTGGGCTCTCTGGAGAGAAGTGAGGAAGCATAGAACTTTCCAGACTTGAGGAGGAGGCATAAGAAAAGGAAAAATCTGGAAATGGCCCAAAACATTTTGAAGTCAGTGAGCTGTCCATTCTGGTTACAGCATAGAATCTATGTGCAGTAAAACTCTAAAGCTGGAAAAATGAGATGGGAGAAGACATTCTTTAATGATAGGGTTAGGAGTTTGACTTTCTCCTCCAAAGATTTGAGATACGGCCCAGCAGATGGTTGAGTGAGACACAGATGGGGTATAGAAGGCGCTTTGCTTATCAGTTTCCCTCTGTGGTGCCTGAATGTTTGTTTGCCACTTGTGGCTTCTCTTCCACAGCCAAGCGAGGAGATACGTAAAGTTAAGGATTGGTTTTCACTATTGCATTGCCATGGCCACATTGATGGTCAAATAACTTAGATTCAGGTCATATTTAGTTGGACTGAGAGATTCCAAACCTCCAAGTCTGAGTCGTGAAATGAATTTCTGAAAAGATTCTTAACTTTCAATTCATTATTATGAAACATTTATTATTTTAAATTACAAATTACATTTCTTCCAATTTTGAGGGCTCACAAAAAATCTCATAATATTGACAGGACGAGGATATTATCTGTAATTAACAAATGAAGGAACTGGATCCTCTCAGAGGTCTCAGTCAGCCACTCATGGTCACTTCTCTAAGTGTAGGACAGGAAATAAAGTTCAGATGTTTGAAACTTTATTCCTGCACTGTCTTGAGTTAGACTACTGACTACTAGTATTAGAATCCCAGAGAAAGAGTAATTGAGTTTCCTTTTAAACAGTAAAGAACTGTTTGGTCTTTGCTCTGTTTAAATAGATGATAAAATATACTGAATTTTTTGTCTGGTTATTTAGTATTTTTTCTTTAACAAATTATGACTGGCAATTAGAAATTGATCCTGTCACTTTAAGAACTCCATGCATATGGACTGCATGCCTTGAAAAATCAATGCTTATTGTATGTATTTATTTTTTAATTTTCTGTGATGAGCAGTTTTCAATAATAGGTGAATGAGTACAGGTTTTTAAATGAAATGGCTTTAGATCTTAAGTAAGAAAATACAGACATTAAGGGAAAAAATATTTCAGGGTAAATTATTGCTGTGACGTCAGATATATTCTATAAGCTTTACTTATTGACTTTATTTTAAAAGCATTACACTTTTGCTGAGATACTTTAAATCTTGAGTTAAAGGAAATTATGATGAATGTCAAGATCTCCTCTTGCATAGGGGGTTGAATCCCTTTTCTTTTCTGTATTGCCATGAATGTCATCCTTAAAATAGAACTCATCATTTTCTCCACAAATTTTCCCTACCCTCTCCCAACTTCATTCCAAGAAGAAAAGATGACAAAATGTGATCATTTGTCTACTTAGACTCTGAGGGTGTTAAAGAGCGTTGAGTGGTAAAACAGATGGAATTATACTAAAAGCACATGGCCCCTTATAATTTTCTTATTTAAAAGGCTCCAGAGCTTAGGCTTAGTAATGTAATACACTTTTCTATTCTTGTATAAGGCAGCAAGAAATCTGTTTCTCCCTATTCTGACTCACCACTGTTTTCCCAGAGTGCATGTCCATTTTTGATCAGTCATTGAAAAATGATGATTTAAAAGATTCTCATTGCTGCTTGCGAAGAGACCATGATTCCTAATTTTTTTGAGAAGGGATATAAAGTATACCAATTTATGAGAGTAGTATTTATTAAATTTTCTCTGAAGCTCCTGACATTTGGTAAAAAATAGACATCTTCAGCTACCTTAACCATAAGAGCTTATTTATATCATTACATAAATGGTAAATTTATTTTTCTATAAATAACGACTCAGTAGTATTAATTTTAAAGTATGGTTTTTCAATAAAACTTAAATTTGTCAAAGTTAATGTCTGGCATTATGATTCTAGAAAAATGAGGGTGATAGTTGCCAGTCCTGTATGAATGAAGTTTGCCATTTTAGGAGGGCTTTTTGTTAGCTCCTAGAAGCAGCAGTAAGATATTTAAATTCTTTCCTTTAGATGGTGTGTGTGCTAAGTTGCTTCAGACGTGTCCGACTATTTGTGATCCTATAGACTGTAGCCTGCCAGCCTCCTCTGTCCATGGAATCCTTCAGGCAAGCATACTGGAGTGGGTTGCCATGCCCTCCTCCAGGGGATTTTCCCAGCTCAGAGAGTGAGCCTGTCTCTTATGTCTCCTGATTTGACAAGTGGGTTCTTTACCACTGAGCCACCTGCCTTTAAATGGCACACTCAGGTATTTGGAACAATGTTAAATTACTGTCTAGCATTTGACATACTGAAATTAAAAACAGTAGAAATTGAATGTCATTGCTTTGACTTTGTCTTCAAATTTGGTTTCAAAATATTCTTTAAATGGTTAGTAACTATATAGTCTCATGTACAAAAAATCATTGAAAAGATTTAGTATGACCCTGTTAATTTAGAGCTCTATTCTTAGGAATTTCAAACACAGAACTGTGAAACTCAGATATCTACTGTGTGGATCCTTAGGTCTACTCTCCTAGTCATGTTAGGAAATTTATGACCAGAAGCCCAAGTAAAGCAGGGCACAACTGTAGACAAATCTAATGCATTCATTAGTAGATCATTATTTGGGGGCATTGCACAAATGTTCCCCTTTTGACTCACCACTTTTTCCCAGAGTGCATGTCCATTTTGATCAGTCATTGAAAATGATGATTTAAAAGATTCTCATTGCTGCTTGCGAAGAGACCATGATTCCTAATTTTTGAGAAGGGATATAAAGTATACCAATTTATGAGAGTAGTATTTATTAAATTTTCTCTGAAGCTCCTGACATTTGGTAAAAAATAGACATCTTCAGCTACCTTAACCATAAGAGCTTATTTATATCATTACATAAATGGTAAATTTATTTTTCTATAAATAACGACTCAGTAGTATTAATTTTAAAGTATGGTTTTTCAATAAAACTTAAATTTGTCAAAGTTAATGTCTGGCATTATGATTCTAGAAAAATGAGGGTGATAGTTGCCAGTCCTGTATGAATGAAGTTTGCCATTTTAGGAGGGCTTTTTGTTAGCTCCTAGAAGCAGCAGTAAGATATTTAAATTCTTTCCTTTAGATGGTGTGTGTGCTAAGTTGCTTCAGACGTGTCCGACTATTTGTGATCCTATAGACTGTAGCCTGCCAGCCTCCTCTGTCCATGGAATCCTTCAGGCAAGCATACTGGAGTGGGTTGCCATGCCCTCCTCCAGGGGATTTTCCCAGCTCAGAGAGTGAGCCTGTCTCTTATGTCTCCTGATTTGACAAGTGGGTTCTTTACCACTGAGCCACCTGCCTTTAAATGGCACACTCAGGTATTTGGAACAATGTTAAATTACTGTCTAGCATTTGACATACTGAAATTAAAAACAGTAGAAATTGAATGTCATTGCTTTGACTTTGTCTTCAAATTTGGTTTCAAAATATTCTTTAAATGGTTAGTAACTATATAGTCTCATGTACAAAAAATCATTGAAAAGATTTAGTATGACCCTGTTAATTTAGAGCTCTATTCTTAGGAATTTCAAACACAGAACTGTGAAACTCAGATATCTACTGTGTGGATCCTTAGGTCTACTCTCCTAGTCATGTTAGGAAATTTATGACCAGAAGCCCAAGTAAAGCAGGGCACAACTGTAGACAAATCTAATGCATTCATTAGTAGATCATTATTTGGGGGGATGGGGGGCACTTCTATTGGTCTTTCATTTCTCTATTTTCAGCCATCTTTGTTCTTTGGCCCATGTGGGCCTCCCATCACGGTGGCCTCTGTTGTCGCAGAGCACTGGCTCTCGGCGCATGCGCTCCAGAGCTCCGGCTCAGTGATTGGACACATTGGTCCAGCTGCTCCGCAGCACGTGGGATCTTCCCAGGCCAGGGATCGAACCGGCGCCCCTTGCACTGCAAGGCAGTGTCCTTACTCACTGACTGGACCACTAGGGAAGCCCCAGTAGATCATTATTAATAAGTAGTATCAACTTGTTAATATGTTCCTATATAAAGAAAAATTACAATGAAGTTATAAAAGCTAGAGTTAATATAGAAAGAATAGAGGTGGTTAATTCATATGGAAGGCAAGCGTAAAGAGAAATACGGATTTGACTAGGAGTCAGAAGCCCTAGTTCTAGGCTATGATTGACAGCAGGGAAATCTGGGTAATTTGTCCAACCTGAGTGTCAGGGTCTCCTCCCCTTAAACTATCATTTATTATGGAACTGTCATGGAGAATCAAATGATACAGTGTATTTGGAAGTATTTTGCACTTTCCCAACTATTTACAACGAGAAGAAATCACACTGATATCTCTGTCTCGCTTCCTCATATATCTTGTCCATGCAGTTTATTCTGTCAATTTATTTTGCATGTCTCTCTCGGCCTGTTAGACTGTCAGCTCATGAAGGGTTGCTTCTGAATCATCTTGGTATCTCTAGGTTCTAGCACTTTGGAAGTTCTTAATAAATGTATGATGAACTTTATTTTCATAATCATTACTATCATATGAAAATCTTCAAACTAACTTTGTATGTATTTTAATATTCATTTGCTGTATTTATTGATTTGCCTGCACCAAGTCTTAGTTGTAGTGTGCAGGTTCTTTGATCTTTGTTGCAGCACACAGCATCTTTTTACTTGCTGCATTTAGAATCTTTTATTTGCATTTTAAAGTCTCACTTGTTGTGGAATTTCCTTCAGGATTTAAACAGAACTGTGAAACTCAGATATCTACTGTGTGGATCCTTAGGTCTACTCTCCTAGTCATGTTAGGAAATTTATGACCAGAAGCCCAAGTAAAGCAGGGCACAACTGTAGACAAATCTAATGCATTCATTAGTAGATCATTATTTGGGGGGATGGGGGGCACTTCTATTGGTCTTTCATTTCTCTATTTTCAGCCATCTTTGTTCTTTGGCCCATGTGGGCCTCCCATCACGGTGGCCTCTGTTGTCGCAGAGCACTGGCTCTCGGCGCATGCGCTCCAGAGCTCCGGCTCAGTGATTGGACACATTGGTCCAGCTGCTCCGCAGCACGTGGGATCTTCCCAGGCCAGGGATCGAACCGGCGCCCCTTGCACTGCAAGGCAGTGTCCTTACTCACTGACTGGACCACTAGGGAAGCCCCAGTAGATCATTATTAATAAGTAGTATCAACTTGTTAATATGTTCCTATATAAAGAAAAATTACAATGAAGTTATAAAAGCTAGAGTTAATATAGAAAGAATAGAGGTGGTTAATTCATATGGAAGGCAAGCGTAAAGAGAAATACGGATTTGACTAGGAGTCAGAAGCCCTAGTTCTAGGCTATGATTGACAGCAGGGAAATCTGGGTAATTTGTCCAACCTGAGTGTCAGGGTCTCCTCCCCTTAAACTATCATTTATTATGGAACTGTCATGGAGAATCAAATGATACAGTGTATTTGGAAGTATTTTGCACTTTCCCAACTATTTACAACGAGAAGAAATCACACTGATATCTCTGTCTCGCTTCCTCATATATCTTGTCCATGCAGTTTATTCTGTCAATTTATTTTGCATGTCTCTCTCGGCCTGTTAGACTGTCAGCTCATGAAGGGTTGCTTCTGAATCATCTTGGTATCTCTAGGTTCTAGCACTTTGGAAGTTCTTAATAAATGTATGATGAACTTTATTTTCATAATCATTACTATCATATGAAAATCTTCAAACTAACTTTGTATGTATTTTAATATTCATTTGCTGTATTTATTGATTTGCCTGCACCAAGTCTTAGTTGTAGTGTGCAGGTTCTTTGATCTTTGTTGCAGCACACAGCATCTTTTTACTTGCTGCATTTAGAATCTTTTTAGTTGTGGCATGTGGAATCTAGTTCCCTGACCATGGATCAAACCTGGGCCCCTGCATTGGGAACGAGGAGTCTTAGCCACTGGCCCACCAGGGAAGCCCTCAAGCTAACTTTAAATAAATAAATTTGGTGTTTGTTCTGAATACAAGCCTTGCGCACTTTCTCAGATTCCTTTCATGGCCTCCTTCTTTCCCAAAGCACCACCTGCTTCTGAGATTGTGTCTTCCCCTGCCTTTGCCAAGTTTCCTGAATAGGCTGGCGTCTGCGGGAAAACCCCAGGGTTATGTGACCCTTACACCCTACTCACTGAACCCTTTCTGTGACATTCTTCCTGTAGTGAATTGAATAGTGGTTCCCACAGAGCTGTGACCTAGTCCTCACCCCTGGCACCTGTGATGGTGGCCTTTATTTGGAAATAGAGCCTGCCAGGCGTAGTTAAGTATCTTATTCTTGCCTAGGGAATCCTATGGACAGAGGAGCCTGTCAGACTATAGTCCATAGGGTTATAAAGAGTCAGACATAATTGAAGTGACTTAGTAGTAAGAATCTTGACACAAAAACATCTATCTAAATCTAGTATCTGTTGTCCTTTTTAAATGAAGTGAGAGAAGTAAGGGAAATCTAAAGAGTGACACAAAAGACATGCTATCTACAATGCTGAAAAATTTTGGAACTGATGAGAATCAAATGATACAGTGTATTTGGAAGTATTTTGCACTTTCCCAACTATTTACAACGAGAAGAAATCACACTGATATCTCTGTCTCGCTTCCTCATATATCTTGTCCATGCAGTTTATTCTGTCAATTTATTTTGCATGTCTCTCTCGGCCTGTTAGACTGTCAGCTCATGAAGGGTTGCTTCTGAATCATCTTGGTATCTCTAGGTTCTAGCACTTTGGAAGTTCTTAATAAATGTATGATGAACTTTATTTTCATAATCATTACTATCATATGAAAATCTTCAAACTAACTTTGTATGTATTTTAATATTCATTTGCTGTATTTATTGATTTGCCTGCACCAAGTCTTAGTTGTAGTGTGCAGGTTCTTTGATCTTTGTTGCAGCACACAGCATCTTTTTACTTGCTGCATTTAGAATCTTTTTAGTTGTGGCATGTGGAATCTAGTTCCTGACCATGGATCAAACCTGGGCCCCTGCATTGGGAACGAGGAGTCTTAGCCACTGGCCCACCAGGGAAGCCCTCAAGCTAACTTTAAATAAATAAATTTGGTGTTTGTTCTGAATACAAGCCTTGCGCACTTTCTCAGATTCCTTTCATGGCCTCCTTCTTTCCCAAAGCACCACCTGCTTCTGAGATTGTGTCTTCCCCTGCCTTTGCCAAGTTTCCTGAATAGGCTGGCGTCTGCGGGAAAACCCCAGGGTTATGTGACCCTTACACCCTACTCACTGAACCCTTTCTGTGACATTCTTCCTGTAGTGAATTGAATAGTGGTTCCCACAGAGCTGTGACCTAGTCCTCACCCCTGGCACCTGTGATGGTGGCCTTTATTTGGAAATAGAGCCTGCCAGGCGTAGTTAAGTATCTTATTCTTGCCTAGGGAATCCTATGGACAGAGGAGCCTGTCAGACTATAGTCCATAGGGTTATAAAGAGTCAGACATAATTGAAGTGACTTAGTAGTAAGAATCTTGACACAAAAACATCTATCTAAATCTAGTATCTGTTGTCCTTATGAAGGAGAGAAGAGGGATATTTGAGATACCCAGACACAGTGAAGAAGTATGGAAGAGGAAGTAATGGGAAAATGGAGGCAGAGGATGAAGGGATATGGCAAGAGGTACCAGCAGCCACCAAGAGCTAGGAGAGGGGGTGGACATATCTGCCCACAGAGCCTCCCCAGGGAACACATCTTGTCAGCACCTTGGTTAATAATTTTGACCAACTGAAAACTGAGGCAACCAGCCAGAAGATGCCCCTGTCCTTTCTTCCTTCCTTGGACTGTGCCACAATATGGTTCCTTCTTGCCCTCTTTCCGGGAAAGTCTCAGCATCCACATGCAAAGCTCAGTGCATTGTTTCTTCCCAGTTCATTGTAGAGGCCAGCGCTATAATTAAACCATGTGGTACTGTTTTGTGTTTTCACAAACAGATATAAAGTCTATACATTTTTCTAATCTCTTAAATAGCCCTAAGAAATGGGCACACGTTCATCACACTCAGTTGAGTCATTGGATAACTCAATGACTCATTAATTGTACTTTGAAAAATTTCAAAAGAACTTCTGCTTTTATGTGACTAAATTTTAATTATTTTGGGACTGTCTCTCTTTTTTAATCAAAGAATGGTATCAGGAGCTCAGGTGTGCCAGAAGAGAGCTCATCTACCTAGTATTGGGAGTTGCCAGATTATTTGATTAAAGCACCAAGCCCAAAATGTAGGAGTTAGACCTTTAATCACTTACTGAGATGATGCAAGCAATGGGGCAAAATGGAATAGAGTGCTATTTTCTCCATGGAATAGCAAGCTGGTGGAGTCAGGTTGTCAGCCCAGATGGCTCACTGTGGAGGAAGCCCTGACCTATAAAGGCTCTGGCAGATTTGTGGACCCTGGAAAGGGGGAAGGAGAGCAAAAGGGGTTAAAGAGTAGAAAAGTACCAGTTACTGAGTCAGAATTGGAGAGATGACATCCAGGTTTTCCCTCCTCCTCCACATGAGCAGGTTTTGGCAAAGACACTTGAAGAGAACAGTTGCCCAGATCCTCAAATAAAGAATTCTATAAATGAAGGTACCAGTGCTAGCTGTGCAAAAAAATGTGTGAAAGCAGGACAAGCCCGAGGTTGGGGTGAGTCTTGACTGCAACTCCTTTCTTATAAACTGTTAAAATTTTACAACTTGATACTATATTTACATCAAAAAATTAAAGTTAAATAATAAAATAATAAGTAGGTAATACACACTGCTGTTGTGGGCTATAAGCATAGCCAGTGATGCTGCCTACTCACAAGAATAAAGTTAAAGTATATTTTTACTTTTGTATTTATTTGGGAGCACCAAATATCAGACAGATATACACAGTTAACAGGAGGTTCTGTGAAGTACTACAGAACAGTTAGGAACATGGCATGATTTACTTGCTAGAAAAAATTAAGTTGACAGAATTGTAGATTTTCTGGTTAAGGAGTTAACAGACCATGTTGTATCTATGAATGATATAGACTAGTGAGAATGTGGCATGAGGAAAATAAAAATGAAATAAGAAGTAAAATGGGAAAGAAAAATGTAAGCATTAATGCTTACACAAACAGATATAAAGTCTATACATTTTTCTAATCTCTTAAATAGCCCTAAGAAATGGGCACACGTTCATCACACTCAGTTGAGTCATTGGATAACTCAATGACTCATTAATTGTACTTTGAAAAATTTCAAAAGAACTTCTGCTTTTATGTGACTAAATTTTAATTATTTTGGGACTGTCTCTCTTTTTTAATCAAAGAATGGTATCAGGAGCTCAGGTGTGCCAGAAGAGAGCTCATCTACCTAGTATTGGGAGTTGCCAGATTATTTGATTAAAGCACCAAGCCCAAAATGTAGGAGTTAGACCTTTAATCACTTACTGAGATGATGCAAGCAATGGGGCAAAATGGAATAGAGTGCTATTTTCTCCATGGAATAGCAAGCTGGTGGAGTCAGGTTGTCAGCCCAGATGGCTCACTGTGGAGGAAGCCCTGACCTATAAAGGCTCTGGCAGATTTGTGGACCCTGGAAAGGGGGAAGGAGAGCAAAAGGGGTTAAAGAGTAGAAAAGTACCAGTTACTGAGTCAGAATTGGAGAGATGACATCCAGGTTTTCCCTCCTCCTCCACATGAGCAGGTTTTGGCAAAGACACTTGAAGAGAACAGTTGCCCAGATCCTCAAATAAAGAATTCTATAAATGAAGGTACCAGTGCTAGCTGTGCAAAAAAATGTGTGAAAGCAGGACAAGCCCGAGGTTGGGGTGAGTCTTGACTGCAACTCCTTTCTTATAAACTGTTAAAATTTTACAACTTGATACTATATTTACATCAAAAAATTAAAGTTAAATAATAAAATAATAAGTAGGTAATACACACTGCTGTTGTGGGCTATAAGCATAGCCAGTGATGCTGCCTACTCACAAGAATAAAGTTAAAGTATATTTTTACTTTTGTATTTATTTGGGAGCACCAAATATCAGACAGATATACACAGTTAACAGGAGGTTCTGTGAAGTACTACAGAACAGTTAGGAACATGGCATGATTTACTTGCTAGAAAAAATTAAGTTGACAGAATTGTAGATTTTCTGGTTAAGGAGTTAACAGACCATGTTGTATCTATGAATGATATAGACTAGTGAGAATGTGGCATGAGGAAAATAAAAATGAAATAAGAAGTAAAATGGGAAAGAAAAATGTAAGCATTAATTGCTATATTAATATCAATAATGGGGGACTTTCCTGGAGTTCCAGAGGCTAAGACTTTGTGTTTCAAGGCAGCAATTGTGAGTTCTATCCCTGGTCATGGAAATAACATCTCACATGCCTTTCAGCCCAAATAAATAATTTTAAGAAATGTCAGCAGTGATAAGGCATGTATGCCTTATGAAATGATCACTGTATACTAGCTAATGAACACATCCATCACCTCAAATGTTATTTTCCTCCCTCCCTCCTTGCCTTCCCCTTCCTTCCTTCCTTCCTTCCTTCCTTCATGGTGAGAGCACTTAACTGTCTTAGCAAATTTAAGTTTATATGTGGAATCTAACATAATAAAATTCATAAAGCATAAAGTGGTAGTTACCAGGACTGAGAGGGGGGGAGCAAGAAATGGGAGATGTTGGTCAAAAGGTACAAAACTTTAGTGATGTAGGATAAACTTACTTTTAAAAAATGTTGATTGCATTTTCAAATATCTTCTCTGCTCAATAGGTTTTTCTTCAGCTCCAGATATCTCCAATTTGAATGCCATTGTTCTTGCTAATAAGCTGGAAAAAAATCTAGAAACACAGGGAAAGTAGGATAATTTTCAATGTGTGGAGGATATAGAAGACTATTCATAGGACAAGATGAATGACTTAGGTACTGGAAGAAGAATGGAAGAAGAGTAGGATTTAGACTCATAGATCCTGCAAGGAGCAACAATCTGAACTTTGGAAACAGGATGAGCAAAGGTGCTGGGGTAAAGTACCATGACAAACTCATGGAAGCCCAACTTCATTATTCTGTGTCACTGAGCTCTGGTTAAAGCAAGGTCAATAATAGTTTAGGTTAGTGCCCCTTAGATTAAAACCCTGCCTCAACCATTGAGAAAGTTCTTTCATCTCTCTGTAGCTCAGTTTCCAACTCCAAGACAGGGCTGGAAGTGATCCGATAAATAGAAGTAGAACAGTTTGTATGTACAGAGCACTTAGATAAGGGAAGTTGCCACTTCTGGTTAAGGAGTTAACAGACCATGTTGTATCTATGAATGATATAGACTAGTGAGAATGTGGCATGAGGAAAATAAAAATGAAATAAGAAGTAAAATGGGAAAGAAAAATGTAAGCATTAATTGCTATATTAATATCAATAATGGGGGACTTTCCTGGAGTTCCAGAGGCTAAGACTTTGTGTTTCAAGGCAGCAATTGTGAGTTCTATCCCTGGTCATGGAAATAACATCTCACATGCCTTTCAGCCCAAATAAATAATTTTAAGAAATGTCAGCAGTGATAAGGCATGTATGCCTTATGAAATGATCACTGTATACTAGCTAATGAACACATCCATCACCTCAAATGTTATTTTCCTCCCTCCCTCCTTGCCTTCCCCTTCCTTCCTTCCTTCCTTCCTTCCTTCATGGTGAGAGCACTTAACTGTCTTAGCAAATTTAAGTTTATATGTGGAATCTAACATAATAAAATTCATAAAGCATAAAGTGGTAGTTACCAGGACTGAGAGGGAGGGAGCAAGAAATGGGAGATGTTGGTCAAAAGGTACAAAACTTTAGTGATGTAGGATAAACTTACTTTTAAAAAATGTTGATTGCATTTTCAAATATCTTCTCTGCTCAATAGGTTTTTCTTCAGCTCCAGATATCTCCAATTTGAATGCCATTGTTCTTGCTAATAAGCTGGAAAAAAATCTAGAAACACAGGGAAAGTAGGATAATTTTCAATGTGTGGAGGATATAGAAGACTATTCATAGGACAAGATGAATGACTTAGGTACTGGAAGAAGAATGGAAGAAGAGTAGGATTTAGACTCATAGATCCTGCAAGGAGCAACAATCTGAACTTTGGAAACAGGATGAGCAAAGGTGCTGGGGTAAAGTACCATGACAAACTCATGGAAGCCCAACTTCATTATTCTGTGTCACTGAGCTCTGGTTAAAGCAAGGTCAATAATAGTTTAGGTTAGTGCCCCTTAGATTAAAACCCTGCCTCAACCATTGAGAAAGTTCTTTCATCTCTCTGTAGCTCAGTTTCCAACTCCAAGACAGGGCTGGAAGTGATCCGATAAATAGAAGTAGAACAGTTTGTATGTACAGAGCACTTAGATAAGGGAAGTTGCCACTTCAGGTTAAGACTTAGAAAATCATAAGAGACCACTGGTCCGTATAATCAAAGCTGTGGTTTTCCCAGGAGTCATGTATGGATGTGAGAGTTGGACCATAAAGATGGCTGAGTGCCAAAGAATCGATGCTTTCAAACTTTGGTGCTGGAGAAGACTATTTAGAATCCCTTGAATATCAAAGAGATCAAATCAGTCAATCCTAAAGGAAATCAACCCTGAATATTCACTGGAAGACTGATGCTGAAGCTCCAATACTTTGGTCACTTTATGTGAAGAGCCAAATCACTGGAAAATACCCTAATGCTGAAAAGGGACACCACTCATAGCTTCTCTCAGTCTTATAGAAGTAGCAAGACTAAGAGGAATCTGCTGTTGAGTGGGTAAGAAGACACCAAACCTGTTAATAATCATTTTAATATGTGCATAAGTGAAGATGGTTTAGACTGAGGAACAACTACTATTCCTGTGCAACTCCACTGATTTTGTAGTGCCCTTGCAAGTATAAAGCTGAAGGCATGGGCTGGAAAGCTTATGGAAAATCTAAGATCTTCATTGAGTTCAAAGCGGTTGGAGGAGCAGGAGAACTGAGAGAATCCTCTTGGAAGCACTCTAGTCTTTACCAAGTGTTAAGTAGTGACTGCTTAACACTTTTGAGCAGGAATGCAGAGAACCATTCCCTTGAGGCTCTGCAGGCTTTATTGCAAGCTCTGCAGATGCTGTGTGAAGCTGGGGCAGGACAGAAAGAGAGCAATGAGCCAGGACCAGGAGAGAACATGAATCTCCAGTTAAAAAAATCACTGGCAGGAAGGTTAACAAGGCAGGGAAAGATCATCCACAGTGTTGAAACCAGGTGTCTTGTATACAAACAAAATCAAATATCTTGAGTCTTGCTGGCGTTTTCAAGTCCTGTTGAGAGGGAAGTCCAGATTCTTCCCTCGGTGTTTAACTGAATCAAGGATGGCAAAAGCCCAAACAAAACTTAGGAAAAACCCTAGACATAGTTCTTTCATAGAGCCACCTGGGTTCCGATAAATAGAAGTAGAACAGTTTGTATGTACAGAGCACTTAGATAAGGGAAGTTGCCACTTCAGGTTAAGACTTAGAAAATCATAAGAGACCACTGGTCCGTATAATCAAAGCTGTGGTTTTCCCAGGAGTCATGTATGGATGTGAGAGTTGGACCATAAAGATGGCTGAGTGCCAAAGAATCGATGCTTTCAAACTTTGGTGCTGGAGAAGACTATTTAGAATCCCTTGAATATCAAAGAGATCAAATCAGTCAATCCTAAAGGAAATCAACCCTGAATATTCACTGGAAGACTGATGCTGAAGCTCCAATACTTTGGTCACTTTATGTGAAGAGCCAAATCACTGGAAAATACCCTAATGCTGAAAAGGGACACCACTCATAGCTTCTCTCAGTCTTATAGAAGTAGCAAGACTAAGAGGAATCTGCTGTTGAGTGGGTAAGAAGACACCAAACCTGTTAATAATCATTTTAATATGTGCATAAGTGAAGATGGTTTAGACTGAGGAACAACTACTATTCCTGTGCAACTCCACTGATTTTGTAGTGCCCTTGCAAGTATAAAGCTGAAGGCATGGGCTGGAAAGCTTATGGAAAATCTAAGATCTTCATTGAGTTCAAAGCGGTTGGAGGAGCAGGAGAACTGAGAGAATCCTCTTGGAAGCACTCTAGTCTTTACCAAGTGTTAAGTAGTGACTGCTTAACACTTTTGAGCAGGAATGCAGAGAACCATTCCCTTGAGGCTCTGCAGGCTTTATTGCAAGCTCTGCAGATGCTGTGTGAAGCTGGGGCAGGACAGAAAGAGAGCAATGAGCCAGGACCAGGAGAGAACATGAATCTCCAGTTAAAAAAATCACTGGCAGGAAGGTTAACAAGGCAGGGAAAGATCATCCACAGTGTTGAAACCAGGTGTCTTGTATACAAACAAAATCAAATATCTTGAGTCTTGCTGGCGTTTTCAAGTCCTGTTGAGAGGGAAGTCCAGATTCTTCCCTCGGTGTTTAACTGAATCAAGGATGGCAAAAGCCCAAACAAAACTTAGGAAAAAACCCTAGATTCAGAGAATATTGCCATTCCCACACTGGCAGCATGATAGGAGGAGTGAACCCTTTCTGAACGAATATGTTGATCCCTTCAGTCTTGATTTTTGCACACTATATTCAACATAAACAATAAAATGTTGAAGCAAGTAAAGCTGACTGACAGTCAAAAGAAGAACACTCAAGAGACATTATCCTAGAAATGGTACATATGTTCGTATTATTAAAGAATTAAAATACCTGTTATAAATAATCTGAAACATCTAGTAAAAAAGGTAGATACTGTGAATCAATACATGGAAATTCAGACTATAAAAGAGACAATTTAAAAACTCAGAGAAAATGCTAAACTTATAAACTATAAGATGCAAAGAATTCATTCCATGGATTTAACAGTGGAATGGATATAGCATAAGATAAAATTGATGCATTTTAAGATAGAAATTATCTAAGCTAAAATATAAAGAGAAGATAAAGAGTGAAAAAATAACAGAATGCCTGAGAATTGTGGGACAGTATCAAAGATTGTATTAATATAGTTGCAGTCCCTTTAAAAGAGGGAAACACAGTGTGGCAGAAGAAATATTTGAATAAATGATGTCTTTTTCTCCACAGTTAAGTAAAGATGGAAATCTACAAGCCCAGTAAGTTCAGTAAACATAAGTAAACTGAATACAAGGAAAACCATACTGATATGCAATGTAATCTGACTGCTGCAACCAGATAGGAGGGAAATCTTAAAAGCAACCAGAATAGAAGACATAGGGCTTACAGGAGAACAAAGATTAGAATAACATTTGAGCAGGAATGCAGAGAACCATTCCCTTGAGGCTCTGCAGGCTTTATTGCAAGCTCTGCAGATGCTGTGTGAAGCTGGGGCAGGACAGAAAGAGAGCAATGAGCCAGGACCAGGAGAGAACATGAATCTCCAGTTAAAAAAATCACTGGCAGGAAGGTTAACAAGGCAGGGAAAGATCATCCACAGTGTTGAAACCAGGTGTCTTGTATACAAACAAAATCAAATATCTTGAGTCTTGCTGGCGTTTTCAAGTCCTGTTGAGAGGGAAGTCCAGATTCTTCCCTCGGTGTTTAACTGAATCAAGGATGGCAAAAGCCCAAACAAAACTTAGGAAAAAACCCTAGATTCAGAGAATATTGCCATTCCCACACTGGCAGCATGATAGGAGGAGTGAACCCTTTCTGAACGAATATGTTGATCCCTTCAGTCTTGATTTTTGCACACTATATTCAACATAAACAATAAAATGTTGAAGCAAGTAAAGCTGACTGACAGTCAAAAGAAGAACACTCAAGAGACATTATCCTAGAAATGGTACATATGTTCGTATTATTAAAGAATTAAAATACCTGTTATAAATAATCTGAAACATCTAGTAAAAAAGGTAGATACTGTGAATCAATACATGGAAATTCAGACTATAAAAGAGACAATTTAAAAACTCAGAGAAAATGCTAAACTTATAAACTATAAGATGCAAAGAATTCATTCCATGGATTTAACAGTGGAATGGATATAGCATAAGATAAAATTGATGCATTTTAAGATAGAAATTATCTAAGCTAAAATATAAAGAGAAGATAAAGAGTGAAAAAGTAACAGAATGCCTGAGAATTGTGGGACAGTATCAAAGATTGTATTAATATAGTTGCAGTCCCTTTAAAAGAGGGAAACACAGTGTGGCAGAAGAAATATTTGAATAAATGATGTCTTTTTCTCCACAGTTAAGTAAAGATGGAAATCTACAAGCCCAGTAAGTTCAGTAAACATAAGTAAACTGAATACAAGGAAAACCATACTGATATGCAATGTAATCTGACTGCTGCAACCAGATAGGAGGGAAATCTTAAAAGCAACCAGAATAGAAGACATAGGGCTTACAGGAGAACAAAGATTAGAATAACAGCTAATTTCTTATCACAGACAATGGAAGCCAAACAGATGATGAAACCTGTCGGCCTAGAATTCCCCACCTAGAAGACAATATTGTTCAAACATGAGGACTCAGTATAACATTTCAGACAGACAAAAGCTAAGATACTTTGTCAATAGCTAACTTGCACTAAACCAAAAAACTATTAAGGTTTAAAGGTATTAGTATTTGATGAAAACCCAGATCTGTAGAACAGAACAAAGGACAAAAAGCTGTTTCCTGTGTATGTCTCTCCTTATGTCATATATATTTATTTATCTGTAAAACGTAACTATTCAGGGCTTCCCTGGTGGTTAAGTGGGTAAAGAGTCTGTCTTGCAGGGCAAGGGGAACTGGTTCAATCCCTGACCTGGGAAGATCCCACATGCTGTGGAGCGGCTGGACCAGTGTGTCCAATTGTGAGCCAACACTCTGGAGCGCATGCACCCAGAGCCAGTGCTCTACAACAAGAGGGCCCACTGCAAAGGGAGGCCCACACGGGCTAAGGAATAAAGATGGATGAAGATAAGAAAATTAATAAACAATAAAAGAGTCCAAAGTTTTAACAACAACAACCAAAAAAGTTAACTATTCAGAACTTATATATAGCAATGCACTGTAAAATTCATAGCACATGAGCAGCATCTCACAGTACTTAATACAGTCTTACAAAAATAAAAGGTATAATTTATTGAGTGCCTTCTATGTGCCTGGCACAATTTTTTTTTTAAAGGTTTATTTATTTATTTATTTTGGTGAGGGTGGGGTGGGGAGGGAGGGGAGCAGGCAGGCCACTTCTATTGGTCTTTCATTTGTGCATTTTCATCCATCTTTGTTCTTTGGCCCGTGTGGGCCTCCCATCGCGGTGGCGTCGTTGCAGAGCACTGGCTCTGGGCGCATGCGCTCCAGAGCTCCGGCTCGGTAATTGGACACATTGGTCCAGCCGCTTTGCGGCACGTGGGGTCTTCCCAGGCCAGGGATCCAACTGGCGCCCCTTGCATTGCAAGGCGGTGTCCTTACCCACTGGACCACCAGGGAAGCCCTGGCACAATTCTTTATACATATAAGTCAAGTTTATAACCCTTATTTTATAAAATAAGAAGCCAAGGCTCAGATAAGTAAAGTCACCTGACTGTAACACCCTACAGCCTCTAAGTTGCTAAACAGAATTTCAGCCCTTGTTCTCATACACACTAAAATGCAAGAGCAAAGTTTTAATGATATATGAAAATAGAAAATAACTTAAGTCTATCAATAGGAAACTTTAATAAATTATTATGTGTCCATTTGATGGAATATTATACAACTGTTAGAGATCTAATTGGGCTGATCTGGAACAATATTCATGACATAATTTTAATTGGAAAAAACTTGAATATAATGAGAATAGCATATGTGTATCGATGTAGACATATATACATATGCATATTTTGATGTTTTTTTGCAAAAACTCATGCATATACATATAGAGATTCATTGTTCAGTGCTTAAGCTGTGTCCAACTCTTTGCGACCCCATGTACCATAGCCCACCAGGCTCCCTGTCCATAAGGTTCTCTAGGGAAGAATACTGGAGTGGGTTGCCATTTTCTTCTCCAGGGAATCTTCCTGGACCAGGGATCAAACCCACGTCTCCTGCATTGGCAGGCAGATTCTTTATCAATGAACTACTAGGGAATCCCAGAGAGGGAGTACCTCTTAAGAATATATAAACATTGCTAAGAGGTTTTGAATCTATGAATAAGTCCTTTAGAACTTGAGAGTCAAGATTGAAGGAGAGGGCTTCCCTGGTGGTCCAGTGGGTAAGGACACCGCTTTGCAGTGCAAGGGGCGCCGGTTCGATCCCTGGCCTGGGAAGATCCCACGTGCCGCGGAGCGACTGGACTGATGTGTCCAATCACCGAGCCGGAGCTCTGGAGCGCATGCGCCCAGAGCCAGCGCTCTGCGACAACAGAGGCCACCGCGATGGGAGACCCACATGGGCCAAAGAACAAAGACGGATGAAAATAGAGAAATGAAAGACCAATAGAAGTGGCCCGCTTACCGCCTCCCTCCCCAACCGCCCCCCTCCAAAAAAAAATTAAAAAAAAAAGAAAAAGTAAGATTGAAGGAGAGACTTGTTTTTTTACAGCAGAAAAGTAAACACTTGTGATGGTTTTAAAATTTTTACTACATAGTAAGATTTCCCTTCCCCCCCATCCCCAGTCCCCATCATTTAAGAAAGACTAGTTTTTAAATATTTTGTAGCTGAAACTTTGGACATTTTTACATTTCTACTACATACTAAGATTGTTCTCCTAATTTTTAAAAGCTAGTTTTTAATTAAATGTTTTGTTCATTTCACTATACTAAATTAATGGAGGGCTCATACATAAACTTATTAGGGGTGGAGATAATTACTTCTTTCTTTGCTTTCTACCCAGCTTAATGCACTGGCATATAGGCATTAATATTCACTGACTTTCAATTAGAAGGATGTTGGTAATGTTAAATAGTAAGATTTCATTTAAATACTGGTATAAGAGATGAATAGATATAAATAGGACTGCTTAGAATAATACATAATGCAAGAGGTAGCATTTGAACAGATACTGGAATGGATAGTTCTGGAGGGCTGAGTTATGAAAGAAATATGACTTTCAGTTAGAATGAAACACAGAGATGGAGAGGCAGAAAGGTGTTGATATGAGTTGGTGAAATGGAGTCTTTTTTTCTAGAAAATGATGAGCTGAGGAAGGTAGGTTGTTGCCCAGTTGTGGAGTGAAGGGGGTTCTATTGATGGGTTTTGAACAGGATATACCTCAAACTTAAGACTGTTTCAAGAAGATTAATCAGCAAGAAGTTCTTTCTTTGAGGCAAATGTGTTTCCTGTTAGCCATTATAAGGACCCTTTTCCTTTTCTCCTTTCTTACTCTTGCAGTGCATGGATTTCTCACTGTGCTGGCTTCTCTTGCAGAATAAAAGCTATGGGTGCACAAGTTGGCAGTTCTCAGCTTCAGTAATTGCACCTTGCTGGCTCTAGGGCATGCTGGCTTTAATAGCTGTGACACAGGGCCTCATTAACTGTGACCGTTGGGCTCTAGAACATGTAGGTTTCAGTAGTTGCAGCACATGGTCTCAATAGTGATGGCTCTTGGGCTCTAGAGCCACTGGCTCAGTAGTGTGTGCACAACTCTGCTCCTAATCATGTAGAATCTTCCCAGACCAGGGATCAAACTTGTGTCCCCTGCATTGCCAGGCTGATTCTTATCAACTGTACCACCAGGGAAGTCCCTGCATGTCTTTTCTAAAGCCTCTGTCTACATGGATATGTCACTTTGAATGGAAACACTGTGAATCTTTCAGGGGAGAAGTACCCTCACAAGATCTTAAGTCAGAAAGACAGTTTTTCATATTTCTGCTTCACAGAGTAACAGATAGGAGCTTGGAATAGCACATACCCCCCCAGGACTACAGTTTCTTTTATCTGCAAAAACAAGATAAGCTTTTTAAAAAAAATGTATTTATTTGCCTGTGTCAGGTCTTAGTTGTGGCACAGGGACCTTTGATCTTTGTTGCAGCACATGGATCTACTTTCCTGACCAGGGATTGAACCCACATTCCCCTGGATTGGGAGTACAGAGTCTTTCTCAAGATAACCTTTGTGCTTAGAATACCTTTTTTCCTCCTCACTTTGATCCCTAACCTCATTTCACCGGTCTAATCCCCACTCATCATTCACCTCTTAGATTGGATTCACTTCTTCAAGGGAGGCTTTCCTGACATCTCGGGGTTGCATCTGCATAGTCAGAAACTGTACACTTCTGTTTTTACACCAAGGCACAGTTGTCCATTTGTCTGTATTCTCTGCTAAGCTACAAATTTCATTCAATTTGTTAGCAAATCTGTTATATTCATTTTTTATGGCCAGTTTTTTAGCTTAGTTGTTGGAATTTAGTAGACTCTTATCAAATCTTAACTAAAAGAATGAAAAACATCACATAAAAATATAGAGAGGCATTTCCTTATGGTTTTCACAAAACTTAATTCCTCAGAACTTTTTTCTTGTCGATCATTTTTCAAGTTGGCAGTTCTCAGCTTCAGTAATTGCACCTTGCTGGCTCTAGGGCATGCTGGCTTTAATAGCTGTGACACAGGGCCTCATTAACTGTGACCGTTGGGCTCTAGAACATGTAGGTTTCAGTAGTTGCAGCACATGGTCTCAATAGTGATGGCTCTTGGGCTCTAGAGCCACTGGCTCAGTAGTGTGTGCACAACTCTGCTCCTAATCATGTAGAATCTTCCCAGACCAGGGATCAAACTTGTGTCCCCTGCATTGCCAGGCTGATTCTTATCAACTGTACCACCAGGGAAGTCCCTGCATGTCTTTTCTAAAGCCTCTGTCTACATGGATATGTCACTTTGAATGGAAACACTGTGAATCTTTCAGGGGAGAAGTACCCTCACAAGATCTTAAGTCAGAAAGACAGTTTTTCATATTTCTGCTTCACAGAGTAACAGATAGGAGCTTGGAATAGCACATACCCCCACAGGACTACAGTTTCTTTTATCTGCAAAAACAAGATAAGCTTTTTAAAAAAAATGTATTTATTTGCCTGTGTCAGGTCTTAGTTGTGGCACAGGGACCTTTGATCTTTGTTGCAGCACATGGATCTACTTTCCTGACCAGGGATTGAACCCACATTCCCCTGGATTGGGAGTACAGAGTCTTTCTCAAGATAACCTTTGTGCTTAGAATACCTTTTTTCCTCCTCACTTTGATCCCTAACCTCATTTCACCGGTCTAATCCCCACTCATCATTCACCTCTTAGATTGGATTCACTTCTTCAAGGGAGGCTTTCCTGACATCTCGGGGTTGCATCTGCATAGTCAGAAACTGTACACTTCTGTTTTTACACCAAGGCACAGTTGTCCATTTGTCTGTATTCTCTGCTAAGCTACAAATTTCATTCAATTTGTTAGCAAATCTGTTATATTCATTTTTTATGGCCAGTTTTTTAGCTTAGTTGTTGGAATTTAGTAGACTCTTATCAAATCTTAACTAAAAGAATGAAAAACATCACATAAAAATATAGAGAGGCATTTCCTTATGGTTTTCACAAAACTTAATTCCTCAGAACTTTTTTCTTGTCGATCATTTTTTCTGTATTCATGAGATTGTAAAATATTGCTTTTTTGGCCAGAAGACATTGCATTATATCTGTGTTGATTTCATGTCATGTTTGCAAAAGGCACTATTTGAATCAAATGAACTCTTTAGTTTTAATTTATTGCCTTCTGAAAGTAAATTTGAGAGTGTAAAAGTAATTTTGAGGATACTCATGTGAACATAGCAACAATTACCAGATCCGTTAAAGTGTTTGAAAAGACTACCTCACAATAAGTCAGTATATAGGTCTTCCAGCTATTCCATATATATATTCTACATATTTTACATTATAATTATTCTAACCTTTATTGTACAGGAAAGTATTAAAGATTTACTGACTAGGATGGGGCTTAAGAATATTACCCTAGTAAAAAAAATGCTCCATGCTAGAAGCTGTTAAGAAGCTCTCATTGTCATAAGTGTTCGTTATAATTCTAATCTACTTTTCTGTGCCCTATGAAATTAACTAATCATCCCCTGCTTGGGTTCCCAATTGTAGTTCTCCACTTCCTGCACACCACCCAAAAAGAGACTACTCGCTATTGGATTTCCCAATAGGCTCAAGCCTGTGTAGTTGAAAAGAATCATTCCACAAGAGTGGCCAGTGGAAGCACAAAGTTGAGTGTGCAGGAGCAAATGGGAGTGACTTGCCCCCTTTTGCAAAGCTTCTTTAACTGAGAAATTGTTTTTGACAAGATGCTTTGTCACATGCTTGACATCTTTTTTCCTTTTCTTTTTTTTAATGAGGGAGTGACTGGAAGATAATTTAATCTGAAATGCTGACACTTATGTAGCTAGAGATTAATTGGATACTGTCTGAAAATTTATTTGAGCACTTCAGAGACAGAATCAACATAAACTGAAGGTGGTTTGAAGGCACATTATGGCCCTTGTTTGGCTCTTTAACTAGGCTGTGGGTAAACCATTACCCTTACTTTGTGTCTACCCACACATTGGCTAAAAAGATAATTTGGTATCACAGCATATGTGGATTTTATAGGACTAGGATATTGTCTACTTCTGACATAGTTGTTAATTTAGTGACCTTTCTCTTGGATGCTTATTTTTATACAGGAAGGAAAGCAATAATTCCATTACATTAGATGTCATTAAATCACATAATGTTATTAATGAAATGTGTAGTCTTTTCAGCTTTGAAAATTCCCTTCAAGATCTCCAAATGATTTTATTTTTTAAAATGTTTCTAGTGTATAATACCAACAGATACAACACAGTTATAAAAATAAAAATAAAATAATAAACCCACAAACAACACACACCATCACATACTGCTCTCGTGTCCATATTTTTTAAAAATATACTATCTCTTGATTGCTTAAAAAAAAAATGAATGGAAGAAAGTTGGACATGGGGATAGAGGACAGTAGTGGACGTGGTATAGTGGGTGGACATCCTGCCTTGATTGAGGCATTGAAATGGTGTGAAACTTTCAGTGTGAAGCTTAGATTCTCATATTGCTGTGTTCTGAGAAAGCAAAGTTAAGAGCTAAATGAAATCTTATGACAAAACCTTCTGTAAAATAAAACACATATAGGAGAAAATAATAATAATAACTCTAGCGCATCCATTTTCATAAACCTGTTTGTTCTTCTATCCAGATGTGCTGGGATGCATTTCAGAATTGTGGTGATCTTGAAATTAAGTTGATTTTTGATAAACATTTCCCCATTCAATTAAGATTCATTAGCATACCTTTCATATTTTCTTAATATTCTGAAATAGAACATTATTTTTAATCTATTGCATTCATCTGTTTTATCCAGCTATGGAAACATTACTTTATGGATGAGTTTCATTATCTTAGGATGCCTGGGAACCCAGTGTCACCTGTTTCTTCACTGTGTCTCAAATTTATAGGATTAGATGCAAATCTTGGGCTTCTGTGATGGCTCAGTGGGTAAAGAATAGGCCTGCCAATGTGAGAGATGCAAGAGATATGCCTTTGATCAAACCTGCATCTCCTGCATTGCAGGTGGATTCTTTTCCACTGAGATACCAGGGAAACCCTGAATAGGGTATAGTATGGGCCAAGCTTCCAATTATTTTAACATAAAGCTGGTCTTAGGTTTTCATTTTTAAAAAATGTCTCCTGATTATTATAAAAGATTGCTTCCAAAAGCATGTGTGTCACCTGTGAAGATCCTTGACCGCAAACTCTAGCCCTACCTCTGCAACTGTGTGATGAACATCTTCACTAAGCACTCTGCTTTCATCTTAAGTTTGATTTCACTAATACTCAAGTGGCTACCTCATGTTAACGCTAGAAATTTATCTCCTCCACCTAATATTTTATTTCAGTTAATGACCGTCCCCCACCCCAGTGCTCTTTGTAATGTTATTTTCAAGCTCCTCTATACTGTTAGACAAAATTTTTATTTTTTTTCATTCATAACCCTCTCAAAATTTTCTTTCCCTTTTTGTCTCCACTAAGAAGGTACTAGGGTTATCATCATTAACCAACTCCTGAACTAATGCAATAACTTTACTATTTTCCTCATTCAAGGAAAGAAATTCAGTTGAGTCTGTGGGTGTTGGACATTGTGTGGTGTGCTTGAGACACAAAGCTGAATAAGCCACAATTTCCTTACCGCTACACTGATTCTCATCCAGCTATCTTTTTTGGTAACAACTCCTGCAGTAACATTAAGTGTATCAAGTGTATCTCTCTTAGTTTCTATATTGATCTTGCCCTACCTTCTAGAATGTCTGTAAATCCCTCATGCCACCAAATGGACTCTGGACTGCTTAAAGTTCAAGGCTTTTCTTGGTCTCAAGTGGCCTGCCCTGTTCTCCAGCCTTCATTTATCACAGGGCCTTCTGGGGACAGGGCACTCTTGTAACTTAGCTCCCAACTTGCTTCTCCACAAATCCCATCTTCTCTCCATCCTGTTACCCTGCAACTGGTCCCCCACAGATGATGGAAAATGCCTAGCTCTTTTCTATCTATGGGAATTTGACATGTTTTAAAACAAGGGTTGGCATACTTTTTCTGTAAAGGAACACAGAGTAAATATTTAGGGCTTTGCAGGCCACCATGGTTTCTGTTGAAACCACTAACCTCTGTAGTTGTAGCCTAAAACCAGCCAAATAATATGTAAAGGGAAAATAGTGTTCCAGTAACGCTTTATTTACAGAACAGATGTCTGGGAGGCTTGACTAAGATGACTTAAACACTTGACTAAGAATGGCCTACTCTACCTCCGTTTTCCAGAATTTTCTGTTCTCTGATACTTTCTCATCACCACTACCAGAAAAGAATTCTTGTTTTGATTTGTGATGCTCACCATATCTACTGCAAAAAAGTGGCTATCTCCTTAGCAAGATGGTGAATTCCTGGGTAATGTGGTCAAATGTTAGTCTTCTTTACATCTCCTGTATTCAGTATTTAGTGAATGAAAATATGAAGATGTGGAAATTATATCACATAATAGATGAACATCACTTCAATAAAAGTAGAACTGAAATTTTTAAAATAAGAAACATTCTCTCTTTTTCATTGAAATTTCTTTGACATGTATCACAATTCCAAACATTTAGATAGAACTTACTGGAATAGGCAGTCCTGAAAAATGCAAGGAATACCAAATTCTTACTACAATTGCACTACTCTTTCTTCCTTTCAAATATGAAAGCCAATAAGTAAAATTGAAACCATGCGTATCTTAAATTTTGTAGCATCAATAAATTCCAATTACGTATAAGAAAAAGGCACTCCTTTAAAACAGTAAAGCATGATAGAAAGACAAAGATGTTTTCTATGATTCTTCTGCATGATAGTTTAGTTGAAGAACATTCAAAATCTCAACTAAAATCTCATGGACTTCCCTGGTAGTCCAGTGGTTAAGAATCTGCCTGCCAAAGCAGGGGACATGGGTCCAATCCTTGGTCTTGGAAGATTCAGTGGGCTACTGAGCCCCACACTGCAACTGTTGAGCATATGCGCTCTGGAGCTTGTACTCACAAGAAGAGAAGTTACAAGAGTGAAAAGCCTGCACACTGCAACAAAGAGGAGGCCCTCCCAATCCACACGCCACAGCTAGAGAAAGCAACAAAGACCCAACACAGCCATAAACAAAGAAAAGCTTCAAAAGTCTCATTAGACTTTCAAATTGTCTGTAATATTATCATTAGTTTCAGATAATATATCTATGTTAAATCTGAAAATCTCAGTAAAAAACAATTAAAAAAAAAGAATTTAATAAAGGGCCTAATTGTAAAAATTATTGTAGAACTTAGTATAAATGTTTTTCATACACAAAAAAATGCTTTGATTTTGGAAGAAGAGCCCTCCTGTATAAGGTCAATAAAATGGATAGTATACATGGGAAGAAGTTCAGACATGAAAGTGTAGGAACAACATAAAAAACTTCAGACCTCCACTCTTGGCATAAAAGAATGACTGAATGCATGGAAACACTGGCATGATTTTAGATGGGAAGGTTTGATATTCTGAAAATATCAAGTCTCCATAAGTTATAACTACATTGTGTTCCCAATCAAAATAACAAAGTGCTATTAATATTTTAGGAATGCTTACAAAGATACTAGAAAAATAAACCTAAGTTAATGTCAAACGTATCAGCCATATCAATTTTATCACTTTTAATCTAGAAAAGAGAAATATTCTTTTCAATAAAGTCTTTACTACTAAATATACAGAGTCAAATGGCAAATATGCCTTATAATAGTTGCAAAAAAATAGCAACAACAAAAGCTAGATGAAAGAGAAATATCCTTAAAGTAAAAAGAAATACAGACCTTGCAGTAGAAAATTAAGCATAGAACAACTCACAGTAGCTCACAGTTAAAGAAATATGATAAATAGACAGTAACCATATGGGAAAGAAAACTCAGCCTCATTACTAAGTAAAGAAATGCACATTAAAATAAGGTATTTCTAAAACAGCCGGATTGGCAAAGATTAAAATGTTTGTTAATTCTCAGTATAGTAGGGGAATTGATAAATGGCCACTCTTCATGGTTTCTTGATTGAGAGTGTTAATTGTTAATAGATCTATTGATAGGCAATTTGGCAAACTTCCAAAATGTGAAATGGACATTGCCTTCAAATTCCTTAGTAAGATTTCCTACTTGTGTAATTTTGAAAGGTATTATTGATATTAAAGTGATTATACCTAGATGTTATAATGGGAGACCCATTGAATTATGATGAATCAATATTTTGGACTAATTAGCTCTTAAAAAGAATGAGACAGTTTTGTAGATGTTGATATAGGACAATCTGAAAATCTCAGTAAAAAACAATTAAAAAAAAAGAATTTAATAAAGGGCCTAATTGTAAAAATTATTGTAGAACTTAGTATAAATGTTTTTCATACACAAAAAAATGCTTTGATTTTGGAAGAAGAGCCCTCCTGTATAAGGTCAATAAAATGGATAGTATACATGGGAAGAAGTTCAGACATGAAAGTGTAGGAACAACATAAAAAACTTCAGACCTCCACTCTTGGCATAAAAGAATGACTGAATGCATGGAAACACTGGCATGATTTTAGATGGGAAGGTTTGATATTCTGAAAATATCAAGTCTCCATAAGTTATAACTACATTGTGTTCCCAATCAAAATAACAAAGTGCTATTAATATTTTAGGAATGCTTACAAAGATACTAGAAAAATAAACCTAAGTTAATGTCAAACGTATCAGCCATATCAATTTTATCACTTTTAATCTAGAAAAGAGAAATATTCTTTTCAATAAAGTCTTTACTACTAAATATACAGAGTCAAATGGCAAATATGCCTTATAATAGTTGCAAAAAAATAGCAACAACAAAAGCTAGATGAAAGAGAAATATCCTTAAAGTAAAAAGAAATACAGACCTTGCAGTAGAAAATTAAGCATAGAACAACTCACAGTAGCTCACAGTTAAAGAAATATGATAAATAGACAGTAACCATATGGGAAAGAAAACTCAGCCTCATTACTAAGTAAAGAAATGCACATTAAAATAAGGTATTTCTAAAACAGCCGGATTGGCAAAGATTAAAATGTTTGTTAATTCTCAGTATAGTAGGGGAATTGATAAATGGCCACTCTTCATGGTTTCTTGATTGAGAGTGTTAATTGTTAATAGATCTATTGATAGGCAATTTGGCAAACTTCCAAAATGTGAAATGGACATTGCCTTCAAATTCCTTAGTAAGATTTCCTACTTGTGTAATTTTGAAAGGTATTATTGATATTAAAGTGATTATACCTAGATGTTATAATGGGAGACCCATTGAATTATGATGAATCAATATTTTGGACTAATTAGCTCTTAAAAAGAATGAGACAGTTTTGTAGATGTTGATATAGGACAATCTTCAAAATTTAGAGGGAAGAAAGCAAGATGTAAACTGTTCTATACAAGTTACAATTTCTTCTATATAAATTGTTTTGTATTTGATACTCATAAAAGTGTCAGAAGATTTGGTAAGAAATTAGTGTCTATAGCATAGGTTAGGAGACTGTGAGAATTGATATTAGGTATATAAAAATTGATGTTTTTTCAGTTTAGTCATATTCTATTTTTGTAATAGTAGTCTTGTTGCAAATAAAGACTATCAAGCTTTGCCCAGATACTTTGTACTAGAAAAAGGCAGGATACAATTTTTGAATATGAAAACATACCTTCAGAGTGTAGTAACATCCCAGCCTCTCATACTGTGCTATTACGTACTGTAATGAGTGTAATCTAAACCTTAATGTACTTTCAGGACTTCCTGCCTCATACCTAGATATGGCAGGAATCACAATTGAATGTGTTAAAATTTGTTTCTTCTTACTTCCTGATTCCTTGGAACGTATTTTTGCTCAAGCACACTTGGCTTCAGTATAGTCTCTTACTCTTTCCTCTCCCCCAGCCTGGGGAGAGTGATTTAGCATACATGGGCAGAGTAACCTACTGGGGTGTTTGCTGCTCTGGACCAGACTGTGAACTGGGAAATAAAGCTCCTGCCTTGGCAGAGGGGGCCTATCTTGTCCAGAACTGCCAGTAACAAGGTGCATGAAGTCAACTTCAATCAGCTTGTTTTCCAGGTCAGACCTTATCAGACTCAGGGGACGAAGGCATCCGTTTACTGACTCTAATCTGACTGTTCATTTGTCCAAAACTCAAGATGGTATTTATCGAGTCACCTCAAAACTCCAGTATTATACTATTCGGGAACTGTAATAGTCCGAAGGACTCATCATTGCAAGCTTCCCAGGGTATAGGTGAAGAAACTGAGGTTCCAAAAATTGAAGAAACTAGTACGGTTTGAGACAGTAGCTAAATTGAAACTAGGACACAGATTTGGTCCTTGTCCAGTAATTAAAAGATTTAACAAGGAACCATTAATATGAAAAAGGACTTATAGAAATTGTTTCATGTTGTTAAATATTAGAAATCTACAACTGATGGGATTATGCCTTGCTTACGGAGTAAGGTTTTTATGTAGGTTCATGCAAGATGACCTATACAGTTTCTCAGTAAGACCTCTGGATCTACCTGAAAGATTCCCTAGTTACTCTTTGGAGAATTGTGTTTTTGTTGCTTAACTAGACACAATAGGCAAGGCTTTACTTGCCAAGTTGTCATCCTGAATTACAACCCAATTATTAGATGAGATTTACCAAAAAAAAAAAAAAAAATCCTGTCAATCCTGTACTGAAAATATTTCAGCTGAATTAATCTCTGTGGAAAGTTGCTCTTACCACATATTTATAAGCTGGATGTTTATTTATAGTTAAAAATTTGTTTAAAAAATAAGTTTAAAAATTATTTGAATAGACTTCTAAACACACAGTAGGATTTCAAATGCACTAAGACTAAGTAAGAGTTTCATATTTAGTTAATAGATTTCTGCTGAGCAGAAAGCTAAAATCCCCAACTTGTAATGTGATTTAACACTGTAACTATGTTGAAGGAGGAATGGGAATTTAGATCTAGTATTATTTATGCTCAGAGTCAACTCATCCAAGTTACTACTGTTTCATAGTATCCAATAGGTTTCTTAAATACAGACTGTGTACTAAGGATAAAAACAATAGTTCATCCTCAACTGAATTCATGCTTCATTCACTTCAGTAGACTGTTCACCTAATGTTGAACATATATTTACTCATATGATGTATAAATAAGTTGCTGAAAATATTTTGTATAGTTTAGATTTTTACTTCATCTCCTTCTCCTTAGGGAAAATATTTCTTTCAAGTATCAGTAGATACAATTTCTTTGGTTCAGTTCCTCCATGGGTCTTTTATTTTTAATCATTTTTGTGTTAAAGTATTCTTTGGAATTTTTCACTGTTCCATCCTCCATGTCTATCTAAATTGAGACAGTTTCTTATATCACAGCTTTTATTCCAAAGAAACAAAACTCTTAGTGACTCTTCTTGCAGTTTTGCAAAATTCACATAATAGGTTCAGGTCTCATAAGTATTCACAGTGCTTTATGTACTGTTACCGAGTTTGTCTACCAACTGTGTACTCACAAGAAGAAAGGTTGTGTCGATGTCCTTAGAAGGAACCTCATTTCAATTCATGTAGATACCTGAGTTTTCTTTGCATTAAACCATCAACTCTTAGGCAAAAGCCAAGACCAAGAAAGCAGTTCATGAAAGAGGCAGTGAACTTGAGCCCTGTTTCTTTTCCTTATAATTTATCTTCCTTTTAGCTACATCCCTCCTCCCCATTCCTGCCAATGTGCAGATTTGAATCTTTTCAGTGAACCACTCTCTCATTCCCACCTCTGAAATGCTTCTGTGCACCTCTCCTGACCTGTTGTGTGGTGGGATTTATGCTCTCTGTGGTCACAGTGGAAGGCAGGCCCCACTTGGGAGTTAACCTGCCTCCGTTTGAGCCCTGTTCTGATCTTCGCCAGCTATAAGCCCTCAGACTAATCATACTCAACTTCAGATCCCTCATGTGTAACATAGGGATGATAGTAATAGTTGCTGTAACAGAATATTGAACAATCAGTCAACAAATCCATGTAAGGTTCCCAGCACATAGTAAGCACTCAGTAAGTAACAGCTATTATTAGGAATGGTCACTGCCGCTACTGTTGTTTTTATTCATTCCTGCACACCCTGTCTTGAATTTCTCTTCTTCTTCCCAATGGTATGCATACTTCCTAGCTCTTCCCTACATCTCCCTACTTTTGGCAACCTATAAAGTAACTAGGATTATGAGGGCAGAGAGGTGGAGAGTAGATCTACTATTTTGAGATGTCGAAGGGACCTTGGTTGTAGCAACATTTCCTGTTACTAGCAGTGCCTAAATCTGTGCTGTGTTGGGAGTCTAAGAACATTCATCATCTTTTACGAATTTTCCGAAATAATGCCTCCACCATGCATTGTTTTTGGATGTCACTCTGTATTTCACTTTTCTTGGGTTTATGGATGCAGAAATCACTAAAGGCACAAATCAGATGAAAACAGCATCATGGTATCATCTGAGGATAGGCTAGCAGGAACTGACCTCCCACAGGACAGAAAGATAGAATGGAAATGTTATTTCCATTCCGACTGTTGGAATTCCAAGGCTTAGAGAGACTGAATCAATTGTCTACATTCAAATTACAGCCCTACAAATGCTGGTTTTATGAGCTTATTTTATCTTACGAAGCCTGTTTCTTTACTTGTAAAATATGTATAGTATCTACCTTTTCCATTATTCTTCCTTTAAGTAGATACCTGAGTTTTCTTTGCATTAAACCATCAACTCTTAGGCAAAAGCCAAGACCAAGAAAGCAGTTCATGAAAGAGGCAGTGAACTTGAGCCCTGTTTCTTTTCCTTATAATTTATCTTCCTTTTAGCTACATCCTCCTCCCCATTCCTGCCAATGTGCAGATTTGAATCTTTTCAGTGAACCACTCTCTCATTCCCACCTCTGAAATGCTTCTGTGCACCTCTCCTGACCTGTTGTGTGGTGGGATTTATGCTCTCTGTGGTCACAGTGGAAGGCAGGCCCCACTTGGGAGTTAACCTGCCTCCGTTTGAGCCCTGTTCTGATCTTCGCCAGCTATAAGCCCTCAGACTAATCATACTCAACTTCAGATCCCTCATGTGTAACATAGGGATGATAGTAATAGTTGCTGTAACAGAATATTGAACAATCAGTCAACAAATCCATGTAAGGTTCCCAGCACATAGTAAGCACTCAGTAAGTAACAGCTATTATTAGGAATGGTCACTGCCGCTACTGTTGTTTTTATTCATTCCTGCACACCCTGTCTTGAATTTCTCTTCTTCTTCCCAATGGTATGCATACTTCCTAGCTCTTCCCTACATCTCCCTACTTTTGGCAACCTATAAAGTAACTAGGATTATGAGGGCAGAGAGGTGGAGAGTAGATCTACTATTTTGAGATGTCGAAGGGACCTTGGTTGTAGCAACATTTCCTGTTACTAGCAGTGCCTAAATCTGTGCTGTGTTGGGAGTCTAAGAACATTCATCATCTTTTACGAATTTTCCGAAATAATGCCTCCACCATGCATTGTTTTTGGATGTCACTCTGTATTTCACTTTTCTTGGGTTTATGGATGCAGAAATCACTAAAGGCACAAATCAGATGAAAACAGCATCATGGTATCATCTGAGGATAGGCTAGCAGGAACTGACCTCCCACAGGACAGAAAGATAGAATGGAAATGTTATTTCCATTCCGACTGTTGGAATTCCAAGGCTTAGAGAGACTGAATCAATTGTCTACATTCAAATTACAGCCCTACAAATGCTGGTTTTATGAGCTTATTTTATCTTACGAAGCCTGTTTCTTTACTTGTAAAATATGTATAGTATCTACCATGAAGATTATTTTAGAGATTGAAGAAGATATTATTATCTGCATAACAGATTATATATGTGTGTGTATGTGTCTATAAAACAAATATGGGTATAATAAGGATTTTTCTTCAGTGACAATTCTTGTCTCTTTTTTCCTCCTGATTATATAATAAGTTAATTCTAGGCAGCTCTTTGTATTGATATTGATAATTATCCAACACAGGTGATGCATTTTTAACAAAACTTCACACCGTTTTCATATGTGAACCATAATTATATACTCTGAAGTTTTGTTTAAATTTGATTGTATTTTTCCTTTAGTTTTCTGCAGTTAGTGTTTTATTCTGATGAAGCCCTCTTGCCCTCTGCTGAAGAGAAGCTAATACCGAATCCATTCTCTCTACCTCACCATTGACTTAGAAAAATCACTTTCCCTAGCCAGTCCTCTAATCTGCAAGTGTGTATACATTTGCTAAACTTGACCTTTTATGTTTTTAGTGAGGAGTATTCTGAGTTGGGTGTGTGCTAAAGTAACTAGGCAGAAGCAGAAAGCACAGTTGCATCCAAGTTCCCAAGAAAGACCTATTGAAAATAGTCATGATACTATTGTTGTCTATTACAGCATGGATGAATAATTTATTAATCATTCAGAAAAATACAGTTTTCTTAAAGATTCTTTCAAAATCTACACTTAGGATTTTTGTTCCCTTATTTTGCTTATCAATAAAGCAATTTTGGGGGGCTTCCCTGGTGGTCCAGTGGGTAAGGACACCGCCTTGCAGTGCAAGGGGTGCTGGTTCAATCCCTGGCCTGGGAAGATCCCACATGCCGTGGAGTGGCTGGACCGATGTGTCCAACTACTGAGCTGGAGCTCTGGAGCGCATGTGCCCAGAGCCAGTGCTCTGCGACAACAGAGGCCACTGCGATGGGAGGCCCACACGGGCCAAAGAACAAAGATGGATGAAAATAGATAAATGAAAGACCAGTAGAAGTGGCCCGCCTGCCCCCCTTGCTCCCCAACCAGCCTCCTGCCCCCCCCCACCGCCCCAAAAAGCAATTTTTGGTCTTCTTTGGGTCTACCTGCTCTTTAGATAACTTAGACTGCACAAAAAAGAGCTGTAGGATTCATGTGGGGAGAATTTAATTTTATTTAAATATGTTTTTCATTGAATAAATTTTTCACAATTATTTTTGCAATTATTAGGTTATCTCAAATAATAAATAAGTGAATATAAAAGCCAAGTATATGTGTGACTAATAATCAAAACTTAATATGCTAGGCATTTCAAAATCTCTACATTTCTTGTCATCTTCTGTGTATACTTCTTAGTTCTTTGCTCATTCATGAACTGTTTTCCCTCTAAATTACTTGGATGAGGATGTAGATCACAGTGTTGTTCTGAGGACTTCCTTTCCTTGTCTGGAAGTTGCTGTCTTTAAAAAATCATGCAAAGTGGAGAGACTATAAATCTTTAATACTCTATGTATATAACAGTATCATGAGCTAAAATATAGGCATCTAGCAAAAACCAATGTATTTTGTGCATGAAACTAATTTTTAAGAGTTGCGTGTAAAATGTATCTTTTCCCTCTTGTCTTGCTGGAGAACAGGTATCTAATAAAACTTTGATAAGCTCCAGTTTCTAGGCACTTACAAGGTACTATGCAATTACACTTTAGACTTAGTTTGATCACTGCCTTCTCCAAATGCCATGCCTGTTTCTTTAGCACAATCTCTTAATAGGAGATCAGCCTTTCCTAGTAAAGGTAAAGATGCATTCAGAAACTTTTATGTTTGTATCTCTTCCATAAGCAATGCAGAAAGCTCTGAAGAACTTTTTGAATTGAATTTCTTTCATGGCTGGAATCTTCTAGCTTTATAACATAGAAATCCACTTTGGTGAATGATTAGAAACAGAGTGGGATCCTCTTCAACTTGGTCTGTTAACTTAGGTGGTCCCATGATTTGGTTTCTGAACTTAGGCAATCAACACACTACTACCACGTGGTTTAAGGAGGTACAAAGAAAGAACTTCCGTAGTTCAGAAGGAGAAATTGTTTCTAGCAGGAAGATCAGGATCAGCCCGTTAGAGGTGATATTATTCAAAAGCAGGTTTAAAAGATAGTGTGATTATGTTTTGGGCAGAGGGATGAGTTAGTTACTCATGAAGTCATTCAATCAGCACACATACATGTTGTATGTTAGGCAAAGGAAACAGTGTTGAGATGCATAAGGCTGTAACAAGGAGTCTTCAGTGACTTGGAGGGTAGGAGTTCAGGTAGGAAAGGTAAATTGGGACTTTAATGTGCAAGGTGGGGTGAAAGATTGTGTTTTTAAATAGGGATGGAACCGTGTGTCCATCCTATGTGCTTTTCTTGAACTCTACCACCACCACCACCAAGGGGTAGAGTTTGTATCTCTTTCCCTTGATCTTGAGGAGATCTTTGTCACTGCTTTGACAGTGGATAAAGTGGAGGTAGTCAGAGACCCAGTCATAAACATGACACGCACTGCCACCTTCTTCTCTTGAAATGCTCATGCTAGGAATCTGCCTGCCATGCTATGAAGGAGTCCCAAATCTGCCTAAGATAAAACCCACATGGACAGGAACCAAGACCCCCCAGCCCTCAACCCCCAAAAGGTTCATAGCAGGCAACCAGTATGTTGGCCCTGTGAGTGAGAAACCTTGATGTGGCTCCACCAGTCCTCTGTGGAGGTACTCCAATAGGATGAGCCCTGCCCAAACTAAAAGAATAAATTGTTATTTTTGTTGTTTAATAGCTCCATATTATAGTAGAGTTTAATGATAGTTTTAAGCTTTATTATTATCTATAGTAACACTCATCTACATTCTATATATATAATTTATTTCATATTTAACATTATTAATACATAGTTAATAGAGTATAGTAAATACTATACTATAGTTGATAATATTAATAAATCATAGCTTATTAATAACTAAAATTTTCATTGTTTACCACCTGTTTACCAACTCTGTATTTGGGGGGAAATTCTTAGCCTTGTTTTCTTCAGCTTTAAAATTGGGGGTCATACTAGTATTTATCTCTTAATGTTGTGGTAAAAAATGTGGAATTAATAATATACAGAAAGTACCTGAAATGTAGTAAGAACTCAGTAGCTGTTAGTTGTGACTGTAATCACAGTGAGTATGATGATGCTCGTGAGAGGGATGAAAACAAAAAGGTCACATTTACCTGGGCTACTTGCTTCCTCTATTATATTTTCAGTGTGATTTTTTTGGCCCCTTTTAATGATTTTTTATCCATTTATTTTCATCCATCTTTTTTCTTTGGCCTGTGTTGGCCTCCCATTGCAGTGGCTTCTCTCCTTGCAGAACCTCAGCTCTGGGCTCATGCGCTCCAGAGCACCGGCTCCTAATTTAACACACTGGTCCAGCTGCTCCGTGGCACCGGGGATCTTCCGGGGCCAGGGATCAAACTGGTGCCCTTTTCACTGCAAGACAGACCCTTCACCCACTAGACCACTAGGGAAGCCCCTTTCAATGCTATTTTTATGGGCCAGTTTACATGAATAGACTAAAGCCCATGGAATTTGGGGAATTTATTTTTGTATGTTAAGCACAGCTGTGCTCATCAGACTGTGGAAGAACAGGCATTAGAGTGAAAAAGATATATTCTGTTTTGGATTTCTGGGGTTTAGCATGTGAGGGGGATATCCCTATAATTTATATAAAAGTCCCTGAAAGTAGGAACTTTGTGCCTATGAGAAAAGCAGAGATTTGAGTGATAATTGAAGACACTGTTGGGAATATCTCTCTGATATTTGACTGATAAGAATACAAAGCAGAACGCAATAATTATTTCAAGCATAAGCTACAGAGCCCAAGGCTGAGAGTATTAATTCTGAGAGAAGACAAAGGAATACTGACCAGAAAAAGTGATACTAGACAAGCTTCTCCTTTAAATCTTGGATGGTCATTGGAAATGACTATCAGTTTTATTCAAATTTAGTTCCCAAAGAAAAGAATTAGATCAGTCCCAGGTTAGTATTCTGAGAAAATGGAAAGTGAAGCTACACATTTTCAGTTTTAGAGTAGTTGGTAGGTGAATGTGGAAGAGCTGTTAAGAAGTTGGGCAGTTCTGTACAGTGACATGGGATCTCAGACTGTGTACCTCTATTTTCTGGAATTTCAGTGAACTATTATGAGCGTCAATTTCTCATTAAAATATAAATAACATGTCTAAGCATCAAATATGGACACAAATGAATTCCTTGTTTTTGAAAAATAAATAATTTACCAATGTGTAGCGTACTGTTTTACTGTAATCACAGTGAGTATGATGATGCTCGTGAGAGGGATGAAAACAAAAAGGTCACATTTACCTGGGCTACTTGCTTCCTCTATTATATTTTCAGTGTGATTTTTTTGGCCCCTTTTAATGATTTTTTATCCATTTATTTTCATCCATCTTTTTTCTTTGGCCTGTGTTGGCCTCCCATTGCAGTGGCTTCTCTCCTTGCAGAACCTCAGCTCTGGGCTCATGCGCTCCAGAGCACCGGCTCCTAATTTAACACACTGGTCCAGCTGCTCCGTGGCACCGGGGATCTTCCGGGGCCAGGGATCAAACTGGTGCCCTTTTCACTGCAAGACAGACCCTTCACCCACTAGACCACTAGGGAAGCCCCTTTCAATGCTATTTTTATGGGCCAGTTTACATGAATAGACTAAAGCCCATGGAATTTGGGGAATTTATTTTTGTATGTTAAGCACAGCTGTGCTCATCAGACTGTGGAAGAACAGGCATTAGAGTGAAAAAGATATATTCTGTTTTGGATTTCTGGGGTTTAGCATGTGAGGGGGATATCCCTATAATTTATATAAAAGTCCCTGAAAGTAGGAACTTTGTGCCTATGAGAAAAGCAGAGATTTGAGTGATAATTGAAGACACTGTTGGGAATATCTCTCTGATATTTGACTGATAAGAATACAAAGCAGAACGCAATAATTATTTCAAGCATAAGCTACAGAGCCCAAGGCTGAGAGTATTAATTCTGAGAGAAGACAAAGGAATACTGACCAGAAAAAGTGATACTAGACAAGCTTCTCCTTTAAATCTTGGATGGTCATTGGAAATGACTATCAGTTTTATTCAAATTTAGTTCCCAAAGAAAAGAATTAGATCAGTCCCAGGTTAGTATTCTGAGAAAATGGAAAGTGAAGCTACACATTTTCAGTTTTAGAGTAGTTGGTAGGTGAATGTGGAAGAGCTGTTAAGAAGTTGGGCAGTTCTGTACAGTGACATGGGATCTCAGACTGTGTACCTCTATTTTCTGGAATTTCAGTGAACTATTATGAGCGTTCGAATTTCTCATTAAAATATAAATAACATGTCTAAGCATCAAATATGGACACAAATGAATTCCTTGTTTTTGTTATTATTATTTATCTTTTTAACTTCAATACCATCTCTGTTTTGGCTGTTAAAATTATTTTTGCCTTTGCTGTTCTCAATTTAATACTTGTAGTATTCTTTTAATCTCCTAAGGTTTAGGGTAAATGTGGTCCTTATTCTTTTTCTTAACTCACCAAAGTCTGGCTTCTGATCTTACTTATGATTAACTTATGATCCAGACTTAGGATTTTACTTCAATTATAATCACCAGTAACCTATTTCCGATTTCAATTGGCACATTCTTATGGAAAAGACTAGAAGGTTACAAAGAGGTCCAGAATATTTCTTGTATTTGTACCTATTTTTATAGCATGAAAGTTAAAAGTGTTATAGGTTCTCTTATGAACAAAGGCAACAAGAATTCTGTTAATCATGTTCTACATCATCTGTCTCTGTGCACACCATCATTCTGAAAGCATTTATTAAATGCTTTAGTACTTGCCAACACAGTTTTTATACAGTGGGATGTGTATAATCCTTGACAAAGTAGATGACATCCTTATTGTCTTTGAATTAACATTTGGGTACTCTAAAATTTGATGTTATTTAAGACACCTGGGCTGCTTGTTTAAAATTCAAACTACTAAGCCTCCATCCTGATCTCCTGAATCATAACTTGTGTTGAGGTCTATCAACAGAGCAGTTCTAACACTGGAGCCCCAGCACCTTCCTAAGTGGCACACTAAGCCTTTGACAGTGCTCTTCCTCTTTCTTAGTATAGCCAGCTGACCTACATCTTACCCATATGTGCATTCTCTTCATAATACACCTCTCTGAAATTCTTCCTATAAGCTTAAGTCTCTGCTCCATAGCTGACTTTTTTTTTTTAATTTTTTTTAAACATTTATTTTATTTATTTATCTTATTGGGGGGTGGGGTGGGGAGGGAGGGGGATGGGCGGGACACTTCTATTGGTCTTTCCTTTCTCCATTTTCATCCGTCTTTGTTCTTCTGCTCCTGTGGGCCTCCCATCGCGGTGGCCTCTGTCGTCGCAGTGCCGGCTCTGGGCGCATGCGCGCCAGAGCGCCAGCTCGGTAATTGGATACATCGGTCCAGCCGCTTCGCGTGGGATCTTCCCAGGCCAGGGATCGAACTGGCGCCCCTTGCACTGCAAGGCGGTGTCCTTACCCGCTGGACTACCAGAGGAAGCCCCATAGCTGACTCTTAACTCCTTTAAATTGCTAGTAACTAAGGACTTTTCAACCCATCTGGCAAATTAATCCTATATGAACCTGAGCTGGCTCTTTTATTTATCATAAAATGTTTCTTCTTCTGTTTGTGTTCTCTCTGTATCTGCATGTAAATTCTGTAAATACGCAGCCATGTGTATGATGCACCCATAATCAATGCTGAAGTTTAGCCAATTGTTTTTGACATAATGTGCCTTCAGCATATAATTGCTCATCAGTTGATCCATGAATCAAGTATCAAATAAGCTCTGTTGTAATTTCAGTGCTAGCCATGACTTGTAATATTGTGATATAGGACAAGTCACTCAATCTCCTTCAACTTTGACTTTTTCATCTGTTGAGCTATGTACTCCTGAGGGCCCTCACAGCTCTGTGCTGTGAGATTGATGGTTTGAAAATGTGAAAAAAAAAAAAAAAAAATCAACTTTTCCTGAATTGTCAGCAGTGGAAAATACTAGGAGAAGCAGAATTTTATTTTAAAGGGAACAATCCGAAATAAATATTCTGGATGAAGAATTAAACTGACTCTTACCTCACATGGTGTAAAATTGCTGTAGTGCAATAAACACTTAACAACATTCTCTGAACCAGGTATTTTAGTGATAACGGAATTTGTCACCTTAGTTCCAAGACAAGTTAATCAGAATTGAGCTACTGTTTTACTTTCTTCATCTAATTAAACCATCTAAGTGAAAATACTCAGGTGGAAGAATAAACATAGTTGATGAATGTTATTTCCTGAAAAATATTCTTTCTTGTTACCCTCTCTTCCTAGTGTGTTTCAGAAAGATTTTTTTAAGTTCTTTTAAAAACTTGTTTTAATTGAATGGTAATTGCTTTACAAAGTAGTATTGGTTCAGTTGTTTTAATTGGAGGGTGATAGCTTTACAAAGTAGTACCGTACAACAATGCAAATCAGCTATATATATATATATATGCTCTCCGTTTTGAACCCTACTCCCATCAGCTAGACTTCAGAGAACACCAGACTGAGCTCCCCCTGTTACGCAGCAACTTCCCACTAGCTCTGTTTTACATGTGGTAATGTATATGTTTTGATGTTACTCTCTCAGTTCTTCCCACCCTCTCCTTCCCCTGCTGTGTACGTAAGTGTTCTCTAAATCTGCATCTCTATTCCTGCCCTGCAAGAAGGTTCATCAGTACCTTTTTTTTTTTTTTTTAGATTCCATACACATGTGTTAATATATGAAATTTGGTTTTCTCTTTCTGACTTACTTCACTCTGTTTAACAGGTTCTAGATTCATCTACCTTAGGTTCATCTACTGACTCAGATTTGCTCCATTTTATGGCTGAGTAATATTCTATTGTCTATATGTACCACCACTTTTTTTTTTAATTTTAGCCTCTTTTTTTCTTTATTCATTTTTTTTTCATCCATATTTATTCTTTGGTCTGTGTGGGCCTCCCATTGCAGTGGCCTCTCTCACTGCAGAGCATCAGCTCTGGGTGCATGTGCTCCAGAACACTGGCTCGTAACTGGACGCACCAGTCCAGCCGCTCTGCAACATGCAGGATCTTCGCAGGCCATGGATCAGACCAGTGCCCCTTGGACTGTAAGGCAGACTCTTTAACCCACTGGACAATTAACAAGAATTAAACTGACTCTTACCTCACATGGTGTAAAATTGCTGTAGTGCAATAAACACTTAACAACATTCTCTGAACCAGGTATTTTAGTGATAACGGAATTTGTCACCTTAGTTCCAAGACAAGTTAATCAGAATTGAGCTACTGTTTTACTTTCTTCATCTAATTAAACCATCTAAGTGAAAATACTCAGGTGGAAGAATAAACATAGTTGATGAATGTTATTTCCTGAAAAATATTCTTTCTTGTTACCCTCTCTTCCTAGTGTGTTTCAGAAAGATTTTTTTAAGTTCTTTTAAAAACTTGTTTTAATTGAATGGTAATTGCTTTACAAAGTAGTATTGGTTCAGTTGTTTTAATTGGAGGGTGATAGCTTTACAAAGTAGTACCGTACAACAATGCAAATCAGCTATATATATATATATATGCTCTCCGTTTTGAACCCTACTCCCATCAGCTAGACTTCAGAGAACACCAGACTGAGCTCCCCCTGTTACGCAGCAACTTCCCACTAGCTCTGTTTTACATGTGGTAATGTATATGTTTTGATGTTACTCTCTCAGTTCTTCCCACCCTCTCCTTCCCCTGCTGTGTACGTAAGTGTTCTCTAAATCTGCATCTCTATTCCTGCCCTGCAAGAAGGTTCATCAGTACCTTTTTTTTTTTTTTTTAGATTCCATACACATGTGTTAATATATGAAATTTGGTTTTCTCTTTCTGACTTACTTCACTCTGTTTAACAGGTTCTAGATTCATCTACCTTAGGTTCATCTACTGACTCAGATTTGCTCCATTTTATGGCTGAGTAATATTCTATTGTCTATATGTACCACCACTTTTTTTTTTAATTTTAGCCTCTTTTTTTCTTTATTCATTTTTTTTTCATCCATATTTATTCTTTGGTCTGTGTGGGCCTCCCATTGCAGTGGCCTCTCTCACTGCAGAGCATCAGCTCTGGGTGCATGTGCTCCAGAACACTGGCTCGTAACTGGACGCACCAGTCCAGCCGCTCTGCAACATGCAGGATCTTCGCAGGCCATGGATCAGACCAGTGCCCCTTGGACTGTAAGGCAGACTCTTTACCCACTGGACCACCAGGGAAGCCCTACCAGCACTTCTTTCTCCATTCATCTGTCAATGGACATTTACATTGCTTCCATGTCCTGGCTACTGTAAATAGTGCTGCAGTGAATATTGGTACACATATCTTCTTAAATTGTGGTTTTCTCAGAGTTCCTGCCCAGTAATGAATCATTGTGGATCATATGATAGTTTTTTCCTATCTTGAGTAATTACATATCCTATTATGATCTTCAAATCATTTTTAATAAATTCTAGTAATGGGAATACCCAATTATAGGGTATTTTCATTTATATAAAGAAGGAAGTAACCTAGAATTTTCTTCCAGCATCCATGCTTTTGAATCTGGGAAAATCTGTATGAAAACTACTTGCAAAGATTTTCCTTAAGGTGGGAGTTGACTTCCCTCAGCTAGAGTTGGTTTCCACACAGCCACTGAAAACAGAAATTCACAAAATTCTGGGATCTTGTGAATCCATTGCTCTTAACAGAAAAATGTTAGTACTGTAGGTAGCAGATAGAAGCAGGTTTTTTTTTTTTTCTTTCCTTTTTTTTAGGATGATATACTGTTCTGAACTAATGTTGATAAGAATAACATTAACTATTTGTGTTTTAGAATAAATTCAGCACATAAACATATGAATATGTGCCTTTCTGAACATGCATTTTTTTCTTTGGAATCGTATTTGTTGATGAGTTTTATTTGCTTCATCAATACTTAAAAAGTTGTAAGAAGAAAAAACTATTGATCCTGTGGAGGAATTCCGAGGTATGATAGAAAACACTAGTTTTCACAGAGATCGGTTTGTCAAAATATATTCTGCTCCCAGATTATGAGTTTAAGCCAAGCAGGGTAATTATTGATCCTGCCAGATAATTGGTTTAGAATATGACTGGTTTAGAGCAAGTACAGTAAGTCAGTCCTCCTATGACACATGAGGAGGGTCACCTGGGAATGTCTGCCATGTTTTCTTGTTTATTAGAAAGAGACATAGGAAGAGATTGTTGTTTCTTCTTTCTCTGAGTGTTAGGGAGTGAAAATGCTGAAGCCGACCTGTGACCATTACTGAGCAGCTAGCAGCACAGCTGAAAGATGAGGAGAACCTGCATCTTTAGTGGCATCACGGGGTTAAATGGTGCCTGCAGCCCAGGCTAACATCCTAGACTTCTTGTAATGTGAGATAATAAATTTCAACTTGTCTATTTTTCCTTATCTGTAGTTGAAAACTTCCTAATAAATAAAGGATAGATAATAAAACCTTAGGAGTAAGATAGAATACTCCAGAAGAACAGATTAAAACTATTGCAAAAATAAAATATTAAAGAGAGAAACAACTCTGTGCAAGAAGAGTGAAATATCCAATGGCTAATCCAAGAAAAGTACTAGGTACAATTAACTGAACAGTATTCAGTATTGAGCATCACATGGTTGGTGTTAATAGCTTTTGCACACTGATGTGAGACATTAGAAGTGTCAATCTAATTAATTCCATGCAGTTTTATTTTATTAACAACTATGAGAACAAGCTAGACTCATGGAGGTTGCTTCTAATACTATGGCTAACATGTTTGAAAAAAATAATTACACATAGAATAAATAATCTACAGCTGTGAGTTTATTGGTTCCTCATAGTTGTTACCTTGCAAGTGTATTTAAGATCACATCATTGTAAGGGTGAGATTTATAATTTGCTTTTGTAGTTTTGTGACTGTGTAACTGAAAGTAAATTCATTTTCTTCTAGTGAGATTAAACGTTTTAAAGGATTCAAAAATGAAAGTGTCAAATCTGATTTCTATGGTTATTTTTCTCCTTAAAAAATAAATTTCCAGAAAGATTAGCTGTCTGTTTCATTTTTGTCTTTACTTTGTTAAATGATTTCAACTGTGGGGGACTTACAAAATAAGTCAGGCTCAATTAGTTAGAAGTTGGACTAAATTATACTGGGAAAAGAGTTTGGAGAATTTTTGCTTGACAGACAACAAATTAAATATTTTTATTGAATTTAATTCCATGGAGCACAGGCTGATACTTTCACATTTACTTCTTGATGGAGCAAAACATGTCTCTTGAGAAGTTAAGAGGGAGAGATTAAAGTTAGAACCCTTTCATTATCACATCCATAGCTCAAAGAAGCAAAATAAGATTTTTTAAAGTAATAAAAACTCTTACCGAATGATTACATTGAATTTTTACTGCAAATACATTTTTATTTCACTCACTTAAAGAATGGGATATTATAGGAATACTAATTGTCTACGATGTGTGTATATGGATTGGAGGCTTAACACTGAAAGAATTAAATGAAAACTTTTTTTTCTTAGGAGTAAGATAGAATACTCCAGAAGAACAGATTAAAACTATTGCAAAATAAAATATTAAAGAGACAAACAACTCTGTGCAAGAAGAGTGAAATATCCAATGGCTAATCCAAGAAAAGTACTAGGTACAATTAACTGAACAGTATTCAGTATTGAGCATCACATGGTTGGTGTTAATAGCTTTTGCACACTGATGTGAGACATTAGAAGTGTCAATCTAATTAATTCCATGCAGTTTTATTTTATTAACAACTATGAGAACAAGCTAGACTCATGGAGGTTGCTTCTAATACTATGGCTAACATGTTTGAAAAAAATAATTACACATAGAATAAATAATCTACAGCTGTGAGTTTATTGGTTCCTCATAGTTGTTACCTTGCAAGTGTATTTAAGATCACATCATTGTAAGGGTGAGATTTATAATTTGCTTTTGTAGTTTTGTGACTGTGTAACTGAAAGTAAATTCATTTTCTTCTAGTGAGATTAAACGTTTTAAAGGATTCAAAAATGAAAGTGTCAAATCTGATTTCTATGGTTATTTTTCTCCTTAAAAAATAAATTTCCAGAAAGATTAGCTGTCTGTTTCATTTTTGTCTTTACTTTGTTAAATGATTTCAACTGTGGGGGACTTACAAAATAAGTCAGGCTCAATTAGTTAGAAGTTGGACTAAATTATACTGGGAAAAGAGTTTGGAGAATTTTTGCTTGACAGACAACAAATTAAATATTTTTATTGAATTTAATTCCATGGAGCACAGGCTGATACTTTCACATTTACTTCTTGATGGAGCAAAACATGTCTCTTGAGAAGTTAAGAGGGAGAGATTAAAGTTAGAACCCTTTCATTATCACATCCATAGCTCAAAGAAGCAAAATAAGATTTTTTAAAGTAATAAAAACTCTTACCGAATGATTACATTGAATTTTTACTGCAAATACATTTTTATTTCACTCACTTAAAGAATGGGATATTATAGGAATACTAATTGTCTACGATGTGTGTATATGGATTGGAGGCTTAACACTGAAAGAATTAAGATGGAACAAGGGACTTGTCTTGGATGAGGATTTAGATTAGGATATTGGCATGGCAACTGAATTGTAGGAACCAACATGAAAGGTGAAAGACTGACTTCACGGGTAAGCAGGAAGAAAGGAAAATGAGTTAAGCAAGAAATAGGAATCTAGAAGAGAGTTCAACCTGGAGAGGGCCTTGTTTTGACGGAAACCCTAGTTCCCTCTCAGACAGTCATGATGTAAAAAATGGGATGGCCAAGTGTAGGCTTTCAAGCTGCTGGTAGAATTCAGGGGTCTAGTCAGTTGAATGAAGTTGTAGAGGCCGTATAAGCTCTACTAATAGAGGATTTCAAACCAACTCAACAAATTTTGCCTGAATGCCTAGTCTGTTTCAGAGATATCATGGAAAAATGAATAAAAGTAAAGGTGCAGGAAGCAGCAGAGGCCTGAGCCTCAGGACTGTTTCCCTCTCCGCCACCCCTACCCCCCTACCCACCGCCCAAACTCTTCCTTAGTCTCTTGTTGACTCCACTACTGTTTGATAAGAATTTCAGGGTGTTTATTCTCCTTAGAAACTTATAGTTGCTTTCTTTTTTACCCTCCCTCCCTTCCTTCCTTCCCCCTCCCACCTCTTCCTCTTTCTTTTCCACATTCCTCTGCTGGTGGACATTGATTTTTCTGGTACCTTTTTTTCTTAAAGTGGTATTCAGCCCTCTAAAGGACCTAGCTTAATGTAAATGTGTCAGTTCCATTAACTCCAAGGCTTAACCTCTTCCCCCGAGAACTCTTTTTTGTTTCTTTTTAAATTTGACCTCTTTTATTGGTCAAAAAAAATTTTTTTGGAGCACAGGCTGATACTTTCACATTTACTTCTTGATGGAGCAAAACATGTCTCTTGAGAAGTTAAGAGGAGAGATTAAAGTTAGAACCCTTTCATTATCACATCCATAGCTCAAAGAAGCAAAATAAGATTTTTAAAGTAATAAAAACTCTTACCGAATGATTACATTAAATTTTTTACTGCAAATACATTTTATTTCACTCACTTAAAGAATGGGATATTATAGGAATACTAATTGTCTACGATGTGTGTATATGGATTGGAGGCTTAACACTGAAAGAATTAAGATGGAACAAGGGACTTGTCTTGGATGAGGATTTAGATTAGGATATTGGCATGGCAACTGAATTGTAGGAACCAACATGAAAGGTGAAAGACTGACTTCACGGGTAAGCAGGAAGAAAGGAAAATGAGTTAAGCAAGAAATAGGAATCTAGAAGAGAGTTCAACCTGGAGAGGGCCTTGTTTTGACGGAAACCCTAGTTCCCTCTCAGACAGTCATGATGTAAAAAATGGGATGGCCAAGTGTAGGCTTTCAAGCTGCTGGTAGAATTCAGGGGTCTAGTCAGTTGAATGAAGTTGTAGAGGCCGTATAAGCTCTACTAATAGAGGATTTCAAACCAACTCAACAAATTTTGCCTGAATGCCTAGTCTGTTTCAGAGATATCATGGAAAAATGAATAAAAGTAAAGGTGCAGGAAGCAGCAGAGGCCTGAGCCTCAGGACTGTTTCCCTCTCCGCCACCCCTACCCCCCTACCCACCGCCCAAACTCTTCCTTAGTCTCTTGTTGACTCCACTACTGTTTGATAAGAATTTCAGGGTGTTTATTCTCCTTAGAAACTTATAGTTGCTTTCTTTTTTACCCTCCCTCCCTTCCTTCCTTCCCCCTCCCACCTCTTCCTCTTTCTTTTCCACATTCCTCTGCTGGTGGACATTGATTTTTCTGGTACCTTTTTTTCTTAAAGTGGTATTCAGCCCTCTAAAGGACCTAGCTTAATGTAAATGTGTCAGTTCCATTAACTCCAAGGCTTAACCTCTTCCCCCGAGAACTCTTTTTTGTTTCTTTTTAAATTTGACCTCTTTTATTGGTCCTTCATTTATTTATTTTCATCCATCTTTATTTCTTTGGCCTGTCTGGGCCTCCCATCACAGTGGCCTCTCTGGCTTCAGAGCACCAGCTCTGGGTGCATGCGCTCCAGAGCACTGGCTCATAATTGGACACACTGGTCCAGCCACTCTGAGGCATATGAAATCTTCCCGTGCCAAGAATCAAACCAGTGCCCCTTGCACTTGCAAGGCAGACTCTTTACCCACTGGACCACTGGGTAAGCCACTAGACCACTGGGTAAGCCCCCAAGAACTCTGAGAATCAAGACTCTTGGTTGAGCAGTGAGGCAGTTATCTCTCAGTATCTGTGACTTTGCAGCAGCCCCCAAACCCAACTGTCAGAGTCCACCTCCACTCTTGGCTCTGGAGGTTCTCTCCTGTTGCTGTAAGGTAAGCCATGCAATTAAGGGATGCACATTCTCATGCCCTTTCCAGCATTAATAGGTATTTGATATTGAAAGGAATTTTGCCTTTTAGGTAATTTTTCTGACATCAGAAATATGTAATCGAACACTGGTCCAATAGCAGCTGAATAATAATGCTTTAGACTTTTGTATAAGTGTAAAAATATCATAGAAGATAACAAAAGGAGCCTACAGTTAGACTTTTGGCATCTTGATGTATGTTTTGTTTTGATTAAATTAGCTTAAATTTCTCTTAATTTTGCCTTTGTTTTTCTAAATGATGTTACTTGTTTAAATATCTGTCGATGCTGTATTTTTTCCTATTCCCTACAAAACTTTAGTCTCTTGTTGACTCCACTACTGTTTGATAAGAATTTCAGGGTGTTTATTCTCCTTAGAAACTTATAGTTGCTTTCTTTTTTACCCTCCCTCCCTTCCTTCCTTCCCCCTCCCACCTCTTCCTCTTTCTTTTCCACATTCCTCTGCTGGTGGACATTGATTTTTCTGGTACCTTTTTTTCTTAAAGTGGTATTCAGCCCTCTAAAGGACCTAGCTTAATGTAAATGTGTCAGTTCCATTAACTCCAAGGCTTAACCTCTTCCCCCGAGAACTCTTTTTTGTTTCTTTTTAAATTTGACCTCTTTTATTGGTCCTTCATTTATTTATTTTCATCCATCTTTATTTCTTTGGCCTGTCTGGGCCTCCCATCACAGTGGCCCCTCCTGTTGCAGAGCACCAGCTCTGGGTGCATGTGCTCCAGAGCTCTGGCTCATAATTGGACACACTGGTCCAGCCACTCCGTAGCATGTGGAATCTTCCTGTGCCAAGGATCAAACCGGTGCCCCTTGCACTTGCAAGGCAGACTCTTTGCCCACTAGACCACTGGGTAAGCCACTAGACCACTGGGTAAGCCCCCAAGAACTCAGAGAATCAAGACTCTTGGTTGAGCAGTGAGGCAGTTATCTCTCAGTATCTGTGACTTTGCAGCAGCCCCCAAACCCAACTGTCAGAGTCCACCTCCACTCTTGGCTCTGGAGGTTCTCTCCTGTTGCTGTAAGGTAAGCCATGCAATTAAGGGATGCACATTCTCATGCCCTTTCCAGCATTAATAGGTATTTGATATTGAAAGGAATTTTGCCTTTTAGGTAATTTTTCTGACATCAGAAATATGTAATCGAACACTGGTCCAATAGCAGCTGAATAATAATGCTTTAGACTTTTGTATAAGTGTAAAAATATCATAGAAGATAACAAAAGGAGCCTACAGTTAGACTTTTGGCATCTTGATGTATGTTTTGTTTTGATTAAATTAGCTTAAATTTCTCTTAATTTTGCCTTTGTTTTTCTAAATGATGTTACTTGTTTAAATATCTGTCGATGCTGTATTTTTTCCTATTCCCTACAAAACTTTATGCTCTTTGTAACAATTGGAAATAAAACATTTTCTATGAGGTAGATATTCAAAATTGTAAATTTTTTAAGTTAATCATTTTATAAGTCATTTACTCATATTAGCTACGACATTAGTTAACCTATCTGGTCAGTTAGCCATTTCACAAATATTCATGGGAGTGGGCATATACTGTTCTGGGCATTTGGAGATTCTGTTGTTAATAAACTTTCCTGATATCACAGCATTTATATTCTTTTGGAGCAAACATGTTATTATTTCAGTTAGATCTACTTTTGCAAATGAAAATAAAAATGCCTTTGGAAATTGTACCTTACAGTACAACTTACTTTGAGGTACCTTTTCTTTTTAATCAAACTTTATTTCTTAGGAAGTTTTAGGTTCACAACAAAATTGAGGGGTAAATACAGAGGGTCCCCCTATACCCCTCACCCTTCACTAAAACTATCAATAGTTCCCATGAGAGTGGTATGTTGATTGCAATTAATGAACCTACATGAACCCTTACTTATTTTCATCCAAAGTCCTTAGTTTACATTAGAGTTTATTCTGTGGGTTTTGACAATTGTATAATTTATTCACCATTAGAGTATCCTAGAGAATAATTTCACTGCCCTAAAAGTCATCTGTGGTTGGCTGATTCATCCTTCACTCCTTCCTAACCCCTAATAACCACATATTTTGGTAACTCTATAGTTTTGGTGTTTTAAACAAAGCAATATAGTTGGAATCAAATAGTATGTAGCCTTTTCATACTGCTTCCTTCCATTAATAATAAACATTTTAAATTCTTCCAAGTCTTTTCCTGTCTTGATGGTTCATTCCTTTTTTTTTTTAAGATTTATTTATTTATTTATTTTGGGCGAGGGTGGGGTTTGGCTCCTGTGGGCCTCCCATCGCGGTGGCATCTGTCGTTGCACAGCACCGGCTCTGGGCGCACTCCAGAGCTCCGGCTCGGTAATTGGACACATGGGTCCAGCCGCTCTGCGGCACATGGGATCTTCCCAGACCAGGGATCGAACCGGCCCTTGCACTACAAGGCAGTGTCCTTACCCACTGGGCCACCAGGGAAGCCCTGGTTCATTCCTTTTAAGCACTGAATAATATTCCATTGTCTAATATACCATTATTTATTGCACTACAAGGCAGTGTTTTTCCAACATTTTTTTAAGAGTAGATATTCAAAATTGTAAATTTTTAAGTTAATCCTTATCTTGGTGCAGTTAGCCATTTCACAAATATTCATGGGAGTGGGCATATACTGTTCTGGGCATTTGGAGATTCTGTTGTTAATAAACTTTCCTGATATCACAGCATTTATATTCTTTTGGAGCAAACATGTTATTATTTCAGTTAGATCTACTTTTGCAAATGAAAATAAAAATGCCTTTGGAAATTGTACCTTACAGTACAACTTACTTTGAGGTACCTTTTCTTTTTAATCAAACTTTATTTCTTAGGAAGTTTTAGGTTCACAACAAAATTGAGGGGTAAATACAGAGGGTCCCCCTATACCCCTCACCCTTCACTAAAACTATCAATAGTTCCCATGAGAGTGGTATGTTGATTGCAATTAATGAACCTACATGAACCCTTACTTATTTTCATCCAAAGTCCTTAGTTTACATTAGAGTTTATTCTGTGGGTTTTGACAATTGTATAATTTATTCACCATTAGAGTATCCTAGAGAATAATTTCACTGCCCTAAAAGTCATCTGTGGTTGGCTGATTCATCCTTCACTCCTTCCTAACCCCTAATAACCACATATTTTGGTAACTCTATAGTTTTGGTGTTTTAAACAAAGCAATATAGTTGGAATCAAATAGTATGTAGCCTTTTCATACTGCTTCCTTCCATTAATAATAAACATTTTAAATTCTTCCAAGTCTTTTCCTGTCTTGATGGTTCATTCCTTTTTTTTTTTAAGATTTATTTATTTATTTATTTTGGGCGAGGGTGGGGTTTGGCTCCTGTGGGCCTCCCATCGCGGTGGCATCTGTCGTTGCACAGCACCGGCTCTGGGCGCACTCCAGAGCTCCGGCTCGGTAATTGGACACATGGGTCCAGCCGCTCTGCGGCACATGGGATCTTCCCAGACCAGGGATCGAACCGGCGCCCCTTGCACTACAAGGCAGTGTCCTTACCCACTGGGCCACCAGGGGAAGCCCCTGGTTCATTCCTTTTAAGCACTGAATAATATTCCATTGTCTAATATACCATTATTTATTGATGTATTCACCTACTGGAAGCATTTTGGTTGTTTCCAAATTATGACAATTATGAATAAAGCTGCTATAAACATTCTTAGGCATAGTTTTCAACTGATTTGGGTAAATACCAAGGAGAGTGGGACTTCCCAGGTGACCTTAGTGGTAAAGAATCTGTCTGCCAATGCAGAAGACTTAAGAGACACGGATTCAATCCCTGGATCAGTCCCTGAATCAGGAAGATCCCCTGGAGGTCGACATGGCAAGCCACTCCAGTATTCTTGCCTGGGGAATCTCGTAGACAGAAGAACCTGGTGGGCTACTATCTATGGGGTGGCAAAGAGTCAGACATGACTGAAGCAAGGAGACTGAGTGGTGGATCTCATTGTAAGAGTATGTTTAGTTTTGAAAGAAACTGCTAAACCCTATTCCAAAAGCAGTAGTACCACTTTGCATTCTCAACCAACAATGAATGAGCATTTCTGTTGCTCCACATCCTTGTCAGCATTCAGTGTTGTCAGTGCTTTCGGATTCTGGCTATTTTTATCAGTGTGTGTCTTGTTTTAGTTTGCCATTCCCTAATCTTTTGGAATGTTGTCTTTCCATATGCTAATTTTCCATCTGTATATCTTCTTTGGTGGGGAGTTTGTTCAGGTCTTTTGCCTACTTTTTAAATTGCATTATTCATTTCCTTATTGTGGCATTTTTAAGAGATTTTTTATTTTGTTTTTGTTTTGTATATTCTTGATAAAACAATCCTTTATCAGCTGCATCTTTTGCAAACATCTTCTCCCAGTCTGTAGTTTATCTTCTCATCCTTTTGACAGTCTTTCACAAAGCAGAAATCTAATTTTAATGAAGTCCTGCTTATCAGTTACTTTTTTCATGGATCACACTGTTGGTGTTGCTGTATCTAATAAGCGAGTCATGGCCATACCTGAAGTCATCTAGATATCCTCCTATGTTGTCTTCTAGGATTTTACAGTTTTGTGTATTAAATTTAGGTTCATGACCCATTTTGTGTTTGTGAAGTGTGTAAAATCCACGTAGATTTTTTTTTTTTTTTTGACATAAGGACACCCAGTTGTTCTAGCACAACTTGTTGAAAAGACAATCTTTGCTTCATTGTATTGCCTTGCTCCTTTATGAAAGATCAGTTGACTGTATGAGTCAATTCTTGGTTCTTCATTCTCTTGCATTGATTTGTTTGTTCTTTCTTAGATGCCACACTACCTTGATTACTTTGGCTTCAAAGTCGGATAGTATCAGTTCTCCAGCTTTGTTCAATATTTAATTGTCTGTTCTGTGCTTTTTGCCTTTCCCTGTGTAAATGTTAGAGTCTGTTTGATGATATCTATAAGATCACTTTCTGGGATTTTTATTGGGATTGTGTTGACTCTATAGATCAAGTTGGGTAAAGCTGACATCATAACAACATTGATTCTTCTGATCTGTGAACATAAAATATCTATTTGTTGAGTTTTGAAAGAAACTGCTAAACCCTATTCCAAAAGCAGTAGTACCACTTTGCATTCTCAACCAACAATGAATGAGCATTTCTGTTGCTCCACATCCTTGTCAGCATTCAGTGTTGTCAGTGCTTTCGGATTCTGGCTATTTTTATCAGTGTGTGTCTTGTTTTAGTTTGCCATTCCCTAATCTTTTGGAATGTTGTCTTTCCATATGCTAATTTTCCATCTGTATATCTTCTTTGGTGGGGAGTTTGTTCAGGTCTTTTGCCTACTTTTTAAATTGCATTATTCATTTCCTTATTGTGGCATTTTTAAGAGATTTTTTATTTTGTTTTTGTTTTGTATATTCTTGATAAAACAATCCTTTATCAGCTGCATCTTTTGCAAACATCTTCTCCCAGTCTGTAGTTTATCTTCTCATCCTTTTGACAGTCTTTCACAAAGCAGAAATCTAATTTTAATGAAGTCCTGCTTATCAGTTACTTTTTTCATGGATCACACTGTTGGTGTTGCTGTATCTAATAAGCGAGTCATGGCCATACCTGAAGTCATCTAGATATCCTCCTATGTTGTCTTCTAGGATTTTACAGTTTTGTGTATTAAATTTAGGTTCATGACCCATTTTGTGTTTGTGAAGTGTGTAAAATCCACGTAGATTTTTTTTTTTTTTTTTTGACATAAGGACACCCAGTTGTTCTAGCACAACTTGTTGAAAAGACAATCTTTGCTTCATTGTATTGCCTTGCTCCTTTATGAAAGATCAGTTGACTGTATGAGTCAATTCTTGGTTCTTCATTCTCTTGCATTGATTTGTTTGTTCTTTCTTAGATGCCACACTACCTTGATTACTTTGGCTTCAAAGTCGGATAGTATCAGTTCTCCAGCTTTGTTCAATATTTAATTGTCTGTTCTGTGCTTTTTGCCTTTCCCTGTGTAAATGTTAGAGTCTGTTTGATGATATCTATAAGATCACTTTCTGGGATTTTTATTGGGATTGTGTTGACTCTATAGATCAAGTTGGGTAAAGCTGACATCATAACAACATTGATTCTTCTGATCTGTGAACATAAAATATCTATTTGTTCTTATTTCATTCACTCAGAATTTTGTAATTCTCTCAGAGCCTGTTTTTATGTAAATGTATACCAAAAGTTTTCATTTCTGGCTACTAATTGTTTGTACCTCATATTCAGCTTGTTCATTGCTTGTGTATAGGCAAGTGATTGGCTTTTGTGTATTAACCTTGAATTCTGCAGCCTTACTATAGTCACTTATTATTCAGGAATTAGATTATTCTGAGCATTCTGCATACACAATCATGTCATATGCAAACCAAGTTTTATTTCTTCCTTCCTCATCTTTTATTTCCTTTTCATTTAAATTGCATTAGCTAGGACTTCCTATGCAATGCTAAAAGAGTGATTTGAGGGGACATCCTTAGATTGTTCCTAATCTTATTGGGAAAGCTACTAATTCCTAATGAGGTCCTTTTTCTCAGCTAACTAGTTGTTGAGTATACTCTATGTGCAGAACCTAAGTATTTTACATGCATCACTTATTTCATTTCTCTAACCTGACTACTCTCTGATCAAGAAGAAAATTTGCAGAGGGAGATACTCCATTATTTCATGTTGAACCATGGCCGAATTATAAATGTGAAATTTTCAAGACTCATTTATCATAAAATCTTGTCTAAACACAAATATCACCCAAAAATGAAGATTAAAATTATGTATCATTGAATTTTTGAGAACTTACAAATGCTTGCCTTTGTCAACATCATCTATTTTTGAATAAGTAAAAGAAATGTGAACAAATATAATGCTCATGGAAGTACAGTGGTTTTTTCAGTCAGTATGTGTGTTTACTGGTTGTATTTTAATGCTTAAAATGTTGCTGTGTTTGATAATTACATATTTTCCTGCAAATAAACTAAATATTCAAATTGAAAGCTCTTTAAAATTCTTGTTAAAAAAAAAAAAATTAAAATTTTGTCTAAAAATTGGAAAAGACGTCCAGTGGCTTCTAAATCATATATTGACTTTACAAATAAACAATACGACAAAATATATATATAAATCAAAAGTCAGAAAATATCATAAAACTGTAACCTTTAATGGAACATCTAAAATGCGTGCACTTTTAAGAAAATTCTGGCTAAGGATGGGGTAGGGGTAATACTTTTTCTTAGCTTAAAGAAATTCACAATATTTATACTACATGAACAGCAGTGTCTGTTGCAAACCAAGTTTTCTGCCATAAACAAAGGCAGAGTTATTTCTCTGGATTTAACTTATTTATTTCTATGAAGCTTGCTGCATGGTTCAAAAGTATTACAGACAAACAGCTATTGTGAGAAATGATAAGTGACAATATATTTAATGCGTTGCATTATATTTTTAGGCAGGCGGGAGTCTGTCTCTCAAATGAATAAAGTATGATGGAATACACTGAACTCTGTCATCAGTTTGCCAAGGTGCTTAAAAATAGTTGTGACTTATTCACTTCACACTGATTTAAAGTACGACACCATTAATAACCAGTTAGATATCTAAAATGTGCCTATTTAAAATTTTTATGACATTTTGTGCTTATTAAGATAAAAGCACCTTAAAGGTCTCTGGGAGGGAGTCCCCTGGCAGTCCAGTGGTTAGGATTCCATGCTTCCATTGCTGCAGGGACAGGTTCAATCCTTCATTGGATAAGGAAGATCCTACAAGCAGCTCGGCAGGGCCAAAATAAATCAATAAAAGTAACTTAAAAAATAAAACCTCCGGACATTTTAAGGACATGAACTAAGAAATTAAGACTGCTCCTCTTGGGCCAGGTTGTTGAATAGGACCACAGGGCACCTACCTCCTGATGACCTCCTTAAAATCCTTTCTTAGAGCTGAATACCTCATTGCTTCCTTCACCTCCCATTTTTGGTCTTAGTTTGCAGAAAGCTCAGAGCTCATTTTTGCTTATGTTTTTTTTCTAATTTTTTGCTTATTTGCAACAACCACTTGTAGGCTAGTCCTTCTAGTATGATATTTCCTTCTTTTTTAAGAGGATACTCACCATATGTAAGAGGGCATTCCTAGTAGGAAGAATTTAAGCAGTTATATAAACAGATTTATGTAAAGGGAAATAGCTAAAAGAGATATGCTAGGATTGGTTTCTCTACCACCTTGAAAATAACACAAACTCTGACCTTCAAATCTGTTTACTGTAAAATCTAGACCTTTAATGGAACATCTAAAATGCGTGCACTTTTAAGAAAATTCTGGCTAAGGATGGGGTAGGGGTAATACTTTTTCTTAGCTTAAAGAAATTCACAATATTTATACTACATGAACAGCAGTGTCTGTTGCAAACCAAGTTTTCTGCCATAAACAAAGGCAGAGTTATTTCTCTGGATTTAACTTATTTATTTCTATGAAGCTTGCTGCATGGTTCAAAAGTATTACAGACAAACAGCTATTGTGAGAAATGATAAGTGACAATATATTTAATGCGTTGCATTATATTTTTAGGCAGGCGGGAGTCTGTCTCTCAAATGAATAAAGTATGATGGAATACACTGAACTCTGTCATCAGTTTGCCAAGGTGCTTAAAAATAGTTGTGACTTATTCACTTCACACTGATTTAAAGTACGACACCATTAATAACCAGTTAGATATCTAAAATGTGCCTATTTAAAATTTTTATGACATTTTGTGCTTATTAAGATAAAAGCACCTTAAAGGTCTCTGGGAGGGAGTCCCCTGGCAGTCCAGTGGTTAGGATTCCATGCTTCCATTGCTGCAGGGACAGGTTCAATCCTTCATTGGATAAGGAAGATCCTACAAGCAGCTCGGCAGGGCCAAAATAAATCAATAAAAGTAACTTAAAAAATAAAACCTCCGGACATTTTAAGGACATGAACTAAGAAATTAAGACTGCTCCTCTTGGGCCAGGTTGTTGAATAGGACCACAGGGCACCTACCTCCTGATGACCTCCTTAAAATCCTTTCTTAGAGCTGAATACCTCATTGCTTCCTTCACCTCCCATTTTTGGTCTTAGTTTGCAGAAAGCTCAGAGCTCATTTTTGCTTATGTTTTTTTTCTAATTTTTTGCTTATTTGCAACAACCACTTGTAGGCTAGTCCTTCTAGTATGATATTTCCTTCTTTTTTAAGAGGATACTCACCATATGTAAGAGGGCATTCCTAGTAGGAAGAATTTAAGCAGTTATATAAACAGATTTATGTAAAGGGAAATAGCTAAAAGAGATATGCTAGGATTGGTTTCTCTACCACCTTGAAAATAACACAAACTCTGACCTTCAAATCTGTTTACTGTAAAATGGACATCAGACTTATCTTACTGTGAGAATTAGGCGAGAGATTGCCTGTAAAGGTGTTTTGCACATAAAATAGCCTCATAAATACTAATGAAAGCCACCTTTGAGTATTTTTTGCACTCTTGTTCGCATTTCAAAGACATCGGTAATCCTATTATCAAAGACTATGATTAAACCCAGATTGTTTTCTACTAGTATGTGAGATAATAGAAGTTCTATAAACTCTTAAAGCTTCAGTTCTTTCTTTTCCTCTGAATTGGGGAAGACAAGTACAGCAGCCCCCTAGGACTTCTGAGAGAATTAAAGGAGAAAATGTATATAAACTTTGGCACGTTTAAGTGCTTGAAAAATGCTAGCTATTGTTATCACTAACTACAGTATCTCAATAAAATCTTGACAGTTACATTAAGATCACTTCTCTCAAGTCATAGATTTAAGAGTCGAAGTAAAAAGACTAAGTAATTTGCCTAAAGTCACTCAGTTAATAAGTAACTATTAGTTTTCATAGTTCCACAATCTTAACTTTCCCCTCTATGTTACATCTGTTGCCATTGCTTTTTTTAATTTTCATTTATATCATAAACAAATTATCAATGTGGACTTATCATACACTTAATTTACCTTATAAAATTGCTCCAGAATTTAATGAAATGTGATACACAGGGCTATCAGCTATCAGCTGATAGGAATGAAAACCAAAGAATGTTCTTCAGATCTTCTAGGAGCAAAATGGTGTTAAGAAAACTTTGTCATCTGAATTATTTTTGATTTTTCTCCAGGGACTACTGTTGTTCTAAGGAATAAGCATTTTTGAAGGACACATTTCAGAAAACACTATGTTGATTGTCTTATATGTTCTAGGTTAAAATTAGCTAAAGCAAACTAGGGATGAATAATCAGTGTATCTGATGAGGTAACAGCAGTTTCTGCATGTGTATTAATTTAATAGCCTTTTAAAGAGCACAAGGGAAGATAGTCAAATTTTCCACATGTAAAGGAAATAGCTAAAAGAGATATGCTAGGATTGTGTTCTCTACCACCTTGAAAATAACACAAACTCTGACCTTCAAATCTGTTTACTGTAAAATGGACATCAGACTTATCTTACTGTGAGAATTAGGCGAGAGATTGCCTGTAAAGGTGTTTTGCACATAAAATAGCCTCATAAATACTAATGAAAGCCACCTTTGAGTATTTTTTGCACTCTTGTTCGCATTTCAAAGACATCGGTAATCCTATTATCAAAGACTATGATTAAACCCAGATTGTTTTCTACTAGTATGTGAGATAATAGAAGTTCTATAAACTCTTAAAGCTTCAGTTCTTTCTTTTCCTCTGAATTGGGGAAGACAAGTACAGCAGCCCCCTAGGACTTCTGAGAGAATTAAAGGAGAAAATGTATATAAACTTTGGCACGTTTAAGTGCTTGAAAAATGCTAGCTATTGTTATCACTAACTACAGTATCTCAATAAAATCTTGACAGTTACATTAAGATCACTTCTCTCAAGTCATAGATTTAAGAGTCGAAGTAAAAAGACTAAGTAATTTGCCTAAAGTCACTCAGTTAATAAGTAACTATTAGTTTTCATAGTTCCACAATCTTAACTTTCCCCTCTATGTTACATCTGTTGCCATTGCTTTTTTTAATTTTCATTTATATCATAAACAAATTATCAATGTGGACTTATCATACACTTAATTTACCTTATAAAATTGCTCCAGAATTTAATGAAATGTGATACACAGGGCTATCAGCTATCAGCTGATAGGAATGAAAACCAAAGAATGTTCTTCAGATCTTCTAGGAGCAAAATGGTGTTAAGAAAACTTTGTCATCTGAATTATTTTTGATTTTTCTCCAGGGACTACTGTTGTTCTAAGGAATAAGCATTTTTGAAGGACACATTTCAGAAAACACTATGTTGATTGTCTTATATGTTCTAGGTTAAAATTAGCTAAAGCAAACTAGGGATGAATAATCAGTGTATCTGATGAGGTAACAGCAGTTTCTGCATGTGTATTAATTTAATAGCCTTTTAAAGAGCACAAGGGAAGATAGTCAAATTTTCCAGGCTATCTGTAATATGAAAAAGTAATAAGCTCATTAAATATATGTAGTGAAATAGTAAATACAGATGCAGTGTTTCACCAGTTTATAAAAGGAAATCAAATAAATGTGGAGTTGAGCCCAAATTCAGTCATCACTTAACCCCACCACCCCTCTGTCAACCCACATCATTCTCAACTTTATAGCTGGGTATGCATCAGATAAGCACAAGGGCAGCTGATTGGTATCAGTGATATTATTGTATTCAATCTCCCAAACAGAGGCACACAAAGAACACATCTCAGGTGGTGCCCTTGGTGGAAGATGAGAAGGCAGATGTGGCCAAATAGAATTGTTAATCTGGGTTAAATATTTCAATATTTGATATCTTTTAATATTCTTCAAGACTGAAATTTTTAAAAGTCAGAAGTTAAGGTGAGAAGAATCAGAGACTAGTTCCATGAGTTTAGCTGTTGTTAGAAATTAACCTTTAAATGCAATGATGACAATAGCGTGATTTGGGTCATAATAAGAAAATGTGTACATGGTACTTATGAGGAGTATAATTAATTACACTTAATTGTACTTAAGTGGAATTGTTCCAGATGCACCCTCTCTCCTAAAAGGCAAAGGGACAGTGATTGAGTTGCTAAAGACAGGAAGACAGAAGACTGTCTTCTCATTGCTTCTCGTTCTGAGCTTAGCCCAGTCCGTATTTGACACAGAGGATCCTATGACCACAGAATGGTAGACTACTGGTATTTTCATGAGAATGATAAGCCCTTCAAAAATTGTAACCTGTATTTGTGCTTGACTCTAATTTAGGGATAACTGAAATGTAATTTATTCAATGTAAATAATATAAAAATGCTGTATGTGGTACACACACTTACCTAGATAAGTAAAAATTTGTTACAGATTTTTCTGTGTTGTAATTTAAACTCAAATTCTATGGTTATATATTATGGTTTAAAAATCCATCTGTTATGAGACAGTTAACAAATATAATATCTTCTGTATGTTTTAAGACCTACCAAAATGAATTTGCAAAGTGTTTTTGTATTTTTTTCATTGATATTGGAAATCTGGTTTTCTGGATTTGATACTTTGTTAGGACTCATATGTTAAACAGTTCATTAATTGGGTGAAAGTAAGCATAAATGTTCCTTTTATCATCAAAACAAAACCTATTTTGAAGTAACTAAACAGTTGTTAGCAGAGAGATTTTTAACAGAGTATTCAGCATTAATCAAATTTATTTCGACATCTTACGTATTTCTTTGTAAGAGAATTACCCTCCCAGTTTCCTTACCATTTGAACTTTATAGTTTCCATGTGATTAAAACCAACTCTTCGGTTCTTATTGTTTAACTTTCCTTATCTCCTAAGGTTCAAAGTATATTGTCTCACATGTCAGATACCAAATGTTTAACTATAAATGTCCTCAATTATTGCCAAGAGAAAATTTTAGTTCTCATAGTATATTAGTGTTCTTATAGCCAAGAAATGCATGCAAAAATTCAGCTGAAATCAGGACAGTTTGGGAATAGACATGTTTTATTAAGTCATATCAGTAACTAAAATAACAACCTTATCAGATTCTTCTAGGCCTTGCAGCAGTAAGCTCTCTTGAGAAGATCTAATATTGACCCTTTTTGAGGGAAGCTTTCATGTATTTGTTGAGGCATTTGTTGACTTTCAAAAGGCAACTTCAATGCAAAGCATTTTGTATGGACATGACATACTGTTAGTACAAACTTGTGAAGAGTTTCAAGTGTAGTCTGGTAAAAATACTGTCTGTTTGGAGTTACATAATTACAAAGCACAGAAAAAAACAGGGCTCTGACCCAATATGCACTTGAAGGAATCAAGGTTGAGAGTACAAAAATAGACATCTGCAAGGAATCCTTTAGAATGTATTTGATTATTCTCATTTCTATTAAAATAATTGGACTAGATGGTCTTCTCACATTGTAGCAATGCTCAGAAATTTATTAGCTGTACTTCTAAGCACAGCAGTAATCTAGACATCATCCATCAACTGACAACCAAGGGTCTTCTTTTGTAGTAGTCGATACATAGACCAGTTTGAAGCTATCCCATGGTCGATAGATGATTGGTAAACCCCTTTTTACCTCGTGCTCACCTCTCTTATGACATGGAAACTACTTACCTGTATGATAGGCCTTTGAGTTAAGACTCCTGTAAAGCTAGAGAGCTCTGGATTGCTTCATGAAAACAGTGGATCTCTCTTTTTTTTCTTTGGAGGGGGGAGCACTTCTATTGGTCTTTAATCTATTTATTTTCATCCATCTTTGCCCTTTGGCCCATGTGGGTCTCCCATCACAGTGGCCTCTCTTGTCACAGAGCACCGGCTCTGGGTGCATGAGCTCCAGAGCTCTGACTTGGTAGTTGGACACATCAGTCCAGCCACTCCACAGCATGTGGGATCTTTCCAGGCCAGGGATCAAACCAGAGACCCTTGCAAGGCAGTGTCCTTGCCCACTGGACCACCAGGGAAGCCTAGACAGTGGGTCTCTTGATATGAGATCAGAAGACAGTAGATTTTCTTCATCTTCCTGGAAGACACCTTCCTTCTACAATTACTCACTGAAAATGTGTGCTTCACCTAAATTTCTAAAATTCTCCAGTGATAACATAATAATAATGGTTCCCGTAAGTAGAATGAACATATACTATGTATTTTTGGCTTAGTCATTGAATGTTTGAAGTAGTTTCTAATATTGACATAATATAGCATGTGAATTCTGCTGAATTGTCAAAGGATTTATTCAGTGGATTAATTTTATGAAAAAACGGTGAACTTTCTTTGCAGAGCTGAACATACACATTTTTTCTCTGTTTTGTGTGTGGAAAAGTTGTACATTGTTTTAGCACTGTTCTAGTGCTAATAGTATTCTTATGCTGTGATGCTGATAATCCTCAGTCAAAAGAGGGCATAAGTTCTCATTTCTTGAACATTGTCTGACTGTTGTTACTGCCTCAGTTCTTAGAGTGAAGAGGTTTTTGACTTCCAAACCAGGTAACCAGAGACTTCACAGGCTCCATCTTTGCTGTCCTGCATTGTTGTAATTATGGAGCCAAGTGCCATGTCATGAGATCCTTGAAGCACCCTGCGGACCATGTAGAGGGTTTGCTGATGTAGTCCACCAGCCAGCACCAACTTGTCACGCATGTGAATGAGCCTCCTGGGAAGTGAATGTCACAGTTCAAACCCTTAGTGTGTCCCCTAGGCTCAAGCAACACTTTTATTTTTTTATTACTTTTTGCAGCAATTGACAGCATGCACTAATTTTGGTTGGGCATCTGTGTTCACTGTATATTCTCCTTTTATACATGTAGACAAGTCAGTTTTCTGACTGCTAAATATCAGGAGGTAGAGACATTGTTCGAATAAAGACTTTTAAATCCACATTCTCCTTTCAAGAGCTACGTGGAAGAGTCAACTATGTATAAGTGTAAAATGTATTATAAGAAATTGGCTCTACTGAAAGACGTTGGCTACCACCTTTTTTTTAATTGGGGTATATTTGTTTTACAATGTCACATTAGCTTCAGGTGTACAGTGAAATTATTGTTATACATTTTTACAGAATTTTACAGTTCATCTGTGAGAATATCCTACTTCATCACTTTCTCGGTTTTTATCAGTTTGTAATTTGTCTTCGCTTGTTGTTAGCCCTGTTTCAATCTCTCTATCTTTTAAGAGAATTATTTGACTAAAACTCTTTATTTAGTTTTATATTATGGATTTATTGTTTAAGTAGAAAATATGAATGTTTAAAAAGTAAAAAAAAAGGCTTCCCTTGTGGCTCAGTGGATAAGAACCCATCTGCCGATGCAGGAGACACAGGTTCGATCCCTGATCCGGGAAGATCCCACATACCGCAGAGCAGCTAAAACCCACACATCAACAAAGACCCAGCACAGCCAAAAATAAATAAATAAAAAAAGTTTAAAAAAAAAAAAAAAAGTAAAAAAAAAAAAAAAGAAAAAGAAATTGGCTTACCCAGTTACAGAGGCTGAGAAGTCCTAAGCACTGCAGCTGGCAAGCTGATGTCTCAGGAGAGCCCATGGTGCGTTCCAGTTTGAGTGCAGGCCCAAGAACCAAGGGAGCCAACGGTGTGAGTTCCAGCCTGAATCCAAAGGCAGGAGAAGATAATCCCAGCTCAAGACCTTCAGACAGAGAAAGCAAATCCTCACTCTTTCTGCTCTCTCAGGACTATAGGATGGGATGAGGCCTTCTACACTGAGAGGACAATTTCCTTTCTGCATTTGCCAATTCAGGTGTTAATCTCATCTTGAAACATCTTTCACAGACACACCCAGAGTAATGTTTAACCAAGAATCAAGCATTTTGTGATTTAGCCAAGTTGACACAAAATTTATTGTCACAGTAGGTAATATATATGTTATATGCACATAGAAACATATTGATGTCTATATATGAACATATACATATATATATTATAGTCATTTGTTGACCACTTACAATGAACAATAAATAACCATGTTCAATGTGTCAAGTCACATTGCCTGTTAAATTTTCTCAAAAATCTTTATAACTAATATTTACTGAAGAAACTTCAGCTAAAGAAGTTGTCTGTACTAGGCTCATATCAGAACTAACTTCAGAGCAAAAATTTGAAACTCTTCTCACTATGCCTCAAAAGGGACGACAGTAAAGAACCTGCCTGCAATGCAAGAGACCTGGGTTCCATCCTTGCATTGGGAAGATCTCCTGGAGAAGGGAATGGCAACCCACTCCAGTATTCTTGCCTGGAGAATTCCATGGCTTGTCCATGGGGTCACAAATAAAGATGACAGAGCAACTGGACTTTCACTTTCCATACCTCAGATATGTGTATCACACAGCATCAAGAAATAATTGTGTTAGTTTCCTCTAATACATTAAGAAACTCTGTATTGTAATTTTGCCAAGTACACAACAGGCATCCAAAGAGCACCTTACGGAGGGACTGACTTCATTTCAAAACACACATGGTGGGAAGTTGTGCAGCAAAATCATCCCCAAACCTAGACTTAACTGTCAGAGAGTAAATCACAAACAGCATCCCACTGTCATGACTGTTAATTGAGTGAATACTGATAATTATATTCTCAGTGCTGACCTGGTGTTCTTTCAGAAGCATCAAAGGATTTATGCCTTTTAATTCTTATGTTTCCTGTGCTCAGGTTTTATACATTATTGGAAAAGAGAACATTTATATTTAACTTGCTATTAATGAATTACTTTATCAAAAATATTTCTCTGGTGATTTCAAATAGAAGGTAGTACTGTCAAAAATATTCATCAGAAATATGAATAGTGTCTACACAGTACAATTCAAAACTGCCCCAGAATTTACCACAGCAATCTCCCGTGCATTCTGTGGGATATCATTGAATGAAAATACTGTACTCTTTTCATCTGCAAATTATCGTTGCTGCCATCCAGCAATTTCAGCCTGCTCTAGGAGCTATTTTTTTTGCCTTCCACAAATGTGTTAGAAGATAACTTCTAGAAAAGTTAAGAGTTTGTTACATTTATAATTAGAATGCCTCACTGTCTAAATAAATTCAGCACTACAGAATGAAATCAACTTAATTGTAAGAAATTAAATGCAATTCTTCTGAGGTAGTTAATTTCCTTTATTGCCTACATTTCTAAGCCTTTCACTTGGGAGCCTTTCATGAGATCTGGCAATTAAATGACAGTGCATGAGCATCAGACCATAGAGGCATATACATGTGTGTACTTTTCCAAATTTCTGTTTCCTAGAAAGATTTCCTCCACTTCTGCCCATGACCACTCATGACTAGCTTATCATCGTACTTTAGGATCCTGCCCAAAAGTCATTCTTTTATTAGAGAAATAATCCCATCCCCCATTGCTTCATTGGGTATCATGGTTTAATTTCTTCCTAGCAGTTTCACATTGTAATTACTTGATGTATTTGTGTTCTTGGGTATCCTCTGTCTTCCATACTGGCAAGACAGCAGGAACATGTTTTATTCATATACTCCTAGATCCTAGCAGAGGGCTTGGCACACAGTAGTATTAGTTCAGGCACTCACTTTTGTCCGACTCTTTGCAACCCCATAGACTACAGCACACCAGGCTTCATGTCCTTCACCATCTCCGGGAGCTTGCTCAAACTCATGTCCATTGACTCAGTGATGCCATCCAAACATCTTGTCTTCTGTCATCCCCTTCTCCTTCTGCCTTCTATTTTTCCCAACATCAGGATCTTTCCCAGTGAGTCATCTCTTCACATAAGGTGAGTAGAGTATTGGATTTCAACTTCAACATCATTCCTTCCAATGAATATTCAGGGTTGATTTCCCTTAGGATTGACTGGTTTGATCTCTTTGCAGTCCAAAGGACTCTGAAGAGTCTTGCCCAGTACCACAGTTCAAGCGTATCAGTTCTTCAGTGCTCAGCCTTCTTTATGGTCCAATTCTTACATCCATACATGACTGCTGGGAGAACCATAGCTTTGACTATATGGACCTCTATCAGCAAAGTGATGTCTCTGCTTTTGAATACGTTGTCTAGGTTTGTCATAATTTTTCTTCCAAGCAGCAAGCATCTTTTAATTTCATGGCTGCATTCACCATCCACGGTGATTTGGGGGCCCAAGAAAATACAATCTGTCACTGTTTCCATTGTTTGACCATCTATTTGCCATGAAGTGATGGGACAGGATGCTGTATTTGGTGAATTGTTGAATATTTGGCATTTACTTGACCCTATTGTTCATCAACTGATTATCTTAGAATATACTAAATAAGTCACTTCTATGCGTTGGTCTGTTCCTAAGTAAGGTGCACCATAGTAAGAATCCTTGAGACTTACGCTCCTGAAGTTTGAAGTACCCTTAGGATCTCTTTAGTTCTGCTCTGTCATTTAATAGTAGATTAGAGGTCTTAAAAGTAAAGATAATGCCCAGGATTATACAGCATTAGCAAGTAACCTGTGAAACAAGGTTCACAACTCTAATGTAGCTGCTAACACTACAATAGGAAATTAATTTCTCAATAGTGATGTTTTGCAAATAAAAATATCATTTCAAATTTACAGATAAGCTGATGAATGCAGATGATCAGAGTGACAGATGTGGCTTAAGATAAAAATAAAATCTAAATCATTAGTTCAGGCACTCACTTTTGTCCGACTCTTTGCAACCCCATAGACTACAGCACACCAGGCTTCATGTCCTTCACCATCTCCGGAGCTTGCTCAAACTCATGTCCATTGACTCAGTGATGCCATCCAAACATCTTGTCTTCTGTCATCCCCTTCTCCTTCTGCCTTCTATTTTTCCCAACATCAGGATCTTTCCCAGTGAGTCATCTCTTCACATAAGGTGAGTAGAGTATTGGATTTCAACTTCAACATCATTCCTTCCAATGAATATTCAGGGTTGATTTCCCTTAGGATTGACTGGTTTGATCTCTTTGCAGTCCAAAGGACTCTGAAGAGTCTTGCCCAGTACCACAGTTCAAGCGTATCAGTTCTTCAGTGCTCAGCCTTCTTTATGGTCCAATTCTTACATCCATACATGACTGCTGGGAGAACCATAGCTTTGACTATATGGACCTCTATCAGCAAAGTGATGTCTCTGCTTTTGAATACGTTGTCTAGGTTTGTCATAATTTTTCTTCCAAGCAGCAAGCATCTTTTAATTTCATGGCTGCATTCACCATCCACGGTGATTTGGGGGCCCAAGAAAATACAATCTGTCACTGTTTCCATTGTTTGACCATCTATTTGCCATGAAGTGATGGGACAGGATGCTGTATTTGGTGAATTGTTGAATATTTGGCATTTACTTGACCCTATTGTTCATCAACTGATTATCTTAGAATATACTAAATAAGTCACTTCTATGCGTTGGTCTGTTCCTAAGTAAGGTGCACCATAGTAAGAATCCTTGAGACTTACGCTCCTGAAGTTTGAAGTACCCTTAGGATCTCTTTAGTTCTGCTCTGTCATTTAATAGTAGATTAGAGGTCTTAAAAGTAAAGATAATGCCCAGGATTATACAGCATTAGCAAGTAACCTGTGAAACAAGGTTCACAACTCTAATGTAGCTGCTAACACTACAATAGGAAATTAATTTCTCAATAGTGATGTTTTGCAAATAAAAATATCATTTCAAATTTACAGATAAGCTGATGAATGCAGATGATCAGAGTGACAGATGTGGCTTAAGATAAAAATAAAATCTAAATCCATTGTCCCCATATGTGAAATGTTTCACCTTGTGTTTTTTTTTTTTCTGTGCTTTATGTCTCTGTTATTGTCATATCATTATTCTGAAATTCTGGTTTCAATCTATTTTCATGATCAAAATAGAACCAGTAACATAAAAGGTACCATAGATGCATCCAGTGACAATTAGCAAGAAGCTATTGTGTGTTTGGTAGAACAAAATTTCAAAAAGACCAAAATTATAGTTGAGGTGAGAGAAATAAAATGAAGTTAATGGGAAGGAACAGTGTGATGGTGTCACTTAAAACTTTTTGTTCAGGGCTTCCCTGGTGGATAAGGAGTCTGCCTTGCAGTGCAAGGGTGCTGGTTCGATCCCTGACCTGGGAGGAGTCCCACATATCCTGGTGGTCCAGTGGGTAAGGAGTCCACCTTGCAGTGCAGAGGGCACAGGTCCCATCCCTGACCTGTGAAAATTCCCACATACTACGGAGCGGCTGGACCATTGTGTCCAATTACGAGCTAGCGCTCTGGAGTGCATGCGCCCAGTCCCTGTGCTCTGCAATGAGAGAGGCCACTGATGGGAGGCCCACAGGCCAAAGAACAAAGGTGGAATGAAAATAAATGAAATACCAATAAAAGTGGCCAAAATTAAAAAAAAAAAAACTTTTCGGATTTTTGTGATTTAGTAAGAATTTACAATCAGAGAAGGTGTGATCTGATCAGGAAATAGAATAAATAAAATAATGATTTCACAAATGAGATATTCATGATAAGTATATTAAATCAATTAAGTTTGTTAGACAGTTGGATCTATAGGGTGGAACTGATAATAGGAGGGCCTAAATTCTGAAACTCCTGCATGATTTCAAACCACATTGCTTAGTTTTTAGGTGTTAGAAGTTTTAACACCCAAATCATTAAGCTTGCACCCATCTTTCATCAGTTTTAAAAATCCAATGACCCCATCCATTTATACATCCATTTCTACATTCCTTTTCATTAAAGAACATATATATCTATATATATCTACATATAGATATATATATAGATATATATATATATAACATTTTCTTATTATTATTTGCTATATTTTTTCAAAAGCAGACCTCCTTCTGGGACTCTCAAATGAAGTGCAAATTTTACTGACAGCATGTATTTTTATCTTCTCAAGGAGACACTTCCTTGTCATTGTTCTCTCTAGCAATCTGGCATTTTATTTCAGTCACTTCAAGTATAACAGACTTGAACCATCCTCCCAGCAACATCACTCTGATCTCTGTAGGGTTGTGGGGTTTTTTATTTTTTATTTTTTGGCCACTTCTGTTGGTCTTTCATCTATTTATATGTGTTCTTTGGCCTATGTGGGCCTCCCATTGCAGTGGCCTCTCTCATCATAGAGCCCAGCTCTGGGCACATGCACCCCAGAGCTCTGGCTCAATAGTTGGACCCATAGGTCCAGCTGCTCCACGGCACGTGGGATCTCCTCAGACCAGGGATCAAACCAGTGCCCCTTGCACTGCAAGGCAGTGTCCTTACTACTGGACCATCAGGGAAGCCCGGGTTGTGGTTTTTTGAAAACATGGACAAAGGACTCTATTATTTGGTCTATTCTTAGGGTTGGCTACCCTAAATAAAGTTTGATAAATGTGACCAATAAAATGGTTACATGGAGGTTTTTCTATTAAGTATAGTCAGTAATTTACATAGACTGAATTCATAATCTGAGCATGAAAATCTAATTTCCTTTCCATTTTTAAATTGTGTTCTATTTTTTAATACTCATTTGTTAAATTGAAGAACAATTGATTTGCAATTGTTGTATTACCTTCAGGTGTACAGCAAAGTGATTTGATTTTGTATATACATATATATATATAATATTTTTCTCTCTGTTCCATTACAGTTTTTTTACAAGATACTGAATACAGTATCCTGTGCTATATAATAAGACTTTGTTATCTGTTTTATATATAGCAGTAAGATCTATTAATCCCAAACTCCTGATTTATTCTTCCCTACACTTTTCCTTTCATTACAGTAAATTTCTTTCTATGTCTATGAATCTTTCTGTTTTTTAAACAAATTCAGTGCTATCTTTTTTTTTTTTTTTGGTTCCACATATAAGTTACATCATGATATTTGTCTTAGTCTGACTTTATTTAGTATGTTAACCTCTAGGCTTATTTATGTTGCTCATAGTGGCCTTATTTCATTCATTTTATGGTTATGCAGTATTCCAGTGTATAATGTACCACATCTTATTTGTCAAATCATCTGTTGATGGCCATTTACGTTGCTTCCATGTCTTGGCTATTACATTTTCTTTTCTTTTTAATAATTATTTTTATTTTGCTTTTTACTTTTACAGAGTTTTGTTGTTTACAGATATGTATAATCCCAGATTAGTCATATGTATATCCCTAGCCCTCATCCCTCTTCCACCCCCTGCCAAGTCCCCCCATCCCACCCCTCCAGGCCCCTCCATCCCACCCCTCCAGGCCATTGCACAGCGCCCCTGCAGGATCCCCTATTCCCACAGCACATTGACAATAGTTATGTCTTTTACATATGATAGTATAGGTTTCTGTGTTACTCCCTCTATGCCTCCCACCCAGTGTTCATTCCCCACAATGTCCATGTGTCTGTTCTCCATGTCTTTTTCCATCGCTTCATTGTGTGTGTTATCATTACCATCCTACTAGATTCTGTATATATGTGTGTTAGTATGTTGTACTTGTCTTTCTCTTTGTGACTTACTTCACTTTTTATGATATAAGCTCTAGATCCATCCACCTCATTAGGACTGATTCTTCTGCATTTCTCTTTACAGCTGTGTAGTATTCCATTGTATATATGTACCAGAGCTTTTGTATCCATTCATTTGTCGATGGACATCTAGGTTGCTTCCATCTTATAGCTATTGTATAGAGTGCTGCAATGAACATTGGGATACAGGTGCCTCTTTCAATTTTGATTTCATCCTGGTACAAGCCATTGGTGGGTTGTATGGTGCTTCTATTCTTAGTTTTTTAAGGAATCTCCAGACTGTCTTCCATAGAGGCTGTATCAATTTACATTCCCACCAGCAATGCAAGAGCATTCCCTTTTCTCCGCACCCTCTCCAGCATTTATTGTCTGTAGATTTGTTGATGATGACCTTTCTGACTGGTGTGAGATGATATCTCATTGTAGTTTTGATTTGCATTTCTCTAATAATAAATGAGGTTGAGCGTCGTTTCATGTGCTTTGGGGCCATCTGTATGTCCTCTTTGGAGAGATATCTCCTTAGGTCTTTTTCCCATTTTTCGATTGGATTTCATTTTTCCAGTGTTGAGCTGTCTGAGTTGCTTGTAGATTTTCAAGATTAATTCTTTGTTTGTTGTTTCATTTGCTGTTATTTTCTCCCATTCTGTATGTTGTCAGTTTACCTTTTTTGTAGTTTCTTTTGCTATACAAAGGCTTTTAAGTTTCATTAGGTCCCACATGTTAATTTTTGTTTTTACTTCCTCTATTCTAGTAGGTGGGTCATAGAATATCTTGCTATGATTTATGTCATTGAATGTTTTGCCTATATTCTCCTCTAGGAGGTTCATGGTTTCTGGTCTTACATTTAGGTCTTTAATCCATTTTGAGTTTATCTTTGTGTATGATGTCAGAGAATATTCCAACTTCATTTTTCTGCTTGTAGCTGTCCAATATTCCAGCACCATTTGTTGAAGAGGCTGTCCTTGCCCCATTTTATATGTTTGCCTCCTTTGTCAAAAATAAGGTACCCATAGGTGTGTGGGTTTATATCTGGGTTCTCTGTTTTATTCCATTGGTCTATATTTCTGTTTTTGTTTGGCTATTAAATTTTAATCAAAGTAAACCATACCTTGCCTCAACAGTAAAAATAAATAAAATTAAGTGATTAAATGAGCATAAAATTTTGAAAAAATATCTAAGTGGATTCATCAACCTACAGCTTCTTTAGAATTCTTGCCAGTAGCCTGGCTCAGTTCAGAGCCCTGATCAAGAAAGATTGCTTCGGATTACTATTCTTTGATTTTTTTTTTCTCAAATCTGTCATTTTTTTCAGAGAAAAATCTAAGTATCCTTTATTTTAATACTGGATAAATTAAGAGCTTTTTAGTACAGAGTTTTGTAAAGTGAAAATAAGAGCAGGTTCAAGTATTCCAAAATATATTATTGTGCATTTTGCTGCATTTTTCTTGTATAAACTTTCATGGAGTAACATAGCCTAATTTTTGCTTTCCTAGCCACATAATGTTGTATTGCTATACCCAAGTTTGATTACCAGTTATTATATGTAAAGCATTTTGTCTTTATTTTTCTCTTTTTAGAAAGCTTTTAATCCCATGTAAAGTATTAACACTTATAGATCCAGCTGGGCTTCCCTGGTGGCTCAGTGGTGAAAATCTGCCTGCCAATGCTGGAGACATGAGTTCAGTCCCTGGGTCAGGAAGATCCCCTGGAGAAGGGAATGGCTACCTATTCCAGTATTCTTGCTTGGAAAAATCTCATGGACAGAGGAGCCTGGTGAGCTACAGTCCATGGTGTCACAAAGAGTCAGATACTACTGAGCAACTGAGCAGTAAGAGAAGTAATCTTAGCACCATCACATGGGGCAATCAGAAATTAAGTTGTGTTAGCCAGGGTTCATGCATCTCTTATGCTGAAGCAAATCCTGCCTTGACCCCAACTCTCCTCCTGTCTTCAGCCTCGCCTGCCTAGTCTACATATTGGAATAACCCATAAGACAGGGCCCCTTGCCCTATAATCCCTTTCCGTCTATAGTCAACGTGATACCAGTCTCATTTTCTGCTTGTGGGCTTTTTTCTGATCTTTTTCTTTGCATAGCTAGGTCTTGCTTCCTGAACCTCCAAATTATGGTTCACGTTATACTTGGCAGTGGATAATCGGTATTTTTACATTATAGTCAGAACAACTTGCCTCAACAGTAAAAATAAATAAAATTAAGTGATTAAATGAGCATAAAATTTTGAAAAAATATCTAAGTGGATTCATCAACCTACAGCTTCTTTAGAATTCTTGCCAGTAGCCTGGCTCAGTTCAGAGCCCTGATCAAGAAAGATTGCTTCGGATTACTATTCTTTGATTTTTTTTTTCTCAAATCTGTCATTTTTTTCAGAGAAAAATCTAAGTATCCTTTATTTTAATACTGGATAAATTAAGAGCTTTTTAGTACAGAGTTTTGTAAAGTGAAAATAAGAGCAGGTTCAAGTATTCCAAAATATATTATTGTGCATTTTGCTGCATTTTTCTTGTATAAACTTTCATGGAGTAACATAGCCTAATTTTTGCTTTCCTAGCCACATAATGTTGTATTGCTATACCCAAGTTTGATTACCAGTTATTATATGTAAAGCATTTTGTCTTTATTTTTCTCTTTTTAGAAAGCTTTTAATCCCATGTAAAGTATTAACACTTATAGATCCAGCTGGGCTTCCCTGGTGGCTCAGTGGTGAAAAATCTGCCTGCCAATGCTGGAGACATGAGTTCAGTCCCTGGGTCAGGAAGATCCCCTGGAGAAGGGAATGGCTACCTATTCCAGTATTCTTGCTTGGAAAAATCTCATGGACAGAGGAGCCTGGTGAGCTACAGTCCATGGTGTCACAAAGAGTCAGATACTACTGAGCAACTGAGCAGTAAGAGAAGTAATCTTAGCACCATCACATGGGGCAATCAGAAATTAAGTTGTGTTAGCCAGGGTTCATGCATCTCTTATGCTGAAGCAAATCCTGCCTTGACCCCAACTCTCCTCCTGTCTTCAGCCTCGCCTGCCTAGTCTACATATTGGAATAACCCATAAGACAGGGCCCCTTGCCCTATAATCCCTTTCCGTCTATAGTCAACGTGATACCAGTCTCATTTTCTGCTTGTGGGCTTTTTTCTGATCTTTTTCTTTGCATAGCTAGGTCTTGCTTCCTGAACCTCCAAATTATGGTTCACGTTATACTTGGCAGTGGATAATCGGTATTTTTTACATTATAGTCAGAACAACTTGACTTCATCCCAGTGTTTTTGCTCGTTACCAAGGCACACCCTGATCAGTGGATTTGACCTCATTGTTGAATATGGAGGCTGACCTGGGTGCCAGTACTTGCTAGCAGCCCCTAGCTGGGTTGGTCTCCCATAGCATTAATGATCAAGACATTTTCTGGCTTCAGCAAATACATTCATGCTCTGATTCCTTCACTGCAATTAAGTGCAAGTGAAATGTTTATTCACTTGCAGCATTTGATAGGACCAACTCCTATCTAACAGCAGGCACCAGGGGAAAAGGACCCATTTTCATTTATTAGACTTCTCCTTTTTTACTTTTATTTTCCCACCAGCTGCCATCTAAGTCTGACCCATCCATAATGATAATAAATGTTAATAATGATGGGAATAGCTTTCACTGAAGTCTTTTTATGTCTACATATCACAATGTCATCTAAAAGTGCTATATCTCATTTACTGCTGTAACAACCTACAAAATAGTTATTGTACTTATTCTCATTTTACAATTAAAGACACAGGTGATTAGAGAAAGTTTCTTAGTTAAAGTAACATATTTAATAACTGATAGAGCTAAGTGACTTCCAACCTAGAATTGCTGATTTCCCAGAGCCTGAATTGTTAACCATTGTGTTGTTTAAACTAGACTTAAAAATTATACAAGGCCCTTACAGCCTACTCCCCAACTCCATTTATGTCATCTTCTGTGTTCTCATTTATGCACTGTCCCCTACTCTTTCCTCAAGCACTGCTGACCTACTGATTGTTCCCCAGAGCTGTGGCAACTGTGTGTCTTTCGCTTTGCAATTTCTTAACTCCGAAAGTTTTTCTCTCTCCTTCCAGGTAAACTCCCACTCACAAATTTCAAGCTGCAGTTCCAGTGTCAAACAATTCTCTATGAAGCTTTAACTGAGCATCCAAGTTAGTTAATTGCTCTTTTCTCTGTGTTCTTGCAGCATATGAAAAATATCTCAATCACAGCATTCATTTCTTACTAGCTAATAACTTCTGACAATTTAATTAACCTCTGTAAGCCTCAGGTTTCCTCATCTATAAAATTAAAGATAATCAAAGAACCTATCTCAGGCTTATGAATATTGAGATAGTGAATTAAGATACACAACTACATGTGATTTAGTAAGCATTTTTAAAAATATTGATTTATTTTTAATTTTTTTTTTTATTTTTTAACAGGGCTTTATTGTTTACTGCCACACATCAGCCTGAATCTGCCATAGGCATACATATGTCCCCCCCAGCTCCTGAACCTCCCCTCCCATCTCCCTCTCCTTCCCACCCCTCCAGGTCACCACAGAGCTCCTGTTTTAGATCCCCTAATCCCACAGCATATTCCCCTCCCTCACCCCAATGTCTGTAAGACTGTTCTCCGTGTTCACCTCTCCATTGCTGCTCTGCATATTCATTTATCAACACCATCTTTCTAGATTCTATACACATGTGTATGTATACAATATAAAAATATTAACTATTTTTATTACCATATCATTATAGTACAGTTTCTTAAAAATCTGTTTTATCATTCTGTACTGTTGATGTCTACAGTGATAGGCATAATGACATATATTTTGTATTTTTATATCTTGCAAAGTGCATGTCACAGAACAGAAACTTGTGAGCTCTAAGTTCTTTAACTCCTCTGTCTCCAGAATGAAAACCCTCTTTGGGTTGATGTGAGGATGCAGAAAAGATATAAAACTGATTAGCATAGAAAGTCTTTCGTACATGTCAGCAGCTATCATTATTTAATGAGTGATTAAATGATTGGATGAATTCAAGAGAGAGTAAAACCCTTTCATGTTGCTTCTTTCTTTGTCTTATACTGAGATGATGGCAAATCACAGTTGTTTGTGTCAGTCACCTTCTTAGCTAAACCTTGTTGTGTTATGGGATGTGACAAGTCTTGAGATTTTTTCTCTTATTAATACTCAGCAAGACTGATCCCTGCTGCCATGCAGGAAGTATGTGATGCATTGATCAATGAGAGACCTGGCATATCTTACAGAATGTCTCTTGTGACAATAGGATAAACGCTGTCCATAGATCCTTCCTGCTCTGCACTGTGCTTTTGCCTGACCACCTGTTCAAAGGTGCAGGGCATTAAACTGACAGAGGAAACATGGTGCCTTCCTCTAAATTCTAGTAATTCAGCTATAGTAAATGCCAGAACATGACTTGAAGAGTGTACCTGACAATAGAACTCACAAATGATAAAACAACAGAGTTTAGGGGTGGAAATAAAAGACCATTCATTTAATTTGGAATGGAGATAACTGTAACAACATAGTGTCTTCTGGTGTAACTCGAGAAATTATTATGGGTATCCCTCTTCCTCTTCAGGCTTAAAGAAGTGCCAGATACTTGCTGGATCCTCTTCCTCATCTTCCATTCACGTTTCAACCCACTGATGTCTTTTCTAGTACTTCCCTATCTTTCACCAAGGGTTCTCTTGGAGGAAACGAAACAAGACTTTAAACATTGTCTCTGAAGGAATACTTGCACATCTTGCTCTGTTTGCAGGGATAGTACATCATGGAATGTAGCACATCTTCAGTTTAGTGAGTTCCAGCCTCTTGGTGTGGTTGTCTGAAGAGTGAATACAGAAGATCTCATTTACAATGTCTTTCATTTTGAAACAGATAGCTGATAATTATAAGATGTCTTGTTAGTTTTCTGTTACTTACACTGATTATGTATTTCCTACCTCAGTTCATTTATCATTCATCTTCACATTAGCCCTATAGTCATCTGTCTTCAGAAGTTACTTGATATGAACTTCAGATGCTATTTTCAACCCTTTTCTGCTCTTAAAAATAGCAAACCAAATCACTAGGTAAATTGACCAATGTGTATAAAGTAAGTGTGAGTTGTCATTTGCAAAATTGATTTCATAGCAAAAACCCAATTACTGTAATGTGACAAAACAATAGAAGAAAGGGAAATACACACAATCTTCTTAGCAGATGCAAAAAAAATTGACAAAATCCAATATGCATTCCTGGTTTTAAGAGCAAAATTCTTTCAACAAACTAGAAATAGAAGGAAAATTTCTTAATCTATTAAAGGATATCTAAAAATCAGCTAGCATTATGTTACAGAATGTGATGCATTGATCAATGAGAGACCTGGCATATCTTACAGAATGTCTCTTGTGACAATAGGATAAACGCTGTCCATAGATCCTTCCTGCTCTGCACTGTGCTTTTGCCTGACCACCTGTTCAAAGGTGCAGGGCATTAAACTGACAGAGGAAACATGGTGCCTTCCTCTAAATTCTAGTAATTCAGCTATAGTAAATGCCAGAACATGACTTGAAGAGTGTACCTGACAATAGAACTCACAAATGATAAAACAACAGAGTTTAGGGGTGGAAATAAAAGACCATTCATTTAATTTGGAATGGAGATAACTGTAACAACATAGTGTCTTCTGGTGTAACTCGAGAAATTATTATGGGTATCCCTCTTCCTCTTCAGGCTTAAAGAAGTGCCAGATACTTGCTGGATCCTCTTCCTCATCTTCCATTCACGTTTCAACCCACTGATGTCTTTTCTAGTACTTCCCTATCTTTCACCAAGGGTTCTCTTGGAGGAAACGAAACAAGACTTTAAACATTGTCTCTGAAGGAATACTTGCACATCTTGCTCTGTTTGCAGGGATAGTACATCATGGAATGTAGCACATCTTCAGTTTAGTGAGTTCCAGCCTCTTGGTGTGGTTGTCTGAAGAGTGAATACAGAAGATCTCATTTACAATGTCTTTCATTTTGAAACAGATAGCTGATAATTATAAGATGTCTTGTTAGTTTTCTGTTACTTACACTGATTATGTATTTCCTACCTCAGTTCATTTATCATTCATCTTCACATTAGCCCTATAGTCATCTGTCTTCAGAAGTTACTTGATATGAACTTCAGATGCTATTTTCAACCCTTTTCTGCTCTTAAAAATAGCAAACCAAATCACTAGGTAAATTGACCAATGTGTATAAAGTAAGTGTGAGTTGTCATTTGCAAAATTGATTTCATAGCAAAAACCCAATTACTGTAATGTGACAAAACAATAGAAGAAAGGGAAATACACACAATCTTCTTAGCAGATGCAAAAAAAATTGACAAAATCCAATATGCATTCCTGGTTTTAAGAGCAAAATTCTTTCAACAAACTAGAAATAGAAGGAAAATTTCTTAATCTATTAAAGGATATCTACACAAGACCATACAGCTAGCATTATGTTAAATAAGTACAGTCTTTTTTTCCCTGTGATAGGAAAAAAAACGACAGGATGCTCAATTTGAATACTCAATGTTGTAAAAGAAAAAATACAGAGATAACTAAATTAAAGCCAGCCAGATTAGAAGTAAATTATGTTTATTGACAGTTGATGTGATCCTGTAGGTAGAAAATCCTAAGCATTCCATAGAAGTATTACTAGAATTAGTAAAGTGTTCAACAAAAGTAGAGAATATAGGCTCAGTATGCATAGCTATGGATTAAAAACCTGCCTATCAATACAGGAGACATCAGAGATGCAAATTCAGTCCCTGGATTGGGAAGATCCCTGGAGGAGGAAATAGAAACCAATTCCAGTATTCTTGCCTAGAGAATCCCATGGACAGAGGAGCCTCGTGGGCTATAGTCCTTAGGGTCACAAAGAGTAAGGCACAACTGAAACGATTTAGCATGCACACACACATGCATATCTATGTACTAACAGTGAACTTTTGAAAGTGAAATTAAAATAATTTTATTGACAAAAATTAATATGTAGGAATAAATTCAGCAAAAGAAGTAAAATACTTCTACCTCAGAAATTACAAAACACTGCTAAGACAAGAGATCTTTCTGAGAGAAGGAACATGTTAGCTGAGAGAAATTAATGAAAATTTAAATATTAAAAAATGGAGAGCCATCTCATGTTCATTGATTGACAGGCTTACTAGTGTTAAGATGGCAGTTCTTTCCAACTTTATCAGTAGATTCAGTTAAACACTCTTTATATCCTACTCAGATTTTTGCAGACATTGATAAGCTGATCAAAAATTTATGTGGGGGATTTCCCTGGTGGTCCAGTGGGTAGAGAGTCCACCTTGTCATGCAAGGGGCACTGGTTAGATCCCTGGCCCAGGAGGATCCCACATGCCGCAGAACAGCTGGACCCATGTGTCCAATTTTGAGCCAGCGCTCTGGAGCACATGCGCCCAGGGCTGGTGCTCAGCAATGAGAGACCACTGCAATGGGAGGCCCACATGGGCCAAAGAATAAAGGTGGATGAGAATAAAGAAATACAAAACCAATAAAAGAGGCCAAAATTTAAAAAAAAAAGAAATTATGTGGGAATCTACAGGACCCAATATAATCAAATTTTGTTTTTGTTTTTTTTTTTAAAGAGCAAAGGTGGAGGACTTTAGAATGTAGTATAAAGCTACAGTAATCAATACAGTGATACTAGCATAAAGACAGCTTTATAGATCAATGAAACATAATTCAGAATCTAGAGATAAACTCATAGAATTGTGAGTCTCCCACATATTAGCATATGTTCAATAAAAGAAGCCAGGCACAAAGGCTTTAACTGATAAGGCATTCTGGAAATACTTCAAGAATAGAAATCAGAGCACTTGTTTCCAGGGATAAGAGATGGAATGGTGCTGACCACAAAGGGAAATGGATCTAGGGTGATGAAAATGTGTATCTTGATTGTGGACATGGAAACACTACAGTGAACATTTATGAAAGCTCAAGAAACTATATAGTAAAAAAGGATGAATTCTGTATGGACATTGTCTCTAAATAAACTCACATAATTTTGTATTTTATTCATCTTTTGTCTTAAAATATAGAGAATGGCAACTGAAAGTTGAGGATTTTGTTTTAGTCTTTTTCATTTTTGCCATTTCAAAGATAAAGACTTATAAGGAGTGCATTTATTTTCCCTTTGCTTATCCTGTTGAACAAATCTTATTCTCTAGTACAGGCAGCCTTCTTCCTTGTACTAGACTAACTGACATGCCATCAAAAACAAAACCCACGTCCCAGGTACAGAACTGACCATCCTTTTCTTGTGTTTCTCTTCTCTCCTGTAGTAAAAGTTCAAATAGATGTATTGTGGGAAGTTTTTCTCAGTTCAGTATGACATATATATATATATATCATTCTCTTCATAGTCCCTCTCATTATAATGTATGGAAATTTGCATACATGTGATTTCTCTTATACATTGAAATATATGCCTCATATGTCTCTTAATAAAGCTATATTAAGATTTATCTCATTCCATTGCTAGGTATACTCTTGAAGGAGTAAGATTTCCTCTACCCAAACTGTATGAACCTCACAGTGCCTAGAACCAAGCTTTGTAGTAGGAACACTGTTAATGTTTTTGATAGTGATAATAAAAGAAATCAGTTCAGCTGCTCATTCATGTGCAGCTCTTTGTGAGCCCATGAACTGCAGCACACCAGGCTTCTCTGACCTTTCCCATCTCTCAGAGTTTGCTCAAACTCATGTCTTTTGAGTCAGTGATGCCATCTAACCATCTTGTCCTCTGTCATCCCCTTCTCCTTCTGCCTTCTGTTTTTCCCAGCATCTAGGTCTTTTCCAGCAAGTCATCTCTTTGCATCAGGTGGCCCAAAGTAGTGAAGCTTCAGCTTCAGCATCAGCTCTTCCAATGATTAATCAGGGTTGAATTCCTTTAGGATTGATTGGTTTGATCTCTGTCTGGTTCAAGGGACTCTTAAGAGGCTTCTCCAGGTTGAAGGCATCAGTTCTTCAGTGCTCAGCCTTCTTTATGGTCCAGCTCTCACATCCATACATGACTACTGGAAAAGCCACAACTTTGACAATACAGACTTTTGTCAGTAAAGTGATGTCTCTACTTTTAATGTGCTCTTTTAATTTCATGGCTCGACCATCTGCAGTGATTTTGGAGCCCAAAAAAATAAAGTCTGACACTGTTTCCATTGTTTGCCCATCTATTTGCCATGAAGTGATGGGACCAGATGCCATCATCTTTGTTTTTTGAATGTTGGGTTTTAGGCCAGCTTTTTCACTTTCCTCTTTCACCTTCATTAAGAGGCTCTTCAGTTCTTCTTCACTTTCTGCCATAAGGGTGGTGTCATCTGCATATCTAAGGTTATTGATATTTCTCCCAGCAATCTTGATTCTAGCTTGCTTCATCCAGCCTGGCATTTAGCATGATCCACTCTGCATATAAGTTAAGTAAGCAAGGTAACAGACAGTGTACAGCCTTGACGTACTCCCTTCCCAATTTCTAACCAGTCTGTTGTTCCATGTCCAATTCTAACTGTTCTGTCTTTGTTCTGCATACACTTTTCTCTTATACATTGAAATATATGCCTCATATGTCTCTTAATAAAGCTATATTAAGATTTATCTCATTCCATTGCTAGGTATACTCTTGAAGGAGTAAGATTTCCTCTACCCAAACTGTATGAACCTCACAGTGCCTAGAACCAAGCTTTGTAGTAGGAACACTGTTAATGTTTTTGATAGTGATAATAAAAGAAATCAGTTCAGCTGCTCATTCATGTGCAGCTCTTTGTGAGCCCATGAACTGCAGCACACCAGGCTTCTCTGACCTTTCCCATCTCTCAGAGTTTGCTCAAACTCATGTCTTTTGAGTCAGTGATGCCATCTAACCATCTTGTCCTCTGTCATCCCCTTCTCCTTCTGCCTTCTGTTTTTCCCAGCATCTAGGTCTTTTCCAGCAAGTCATCTCTTTGCATCAGGTGGCCCAAAGTAGTGAAGCTTCAGCTTCAGCATCAGCTCTTCCAATGATTAATCAGGGTTGAATTCCTTTAGGATTGATTGGTTTGATCTCTGTCTGGTTCAAGGGACTCTTAAGAGGCTTCTCCAGGTTGAAGGCATCAGTTCTTCAGTGCTCAGCCTTCTTTATGGTCCAGCTCTCACATCCATACATGACTACTGGAAAAGCCACAACTTTGACAATACAGACTTTTGTCAGTAAAGTGATGTCTCTACTTTTAATGTGCTCTTTTAATTTCATGGCTCGACCATCTGCAGTGATTTTGGAGCCCAAAAAAATAAAGTCTGACACTGTTTCCATTGTTTGCCCATCTATTTGCCATGAAGTGATGGGACCAGATGCCATCATCTTTGTTTTTTGAATGTTGGGTTTTAGGCCAGCTTTTTCACTTTCCTCTTTCACCTTCATTAAGAGGCTCTTCAGTTCTTCTTCACTTTCTGCCATAAGGGTGGTGTCATCTGCATATCTAAGGTTATTGATATTTCTCCCAGCAATCTTGATTCTAGCTTGCTTCATCCAGCCTGGCATTTAGCATGATCCACTCTGCATATAAGTTAAGTAAGCAAGGTAACAGACAGTGTACAGCCTTGACGTACTCCCTTCCCAATTTCTAACCAGTCTGTTGTTCCATGTCCAATTCTAACTGTTCTGTCTTTGTTCTGCATACAGTTTTCTCAAGAGGCAGGTAAGGTGGTCTTGTATTCCCATTTCTTGAAGAATTTTCCACAGTTTGTTGTGATCCACACAGTCAAAGGGTTTAGAGTAATCATTGAGGCAGAAATAGATGTTTTTCTGGAATTCTCTTGCTTTTTCTGTGATCCAATGGATGTCGGCAATTTGATTTTTGGTTCTTCTGCCTTTTTAAAAGTCAGCTTGTACATCTGGAAGTTATCAGTTCATATACTGTTGAAACCTAGATTGAAAGATTTTGAGTATTATGTTGTCAGCATGTGCAATGAGTGCAATTTTGCAGTAGTTTGAACATTCTTTGGGATTGCCCTTCTTTAGTCTTAGAATGAAAATTGACCTTTTCCAGTCCTTTGGTGATGGCTGAGTTTTCCAAATTTGCTGGCATATTCAGGGTAGCACTTTAACAGCATTGTCTTTTAATATATGAAATAGCTCGACTGAAATTCCATCACCTCCACTATCTTTGTTTGTAGTGATGCTTCCTAAGGCCCACTTGACTTGACTCCAGGATGTCTGGCTCTAGGTGAGTGATCACACCATTATGGTTATCCAGGTCATTAAGATCTTTTTTCTATAGTTCTTCTGTGTATTCTTTCTACCTCTTCTTAATAGCTTCTGCTTCCGTGGTCCATATTGTTTTTGTCCTTTACTGTTCCCATCTTTGTATGAAATGTTCCCTTGGTATCTCTAATTTTCTTGAAGAGATCTCTAGTCTTTCCCATTCTATTGTTTTCATCTATTTCTTTGCATTAAAAAATAAAAGTTTAAGTATGACTCATTTCAGAATTTGTTTCTCATTATTGTAGTTGGACACTGTGTGAAATCTTTGGGGACAAAAACTAGAAAACTACATATTTGATAGAGATGATGAATTTATATGAGAAAAAATTATATTTTTCCCAGATTTACTGAGAAAAACTTGAATGCATCACTATGTAGGTTAAGGTGTTGTGGAAATTATATGGAAAAATGCTAGAGGATGCTAATAAGAACATCTGATAAGAAACTTAAAAAAATAGTTTAATGGAGCCAATGCTTATATTTAGGGATTAAGTATAACTCATATATTTTGATCATGTCAGGTGCCATAAAATATTAGAAGCATTTTCTGTGACTCTACTTAAAATAGAATTGTTATGGATTAAGTGTCATAGGATATGCACTTAGTTAATTCTAAGGAAAATATATTTACTGTATATTTACTTTATCTTGTAGAAAAGAACTTTTATAATAGGCTTCTAAGGTGAATTTGTCCCACAAGAAATGTAGGAATTCCATTCTACCTGATAAAGTTTAATGTTAAGTATGCCAGAAAAGTGTACCTAAGAGAAAGAACTCTAGTTTAATATAACCTTTGCTACAGATCTATGCAGAATCACTTCTAACAAAATAAAAACGAAAAGGACTCAGTAGACTTGATTGAAATATTATTTCTGTCTTTTAAATTTTTACTCTACAATGAAAAAAAAGATATTTGCAAAATGCCTCCTTAATTAAAACCTTAAATAATAGTATATTTGAAAACATCTTCATTCTTCTTTAACAGGGAATAAAGCCAAATTGCTCTCTTTTAAGGAAAGAAAAGCATTCTATTCTTCCTATTTCTCAATTTTCATGTGAATATGATAATAAAACGCACTGAATTAAAGCTCCATATTTAAGCTAAATTTTCCATGAGGGTAAATTCCCAAGTCAGTTTTGAGGGTGATCTGGTTTCTACCTCCATTGCCCCATTGAGTATCAGCTAACTTGGTAGTCCTGACTGGTTAGCTGGTTGTCCAGTGCTACCCATCTTCCCCATTACAGGAGGGTCGGAATGGAAATGTTCATTGTAGAACACACACACTGATATATGCCTCTACGTCTTTAGTTTTCAAAGAATTTCACATGTTTATTACCTTATTTTATGCCATGTCGTAAGGAAATAAATCCTTGACTAGATGACTGTCGTATAATATAATCATGATGCCTGAATTAGCTGTCAGTTCTCACCTCCAGAAGTCTACCTACTTTTTTAAAAAAAACTTTTATTTTACTTTTAACTTTTACAGAGTTTTGTTGTTTACAGATATGTATGTTCCCAGATTAGTCGTATGTATATCCCCCTGATCCCACCCCTCCAGACTGTCATACAGCACCCGTGAAGGATCTGCTTTTATCACAGAGCGATGACTATAGCTATTTTCTTCACATATGATAGTACAGGCCTTCATGCTACTTACTTTACGCCTCTCACTCACTGTTCCTTCCCCACAATGTCCATATGTCCACTGTCCATGTCTGTCTTTCTGCCGCTTCACTGCATGTGCCATCATCACCATCCTACTAGATTCCATATATATGTGTTAGTATATTGTACTTGCCATTCTCTTTCTGACTAACTTCACTTTTTATGATAGGTTCTAGATCCAGCCACCTCATTAGGGCTGATTCTTCTGCATTTCTTTTGACAGCTGTGTAGTATTCCATTGTGTATATGTACCAGAGCTTTTGTATCCATTCATTCGTCGGTGGGCATCTAGGTTGCTTCCATGTTCTAGCTATTGTATAGAGAGCTGCAGTCAACATTGGGGTACAGGTGCTTTTTTCGGATTTAATTTCATCAGGGTATAAGCCTAAGAGTGGAATTGCTGGGTTGTATAGTGCTTCTAGTTTTAGTTTTTTAAGAAATCTCCAGACTGTCTTCCATAGCGGCTGTATCAATGTACATTACCACCAACAATGCAGGAGTGTTCTCTTTTCTCCGCACCCTCTCCAGCATTTATTGTCTGTTGATATGTGGATGATGGCCATTCTCATGGGTGTTAGGTGATATCTCATTGTAGTTTTGATTTGCATTTCTCTAATTATTAGTGAAGTTGAGCATCGTTTCATGTGCTTTTGGGCCATCTTTATGTCTTCTTTGGAGAGGTGTCTGTTGAGGTCCTTTTCCCATTTTTTGATTGGGTTGTTCATTTTTCCAGTGCTGAGATGTCTGAATTGCTTATAGATTTTGGAGATTAATTCTTTCTCTGTTGTTTCATTTACTATGATTTTCTCCCATTCTGTGGCCTCTCTGTTCAGCTTTTTTGTAATTTCTTTTGCTGTACAAAAGCTTTTAAGTTTCATGAGGTCCCACATGTTAATTTTTGTTTTTAGTTCCGCTATTCTAGTAGGTGGGTCAGAGAAGATCTTGCTTTGATTGGTGTCCTTGAGGGCTTTGCCTATATTCTCCTCTAAGAGTTTGGTGGTTTCTGGTCTTACATTTAGGTCTTTAATCCATTTTGAGTTGATCTTTGTGCATGGTGTCAGGGAATGTTCCAACTTCATTTTTTTGCATGTAGCTGTCCAATTTTCCCAGCAACATTTGTTGAAGAGGCTGTCCTTGTCCCATTTTATATGTTCGCCTCCTTTGTCAAAAATAAGGTACTCATAGGTGCATGGGTTTATCTCTGGGTTCTCAATCTTGTTCCATTGGTCTATATTTCTGTTTTTGTGCCAATACCATACTGTCTTGATGACTGTTGCTTTGTAGTAGAGTCTGAAGTTGGGGAGGCGGATCCCTCCAGCTCCATTCTCCTTCCTCAGGATTGCTTTGGCTATCCGGGGTCTTTTGTGTTTCCATATGAACTGTGTTATTTTTTGGTCTAGTTCTGTGAAGAATGTCAGTGGTAGTTTGATAGGGATCGCATTGAACCTATAGATGACATTTGGTAGTATGGTCATTTTCACAATATTGATTCTTCCGACCCAGGAACATGGAATATCTCTCCATCTGTTTAACTCTTCTTTAATTTCTCTCATGAGTGTCTTGTAATTTTCAGTGTACAGTTCTTTTGTTTCTTTGGGTAGGTTTATTCCTAGATATTTGATTCTTTTGGTTGCAGTGGTGAAGGGGATTGCCTCTTTGATTTCATTTTCTGATTTTGCATTGTCTATGTATAGGAATGCCAGTGATTTCTGTGTATTGATGTTATATCCCGTGACTTTGCTGAATTCGTTGATTAACTCTAGTAGTTTTGTAACCGTGTCTTTGTGATTTTCTATGTATAATATCATGTCATCTGCAAATAGAGAGTTTGACTTCTTCCTTTGCAATCTGGATTCCTTTTATTTCTTTCTCTTCTCTTATTGATGTTGCTAGAACTTCCAGGACTATGTTGAATAGCAGTGGTGAAAGTGGGCACCCTTGTCTTGTTCCTGATCTTAGAGGAAATGCTTTGAGTTTTTCACCATTGAAGATGATGTTGCCTGTGGGCTTCTCATAGATGGCTTTCACTATGTTGAGATAGGTTCCTTCTATGCCCATTTTCTGAAGAGATTTTTTTATCATAAATGGGTGTTGTACTTTGCCGAAGGCTTTTCCTGCATCTATTGAAATGATCATGTGATTTTTGTCTCTCAATTTGTTGATATGGTGTATCACATTGATTGATTTGCGAATATTGAACAATCCTTGCATGCCTGGGATGAACCCAACTTCGTCATGATGTATGAGCTTTTTGATGTGTTGTTGAATTCTGTTTGCTAGGATTTTGTTGAGGATTTTGACATCTAAATTCATCAGTGAAATTGGCCTGTAATTTTCTTTCATTGTGTTCTTTGCCTGGCTTTGGTATCAGGATGATGGCAGCCTCATAGAATGTGTTTGGAAGTGTTCCTTCCTGTGCAATTTTTTGGAAGAGTTTTAGAAGGACAGGCATTAGCTCTTCTTTAAATGTTTGGTAGAGAAGGTGGGTAAATTTCCCAACTCCAGGAATTTGTGGCAGAGTGGGCAAATAACCGCGGCTCTCCAGGCGCCCCGATGCTCGCACCATGTCGAGGTGCAAGCAGGCGAAACCCAAACACATCAACTCAGAGGAGGACCACAGCGAACAGCGGCCGCAGCAGCCGGCCACGGAGTCTGCAGATGCGGCCCCAGCGGCGCCGGCGGCGGGAGAGCCGGGTGCTCCAATGAACTAAGTAGCGATGACGTGAACGGGGATGGAGTAGGGATCAAGAGGCCCAGGAGGGAGGAGACTCACATCTGTGAGAAATGCTGCGCCGAGTTCTTCAGCGTCTCGGAGTTCTTAGACCATAAGAAAAGTTGCACTAAAAATCCGCCTGTCCTCATCATGCACGAGACTGAGGGGCCAGTGTCTTCCGAAGACTTCTCCGGGGCTGTGCTCAGCCACCAGCCACACAGCCCGGGCAGGAGGGACGGGCCCAGGGAGGATGATGGCAGCTCAGGGGACTCAAAGGAGAAGCCGGGAGCGGAATCCGTCCTGTACTTAAAGACAGAGGCCGCCCTGCCGCCCACCGCCCAGGACATAAGCTATTTACCCAAAGGCAAGGTGGCCAACACCAACGTCACGCTGCAAGCGCTGCGGGGCACCAAGGTGGCTGTGAACCAGCGGAGTGCCGACGCGCCCCCAGCCCCGCTGCCCGGCGCCAGCAGCCTCCCTTGGGTGCTCGAGCAGATCCTGTGTCTGCAGCAGCAGCAGCAGCTCCAGCAGATCCAGCTCACAGAGCAGATCTGTGTGCAGGTGAACATGTGGGCCTCCCACGCCCTCCACGCTGGCGGCGGCGGCGGCCTGGCCGCAGCCAACTCCCTGAAGACGCTCGGGGGCCACGTGTCCCAGCAGGTGGCAGCGGCCGTGGCTCTTCTCAGCCAGAAGGCCGGAAACGCGGGTCTGTCCCTGGACGCCTTGAAGCCAGCCAAGCTACCTCACGCTAACGTCCCTTCTGCCACCAGCTCCGTGTCCCCGGGGCTGACACCCTTCGCCCTGAAGCCGGATGGGACCCGGGTGCTCCCCGGTGTCCTGTCACGCCTCCCGGGGGCACTGCTTCCTCAGGCCCCGGGCTCGGTGCTCTTCCAGAGCCCGTTCTCGGCAGTGGCCTTAGACCCGTCCGGGAAAGGGAAACCACTGAGTATCTCCCCGGTGGAGGTCAAACTCAAGGACGAGGTCCTCTGCAAGCACAAGTGTAAGTACTGTAGCAAGGTTTTTGGGACTGATAGCTCCTTGCAGATCTACCTCCACTCCCACACCAGAGAGAGACCCTTGGTGTGCTCTGTGTGCGGCCACCGCTTCACCACCAAGGGCAACCTCAAGGTGCACTTTCATTGGCATCCCCAGGTGAAGGCAAACCCCCAGCTGTTTGCAGAGTTCCACGACAAGATGGCGGCAGGCAGTGGCCTTCCCTTCTCACTCTCCGGCTCTGTCCCCCTAGATGAACATGGACTTTCCCTAGACAGCAAACCCGTCCTCGCGACGGGCGCCCCCACGGTAGGGCTAGCTCAGAATCTCTCTGTGGGGACTAACCCCAAGGACCTCCTGGGGGCCCCGTTGCCCAGCAACCTGCAGCCCCGGCCTTCTCCGGAAAGCGAGGGTGGATCCATCCTGTCTGGGGTGGGGCCCAACCATAATTCCCCGAGGGTCGGTGGCTTCCAAGTGAGTGGGACCCCCGAGCCGGGGTCGGAGACCCTGAAGTTGCAGCAGCTGGTGGAGAACATAGACAAGGCCACCACTGACCCCAATGAATGTCTCATTTGCCACCGTGTGCTCAGCTGCCAAAGCTCCCTCAAGATACCGCACCCACACCGGGGAGAGGCCGTTCCAGTGCAAGATCTGTGGTCGAGCCTTCTCCACCAAAGGCAACCTGAAGACGCACCTGGGGGTCCACCGGACCAACACGTCCGTAAAGACGCAGCATTCCTGCCCCATCTGCCATAAGAAGTTCACCAACGTGGTCATGCTGCAGCAGCACATCTGGATGCACATGGGCGGTCAGATCCCCAACACGCCTCTGCCGGAGAACCCCTGTGACTTTGCAGGTCCCGAGCCCGTGGTGGCTGGGGAGAACGGCAGCGCAGGCACGGGCTGCCACAATGATGTCGTGGAAGCCATCGAGATAGATGACATCTGCTCCCAAGAGGGCCCTGGTAGCTCCTCGAAGGTCTCTGGGCCCCTTCCCAGCGTCCACTTGGCATCGCCTACATCAGGGCTGGCCACGGTGCCCTCCCTGGATGTCCCGGTGAAGGCAGGGCTCGCCGCTCTCGTCTTGCAGCGGCAGAGCAGCCGAGAAAATGGTTCCGTGGAGAGCGATGGCTTGACCAACGACTCCTCCTCCTCTGTGATGGGGGACCAGGAGTACCCGAGCCGAAACCCAGACATCCTGGAGACCACGTCCTTCCAGGCAGTCTCCCCGGCCGATAGCCAAGCGGAGAGTGTCAAGTCCAGGTCTCCCGATGCTGACGGCAAAGTGGACAGCTCCGAGAACAGCCGCCCAGAGATGGAAGGTCGGAGCAGCATCCCGCCAACACTGGTTCGAGCCCAGCCGACCTATGTCAAAGTGGAAGTTCCTGGTGGGTTTGTGGGCCCCATGACCATGTCCCCAGGTGTGACACCTTTGTTAGCAGCCCAACCCTGGCACCAGGCGAAGCAGCATGGCTGCGTGAGGTGTGGGAAGAACTTCTCCTCTGCGAGTGCACTTCAGATCCACGAGCAGACTCACACCGGGGAGAAGCCCTTCGTGTGCAATATATGTGGGCGGGCGTTTACCACCAAAGGCAACTTGAAGGTCCACTACATGACGCACAGGGCCAACAACAGCTTGGCACGCCGGGGCCGGAAGCTGGCCATTGAGAACACCATGGCTCTGTTAAGAACGGACGGAAAGAGGGTCCCCGAGATGTTTCCCAAGGGAATTCTGGCCCCTTCGGTGAATGTGGACCCTGTCGTGTGGAACCAGTACACCACCATGCTTAACGGTGGTCTGGCCATGAAGACCAACGAGATCTCCGTGATCCAGAGCGGTGGCATTCCCACCCTCCCTGTGTCGCTGGGGGCCAGCTCCGTGGTGAATAACACAGCCACCTCCAAGATGGATGGCTCCCAGTCGGTCATCAGCACCGAGGTGGAGAAGCCGGGGCCAGCCGATGGCGTCCCCAAACACCAGCTCCCTCACCTCCTGGAGGAAAACAAGATCGCTGTCAGCTAAGCCTCAGGAGAACACACGGCAAAGAAGCAGTGCACATGGTGACCTCTCGATACAACTGTACCTTTCTTTGGTTAATTTTTTCAAAAAGACCCACCTCACCTCTAGTTTTCTTCCTGATACGCAAATAATGTTTACAGCTGTGACCACAACCTCAGGCACGTCTTACAATCATGATGTTGCTATGCTGCTTTGCAAAAAACAACAGCAAAAAAAGGAAAAAAAATCATACGTTTTAAAACAGATACAGACTAGTATTTTTTTACAATTTTGGAAAGAAGCGGGTCTTGCAAAGTAGTTTTGTTACTTGCAACAAACTATATACATAAAAACCTTTGTACAACCTCAAATAACTTTCCAAAGACGGTCACCTGTTTCAAGTTGGAAGATGTTGAACCCCCATGGAGAAGATACCTGTTTCACCTGCTGGGGGTGGTCAAGGGGCTGTCTACTTAGTTCTGCCGTGGTGACGATGCGGGTGATGAAGAAGATCTATTGTCTATTTAGGGACCTGTTTTTGTATTCTCCCAGTCCTGCACCTATTTTTCTTTTGTTTTTCGAATGTCCTTTTTTTTTTTTTTTTTTTTTTTTAAGCCAAGGTTGTAGAATGCTAAAGGTTTTTTCAGCCTTGGAACCTTAAGTAGGATGCCCTCAAGTGGACTGATTTTAGTCCTTAGAGAGTCAGTGTGCGTGTTGCTGCTTATTTAAATACAGCTCCCTTGGAGCCCCATGAGTGCCAAGGTCCTCCCTAGCCTTCCAGATGCCTTCTTCCTAAAACCAGGAAAGGTGAACACCTGAGCCGGGAATCTCAGGTGATGTCATTTAGTTCACCAGTGCCTTGCTCTGTTGAAGAGCAGGGTGTCCATTCTTGAAGAAACAAACTCATGAAAGGGTGTGTTATTATATGCTAATAACTTCTTATACTAATTTGTACCAACATTTCCTTGATTGTGACTTACGCCAGGTAATAATGAAGATTGCTTTTTTTTTCTTCTGAGTATCGCATGAAGGCTACCAAGTTGGAACAGGCAAGTCCTGGATGTGAAAGCTTTAATTTATCTACCTCATTCATGTGTTATTTTTGTAGCGATAGTCTCTATTTTCCTATATCGCGGATGACCGCCGAAGTGTTCCTAGACCCTGTCTTAAACCTAAGAGTTGATGCGTTGGTGGGAGCAACTGGAAGTTCATGATGTTGGTGTTTTTTATTTTTTTTTCCCTTAATTCCCCCTTTTGTATACGTGATATTAAGCAGACGATGAAGCGTTCCTCTTGAAGATTTAACAAGCAAGGAGAAAGACCCACATTTCTGGGTGGAGAATTCTCTGGCCCTCTATGTGGAAGAGTGGATTGTGGCTGTTCTCTCAGTAATTGCACCTGACTTTAGGATCCAAAAAGTTATTATTTTTTTTGTTTTGCCAAGTTGTGCCTTTCCTTCTGGAATTGTAAGTGAACACAATAATAGTACCTGTTTACACTGTGAAGCAGATGTTGTTACAGAAGATACACAAGAGGCTTTCTCACTTGTTAAGCTTAATGATGCCTTGTGAATGTATGATCTGCAGAGAAACCCCTGTAGTTTTTACCTGCTGATGCTGTCTGTCTGTTGGAGAATAAATTTTGGATGGTTCTTTTTTTTTCGCCAAAAAAATAAATAAATAAATGTTTGGTAGAATTCACCTGTGAAGCCATCTGACCCTGGGCTTTTATTTTTGGGTAGATTTTTGATCACAAGGTTGATTTCTGAGCTTGTGATTGGCTTGTTCATAGTTTCTATTTCTTCCTGGTTGAGTCTTGGGAGATTAATCTTCTCTAAGAAACTGTCCATTTCTTTCAGGTTGTCCAGTTTGTTGCCATAGAATTGTTCATAATAGTCTCCTAGAATCCTTTGGATTTCTGCATTATCTGTTGTAATCTCTCCTTTTTCATTTTTGATTTTGGTGATCTCGTTCTTCTCTCTCTTTTTCTTGATGAGTCTGGCCAGTGGTTTGTCGATTTTATTTACCTTTTTAAAGAACCAGCTTTTTGTTTTATTTATATTTACTATTATTTCTTTCATTTCATTTTCATTTATTTCTTCTCTGATCTTTATGATTTCTCTTCTTCCGCTGACTTTGGGGTGTTTTTGTCTTCTTTCTCCAATTGTTTTAAGTGGAGGGTTAGGTCGTCTGTTTGAGATTTTCCTAGTCTCTTGAGGTTGGATTGAATTGCTATAAACTTCCCTCTTAGAATTGCTTTTGCAGCATCCCATAGGTTTTGCACTGTTGTGTGTTCATTGCCATTTTCTTCTTGGAATTGTTTTATTTCTCCTTTGATTTGCTTGGTAATCAGTTGGTTTTTTAGGTATGTGTTGTTTAATCTCCACGTGTTTGTCTTTTTAGCAGTTTGTTTCCTGTAGTTGATCTCTAGTCTCATTGCATTGTAGTCCAGGAAGATGGCTGATAAATTTCAATTTTCTTGAATTGACTGAGGTTTGATTTGTGTCCCAAGATGTGGTCTATCCTGGAGAATGTTCCGTCAGCACTTGAAAAGAAAGTGTATTCTTCTGCTTTTGGATGGAAGGTCCTAAAGATATCTATGAGGTCCATCTCTTCTACTGTGTCATTTAAGGCTTGTGTTTCTTTATTAATTTTCTGTTTGGATGATCTGTTCATTGGTGTGAGATGAGTGTTAAAGTCTTCTACTATTATTGTGTTATTGTCGATGTCTTCTTTTATGTCTGAAAGTGTTTGTCTTATGTATTGGGGTGCTTCTAAGTTGGGTGCATAGGTATTTATGATTGTTATGTCTTCCTCTTGGATCAATCCCTTGATCATTATGTAGTGTCCTTCCTTGTCTCTTCTAATCTTCTTTATTTTGAGGTCTATTTTGTTTGATATGAGGATTGCTACTCCAGCTTTCTTTTGATTTCCATTTGCATGGAATATCTTTTTCCATCCTCTCACTTTCAGTCTGTGAGTGTCTCTAGGTCTGAAGTGAGTTTCCTGGAGGCGGCATATGTATGGGTGGTGTTTTTGAATCCGTTCAGCCACTCTTGGGTCTTTTGGTTGGGGCATTTAGTCCATTTACATTCAAAGTAATTATTGGTACAAATGATCCTATTGTCATCTTCTTAGATGTTATGATGGGCTTGTTTTGTGGATCTTCTCCTTCTCTTATACTTGTTGTCTATAGAAGTCCCTTTAATACATGTTGTAAGGCTGGTTTAGTGTGACTAAATTCTTTTAATTTTTGCTTATCTGTAAAGCTTTTGATTTCTCCATCAATTTTGTATGAGATCCTTGCAGGATAGAGGATTCTTGGTTGCAGATTATTCTCTTTTAGCCATTTAAATGTGTCCTACCATTCCCTTCTGGCCTGCAGAGTTTCTGTTGAAAGATCAGCTGTTAAACCTATGGGCTTTCCCTTGTATATCACTAGTTGCTTTTCCCTTGCTGCTTTTAGAATTCTTTGTGTTTAATTTGTGTTAGCTTCATTAATATGTGTCTTGGTGTGTTTCTTCTCGGGTTGATTCTGTATGGTACTCTTTGTGCTTCTTGGACTTGATTGACTATTTCTTTTCCCATGTTGGGGAAATTTTCAACTAGAATCTCTTCAAAAATTTTCTCATAGCCTTTCTTTTTTTCTTCTTCTTCTGGAACCCCTATAATTCGAATATTGGAGCGTTTGATATTATCCCAGAGGTTCTGAGGCTGTCCTCTGCTCTTTTCATTCTTTGGGCTTGATTCTGTTTTTCAGCAGTTACTTCCACCATTCAGTCTTCCAGCTCGCTTATCCAATCTTCTGCCTCAGATATCTTCTGTTTGGATGATCTGTTCATTGGTGTGAGATGAGTGTTAAAGTCTTCTACTATTATTGTGTTATTGTCGATGTCTTCTTTTATGTCTGAAAGTGTTTGTCTTATGTATTGGGGTGCTTCTAAGTTGGGTGCATAGGTATTTATGATTGTTATGTCTTCCTCTTGGATCAATCCCTTGATCATTATGTAGTGTCCTTCCTTGTCTCTTCTAATCTTCTTTATTTTGAGGTCTATTTTGTTTGATATGAGGATTGCTACTCCAGCTTTCTTTTGATTTCCATTTGCATGGAATATCTTTTTCCATCCTCTCACTTTCAGTCTGTGAGTGTCTCTAGGTCTGAAGTGAGTTTCCTGGAGGCGGCATATGTATGGGTGGTGTTTTTGAATCCGTTCAGCCACTCTTGGGTCTTTTGGTTGGGGCATTTAGTCCATTTACATTCAAAGTAATTATTGGTACAAATGATCCTATTGTCATCTTCTTAGATGTTATGATGGGCTTGTTTTGTGGATCTTCTCCTTCTCTTATACTTGTTGTCTATAGAAGTCCCTTTAATACATGTTGTAAGGCTGGTTTAGTGTGACTAAATTCTTTTAATTTTTGCTTATCTGTAAAGCTTTTGATTTCTCCATCAATTTTGTATGAGATCCTTGCAGGATAGAGGATTCTTGGTTGCAGATTATTCTCTTTTAGCCATTTAAATGTGTCCTACCATTCCCTTCTGGCCTGCAGAGTTTCTGTTGAAAGATCAGCTGTTAAACCTATGGGCTTTCCCTTGTATATCACTAGTTGCTTTTCCCTTGCTGCTTTTAGAATTCTTTGTGTTTAATTTGTGTTAGCTTCATTAATATGTGTCTTGGTGTGTTTCTTCTCGGGTTGATTCTGTATGGTACTCTTTGTGCTTCTTGGACTTGATTGACTATTTCTTTTCCCATGTTGGGGAAATTTTCAACTAGAATCTCTTCAAAAATTTTCTCATAGCCTTTCTTTTTTTCTTCTTCTTCTGGAACCCCTATAATTCGAATATTGGAGCGTTTGATATTATCCCAGAGGTTCTGAGGCTGTCCTCTGCTCTTTTCATTCTTTGGGCTTGATTCTGTTTTTCAGCAGTTACTTCCACCATTCAGTCTTCCAGCTCGCTTATCCAATCTTCTGCCTCAGATACTCTGTTCTTGATTCCTTCTACAGTGTTTGTAAGTTCAGCAATTGAGTTGTTTGTCTCTATTAGTTTTTTTGTAAGTTCTTGTATTTCTTTATTCAGTGTGTTAGTTCCATCTTGCAATTTCTCTAACATTCTGTTTTCAGTGTTTTTGATCATCTTTACTATCATTCTTCTGAATTCATTTTCAGAAAGTTTGTCTAAATCCTCTTCGTTTATTTCAACTTGTGTGTTTGTAGATTGTTCCTTCACTTGTATGGCATTTCTCTGCCATTTCATTGTTATTATTAATTTTTTAACTTTGGGTTACGTCTGTCAGTATTGTTGTTTGTTGTCTGTTTTTTATTCTGGGTGATGCTGGTGGCTGATTTATGTCAGGACTTGCATACAAGTGCTTACCTTTGTTGGCATTGTCACTTGTATACTGCTCTCTAGTGTTAGGCGTTCTCTAGTATTGTAGAGTTGTGAAGTCAGTGCTCCCTCTATAAAACCCCGGGGCTTGTTGCCTGACCAGGGAATGAATATTTCACGGCTGGTTTGTTATGGCATTCAATGATATTAAAACATATATGCGCGAATGAGAAACAGAAGGTATACCTTTGACAAATGGCAATTAAAATATTATGCAAATACTATCTAGCATATTGAATTATACACACAAACATATACAGCTGTAACATAACCCAAGCATTCCAACCAAAAAATGCAGTGCAATACATTAGCATGGCAAATAGAGAAAACCAAGAATGATATCCACCAGTTAATAACCAAACTAAGTAGAGCACAAATTGGAGAATAATGCTAGAGCAGGGTCCCCATTGGGGATAAGGCAATGAGGACAGAACAGACTAAAAAATATGGTGGGAAAAGGGAAAAAGAGAAAGGGAGGATAGAAGAGAAATATAGAATAATACTGCAAAGTTAAACATAGGGAGATAAAGATTTGTATGTATTAGAGTTTAGTGCTGTAGGAAAGAAGCATCAGAGAAAGCAAAGAGTTATACAGGAAGTAGTAGTACAAATAAAAAATTTTTTAAATTAAAAACAGATAAGTCTATAGAAAAATATAGAAAAGCAAAGCAAAAACAATAAAAGCAAACAAAACCCCCACAGAACCTTAAAAGGCCAATATGGAACCAGAAGTTTATACCAAAATAAAATGTATGGTTTAAAAGGAAAAAGAAAGTTCAGCAATTGAGTTGTTTGTCTCTATTAGTTTTTTTGTAAGTTCTTGTATTTCTTTATTCAGTGTGTTAGTTCCATCTTGCAATTTCTCTAACATTCTGTTTTCAGTGTTTTTGATCATCTTTACTATCATTCTTCTGAATTCATTTTCAGAAAGTTTGTCTAAATCCTCTTCGTTTATTTCAACTTGTGTGTTTGTAGATTGTTCCTTCACTTGTATGGCATTTCTCTGCCATTTCATTGTTATTATTAATTTTTTAACTTTGGGTTACGTCTGTCAGTATTGTTGTTTGTTGTCTGTTTTTTATTCTGGGTGATGCTGGTGGCTGATTTATGTCAGGACTTGCATACAAGTGCTTACCTTTGTTGGCATTGTCACTTGTATACTGCTCTCTAGTGTTAGGCGTTCTCTAGTATTGTAGAGTTGTGAAGTCAGTGCTCCCTCTATAAAACCCCGGGGCTTGTTGCCTGACCAGGGAATGAATATTTCACGGCTGGTTTGTTATGGCATTCAATGATATTAAAACATATATGCGCGAATGAGAAACAGAAGGTATACCTTTGACAAATGGCAATTAAAATATTATGCAAATACTATCTAGCATATTGAATTATACACACAAACATATACAGCTGTAACATAACCCAAGCATTCCAACCAAAAAATGCAGTGCAATACATTAGCATGGCAAATAGAGAAAACCAAGAATGATATCCACCAGTTAATAACCAAACTAAGTAGAGCACAAATTGGAGAATAATGCTAGAGCAGGGTCCCCATTGGGGATAAGGCAATGAGGACAGAACAGACTAAAAAATATGGTGGGAAAAGGGAAAAAGAGAAAGGGAGGATAGAAGAGAAATATAGAATAATACTGCAAAGTTAAACATAGGGAGATAAAGATTTGTATGTATTAGAGTTTAGTGCTGTAGGAAAGAAGCATCAGAGAAAGCAAAGAGTTATACAGGAAGTAGTAGTACAAATAAAAAATTTTTTAAATTAAAAACAGAGATAAGAATATAGAAAAATATAGAAAAACAAAGCAAAAGCAATAAAAAGAAACAAAACCCCCACAGAACCTTAAAAGGCCAATGTGGAACCAGAAGTTTATACCAAAATAAAATGTGTGGTTTAAAAGGAAAAAGAAGAAAAAAAAATTATGTAAACTTGAATATATTCAGTCTTACTGATAAGATTAGTAGCTTCAATAGAATTCAGTGGAGTAAATAAACACACCCACACTCATACACACACACACACACACACACACACACACACACTAACGGGGTAGGGTACTGAGGGGGTTTGGAAAAAAGGGAAGAAAACAACTGAAACAAAACAAAACAAAAAAAGCAATAATAAAGAAAAAAGAATAAAATGAAATTTTAAAAATCCCTCAGTCACTCCAGCTTCAGACAAAAGGTGAAAATAGTGTTTCTGTTCTTCTGTCTCTTGCTGACTATTCAGGAATTATCAGTCTTTTTCTTGCCTCTGGCAGTGGTTGGATCTGAAGACCTCTTTGACTGCTTCTTTATTTCAGACTATTCCAGAACTAAAAGGCCCGCCCAGGCTGGCCCTGGGAGTTTCTTAATCCAAATCCCTTTTCTTGCTGGGTGGAGCTAAATTCCCTCTCTGTAGTTTGACCAGCAGCCCTATAGTTTGACCAGCAGCCAAACTAGTAGGGAAAATGGCATCTCTCTCACAAAGGATGTATTCCCACACTCTCTATGGGAAGCACTTCCGCAGTGATCCCGACCCTGCTGCAGGCCACTGTTGACCCCGGCCACCGTGGGAGACATCAGATTACTCAGAGGTGAGTCTAGCTCAGTCTCATGCAGGATCGCTATTCCCCTCTCCCAGATCACAGTGCACACAGTTTTCTATCCTCCTCGTCAGCTCTATGATGGGGTTAATGGTAACCTCCTCCAAAGGGAACTGAGTGCCATCCTTTCGAGGACTGCTCAAGGGCACTTCTAGCTCAAGGCGGCACTTGGACCCTCCAAAGCAGGTCTGGCTCAGTCCCTTGTGGGCATCACAGCTCCTTTCCCGGGTCTTGATCTGCAACAGGCTTTGTGCCTTTGGCCCACCCGGCCTCTCTGGCGGGTATGAGGTTTGACTTTTAAAACTGCGATTGCACCCTTCCTACCGTCTTGATGCAACTTCTTCTTTGATGTAGGGTATCTTTCTGTGATCAGATCCAACCTCCTCCTGTCAATGGTTTTTCAGGAGCTCGTTGCAACTCAGGCGATTTTGCAGGAGAGAGGAGAGCACGTCCTTGTACGCAGCCATCTTAGCTCCACCCTATTATTTTTGATTTCAGGTACATTCTCTGAGACAGAAGATAACAAATTTTTGTATAGTGGGAAATGAATGAAATTTGGCAGAATTCAACCTGAGTCTGAATCATCAATTGCTTAATCTGTAAAATGAAGCTAATATATATTTTCAAGGTTATGATAAGGATTAAATGATATAGTACATATTTGGAACAGCCAGCATTTTACCTGTCTCATAGGAAAACCTCACTAAATGATAGAGAATAATTAAAATAATGACCTGTTATTGTGGTAAGGCTGTCATTAGTAGAAGGATACATATCATTATTAGGAGCTGCTAAGCTTGAACAAAGACTTACCTTGAAAATACTGTATTTCTCTAAGAATGCTCATTCATTCAAAAGTATGACATTGTCTGCCAGGCTCTGTGCTGCAAAGGCTGCAGTGAGAGAGTTTCTCTCTTCTCATATGGAACAGACATTTTCAGTGGATCTTTAGCATTTGCATCCTGGGCTGCTTTTACAACTTTCTTCCACCAAATGATTGTATTTTAATAGAACCTCAGTAGCACAATTAATTCAGAACAAAATCTTTGTTGAGAAAGGGAGGACAGACATATTAAAACTTGGTAGTAAGATTTTCCACTTGGAGAAATCTTCTGATGGTTAATATTGGCATTATTGATTCAACATAGCTGGGGCAAAAGCTCTTAGTGAATCTGTCTCCTCTTTCTAAAAGGAAAAGTGAGTCATGTTGTTGCCACATTACCAACTTTCAGTGGAGCCCCAGTCACCAGGTCTTACTTAAGGGACCTTTCTTTCCTAGCTAGTATTAATATTTTTGCTTTCGGCACGGGGTTATGGAGGTCTTGATCTGCAACAGGCTTTGTGCCTTTGGCCCACCCGGCCTCTCTGGCGGGTATGAGGTTTGACTTTTAAAACTGCGATTGCACCCTTCCTACCGTCTTGATGCAACTTCTTCTTTGATGTAGGGTATCTTTCTGTGATCAGATCCAACCTCCTCCTGTCAATGGTTTTTCAGGAGCTCGTTGCAACTCAGGCGATTTTGCAGGAGAGAGGAGAGCACGTCCTTGTACGCAGCCATCTTAGCTCCACCCTATTATTTTTGATTTCAGGTACATTCTCTGAGACAGAAGATAACAAATTTTTGTATAGTGGGAAATGAATGAAATTTGGCAGAATTCAACCTGAGTCTGAATCATCAATTGCTTAATCTGTAAAATGAAGCTAATATATATTTTCAAGGTTATGATAAGGATTAAATGATATAGTACATATTTGGAACAGCCAGCATTTTACCTGTCTCATAGGAAAACCTCACTAAATGATAGAGAATAATTAAAATAATGACCTGTTATTGTGGTAAGGCTGTCATTAGTAGAAGGATACATATCATTATTAGGAGCTGCTAAGCTTGAACAAAGACTTACCTTGAAAATACTGTATTTCTCTAAGAATGCTCATTCATTCAAAAGTATGACATTGTCTGCCAGGCTCTGTGCTGCAAAGGCTGCAGTGAGAGAGTTTCTCTCTTCTCATATGGAACAGACATTTTCAGTGGATCTTTAGCATTTGCATCCTGGGCTGCTTTTACAACTTTCTTCCACCAAATGATTGTATTTTAATAGAACCTCAGTAGCACAATTAATTCAGAACAAAATCTTTGTTGAGAAAGGGAGGACAGACATATTAAAACTTGGGAGAAAGATTTTCCACTTGGAGAAATCTTCTGATGGTTAATATTGGCATTATTCATTCAACATAGCTGGGGCAAAAAGCTCTTAGTGAATCTGTCTCCTCTTTTCTAAAAGGAAAAGTGAGTCATGTTGTTGCCACATTACCAACTTTCAGTGGAGCCCCAGTCACCAGGTCTTACTTAAGGGACCTTTCTTTCCTAGCTAGTATTAATATATTTTCAGAGCTTTCCATTTCTTTCTTCTCCCTCTGGACTCAGTGTTCCTAGAACCCCAGGCCCACATTAAATGCAGGATCTACTTTGTGAAAGTGCTTTCACACTCTTAACTGCAAATTCTTCAGGCTCTACATGTTGCCCTTAGGCATAAGAATCCTGCCCTACTGGGAAGACTCCCCCCCCCGCCCCCCCATCCCTACCTTTGTTTTGTTGTTTGAGAATTTCAGCAGTTTGGCCTGGCCTTCCTGTTGGTACTTCTGAAGCTTGTTCCTTAGCATCATGGAGTCAGCATCATGGAGGTCAATGGCTTTGGGGGACAGGGCCATCACTTAGGCCCAAGTAAAGGCAGGGGTTGTGAAAGAGGCTGTCAACTGGGCCTTTGGATATAGGCTGTTGCAGCTTGCCCTTGAGCCACAGGGATGCAGCTTCACCTGGAATTGATGATGAGTCTGAGGCAGATTAGGTATCTTGAATAGCATGCACAATTATCAAGCTGCAAGCCTGCTGACTGTGTGGGAAAGCTTGCCTTGGATTCCATCAATGCATTGGTAATTCCAAGCCTAATAATCATCTTGAGTCTATGCTCCCAGTTCCATTTTGTGTTAAAGTCCAGGAGGCAGGGATACCATTGGGTTCAAGGTTACGTGACTAATCCACATGGTGTCAAGTTTGTTTTGGTTGGATAAATTACCTAAATTCTAACTTTAACTTGGTTTTCCAGTTCTGAGAATGTCCAGAGGAGAACATGGTTTGAGTAGCCCCTCCATCCTGCATTCTGTATCAATGACTTATTTTTAGTGTGATAATTTATTGATGGTAGTAGCTAGAGTACAGGGTTATTGGCATAATCTTGGCTAAAGCCATTCTCTTCCTATGGCAAACAATCTCTATTGGGATGGAGAATAGAGCTTCAAGATTAATACTCATGATTCGTGACTGAGGAAAAAGAGCAGCTTTTTGAAGGGGGCATCTTGGCAGTTACTAGTGGGGCTGCCAACCAGAGTGCTCTCATGTCAGCAACAAATTGGTGCTTGCCATAGGCACCCGTTATCTACTTCTGCAAGGATTAAAGCAGGTGTTGCTGTAGCTGCTGAGTTTCAACACCCGTGAAAGAAGTTCAGGGTACAGTGCAGAAATGAGACACTGTGTTTTGGGAAGAATTGGCAGAACAGGTCTTCAGAGACATAAGTATTTTCCAAAGTCAATTTTATGAGCCTAATTCTTATATCTCTTCATATCTAGAAAAGTGCTAAAATCCTTCATGGTGAGAGGACTGTTCCGCATAACTAGCAGAAACCTTTTGCAAATGACATGTCCTTCATTCCATGTACTCCCCCTTCACAGAAATCACATATATACTGTCCTTTTCCCACTACCTCTTTAGAGCAATTTCTGAGAGCTTTCTGAAATGCTCTCTCCCATGCTATAGTCATCATTTTTCCCTAAATACAATTGAACTCACAAGTTTCATATTGTGCATTTTTTAAAGTCAAGATTATGTCCATGAGGAAGTTGTAAGCTTAGGGAATTCAGCAGATAACTTCCAAAAAGAGTGATAATCTTAATGGTTGACCTCACTTTATAAACCGTACCTTAAAAATAATCTGTAAATATTATCATGATGTAGAGGAGTTCCTAAATGTATGTATGTATGCTCAGTCACTCCGTTTTATCCAACTCTTTGCAACCCTATGGACTGTAGCCCACCAGGCTCCTACATCCATGGGATTTTCCAGACCAGAATACTGGAGTGGGTTGCTATTTCCTCTTCCAGAAGTCTTTCCCACCTAGGGATTGAACCCTCATCTCCTGCATTTGCAAGCCTTTTCTTTTTCTTTTTTTCTTTTTCCTTTGGCCACTTCTATTGATCTTTCATGTATGCATTTTCATCCATCTTTTCTCTTTGGCCTGTGTGGGCCTCCCATCGCAGTGGCCTTTCTCATCGCAGAGCACTGGCTCTGGGCACATGTGCTCCAGAGCTCTGGCTCCATAGTTGGACACATCAGTCCAGCTGCTCCACAGCACATGGGATCTTCCCAGGCCAGGGATCGAACTGGCTCCCCCTGCACTGCAAGGCAGTGTCCTTACCCACTGGACCACCAGGGAAGCCCTGCAGGCCATTTCTTTACCGCTGAACTACCTGGAAAGCTCCAGAGGAGTTCCTATATAAAGCCTTAATTAAATGCCCTGTACTTTAGAATTATTGGTTGTTCTTGGTTTCTCAATAATATTCTTTTATAAATTTGTAAGTAACCTAAAAACCTACTTTCTCTCATATATAAGTGAAAAGGCCTTCCTTTTATCTTCATTTAAATGATATTTCCCTTGCTGGACTCTGGAAGTTCTAGAAAAGCAAAACCTTTTGAGAGGACTGTTCCGCATAACTAGAAAACTTAATGACATGTCCTTCATTCCATGTACTCCCCCTTCACAGAAATCACATATATACTGTCCTTTTCCCACTACCTCTTTAGAGCAATTTCTGAGAGCTTTCTGAAATGCTCTCTCCCATGCTATAGTCATCATTTTCCCTAAATACAATTGAACTCACAAGTTTCATATTGTGCATTTTTTAAAGTCAAGATTATGTCCATGAGGAAGTTGTAAGCTTAGGGAATTCAGCAGATAACTTCCAAAAAGAGTGATAATCTTAATGGTTGACCTCACTTTATAAACCGTACCTTAAAAATAATCTGTAAATATTATCATGATGTAGAGGAGTTCCTAAATGTATGTATGTATGCTCAGTCACTCCGTTTTATCCAACTCTTTGCAACCCTATGGACTGTAGCCCACCAGGCTCCTACATCCATGGGATTTTCCAGACCAGAATACTGGAGTGGGTTGCTATTTCCTCTTCCAGAAGTCTTTCCCACCTAGGGATTGAACCCTCATCTCCTGCATTTGCAAGCCTTTTCTTTTTCTTTTTTTCTTTTTCCTTTGGCCACTTCTATTGATCTTTCATGTATGCATTTTCATCCATCTTTTCTCTTTGGCCTGTGTGGGCCTCCCATCGCAGTGGCCTTTCTCATCGCAGAGCACTGGCTCTGGGCACATGTGCTCCAGAGCTCTGGCTCCATAGTTGGACACATCAGTCCAGCTGCTCCACAGCACATGGGATCTTCCCAGGCCAGGGATCGAACTGGCTCCCCCTGCACTGCAAGGCAGTGTCCTTACCCACTGGACCACCAGGGAAGCCCTGCAGGCCATTTCTTTACCGCTGAACTACCTGGAAAGCTCCAGAGGAGTTCCTATATAAAGCCTTAATTAAATGCCCTGTACTTTAGAATTATTGGTTGTTCTTGGTTTCTCAATAATATTCTTTTATAAATTTGTAAGTAACCTAAAAACCTACTTTCTCTCATATATAAGTGAAAAGGCCTTCCTTTTATCTTCATTTAAATGATATTTCCCTTGCTGGACTCTGGAAGTTAGAGGGAGCTTGGGCTAAGGGACAGCTGCCTGAGATGAAGTACTGAATGTACAAGCAGCACTCGATGCCATCTGAGGTTGTCCTCTTTCTTCCCTAAGAGCACAAAATCCTCTTGATCTGTGTACTGTAGTATTTCGTGGTTAGTCAAGAGAGATCTGAAATGTCAGTCCTAAGGAATGCTTACTGCTTTTGTCTTTAACTCTGCTCTGACATTAAAGGAAGTACTATTATCTCCAGAGACTTAACAGCATTTGTGAAATGTGTAAGTATTTTTCACTGCAAAACATATCTGAGGCATCTCTATACCCAAGGTACTATAAAGCCCTCAACTTTTTGAAAATTGTCTCACATCCACTTGAGGTAACAGTGATTTCTGAGTCATAAATTATTTCCTTTTAAGACAGCACTAGGAAAGTATCCAAAGTCACAAAGATACCCATCTAAAAGTCCAGGCTGGTAATGTGAAAAAAGCACTTCCTATGCTTTTTTGGCTGTCTTCCCTCATACTGTGCTTCCAGGAATCCTAGGGCTTTTCAGGTTTCAGAGTCAAGCATGCACTGGCTTCTCAAATACTTGAAAGTAATTAAGCATTCTAGCAGACAGCTTAGAGAAAGTTGTATGGAAGCCATTTCCATCTCAATGTAAATGCATATTTTTCCTTTGTGGATGTATTCTGGCAGAAAGCTTCCTCATTCCAGTAGTGTGTCCTATTAGGTCTTAGGGTAATAAGCTTGCTTTTCTTTCTTTGTATTTTTCTTTTCTTTCATTTCCTCATTCCAAAGATAGCTTTTCAGTTTGCTTTCCTTGGCTTCAGGGCTTCCCTGGTGGCTCAGACAATAAAGAATCTACCTGCAATGCAGGGGACCTGAGTTCTATCCCTAGGTTGAGAAGATTGCCTGGAGAAGGGAATAGCTACCCACTCCAGTGTTCTTGCCTGGAGAATCCCATGGACAGAGAAGCCTGGCAGGCTACAGTCCATAAGGTCGAAAAGAGTTGGGCACAACTGAGTGGACTTTCACTCCTTGGCTTCCATCTGTAGTATCCCTAGCATATTTAAGATGGCTGAGGTGGTCCTGAAGTGAAGTGAAAGTATTAGTTGCTCATTTGTGTCCAAGTCTTCACAACCCCATGGACTGTGGCTTGCCAGTCTCCTCTGTCCATGGCATCCTCCAGACAAGAATACTGGAATAAGTAGTCATTTGCTTCTCCAGAGAATCTCCCTGACTCAGGGATTGAACCCAGGTCTCCTGCATTGCAGGCAGATATTTACTGTCTGAGCTGTCAGGAAAGCCCAAGAATACTGGAGTAACCTTTCCCTTCTCCAGGAGATCTTCCCGAACCAGGAATTGAACTAGGGTGTCTTGCATTGCAGGAAATAACCCTAATAATGGTCCCTCCTAACATTAAAGTTCAAAAATAGTGTTCATTTGGTCCCTAACTTATCTATTGCTGTTATTTGAGACTGTTTAAGTGTCATGCACAGACATGAAAGTTGGACCATAAAGATGGCTGAGCACCAAAGAATTGATGATTTGGAACTTTAGTGCTGGAGAAGACTCTTGAGAGTCCCTTAGACTGCAAGGAGATCAAACCAGTCAATCCTCAAGAAAATCAATATTTATTGATTCAATATTTATTGAATATTTATTGGAAGAATTGATTCTGGAACTCTAATACTTTGGCCATCTGATGCGAGCGTTGATTCATTGGAAAAGATGCTGATGTTGGAAAAGACTGAGGGCAAGAGAAGGAGAGGGCGACAGATGATGAGATGGTTGGTGGCATCACTGAGTCAATAAACATGAGTTTGAGCAAACTTCAAGAGATAGGGAAGGACAGGGAAGCCTGGTGTGCTGCAGTTCATGGGATCGCAAAGAGTGGGACACAACTTGGAGACAGAGCAACAGCAAAGTGAATAGCTCTCTGATACGAAATTGTGTTTTGAAGGATGGATAACTTAATTCAGCTCCTAGATTCTACCACCCAACACACATTCTTAGAGTCTCACAGTCTCTGATGTTTTGCTAAATTCTGTGTTTACACAATATTCTTATCCCAGGAATAGAACTTTGTTTTTTAAAAGAAGTTCTCTGGGAAAAGAACTGTCCTTTATTAATAAAAGAATTAGATAGAATCAGATTTGAGTCCTATGTTTGTTCACTCAATGGCTGTTTGGCTGTGAAATTCACTTGATAAGAACTGCAACTTTTTAAAAGGCAGATAATAATAGCAATTTTGGAAGACCGTGAAAGAAAACAAATGCATGTATAAAGCATCCATCAAAGTGTATACACATAGGTAGGCACATGAGTAACACTGATTATGATAATGCTTCTGCTGAAAAAGGACAGGTAGAAAGAATAGGAAAAGGTAGAGAAGCGACGACTGGGGAGAAGTAGAAGGAAGAGAAAAAAAAAGAGGGTTAGCAGGAGCATGCAATGGGAGAAATAATGAGAATGTACCTTTTGGGTAGGACTTTCCAAGTATCTCTTCATTTACCTAGTTCTCAAGTTCAGTACAGTTGCAAAGTATAATGAAAGACTCTGAAAGGTTTTGGGTTTTTTTTTTTTCTCCAGAGAAGCCCATAGAGACAGCTTCCCACTTCTGTGCTGGCTGTGCCCTGACTTCTAACCTTCTTTCTGCATTAGCTCACCTCCCCAGCGCCACTCTGTCCTCCAGTGTGAGCGCTTTTCTTTCATCAGGCTCACGCTGATTCGTGAGAGCCCTTTATCCACAGCCTGTCTAATGGCTATTTCCACCCAGTTAGATAACGTTGGAATTAGACTTAAATAGTTAGAAGCCACTGTCTCCATTTTATAAACTATGTATGAAAAAAAATCCACTGATGTTTGTCTAGTTAATTTAACTGTCCTTATTTAAAATTAAGAGAAGAGAGTAACTGAAACACTGGGAGAGCTGATGTAGAATAAACACAGAAGTTAATTCCCAGAACAATGATTCTTTAGACTCTAATAGCCAGTAAATGCAAACATGAAGTGACAGTTTCCTCATTGCAAATGTAAACACACATATATACTTACCCAGCAGAGACTTAAAACAAACTTAGAGATAAACCTCCTACTTTGCTTATGCCTGAGCCTTTTTTCACAAAGGCTGTCATTCTTCTTGGTTTACTATTTCCTACCTCACCCCTGTGGCTATCAAATACAGTTACTAAAATAGTTAAGCCTGGTGAAAAATAATTTTAGAGTCCATAAAGAAAGAAGAAAAATACTCTTCAAGTAAGTTTCAAATTATGGAAAACCTAGTTAAAATGTGTATTTTCATCTAGACTATTGCTTTTGCCTCGGGCCTAACCATCAGTTTGCTCAAACCATGGATGAATCAGGCATGAAACTCTGGACATAACTATTGTAAAGAAGAAAAGCTACCCACTCACACAGGAGGAGATGCCTCTGATTCTTCAATAAGTAGGTTTCACAGCTATGCAATCAAGGTCACTTTTCTGCACATTCTTTGATAGAAGATACTTTTGATCAAACAGAAGTCTTTCAATTTTTTGCACCTTTGTTCTCTTATAATGCGATGAGAATAAAAGAACCTTAGTTGTTCTGCGAGTGGGTGAGCGTGGTTAGAACTGCCTTCAGAGTAAATTCAAACTAAGACCAGCGGTGAGCAGGATAGCCTCTGGCAGGGTTAGCCTTCAGACAGCTGAGCACAATTCCACACGTTTTTGAGTCTCAACTGTTGCTCTTGTCAAATATTCTTATCCTTTTTTGGATAATTTTGACACTGTTCTTTTTGAGGTTCTGCTGAAAGAGTGCTCTCTCTGTCACTCTCTTGCTCTTGCTTCTCCTGTGTGTGTGTGTGTGTACAAAACCTTTATGAACAGAAGTTAGCATCATCATATGTTGATTGCTTATGCTAACTGGAAATATTAAGGTAAACTATATGTGTTTTAACTAGAGTAGGTGGTTTGAACAACTATTTCAAAGCAAGCTTCACTTCAATCATTCTTATTTTTTAAATCTGCCTCTCCTGCCTCTAAATATTTCCATCCCCAACAGCAAAATAAATAAATGAATTAAGAAACAGGTCTTACTGGAATAGCAGTAATGTATTATCTTGCTCAAAGAAAAAGGTGAGATTTCAAATGTGATGAAGGTCTGGGATATTAGCACCACTTTCAGAAACTTATATACATTTTCAGATTTTTTAAAAAAACATAAGCCTGAGCTCAAGCAAATTTGCACATTCTCAGATAAATTGATGAAGTTCAAATAAGTTCCCTATAATTGCATAATTGTATTATATTTATCACAATGTCTTCTAATTTTGTTACTCTACCTATGTGAAATTGGCCATAATTTTAATGAGCCTATGTGTAACATTTTGTATTCTGCATTCATGTATACATTTACTTATATTAGCATAACTTTTATACTTATTAAAGCAATAAAGCATAATATAAATTTAACAATGCAGCATTCCATAGGGTTAAACCCTTTTGTTGGGTTATGGCGTTAATAATAGCAGTTTTAAAACCTGTCACTTACCAACTATTTGCATGAGTTTTCTGTTAAGAACATCTTTTTGCAAAGTAGAGACCATGTTTCATTGTTACCTGGAAACACCTTGATTTTAGCATTTAGTAGACTTAGGTTTCAACTTCCTGTGTAATATTAGGTAAGAAGAAATTCTATTATTTCCTCATCTTCAATTTCCTCCTCTGAAAAAAACAAGATTAAGATGAGCTGACATAGAGTCTCTGGTACCTACCAGAGTCTGGCACATGGTAAATGTTCAAGATATGGGAGAAGATTTTTTACTGGGAACTTCTAAAGATGATTTAACCAAGTACATAAAATGAAGAGATTTGTACAATTTTATGCATATTTCTACATGAATTTCCAGGACAATTAAGTGGTCAGGATCACAAACAATCTGCTAAATTCCATTTTTTTACGTATTCAATCCATACCAACTTTACGTTTCCATCATTCTTCTTCTTTACATTCTTCATTTATTCTTAAGAAATAATAGAACCTGTTGTGCACTGAGCATTTATGAAGTCACTGTTTGACTCCAAATTGCCTCTGGTATTAAGGTGATGGTGTCCAACAAGCAACAAGACTTCGGTGCAGTCTTGGCTGCAAGGTCAGTGAATAGACAGCAATGTAGGCAGGTGTGTGTGTATGTGTGTTCACGTTTATTTTCTCCATGAGGCCATACTTGGTCATCTGGATGTGTCACATTAATGCACTAGACCAAGATATAGCCCCCTGGGAAAGACACATGTAAGTAAAATATAATACAGTATTAAGCTCCCCTTGTAGCTCACCTAGTAAAGAATCCACTTGCAACGCAAGAGACCCTAGTTTGATTCCTGGGTCAGAAAGATCCCTGGAGAAGGGAAAGGCTACCCACTCCAATATTCTCACCTGGAGAATTCCATGACTTCTCCAGGGGTTGCAGAGAGTTGGACATGACTGAGCGACTTTCACTTCTCAATCATAAAAATGGATTTGTGCACAAAATGTTCTGGTTGTATATTTCTATCTAAGGGATTAAGGAGGCTATAGAATTCACTTCTGAATTAGTATTTTTAATTAACACCAATTTACCAGTTAAATAGAAAAGAGCCCAAAGTTAAAAGGTATAGTCCACCCAGCAAAAACAAGATGCAAGGTCAAATATGACAACACAGCAGAGACTTACCATTTTTCCTCAAACTGTAATGATTGTGGTAGATGACTAGTGTTAGGACAAGAGAGAGAGAGAGTAAGCAGGGCCAAAGAGGGTATAGGAAGCTGTGTGACAGGCAAGATACTGGATATCTTATGCATGTTTTGTCCTACAGCTCTCAGAATAACCCTGTTTAAGAAGTGATGGAAATGAGACTTTGAATAGAAGGGATGTTGTCCAAGGTCATATAGCAAGAAAATAGTGGAATTGATGTTCAGACCCAAGTCTTTGAGATCAAAACCCCTCTTCTTGTCACCAGGATGCAATTAATATTTAAATGGGAAACTGCTTAAATGTCTTTTCATTTGTTTGGGTTTAATTAACTTCTCTGAAGATAAATCTTTGGGATTTTATTTTTGTGTTGTCTCAAACATCATCAAAAGCACACAGAGGATATTCTAGAAAACTTATTTTAACTTTCTTTGATATCTTTCAAATGCAAATACCACCTCTTCGTGTATTTCCTTGTGTTACGTAGCAGATACTTTTTAATATATTCTTTATGCTTGTTTTGTTTTGCTTCATCATCTGTATATCCATTATTAGGTATGACCCTCCATTTGCTCTTCTAAAGAATATCTTTTACCTGCTTAGGATGTCTCTATTTTCTCTTGTAGTCTTTTTCAGACCTTCATCAGAAACCAAAACCAAACCAAACAAAAAAATACAAAAAACTGGTTATCTACCTTTATAGAGGCTGACATACAGGGAGAGATTCGGAGACCTAGAGATTTGATTTCCTCCATGAGAACTTCATTCTGTCATGTCTTCATTCTTCATTCTGTCATGAAAAATGACCTTTATTCTGGTGGCCGCATTTCTCCATCCATTCTCATTGACCCAGCCTGTAGCCTGTATACCAGGTTGGTTGTGGGTGAATCTACCCTCCTTTCTGGTGCTTCATTCAGGGAAGAACCCCACTCCACACCCAAGAAAAAGCCCTGCTATACTCATAATATTTCATTGCCCTGGATCTGTCTAGGAATTCCCACCCCCTGCTTCCAATCCACCCTTAAGCACCCCCTTTCTTTCGTATCATCCCCTCAAAACTGTATCATTAACTCAGTGGACATAAGTTTGGGCAGATTCAAGACAGGGATGAACACGGGAGCCTAGAGTGCTGTAATCCATGGGATCACAAAGAGTTGGACACAACTGAGTGACTGAATAACAATCATCTCCAAATTGAGAATGAATGACTAACTCTCTAGACCAGAAATCAGCCAATGATTTCTGTAAAGGGTCAAATAGTAAATACATTTTAGCCTTTCAAATCATACTATTTTTTAACAACCTCTCCACTGTTACAGTGTGAAGCTAACTAGAGATAATATGTACTTGAGTGGCTGTGGCTGTATTCCAGTAAACCTTTGTTTTATAGATTCTGATATTTGAATTTCAAATAATTTACACTGAAATGTTTCCTTTGACTTCCTCCAATTATTTAAAAGTACAAAAACCACTTTCAACTCACAGGCTGCCCCAAAACAAGCAGCAGTCTGTGGTCTGCCAGCTCCTGTTCTATACAGGCAAGGTGCTGCGATGCTATTTCTTCTGCAGGGTACATTGGTATTTAACTATCAGGGTCTCTAGTTTGACTGCTTCACTACGGCATCTCCAATACAGAGCAGCATTTCCTAGGTCCTTCTTCTGCAGTTTCTGCCTGGAGTCTTTAGGCATTTCAGTTTTCTCCTCTCTCTGTGGATCCTTTCCCTAGGCATCTGACCACAGGATCTGACCACAGGCTTAATTGATCTTCAACATGTGGAAAGGTGCTTAGGTTTTGTTAGCCAATTGATATCTGATCTAAAAGTGAAAGGTAATTTTTTTTCTCTCTCTCTCTCTTTGGAAAATTTCTTTGTTATTTTGCCTTTTGCTGTTTTTCAGAAACCTCTCCAAGTGAACTAAACTGACTAATAAATAGTTTTTATTTCTTCGAATGGTGTATATTTGAACTTCATTCACATGATTTTTCAATGATTCTTCTTGCTCTTTCCTCTTGAAGTTCTGTTGCAAACAGGAAGATAACTCTGGCAAATAAATGAAAGGACTGACAAAACAAGTGTGACTTGAGAGATTTTTTTTCAATTCCTGCTTTTGTTGTTGCTGTTATTCATTTATTTACTCAGCAAATATCTGTGTGTACCCAAAATAAGGTCTTACTTTTTGACACACACAAATGAGTAGAGTATCATGCTTATTTTCTAGGAAACTAATGGGGAAACAGATACCTTTTTATAATCCTTTTGATATCTATTATTCATAAAATAAGTCATATGGAGCACAAGTTAACATAGGAATGTTGTGTGCTCAGCATACTCCACATGATATGAACAAAACATATGGGGCCCTACTCCTCTCTGCCTTAAATATTGTTATATGAGGAGATCACCTGTATTGCAGTGTTATTGTCAAGACTACATGAAATTTCATATACAGATATGCTATAAATGCTTATTACATAATACCCCACACACATTTACAACAGAATATGTTAATTTTTTGTTTAGCTGTCTTTAAAATTTTTATTTATGTATTTTTGCTGTGCTGGGTCTTTATTGCTGCATGGGCTTTCTCTAGTTGGCATGAGTAGGGTCTACTCTCTAGGTGTGGTGTGTGGACTTCTTATTTTAGTGGCTTCTACTCAGAGCACAAGCTTCAGCAGTTGTGGCACGTGGGCTTAATTGCTCTGCAACATGTGGAATCTTCCTGGGCCAGGGATCGAGCCTGTGTCCCCTGCATTGGTAGGCAGATTTCTAACCACTAGGCAACCAGGAAAGACCTTGTTTATCTTTTTTATTGATAAATTTGCAGCATTCCAGTAACATGATTACTTCCTAATTACAACATCATCTCTAATCACAAAACTTGTTGCTTCTTTACTGACTTACATAAAGTGTGGTTTCACTTCTGTACCACACAGTGTATAGAAAACAGTTGTGCAAATTAAAGCCCTTCCGTTGGATTGCTTGTCAGACGTCTTTTTTCTTTAAATGCTGCTTTCTGGAAAGATACTCTTGTGCAAATGGTATTTATTGACTAACTGTCATCTCTGTGTATGTCCGTTTAGATCTGAACAGTGATGGCAGTTCATTTGGTTGCGAGTTGCTCAGTGGACTGTGGATTGACTGAACTATACCCATTCCCATCATGATGTACACCACCAAGACTCCTCACTAGTAAGTGATTTTCTGTTCAATATCATTTATATGGTTATATATTGAGAGTTTCAACTCAGTATACATTTATCTTGAAAAAACTGTGAAGCATGTGTGTTTGTGTTACTATTATGAAATATGGCTAGACATAGTCTATGTACCAACCAATTGTAAAATGATAAAGTACACTTAGATGCATCTGTTATATATGTTTATGTACTGATATGGTAAGATAAGTATATCTAAATATGCAGAATTTAGAATGCTCAGCATACTCCACATGATATGAACAAAACATATGGGGCCCTACTCCTCTCTGCCTTAAATATTGTTATATGAGGAGATCACCTGTATTGCAGTGTTATTGTCAAGACTACATGAAATTTCATATACAGATATGCTATAAATGCTTATTACATAATACCCCACACACATTTACAACAGAATATGTTAATTTTTTGTTTAGCTGTCTTTAAAATTTTTATTTATGTATTTTTGCTGTGCTGGGTCTTTATTGCTGCATGGGCTTTCTCTAGTTGGCATGAGTAGGGTCTACTCTCTAGGTGTGGTGTGTGGACTTCTTATTTTAGTGGCTTCTACTCAGAGCACAAGCTTCAGCAGTTGTGGCACGTGGGCTTAATTGCTCTGCAACATGTGGAATCTTCCTGGGCCAGGGATCGAGCCTGTGTCCCCTGCATTGGTAGGCAGATTTCTAACCACTAGGCAACCAGGAAAGACCTTGTTTATCTTTTTTATTGATAAATTTGCAGCATTCCAGTAACATGATTACTTCCTAATTACAACATCATCTCTAATCACAAAACTTGTTGCTTCTTTACTGACTTACATAAAGTGTGGTTTCACTTCTGTACCACACAGTGTATAGAAAACAGTTGTGCAAATTAAAGCCCTTCCGTTGGATTGCTTGTCAGACGTCTTTTTTCTTTAAATGCTGCTTTCTGGAAAGATACTCTTGTGCAAATGGTATTTATTGACTAACTGTCATCTCTGTGTATGTCCGTTTAGATCTGAACAGTGATGGCAGTTCATTTGGTTGCGAGTTGCTCAGTGGACTGTGGATTGACTGAACTATACCCATTCCCATCATGATGTACACCACCAAGACTCCTCACTAGTAAGTGATTTTCTGTTCAATATCATTTATATGGTTATATATTGAGAGTTTCAACTCAGTATACATTTATCTTGAAAAAACTGTGAAGCATGTGTGTTTGTGTTACTATTATGAAATATGGCTAGACATAGTCTATGTACCAACCAATTGTAAAATGATAAAGTACACTTAGATGCATCTGTTATATATGTTTATGTACTGATATGGTAAGATAAGTATATCTAAATATGCAGAATTTAGAAGTAAAGAAGTTTACCACTCTTTTAGCTGAATAAAAATAGTCACCAGAAAGTTTCATGTCTTTTGTTTCTTTAATATCATATAAATCTGGTGGTGTAAGCCTGAAAATCTTATTTAGCTTAATATTCTGAAACAGTTCCATTTTATTGCAGTTTTACCTAGCAGGATATCTGACATACTTTCTCTTACACAGGTATCATATGGTAATTGACATGGGATGTTTATGGTTTCATTGAAAGGAAATTCTACTCAATTCCCTTAATTTTAGTTCTAGCTCCAACATTTGTCATCTAATTAGTCCCTTACATCTTTAGGGCTCAGTTTCTTCATATGCAAAATGACAGGCAGAATTTATCCTTTACCTAATTTATAAGATTACCTTAAAGGAAAAAAGATATCCTCAATGTGAAATTAATAGATGATATCTGTGGCTGATTAATATCACAAGTAGGAAGATAGAAAAAAATTTACCACAATTTTCTTTTAAATGGTGCATAGAGTCGAATATTTTATAAGTTTTTCACCTTAGATAAATGATAAGGTTATACTTAAACTTATGACCACAGTTATTTTTTTGATTTGAGAAAGTTATGATTAAATAAGGAACATATGCTCCTCATACATATCTACACACATAAATCCCCATCAACCATAATCATTAGGTTTCTATGTCTGATCTCTAGAATATTTACTCTATTAGAGTTTATTTTTCGTTGTTTTATGCTTGGAGGAAACAAGATACAAGATACATTTTTATGTATCATATCATTTCAGGATTCCAAGGGAACAGCGTAGAAATGTAATCATATATAACTGAGTTTAATATATAAACATTTTTGTTTACTGAAATCTCTTTCACACCTTATCTCACATTCTCTTTTAGCCAACAGAATGCAGCTACTGACCTGTTGAAAATAAAAGACTGAAAGTGAAACTCTTGACAACCGTATTTAGTAATGTAAAGACCTTTCCACTAAAATTGAACAAATTGTTATATAAGCAAGTCAGTTTTCCAAATAAACCAAATAAAATTGGTTTGCAAATTCTATTCTAGAAATTAGATAGGATTACCATTGAAGAGGCAATGGTTTATTTATTACACAGATAAAATTTTTACAAAATTTTTACAAAATTTTTACAAAAATCTTAATAACAGGTAACATGTCTTCACTTGCTGATATTGTAGCCTAGTGCTTAGGTATGGAGGATGGAGGTGAGTAGGGTTACATTGCCATCAGTTTCCAGCTGTGCAGTGGTGGACAGATCATTAACTCTCTGTGCCTTAGTTTCCTCATCTGTAAAATGGATCTAATAATAAGAGTATTTATTTCATAGGATTGTTTTGTGAATTACATGAGCTAATGTGGCCAAGCGTTTAGCAGCATCGTGTGACATTTATTAGTTAATCAATCAGCATTAGTGATTATGATTCACTGAATGAACTATAGATTTTGGAATCAGAAAGCCCTAGGTTCAAAACCATTTATGAATTAATGGTGGGATCCAGAGTATGTACTGAACTTTTTGAAGTTTTATCTTCATTGGGAATTTTGAAGGTATGTTCACAGATTACTAGATAATACAATTATAAAGTAATGTGCACTAGAGATTCTCTGTTTCTGAGAGTGCCTTTGCCATATGTTGTATTTAGGGACTTGAAGAAATGTGTCCAATTATAAGATTTCTTTGGTAGATCCAGAGTTTCAAAAGACAATTTAAAATTGCAAATACAAACATAACAAATATGACATCCTGATTTAAAGATAAATCCCCATCAACCATAATCATTAGGTTTCTATGTCTGATCTCTAGAATATTTACTCTATTAGAGTTTATTTTTCGTTGTTTTATGCTTGGAGGAAACAAGATACAAGATACATTTTTATGTATCATATCATTTCAGGATTCCAAGGGAACAGCGTAGAAATGTAATCATATATAACTGAGTTTAATATATAAACATTTTTGTTTACTGAAATCTCTTTCACACCTTATCTCACATTCTCTTTTAGCCAACAGAATGCAGCTACTGACCTGTTGAAAATAAAAGACTGAAAGTGAAACTCTTGACAACCGTATTTAGTAATGTAAAGACCTTTCCACTAAAATTGAACAAATTGTTATATAAGCAAGTCAGTTTTCCAAATAAACCAAATAAAATTGGTTTGCAAATTCTATTCTAGAAATTAGATAGGATTACCATTGAAGAGGCAATGGTTTATTTATTACACAGATAAAATTTTTACAAAATTTTTACAAAATTTTTACAAAAATCTTAATAACAGGTAACATGTCTTCACTTGCTGATATTGTAGCCTAGTGCTTAGGTATGGAGGATGGAGGTGAGTAGGGTTACATTGCCATCAGTTTCCAGCTGTGCAGTGGTGGACAGATCATTAACTCTCTGTGCCTTAGTTTCCTCATCTGTAAAATGGATCTAATAATAAGAGTATTTATTTCATAGGATTGTTTTGTGAATTACATGAGCTAATGTGGCCAAGCGTTTAGCAGCATCGTGTGACATTTATTAGTTAATCAATCAGCATTAGTGATTATGATTCACTGAATGAACTATAGATTTTGGAATCAGAAAGCCCTAGGTTCAAAACCATTTATGAATTAATGGTGGGATCCAGAGTATGTACTGAACTTTTTGAAGTTTTATCTTCATTGGGAATTTTGAAGGTATGTTCACAGATTACTAGATAATACAATTATAAAGTAATGTGCACTAGAGATTCTCTGTTTCTGAGAGTGCCTTTGCCATATGTTGTATTTAGGGGACTTGAAGAAATGTGTCCAATTATAAGATTTCTTTGGTAGATCCAGAGTTTCAAAAAAGACAATTTAAAATTGCAAATACAAACATAACAAATATGACATCCTGATTTAAAGATAAAAGTGACACATTGCATTTCAAAATATGTGGATTATTTTCAAATATCTTTTGATATTGATTTTCAAACATCCTTCCACAGTGATAAGAGAACATACGCTATGATTTCAGTACCTTTAGACCATAAAATATTTGCACCTTGTTTTATGTCCCTGGATAGATTGCAGTGTCTTCTGATTTATAGTATACGGGAACTTGAATAGAATTTGTATCCTGTTATGTGAAAATTGTATAAATCTTAATTATGTTGAATTGGTTCATGGTGCTTTTCAGGTCTACTATATCTTTCTACTTTTTGGTCTATTAATTTGTGAAAGTTTGATAGTTAAACACTAATTAAGAATCTTGATTTATCTCCTAAAAATAACATATATAGTAGAACTATATGTAACTTTGTTCAGTATTTTCCAAGTCTCCTGTAAATGTGTTATCATAATTTAAAAAATAAGAATGAATAAAAAATTACAAGGGACAAAAATTCATTGACATTTTAGGCTAAACAGGAAGTATCGGCTCATTATTTGTTAGGAAGACTGGGCTGATACCACGTTTAAAATAACTTCCTGGACATAAAAGGAAGAAAGAAAGGAGATGAAAAAGTAGAGTTTGTGTCACAAAGTGGTGGAGAGGGAGAGTTTGAACTTCCATTTTCATAATCCTGTGCTCTGAGACAGACTGTATACTTGTTCTTATTATGAAGAAATTTAACGTATTGTCTTTTGGGCTTATGTTGGACAAAATTCAGTGGTTGGAAGGGGTGGTGATTTTAAAATGAGTCATGACTTCCTTCCAAGGTGGGAAATACTGATAATTTGTGGCCACAGTCCCAGAGTAGATTATGACTGACTGCTGTGTATCACTCAGAACAAACAGCTGAGTCTCTTTCCCTCACGTGTTAATTATAGACCGACAGAAACAATGGATATGTTCACTCAGTCCATCTCTGTATCCATCCACATCAGCCTCCAGAGTGCTTTTTGCTTGTAAATGGAAACCAACTTGTCTGTAACTCAGATTGTAACATTACTGAATGCTTCTGTGCACACTGCTTTTTATTCTTATTTAGTTTTGCAATAACTTAAGCTTTCATCAAATTTGAGCCTAACAAAGAAAGACATGTTTGTGGAAGAAGCTTTCGAGCTAAAGGTTTTAGAGATGGATTGCTTGGTAGGAGCCCAGTAGGGTAGGGTTAGGCTTGACTGCTGCTTTGCTGTCCTTGCATGGGGCCCTGGGTGACCAGATGCTTATGACTCTGGCGCTTATTCTTTCCTGCTTCTCCTAGGCTCTGCCTCATCCCATACTCTCAGTCCTTCAACGTGGCCAACATTCACATTTTGAGCTCTCGTCTTAGAATTTAGGATGTAATAAAAAAAGAAGTATCCGTGGTATTCATGATATTGGAATACCAGCCCTACTGAACAGGCCTGTGCTCATGTGTCCTTGCTTATTTTCATGACCTTTATATTTGTGATATTTATGTTAAGCATTTATCGTGACTTTAGAAGTCTCCTTCTAAAGGAGTCTGACTTAGATGTCAGACTAGTACTTTATAAAATAGTATCTCTAAAAACTAGAGAGAAGTGCCAGAGTTTGGAGGAGACATGGGGTATTCAGAATTTAGGTCTCCTGTAATTTGGAGACAGGAGAAGGAAGAAGTCTTTATCAGTGAAACTTTAGGAATAAGTCTCCCTTTTTTGTTGTTATTGTCACTCTTTGTGATGCATGAACTGCAGCACATCAGGCTTTCTTGTCCTTCACTATTTCCCAGAGTTTACTCAAATTCATGTCCATTGAGTCAGTGATGGCATCCAATCATCTCCTCCTCTGTCACCCCCTCCCACCCTCTGTCTTTCTCAGCATCAGGATCATTTCCAATAAGTCATCTCTTTGCTTCAGTTGGCCAAGGTATGGAGCTTCAGCTTCAGCATTAGTCCTTCCAATGGAGATCAGAATTGATTTCCTTTAGATTTGACTGATAGGATCTCTTCAAAGTCCAAGGGACTCTCAAGGGTCTTCTCCAGGACCACAGTTTGAAAGCATCAATTCCTCAGCACTCAGTCTTCTTTATGGTTCAGCTCTCACATCCAAACCTGATTACTGGAAAAACCATAGCTTTAACTATACAGACCTTTGTCAGCAAAGTGATTATCTCTGCTTTTTAATATACTGTCTGCTTTGTCTGGTTATAATTCTAAACATAACATCATTGTGGTGAGTGAAATAGTGGAAGCCTCTAATTCACAGTTGTGGATTAGCAGGAGGATTTGAGGACAAGCAGAAGATGAGTCCATTAAGGTTGAATAACTGCTGCAGGGTGACTGGAAGTTGAATCAGATGCATTGTGAATGCCAGGGAGCTTTACAAGCTCCCTCCCATTTTTCTGCTGCAACATCCTCCACCTCTTTGCAGACCAAGCCCTACCTAAGAGCACCCCAGTCTTATCTGTGTGACATCACATGACTCCTCCTATTTTTAGATACTGCCCATCAGACTCCGATTTATCCTTCCAAACTCATTTGACTTGTTCTGCCTTCTATGAAAGCTTCCTTAATCCGCCTCTTAAAATTGACTCCCATCTTTTCTTTCTCCCCTGTACTATCTATGTACACACCTCTTTGACAGGCTACATTCACTTCTTTGACAATTATTAATTGACTTTTCTGTCTTCATCTGCGTGTGCTGCTAAATAACAGCATTGACTGAGTAGCTTATATAAACAAAAGAAGCTCGTTCCTCAAAGTTCTGGAAACTGAAGACTGCAAAATCAAGGCACTGGCAGATTTGATGCATGATTCAGGTCTCTTTCCTAGAAACTCATCATTTTGCTTTGTCCTCACATCTGAACTTGGTTGAAAGCCCCTATCTTGCCCCAGAGGCCCTACCTCCAAATATCTCATTGCTAAATTTAAAGTCCATTGAGTCAGTGATGGCATCCAATCATCTCCTCCTCTGTCACCCCCTCCCACCCTCTGTCTTTCTCAGCATCAGGATCATTTCCAATAAGTCATCTCTTTGCTTCAGTTGGCCAAGGTATGGAGCTTCAGCTTCAGCATTAGTCCTTCCAATGGAGATCAGAATTGATTTCCTTTAGATTTGACTGATAGGATCTCTTCAAAGTCCAAGGGACTCTCAAGGGTCTTCTCCAGGACCACAGTTTGAAAGCATCAATTCCTCAGCACTCAGTCTTCTTTATGGTTCAGCTCTCACATCCAAACCTGATTACTGGAAAAACCATAGCTTTAACTATACAGACCTTTGTCAGCAAAGTGATTATCTCTGCTTTTTAATATACTGTCTGCTTTGTCTGGTTATAATTCTAAACATAACATCATTGTGGTGAGTGAAATAGTGGAAGCCTCTAATTCACAGTTGTGGATTAGCAGGAGGATTTGAGGACAAGCAGAAGATGAGTCCATTAAGGTTGAATAACTGCTGCAGGGTGACTGGAAGTTGAATCAGATGCATTGTGAATGCCAGGGAGCTTTACAAGCTCCCTCCCATTTTTCTGCTGCAACATCCTCCACCTCTTTGCAGACCAAGCCCTACCTAAGAGCACCCCAGTCTTATCTGTGTGACATCACATGACTCCTCCTATTTTTAGATACTGCCCATCAGACTCCGATTTATCCTTCCAAACTCATTTGACTTGTTCTGCCTTCTATGAAAGCTTCCTTAATCCGCCTCTTAAAATTGACTCCCATCTTTTCTTTCTCCCCTGTACTATCTATGTACACACCTCTTTGACAGGCTACATTCACTTCTTTGACAATTATTAATTGACTTTTCTGTCTTCATCTGCGTGTGCTGCTAAATAACAGCATTGACTGAGTAGCTTATATAAACAAAAGAAGCTCGTTCCTCAAAGTTCTGGAAACTGAAGACTGCAAAATCAAGGCACTGGCAGATTTGATGCATGATTCAGGTCTCTTTCCTAGAAACTCATCATTTTGCTTTGTCCTCACATCTGAACTTGGTGAAAGCACTATCTTGAGACCCTTCTATGTATTATAAGGGCACTAATCCCATGAGAGCTCCACATTCATGATCTAATAATCAGCCCCAGAGGCCCTACCTCCAAATACTCTCACATTGGACATTAGAATTTAACATATGAATTTGGGAGGCACATAGATATATAATACACAACAACATCCATCTTTCCTATTGCATTCTTGGTTTATTGAAGGCAGCCCTTGGCTTCCTCAGTGAAATTGTTATTAATGTATGTCATTAAAACTATAAATAACTAGAAAAAAATGTGGTACTTTCAATGTACCATGATGGTTATATCATTTTTTAGCATTTTTAGCAAAAGATGACAGGAATTTTGAAAATGTATAACTGACTCTAGTAACTTCTTAGTAGTTTGCCCTTAAGCATATTATTTTTAGATCAACATTTCAACAGTGGTGAAAATTATTTGACCTCATTTTGACTGAGGCTTAACATAGTTTTCTCTATGTAAATTAGTAAGAAAATATAGTTCTCAAGGTTTAAAAATTATATTAATTATATTTATAATGCATATTATACTTATGTACTTATATGCATATATATTTCCTATATTAATAGAAGATATCTACCATTAATTTCATTTGAGAAGATAGAAATGTATCAAGTGTATTGAAGGTTTCTATAGATCCAAACCTTTAAAAAAAAATAGAGGGAAAAATAACCAAATCCCCCAAACCCCTCTAAGTCATTAAGGAGACTTTGTAATATAGCCAACTGAAAATTTATCTGAAATTTATTATACTTATTGTATATAGCTCAGAGGAGGACCTAAAATTATTCAGTTTAAATATTTATTCTCAAATAATACTATTTTAACAGGAAAGACTGTTAAGTCCACTAAATCATTAGGAAACACTCAACTTTCATCTTTGTTATTTACTGTACATCAGTCATACACACAAGAGTCTATATAGGCTGATTAGGTAGACTTATAAGTGCCACAGGGCATCTAAAGAAACTAAAATCCCAATTTATGAGGCCTTTCCAAAACCTCGACATCTGAACTTGGTGAAAGCACTATCTTGAGACCCTTCTATGTATTATAAGGGCACTAATCCCATGAGAGCTCCACATTCATGATCTAATAATCAGCCCCAGAGGCCCTACCTCCAAATACTCTCACATTGGACATTAGAATTTAACATATGAATTTGGGAGGCACATAGATATATAATACACAACAACATCCATCTTTCCTATTGCATTCTTGGTTTATTGAAGGCAGCCCTTGGCTTCCTCAGTGAAATTGTTATTAATGTATGTCATTAAAACTATAAATAACTAGAAAAAAATGTGGTACTTTCAATGTACCATGATGGTTATATCATTTTTTAGCATTTTTAGCAAAAGATGACAGGAATTTTGAAAATGTATAACTGACTCTAGTAACTTCTTAGTAGTTTGCCCTTAAGCATATTATTTTTAGATCAACATTTCAACAGTGGTGAAAATTATTTGACCTCATTTTGACTGAGGCTTAACATAGTTTTCTCTATGTAAATTAGTAAGAAAATATAGTTCTCAAGGTTTAAAAATTATATTAATTATATTTATAATGCATATTATACTTATGTACTTATATGCATATATATTTCCTATATTAATAGAAGATATCTACCATTAATTTCATTTGAGAAGATAGAAATGTATCAAGTGTATTGAAGGTTTCTATAGATCCAAACCTTTAAAAAAAAATAGAGGGAAAAATAACCAAATCCCCCAAACCCCTCTAAGTCATTAAGGAGACTTTGTAATATAGCCAACTGAAAATTTATCTGAAATTTATTATACTTATTGTATATAGCTCAGAGGAGGACCTAAAATTATTCAGTTTAAATATTTATTCTCAAATAATACTATTTTAACAGGAAAGACTGTTAAGTCCACTAAATCATTAGGAAACACTCAACTTTCATCTTTGTTATTTACTGTACATCAGTCATACACACAAGAGTCTATATAGGCTGATTAGGTAGACTTATAAGTGGCACAGGGCATCTGAAGCTATTCAGCTTTCACAGATGACTGTAGAGAAATAAGTGGAAAGCATTAAGCTAATAAAGACACTTTTAAGAGAAAAATGAGCTGACAGGGTACTCTAGTTCTCAGTGCATGAGCTATTTTAGATCAACATGCTTTAAGTAAAAAAGGATAATGTTTGAATGAATCCTATATTAAGAATATTCATCCAGTTGTGTAAGCAGAAATGTAGTGGAGTTATATAGGTATTAGTACAGTACTAAAGCTTAGATATACTCAAGTAGGTAGAGCAACGCAGCAAGAATAACATTCTTGAAAGACTCAGATATTGTTTTATTATGTCCAAAGGTAACTCTGGAGTGAATTCTAGGTTGTTTCCAGATAACTTTGTCAGTGTCTTCAAACTGTAGTAACTTGGTGACCGTTTTCTGTCATTCTTTTTCAGCTTAAGGACTTAAAGTCGCATGTTGAAATTGAATGATAACACTGATTATGGCTAGCGCCTACTAAAGTAGTAACTGTGTGGTGGGGTTTCACTGTACAGTATTCTTTAGTATTCACAACATCTCTGCAAGCATATCTTTGTTTTCTATTTACAAAGGAGGAAATGCATAATGTGCAGGGTACACTATCAATTTATATGCATATTTATGTAACCTAAGTTGGTGACAGTCTCACCACGACAGAATGATGCGTAAGTATGGAGGCACATAATATTTTATAGATGGAATTAGAAAACTAATTTTACTTAGTTTTACTTACAAGATAAAATTAATTTCAAAAATATATTTCATATTTTAAGCCATGCTTTTTTTAATATCCTGAAAAATAAATAATTTATAACAAAGCTAAAGACTTTCCTTTCTGTCCTTGTCCAGAAATTGTTATGGAAAGAATTGAGAATCTGGATCTTTTAGAGACACATCCTCAAGCAGATACAGGAAGGTGTCTTTCAGGAGAATGCATTAACCGTTTTTTAAGATTGAATGGTTTGTCATTAATTCAGATATCTTTGTTTAACATGTCTTATTATGTCTTAATTTTTTTCACATTAATGGTCAGTGTGAACACCATGGTATTAGCATGTGTGGTAGCATAATTAATTACTTCCATAAGATAAAGACTAATATTCTTGGTCTTAATAAGTATATTATATCCACCAATGTGTGTGCTCAGTCACTCAGTTGTGTCCAATTCTTTGTGACCCTTTGGACTGTAGCCCGTCAGGCTCCTCTGTCCACAGGATCTTTTCAAGCAAGAATACTGGAGTGGGTTGCCATTTCCTTCTTCAGGGTGTCTTCCTGGCCCAGGGATTGAACCCATGTTTTCTGTGTCTCCTGTATTACAGTCAGATTATTTACCTCTGAGACATCAGCAAAGCCCTATGTCCACCAGACATCTCATCAAATGCTTTGACAATGATAGATGATGGTTGATCTGTTACTGTGAACGATGTTGGATTCTTAATCTCCAAAGGAGAAGAATTCACATTAGGATCAAAAAGACTTGGCTTTGGTCACTCAGAGCTTCATGCAGTAAAAAGTTGATTAAAAAAAAAAGGGGGGGGGGCGGATAGAGAAAGCTTCCAGCATAGACACTGGAAGAGGGTAGAAGAATACCCCACAAAGCAAGTTTAGACAAGACATTTTGTTTGTACTTTCCAGTTGGTTATTAATAATATATCAAAAGAATAGTTTAAGGTTGTAAAGGTCTTCCTAAGCCCATACCGACAACATGAACATAAAATCAGTCAGAGGATGTTCTGTGGCTATCAGGGCTAGATGAGACATGCCAGTGCAAAATAATTTGTCTCCATAAGACAATAAAGTTAGTTTCAGAATCTTTATCATGGCAGTCATTTTAGGCTAGAAAATGTTTGTTCCCCCTCCTCCTCATCCTCTTTCCTGGAAATCGCTGGCCTCCTCGCTGGCAGAATAGTCTGCCCATTCACCCCTTTCATTATAAACTCTCTTTTCAGTTCAGTGAGTTGCAAAGAATTTTGTTGATTCATCTCACAGTTTGCTTATCTGTACGGTAGACAGAGATCACCAGTGTTTTACTGTCCCTTATGTATGGCCCTCAACTGATCTATTTACTCAGGCAAGGACAGTCAAAAGACATTCAGTTGTGTCCAACTCTTTGTTGTGACTCTTTGGACTGGGACCCACCAAGCGCCTCTGTCTATGGAATTCTCCAGACAAGAATACTAAAGTGGGTAAGCCATTCCTTTTGCCAGGGGATCTTCCCAACCCAGGGAGATCAAGCCCAGGTCTCCCTGACTGCAGGCAGATTCTACAACTGTAGCCACCAGGGAGGCCCAAACAAGGATAAACAAGTCTAAAAGTAAATATGTCTAGGAAGCAGAGATAGTTTTGAAGGAGTGGTTTTTACACTTGCTCTTTAATGAAGAAGATAATCACAATATTTTTTTTTAAGATTTATTTATTTATTTTGGGGGGCGGGGGGTGGGGAGGGAGGGGAGCAGGCGGGCTACTTCTATTGGTCTTTCATTTCTCTATTTTCATCCATCTTTGTTCTTTGGCCCATGTGGGCCTTCCATCGCAGTGGCCTCTGTTGTTGCAGAGCACCGGCCCTGGGCGCATGTGCTCCAGAGTTCCGGCTCGGTAATTGGACACATCAGTCCAGCCGCTCCGCAGCACATGGGATCTTCCCAGGCCAGGGATCAAACCGGCATCCCTTGCACTGCAAGGCGGTGTCCTTACCCACTGGACCACCAAGGAAGCCCAGATAATCACAATATTTTGAAGTCATTTGAAATTTAAGGGGATTAAATTACCTGGAAAGAAAACCGTGTTTTAAATTATGTCAGTTAAATACTTGACACTGGAGAACTGGGATATCCCGTGTATTCATGCAAAAAGAAAATCATGTTTTAAATCATGTCAGTTAAATATTTGAAATTGGAGAACTGGGATATTGCATATATTCATTTAACAAATATTTATGGACTTCCTTCAGTGTAGTAGGCCCTTAGCTATGCACATTAAACAATGTTCCCATCTTCATGGAGGTTATATTTCTAGGTTGTAACTGGGGAGTGAGGGGCAGGAGGTATGGAAATAAAAGTAGAATGTGTGTGTATGTATATGTATATATATTTCTGTGTATACACATATATTTATATAGAGTTATATGTATCATTATATATATATGTGAATAGTAATCCATTTTAGTATAATAGTATTTTAAATAAAAGACACTTTTTATAGCAAAAAGAAATCTTGCTGTAAAGTTTTTCTAAAGCATAATTTTAGATTATAGAATTTGAAATTCTTAGTAAAGTTTGCATTTTAATCATATTCAGAAAGGAAAATTCTTATTAACTACCTCAGTCAAGGTTTTGAAATGGTTCATGTATTTACTTATTTTCTTTATTCATTTTAAGAATATTTGTAGATGTAACAGACTCTAAAGGAAAAATCCCTGAGATTATTTTGTACATCATTAGATTTCACCAAGAGTGCAATTGGCTGATGAGGGACAGAAACCGTGAACCCTGTGAGATCCAAAGGTGGCAGGGAGGTGGGAAGGAAATACACCGAAGAAAGAGAAGTGATTTCTAATTTTTTTGTTCTTAAATCGAAGTTCAAGTCCTCTCTGTGTTGAACCACGAAATAACATGGGCGTGTTATGTTACCTAACCATGTGGAAATTGGTTATGGAACGAGAGTCATTGATTCATATGCTTCACTTATTAAGAACTATCAGTTTAATATCAGATGTGTACTTAGTGCTTGTGACAAAAGGAACAGTTCAAAAATTGGAAAAATAAAGTGTCAGCCATGCATGCACCGTGATGAGTCGGTTTTCCAACTGGACAGTGAGTCAATCATTTTTAGTGATTTTTGGATACGATATAATGACTTCTTTATTAAGCTCAACGAGTGAGTGGATGTTAAACTCTGTTTACATTGATTGCAATGATAGATAGACTAGACTATTCTTCTGGGGAAAGATGAAAAACATCCTAACAAAGCAATCATTTAAAAAATGTTTCTTTCTTTCCATGAAGCACAGGTTCATGTTTAAAAAGTTACCTTCTTTGAAACACTGAACACAAATGCTGTAAAAATCAGTGCTTGATACACAAATATGCCATGAAAGATTTTGCAATTGTTCTTAATTCATTTTTGAATTTAGTTTTCATGAAAAAAATCTACTTAAAAATTATATAGTCAAATGATAATGTCTAATAGCTTTTACTGTAAATTTATTTGGCTATGTTGTTTCTTAGTTGCAGCACAAGATAATCTTCGTCTTTGTTGCAGCATGCAGGATATTTTAGCTGTGGAGTGTGGGATCTTTAGCTGTGGCCTGTGAACTCTTAGTTGTGATGTATGGATTCTAGTTCTCAGACTCTCAATCAGACCCGAGCCGCCTGTGTTGGGAGTACAGCATCTTTGCCGCTGGATTAGCTGGAAAATTCCTCTAATAGCTTTTTGACAGTAGGGTTAAAAAGTGTTTAGGTGGGGCTTCCCCTGGTGGTCCAGTGGGTAAGGACACCGCCTTGCAGTGCAAGGGGCGCCAGTTCGAGCCCTGGCCTGGGAAGATCACGCTGCGGACCGGCTGGACCAATGTGTCCAATCACCGAACTGGAGCTCTGGAGCGATGTGCCCAGAGCCGGTGCTCTGCGACAGACACCACCGCGATGGTGGCAGGAAAGGAAATACACAAGAAAGAGAAGTGATTTCTAATTTTTTTGTTCTTAAATCGAAGTTCAAGTCCTCTCTGTGTTGAACCACGAAATAACATGGGCGTGTTATGTTACCTAACCATGTGGAAATTGGTTATGGAACGAGAGTCATTGATTCATATGCTTCACTTATTAAGAACTATCAGTTTAATATCAGATGTGTACTTAGTGCTTGTGACAAAAGGAACAGTTCAAAAATTGGAAAAATAAAGTGTCAGCCATGCATGCACCGTGATGAGTCGGTTTTCCAACTGGACAGTGAGTCAATCATTTTTAGTGATTTTGGATACGATATAATGACTTCTTTATTAAGCTCAACGAGTGAGTGGATGTTAAACTCTGTTTACATTGATTGCAATGATAGATAGACTAGACTATTCTTCTGGGGAAAGATGAAAAACATCCTAACAAAGCAATCATTTAAAAAATGTTTCTTTCTTTCCATGAAGCACAGGTTCATGTTTAAAAAGTTACCTTCTTTGAAACACTGAACACAAATGCTGTAAAAATCAGTGCTTGATACACAAATATGCCATGAAAGATTTTGCAATTGTTCTTAATTCATTTTTGAATTTAGTTTTCATGAAAAAAATCTACTTAAAAATTATATAGTCAAATGATAATGTCTAATAGCTTTTACTGTAAATTTATTTGGCTATGTTGTTTCTTAGTTGCAGCACAAGATAATCTTCGTCTTTGTTGCAGCATGCAGGATATTTTAGCTGTGGAGTGTGGGATCTTTAGCTGTGGCCTGTGAACTCTTAGTTGTGATGTATGGATTCTAGTTCTCAGACTCTCAATCAGACCCGAGCCGCCTGTGTTGGGAGTACAGCATCTTTGCCGCTGGATTAGCTGGAAAATTCCTCTAATAGCTTTTTGACAGTAGGGTTAAAAAGTGTTTAGGTGGGGCTTCCCCTGGTGGTCCAGTGGGTAAGGACACCGCCTTGCAGTGCAAGGGGCGCCAGTTCGAGCCCTGGCCTGGGAAGATCCCACGTGCTGCGGACCGGCTGGACCAATGTGTCCAATCACCGAACTGGAGCTCTGGAGCGCATGTGCCCAGAGCCGGTGCTCTGCAACGACAGACACCACCGCGATGGGAGGCCCACAGGAGCCAAAGAACGAAGACGAATGAAAATAGAGAAATGAAAGACCAATAGAAGTGGCCCGCCCACTCCCCTCCCTCCCCAACCCGACCCCCGCCCAAAGTAAATAAATAAATAAATCTTGATTAAAAAAAAAGTGTTTAGGTGGAGCAAAACCAGTGATGCCACAGTGCTAATTTTGCCTTTTTCTGTTACTCCATGTAGGGAGCAAAAAATAAATATCTGCCGAAGTAAAAATTGTTGTTGAAGTAATTATCATTGGGCCCCAGCACTCGGTACTACTTGCAAAATGTAGCATTTGAATAATAGAGTAATTAAAATGTCAAAACTGTATAATCATACCAAATAATGCAGAGAAATGAATCAACTGAAATGCTCTGAATATTAAACCCATTAAAAATACATTAAACAGATTATGGTAATACCTCAGGCTTCCTTATTAAGCTAGGGATGTATCTGCTCCTTCCTCAAGGAAGCAGCACGCAAACTGCAAGACAGGGGTTGGTAAATTTAAGGCAAAGAAAACCCATTGTATATAAAGAGGAGTAGGTTTGCTTATTTCAGTGTTGTTACAGCTCTTCCTGCAAAATTAACATAAAACAGGGCACGTAGGACAAGTAAATAAACATTAGTTGAATTGAATGATGCTCCTGCTTATGAATTCATAAATGTCGCGATTTTTCTTCATTATTGTCTATAGAAAGCCGGTGATCGCCTGTTAATGCTCTAAACGTGGGTTATGATCTTCTTACCAATTGGTTGGGCTGATAAAAGTACGCCTTCAGTGTCTCTCCTGAAGGAATGTTCTCATATGAACTCGAGTGCTTACTGAAACACTTATATTTAAAATCAACTCTTGGGTTTCAGCTTAGCTTTGACCTTAACCTTGACCTTGAATACTATTGTATAACACATTTCCCTAATTTCTTCATTACAAACACTCTTAATTAAATGCCAGCAGCTGACATTAGCTATTATATCAGATTTAACACAAAATTCTGAGGGGTTTTTTGTAAATATAAGATTTCCTTCATAAGACTTCAGGGACAATTAGGTAAAATTGCAAGGCACAGCATAGTGATTGATTTAATTTGGTAAATAAGATGTTATTGTTTAGTGCAGAAAGCTAAGTAATATTTATTACATCTGAGTTAATTACACTGTTACATCTCACTAGATGGTCATGGAATGTATATTTAATAAAGGAAGATATTGCATTACTTCCTTAGTTGCAGATCTATATAACACTATTTCAGTGACTATGATATACCTTATCTACTCTTTCCCTGTTTTGTCCTTGAGCAAACCTGTTTTCACACAATTGACTGTTCCCAGTGTGGCATCCACATCAACCATTAAAGGGAAACAAGGTATTTCTTGGCCTTAGCCCATTTGTTTTGAAATTAACCAGAAGTGAATATTACATTGCATTTTTCCAAGTAAATTTAAGAATGATAGATGGAAAGACCAATATGCCACTTATTTATAATAAAAGATACAAATGGTAAAGTATGGCACATTGTAAGCAGTTCTCTGGAAACAAATATTTATGTATCCAAAGAACAGGAAAAATACTGAGAAAAATTTTGCCCTATAAAAATTATAAAGTGATATTATATAAGCAGATTAATTAAAATATATATCAATTCTTAGTTAATAAATTTGCAGTAGTGTTACAGAATGAAGTATTGTTAAACTATTTTTTGCTAATTCTTTCTTAGTATATTTAGCTGTTTTGTTATAATTCATAGACTGATATTTTTAAAGTCATTTGTTTTTCTAGCCATTAATTTTCCGTATTTTTATAAACTTGAAAATACAAAAACTAATATAAACACCTCTAATCTTAACACTGAAAAGCTTCAAAGTGGGTTATGCCAATTTCTTCTTACCAATTGGTTGGGCTGATAAAAGTACGCCTTCAGTGTCTCTCCTGAAGGAATGTTCTCATATGAACTCGAGTGCTTACTGAAACACTTATATTTAAAATCAACTCTTGGGTTTCAGCTTAGCTTTGACCTTAACCTTGACCTTGAATACTATTGTATAACACATTTCCCTAATTTCTTCATTACAAACACTCTTAATTAAATGCCAGCAGCTGACATTAGCTATTATATCAGATTTAACACAAAATTCTGAGGGGTTTTTTGTAAATATAAGATTTCCTTCATAAGACTTCAGGGACAATTAGGTAAAATTGCAAGGCACAGCATAGTGATTGATTTAATTTGGTAAATAAGATGTTATTGTTTAGTGCAGAAAGCTAAGTAATATTTATTACATCTGAGTTAATTACACTGTTACATCTCACTAGATGGTCATGGAATGTATATTTAATAAAGGAAGATATTGCATTACTTCCTTAGTTGCAGATCTATATAACACTATTTCAGTGACTATGATATACCTTATCTACTCTTTCCCTGTTTTGTCCTTGAGCAAACCTGTTTTCACACAATTGACTGTTCCCAGTGTGGCATCCACATCAACCATTAAAGGGAAACAAGGTATTTCTTGGCCTTAGCCCATTTGTTTTGAAATTAACCAGAAGTGAATATTACATTGCATTTTTCCAAGTAAATTTAAGAATGATAGATGGAAAGACCAATATGCCACTTATTTATAATAAAAGATACAAATGGTAAAGTATGGCACATTGTAAGCAGTTCTCTGGAAACAAATATTTATGTATCCAAAGAACAGGAAAAATACTGAGAAAAATTTTGCCCTATAAAAATTATAAAGTGATATTATATAAGCAGATTAATTAAAATATATATCAATTCTTAGTTAATAAATTTGCAGTAGTGTTACAGAATGAAGTATTGTTAAACTATTTTTTGCTAATTCTTTCTTAGTATATTTAGCTGTTTTGTTATAATTCATAGACTGATATTTTTAAAGTCATTTGTTTTTCTAGCCATTAATTTTCCGTATTTTTATAAACTTGAAAATACAAAAACTAATATAAACACCTCTAATCTTAACACTGAAAAGCTTCAAAGTAACTCTTCAAATAGTTTTATATTCTTGTCTTCTAAAATTTATATATATTTATACAAATGTGGAATCACATTACTTGTACATTTTCCTCTTGTAAGTATAACAATGCATTCCCATTTTCCATTTCTCTAAATATTATTCTGAAGATAATTTAACAGATGCATAACAGTTTGTTGTATGAATGTATCATAATTTATGGCATATTATGGAAATCATTTAGTTTTTTTATTCTATATTATTACTTTCTTTAACATCCTTGCATACAAATCTGTGACTATGTCTAGGTTCATGTAGAGACAGTCCGAGTGCAGATTGCAAAATAATTTCCAGGCGCAGACTGTGTCACAAGGGAGTGAGTTTATTAAGAACAAGGAACAGAGGTAATTGGGGGCACTGTGAGCCCAGTGGGCTGATGTTCTGACAGGCCACAGAGAATCGACACTTTTCATGGGTTAATAGCTGATTTTTATAGCCTCAAGACAAAGAAAATTCTTGCTGGAAAGTTGCCATTAGTTGATTGGTTAGGACACTATAGTGTGACTACTGAGGTGGGCATTTTTGCCTGATTTGTTATCAGGCCTGCTGGTGATGATCAAGGGGGCTCAGTTAGCTTTAGAGGTAACCTTGGTTCTGGGTTCAAATGTATGGCCTTGGTACAAGGCCTTGCACCTGTGGCCTTGGGGCAGGACTCAACAGTTCATGTGACAGTTCCAGCTCTGATCCCTTCTCTAAAGATCAGATTCCATGCAACTAAGATGATATCTTTTACTTGAAAGCTTAATGTGTATGTGTGCGCAGTCATATTCCGACACTTTTGTGACCCCATGAACTATAGCCTGCCAGGTTCCTCTGGCCATGTGATTCTCCAGGCAAGAATACTGGAGTGGGATGCCATTTCCTTATCCTGGGCATCTTCCCATCCCAGGAATCGAACCCAAGTCACCTCATGCATTGCAGGCAGATTCTTTACTACTGAGCCACTTGGGAATGCCTAATAGATCAAATTGACTTCTCCAAAACAGGCTTAGAAAACAAACTAATAGTTACCCAAGGGAAAAGGTAGAAGAGGGGATAAAAGAGGAGATTGGGTGTAACATGCATGCTGCCAGATATATAATAGATAATCAACAAGGACCTACTGTACAGTACAGGGAGCTCTACTCAGTACTCTGTAATCACCTATATGGGAAAAGAATCTGAAATGGGTGTGTGTATGTGTGTGTATATGTGTGTATAACTAAATCACTTTGATGTACACCTGAAACTAGTGTAACATTGTTAATCAACTGTTGTTGTCTAGTTGCTGAGTCATGCCCAACGATTATGCATTCCTATAGACCTTAGGCGTCTCTGTCCATGGGATTTCCCACGCAAAAATACTAGACTGGGTTGCCATTTCCTTCACTAGGGGCTCTTCCCAATCCAGAGATCGTACTCATGTCTCCTGCACTGGCAGGTGGATTCTTTACCCTTGAGCCACTAGCAGAGCCCATTAATCAACTGTACTCCAATACAAAATGAAAAAAAAAAATTTAATGTATCCAAAGCCAAACACTGTAGATTTTACACATCCCACCCTGAACTTTCTTCCCCCTAATCTGTCTCATCTCCCTTTTCCAGACTATCCCCAGGAAATCCACACCAAAGCCTAGGTGTTAATTTTCTTCTTTTCTCATTTCCCACATTCTGTTCTTCTGTGTCTTCAAAACTCATCGTGAATCTGCCCTCTTTCTTTCAACTCTTCCAGCACCGAAATAGTCCCCCCATCTTTCCTCAACCACTCTGCGTGGTCTATTCTCTCTTACTTTCCCATGACCGCGCTCGTGTTAGTCACATCAATCCTTTGCTCACAGTCCTGCAGGGACTTTCAGGACACCTAAAGCTTCGTTATGGCTGTCAGGGCTCCCTAGGACCATGACCTGTCCCTGTTTCCCACCTCCTCCCACTCTCCTCCTCTTTGCCACTTTATTTGCCCACTTGCATCTGTTCTGCCTTTGTGGTTGAAACACTCTCCATCACACTCCAGATGCCTCTTCCCTTTTGTTCAGGATTCAGTGTAAATGCCATCCTTCCCAGTGGCTTCCTTTCTACTGAGTGCAAACAGCACTCCAGCTACTCTCAAGCACCCCTTCAGATTGTGTTTCCTTCATGTGTGTATCATTTCTTAAACACTCAAGCATTTGCTTATTATGCATCTGTTCATCAGAATGTAAGCTCCATAGAAGCAAAGAAAAAACCTGGCCTTTTTCATGCAAAGCTCTATCCCTAGAACCAAAAATAGAGCTTACTGTGTGGTAGACCCTAAATATTTCCTAAATGAATGAAATAGTCCATAAAGATTTACTACTACAAATTGTGTAAACAGAATTTCTCAGTCAATACAAATGTTTTTAATTGAAGTATAGTTGATTAACTGTGCTGTGTTATTTTCTAGTGTACAGTGGTGATTACATGCTTCGTATACAGATATATATATATATATATATATATATATATATATATATACACACACACATATATTCTTTTACAGATACCCTATTATAGTTTATTACAAGATGTTGAATATAGTTTCCTGTGTCATACAGTAGAAACTTGTTTATATATTTTATATATAGTATATATAGTAGTTTGTATCTGCTAATCCAAAACTGTCAATTTATCCTCCCCATGCATTTATCCTTTGGTAACCATAAGTTTATTTTCTATGTCTGTGGGTCTGTTTCTGTTTCATAAATAAGTCCATTTGTGTCATATTGTAGATTCCACATAGAAATTATAGCATATGGTATTTCTCTTTCTGACCTACTTCACTTAGCATGATAATCTCTAGGTCCATCCATGTTGCTACAAATGGCATTACTTCATTCTTTTTTAGGACTGAGTAGTATTCCATTGTGTGTGTGTGTGTGTGTGTGTGTGTGTACCACATCTTTTTTATCCGTTCATTTTTCCATGGACATTTATGTTGTTTCCAACTCTTGGCTCTTATGATGAGTGGTGATATAGATATAGGGGTCCATGTATCTTTTGGAATTGGAATTTTCATCTCTTCAGGATATATGGCCAGGAGTTTTTCATTTACATATTTACATTTAAGTCATTTGATCATCATAACAATTCTACAGAATAGATATTATCCGCATCTGTCAGATGAAGAAGCATCTTCTGAGTTTATGATTTGTGAAAATGATAAGTTATAGAACTGAAGTCTATGCCCAGGACTGACTGGTGCCCAAACCCCCAAACTGTTAGTGCAACATCATGAAAAGAAAAGGTTTGTGTCTGTCATCCAGACTTCCTGAGACCTGATGATTAAATTTAGTGTAGATGCTGGATACTAGTGTTCTATTCAGAGCATTTTTAAAAGAAACAAGAGTTGTTCCTTTAGAAGATTTCCACAGACTCAGATATTTATTTAGCTATGTAAAGGAAAGTTTAACAGGTAATGAGGCATGAGAGACTGGATATCATCATTTATAGAGGCAAAGAAACAATAAATTGCTCAATGGACCTTTGATTTATAGCATTAATATGATCACACCTTTGTAATTTGTACTAGTGGAAGTTATGTTATTTCTTAGAAGTGCTTTCAACCTTAGAGACTTAACTACCTTCCTTAAGAAGGATAGTACTATTTTTTTGTTTTTATTCCAAGGTGGTTGTGGAACAATAAGAAAAAAAACCATGAAAAGGTCTATCCAGGTGCACATTCTCTCTCTGTTTATATATAATCAAAATTATGAATATTTATTTGTTTCTAAGAATAAGTTGATCATCACATACATGGCTTATCTCAAGAAGATGAGTATGCATCAAATTGTTAGTTTTTCAGATAGCTAACTTAACAAAGAGTTATCGGACTGTAATTAAAATATCTGTATAGCACAGGGAGCTCACTGTGGTGCTCTGTAATGACCTTGATGGGTGGGGTGGGTGTGGTGTGGGAGGCGAGTTCTAGATGGAAGGGATATATACACACATACAGCTGATTCACTTTGGTGTATAGCAGAAACTAACACATCGTAAAGCAGTTATACTTCAGTAAAAGGTTAAAGATAGGTACCTGAATAAAATAAATAAAATAACATGTATTTTTCCAGTTTCTTTTGAATTGGAATTTTCATCTCTTCAGGATATATGGCCAGGAGTTTTTCATTTACATATTTACATTTAAGTCATTTGATCATCATAACAATTCTACAGAATAGATATTATCCGCATCTGTCAGATGAAGAAGCATCTTCTGAGTTTATGATTTGTGAAAATGATAAGTTATAGAACTGAAGTCTATGCCCAGGACTGACTGGTGCCCAAACCCCCAAACTGTTAGTGCAACATCATGAAAAGAAAAGGTTTGTGTCTGTCATCCAGACTTCCTGAGACCTGATGATTAAATTTAGTGTAGATGCTGGATACTAGTGTTCTATTCAGAGCATTTTTAAAAGAAACAAGAGTTGTTCCTTTAGAAGATTTCCACAGACTCAGATATTTATTTAGCTATGTAAAGGAAAGTTTAACAGGTAATGAGGCATGAGAGACTGGATATCATCATTTATAGAGGCAAAGAAACAATAAATTGCTCAATGGACCTTTGATTTATAGCATTAATATGATCACACCTTTGTAATTTGTACTAGTGGAAGTTATGTTATTTCTTAGAAGTGCTTTCAACCTTAGAGACTTAACTACCTTCCTTAAGAAGGATAGTACTATTTTTTTGTTTTTATTCCAAGGTGGTTGTGGAACAATAAGAAAAAAAACCATGAAAAGGTCTATCCAGGTGCACATTCTCTCTCTGTTTATATATAATCAAAATTATGAATATTTATTTGTTTCTAAGAATAAGTTGATCATCACATACATGGCTTATCTCAAGAAGATGAGTATGCATCAAATTGTTAGTTTTTCAGATAGCTAACTTAACAAAGAGTTATCGGACTGTAATTAAAATATCTGTATAGCACAGGGAGCTCACTGTGGTGCTCTGTAATGACCTTGATGGGTGGGGTGGGTGTGGTGTGGGAGGCGAGTTCTAGATGGAAGGGATATATACACACATACAGCTGATTCACTTTGGTGTATAGCAGAAACTAACACATCGTAAAGCAGTTATACTTCAGTAAAAGGTTAAAGATAGGTACCTGAATAAAATAAATAAAATAACATGTATTTTTCCAGTAAAAAAATTTTAAACAGTATTAGGGAAAATAAGGTAGAAGAGATAAGAATGACTTAAGCAAGAAAATTAGAAATAAATTTGAATTACTTTTTACTAGTTCTCCAGATATTTGAATGACTTTTAATTATTGCCGTTATTTACTACAAAGCATTTAACCCTGTAGTTCCTCAATAATCATGAAGAATTCCAAATTAGTTCATATAAGTTTGATACACACACACACACACACACACACACACACTTTACTTATCGCAGTGATCTGTTTTAAGGCAAGGAGGCAAATTATTGATGAAAAAGTTGTGTTTTGTGACTTTTTAATTAAAGGGGTTGGCTGTAGTGAATTGGAGTGTCTCTTTATTCACGGTAACTGGATCGGCAGGTATGCATTTGGCAAGAGGCCGTTTGTAGGAAGCTAATTTAAAGTGGAAAGAAATCATTGTGAAAAATGAGGAAATCCTGCTGGAAAAAAAAAAAAAACGTGGCAGGATCACATCAAATAGGAGTGTTAGAGTAATTTACTATTCTAGGAAATTCAGCAGCTGGTTTATCTAAAGCATTCCTCTTTTTCATAAGCACTGGAACAAGGGCAGGAAATGGTTCGAAAAGCGTGTTGACATTCCTGTCACAGATTTCTGTAAACATTTAATAGCAGAAAACGAATTTTAGAAACTCATTGCTTAGCCATGTCAGGGATTCTTTAATGAGATAATGCATATATTTCTAGTTTTTGTTACTTAGAAATGGCTCTAGAATGAAGAATTCAATTGAAGAGGAGACAAAATTATGAATATTTATTTGTTTCTAAGAATAAGTTGATCATCACATACATGGCTTATCTCAAGAAGATGAGTATGCATCAAATTGTTAGTTTTTCAGATAGCTAACTTAACAAAGAGTTATCGGACTGTAATTAAAATATCTGTATAGCACAGGGAGCTCACTGTGGTGCTCTGTAATGACCTTGATGGGTGGGGTGGGTGTGGTGTGGGAGGCGAGTTCTAGATGGAAGGGATATATACACACATACAGCTGATTCACTTTGGTGTATAGCAGAAACTAACACATCGTAAAGCAGTTATACTTCAGTAAAAGGTTAAAGATAGGTACCTGAATAAAATAAATAAAATAACATGTATTTTTCCAGTAAAAAAATTTTAAACAGTATTAGGGAAAATAAGGTAGAAGAGATAAGAATGACTTAAGCAAGAAAATTAGAAATAAATTTGAATTACTTTTTACTAGTTCTCCAGATATTTGAATGACTTTTAATTATTGCCGTTATTTACTACAAAGCATTTAACCCTGTAGTTCCTCAATAATCATGAAGAATTCCAAATTAGTTCATATAAGTTTGATACACACACACACACACACACACACACACACTTTACTTATCGCAGTGATCTGTTTTAAGGCAAGGAGGCAAATTATTGATGAAAAAGTTGTGTTTTGTGACTTTTTAATTAAAGGGGTTGGCTGTAGTGAATTGGAGTGTCTCTTTATTCACGGTAACTGGATCGGCAGGTATGCATTTGGCAAGAGGCCGTTTGTAGGAAGCTAATTTAAAGTGGAAAGAAATCATTGTGAAAAATGAGGAAATCCTGCTGGAAAAAAAAAAAAAACGTGGCAGGATCACATCAAATAGGAGTGTTAGAGTAATTTACTATTCTAGGAAATTCAGCAGCTGGTTTATCTAAAGCATTCCTCTTTTTCATAAGCACTGGAACAAGGGCAGGAAATGGTTCGAAAAGCGTGTTGACATTCCTGTCACAGATTTCTGTAAACATTTAATAGCAGAAAACGAATTTTAGAAACTCATTGCTTAGCCATGTCAGGGATTCTTTAATGAGATAATGCATATATTTCTAGTTTTTGTTACTTAGAAATGGCTCTAGAATGAAGAACTTCAATTGGAATGAAGAGGAGACAAATTTCTGCTTATGTCATTCATAAAAAGTACACTGTGTTGAACTCAGCACTTAGAATTAGTTTTATTGAATAATGAAAATTGTAATTGTAGCTAAAATTGAAAAAATAATCCAGAGACCTAACATAAAGTAAAACATGTATAAGGTTTTATAAACCTACACTTAATTCTTCCAAATAAGAAGATAAAATGACTGGTATAAATAGTAGTTAAAATCCCAAAAGATATAGGAATTAGAATAGACAAAGGAAACGTATAATCACACAGTGTAAAAACATATATAGAGGAAACCTAGAAAAATATTTTAATGGAACTAATTACCTGTAAGTAGGATTATTATTACTTTAAAAAATCATCCCAAAGAGATTTAAATGTAATCTCTTTATTATTAAGTCCTCATAAAGAAAGAGATTACCCTTTGGGGGGCTAGAAGATGGGGAAAATGCAGAGATGTTTGTCAAAGTGTGAAATATTCAGTTGTAAGACTGAATATGTTCTGAGGATCTGGTGTACAACATTAGATAATATTGCATTGCTTATTTTGAATGCTAAGAGAGTAGATCTTAAATGTTTTCATCACACACACAAATACACACACACACAAACATTTCCTTTTTTCCATTTTCCATAGTGAAACAGAAAAATAAACTCTTTATTCCATTGAAAATATTACCTAAGTATTTAAAAACTATTTGCCCTTCTCATGGTTGACAGTAGAATCATATTTCTTAAAATATATATTACAGTAGTTAACAACTGAAACTGTATTTTTAACAGAAATCTATTTTCATTGAGACTTCTGCATTTTTCTTGTTCTAGGATCATTAAGAAGAAAAGCTTGGCAATGTATATATGTGTGTGTGTGTGTGTGTCAGTGTGTGTGTGTGTGTATATATATATACACAAATGTATATAGATAGATATAGATACGAAGATGCTTTTTTAAGTGATATAAATCTCTTGGTATAAGATTCTCCTTGATTCTAAACTTCGTTTGGGTTGGGAGGAACAAAATCAAATGCTGTGTACTTATTTTCTGTTGCCACTGTTAAAAAAACAAAACAACATCTTTGTGACTTGCACAGTAGAAAGATATTCTCTCACAGTTGTGGAAATCAGGATGCCGACAGGGTCTTACTCCCCCTGAATATTCTAATGGAGAATCTGTTCCCAGCTCTTTCAGCTTCTGGTTGGCTGCCTCGATTCCCCAGTTTGTGGCCACAGCACTCCTGTCTCTGTCTCAACTTCACATCACCTCCTCCTCTGTATGAGTCGAATCTCCCTTCGTTGTATTCTTAGACAAGTAATGCCCTTAGTGCCCACCTAAATGAGCCACAATAATCTCCCCATTTCAAGATCCTTAATTTAATCACATTTGCAAAGATTATTTTTCCAACGAAGGTAACATTTGCAGATTCCAGAGATTAGAGATTTCATCCTAATCCAGGGATTAAGATATCCCTGGGGGAGCCTTATTCATTTTGCTGAATGCTGCAACATGTAGGTTTCTTTTCTCTAGTAGCTTTACATCTGATACAGTTTAGGAATATATTGAGATATAGATGTTAACTAGAGTTCTCAGTAAACTAAACCTAATCAAAACTGTCATAAATGTAATAGTACAAGATGGAAAATATTTTGGGTGAAAATAAAATATCTTTGTACCCAAATTAGCTTTTTAACCTCAGATTTGTACTCTATTCTCAACTACTGAGATCATAACATAAAGCAGTCTGTTGTTCTGTGCCAATTAAATGCTGTGGAAATCAAGTATTAAATGTTTAGTGAAAAATGATTTACTTTAGCCTAAATGTTTCTTTACAAGAAACCTGACCTAATGGTTTGCTTAAATGTCTAAATTCCTAAAAAGAATTTCTTGCTTAAATGTTCCTCATGATGTGTACTGGAAGCAGATTGGAATACTTGCAATTAGGCATTTTTTAATTTTCATGGGCTTCCCCAGTGGTTCAGTGGTAAAGAATCTGCCTGCAACTCAGGAGACATGGGAGACCTGAGTTCAAGCCTTGGGTCAGAAAGTGGAGAAGTAAATAGTAGCCCACTCCAGTATTCTTGCCTGGAGAATTCCATGGACAGAGGAGCCTGGCAGGCTATAGTCCATGGGGTCACAATGAGTCAGACACAAACTGAGCACACGTGCACAACAAAAATGTCCACAATCAGATGAATAACACTATTGTGATAACCTTGCTCATATTCAGGCAATTTATTAAGAAAATTGAATAAGATAATAGGCTCTGATTTGGCTTTGTTTTATAGCATGTCCAGCTAAGAAAATGATATACCTTAAAATGTCATGTGGGCAAAACATTGTTTGCATTTCAAGCATCTTGAAATTTGATTCAGTTGAACATCCCCAAGAGCACACCAAGCTATAGTTATTAATGTGAATCCGGAGATTATGTCATCATGTCTGTTATTATGTTAATCAGTTTAAGTGAATTACAGATGTCCAGCAAGACATTACTCACTTTGCTATGCATTCCACTAACAATTTATCACGGTAATAAGAGGTAGAAAAGACAGATTAGTTCCGTAAATGGCCGCAGTTGTACCTGCTAATGGAAAGGGAGGCTGGAACTGTTAAAAACACATTATATCCTTTGTGTCAGTGTTGTTCATCTTTACTTAGATGCCTCATTACAGTTCCCTTTGTTTCAGGTTCTTCTGTTTATTACCTTTGAGGAATTCTATGGATCCAGGTTAATTATTTTACTTTTCATTCTAAATTGCAATCAAATAGGTATGCATGCATGCTCAGTCACTTCAGTGTTGTCTGACTCTTTGCCCACCAGGCTCCTCTGTCCGTGAGATTCCCCAGGCAAAAATACTGGAGTGAGTTGCCATGACCTCCTCCAGGGGATCTTCCCAATCCAGGGATCAAACTCACATCTCCTACATTGTAGGTGAGTTGTGTACTCACTGAGCCATCAGGGAAGCCCCACCGTCACATAGGATGGGTTATTAATTCCCTTTGAGACATGAAGATTTCTCCTAGGAATATAGATTGGAAGAGAACTTTGAGGAAATTTCCTTGCTTTCTTTCAGGGCAAGTGTTTGCAGTACAGTGTTGAGTTTTAAGCTCATCAGCACCGCCAGGCTCCCAGCCTTGGAGAATTCCATGGACAGAGGAGCCTGGCAGGCTATAGTCCATGGGGTCACAATGAGTCAGACACAAACTGAGCACACGTGCACAACAAAATGTCCACAATCAGATGAATAACACTATTGTGATAACCTTGCTCATATTCAGGCAATTTATTAAGAAAATTGAATAAGATAATAGGCTCTGATTTGGCTTTGTTTTATAGCATGTCCAGCTAAGAAAATGATATACCTTAAAATGTCATGTGGGCAAAACATTGTTTGCATTTCAAGCATCTTGAAATTTGATTCAGTTGAACATCCCCAAGAGCACACCAAGCTATAGTTATTAATGTGAATCCGGAGATTATGTCATCATGTCTGTTATTATGTTAATCAGTTTAAGTGAATTACAGATGTCCAGCAAGACATTACTCACTTTGCTATGCATTCCACTAACAATTTATCACGGTAATAAGAGGTAGAAAAGACAGATTAGTTCCGTAAATGGCCGCAGTTGTACCTGCTAATGGAAAGGGAGGCTGGAACTGTTAAAAACACATTATATCCTTTGTGTCAGTGTTGTTCATCTTTACTTAGATGCCTCATTACAGTTCCCTTTGTTTCAGGTTCTTCTGTTTATTACCTTTGAGGAATTCTATGGATCCAGGTTAATTATTTTACTTTTCATTCTAAATTGCAATCAAATAGGTATGCATGCATGCTCAGTCACTTCAGTGTTGTCTGACTCTTTGCCCACCAGGCTCCTCTGTCCGTGAGATTCCCCAGGCAAAAATACTGGAGTGAGTTGCCATGACCTCCTCCAGGGGATCTTCCCAATCCAGGGATCAAACTCACATCTCCTACATTGTAGGTGAGTTGTGTACTCACTGAGCCATCAGGGAAGCCCCACCGTCACATAGGATGGGTTATTAATTCCCTTTGAGACATGAAGATTTCTCCTAGGAATATAGATTGGAAGAGAACTTTGAGGAAATTTCCTTGCTTTCTTTCAGGGCAAGTGTTTGCAGTACAGTGTTGAGTTTTAAGCTCATCAGCACCGCCAGGCTCCCAGCCTTGTAGAACAGTAGTTTCACTGGCAGAAGATAAAGGGTTACCCACCAAGTACAACTTTCTCCAGGTAAACAAATATGATTGCTGGTGGATCAGATAGTAAAGAATCTGCCTGAAGTGGGGAAGACCTGGGTTCAATCCATGGGTCGGGAAGATCCCCTGGAGAAGGGAGTGGGGATCTGTTCCAGTATTCTTGGCTGGGAAACTCTAGACAGAGGAGCCTGGTGGGCTACGGGCCATAGAATTGTAAAGAATCAGACACGACTAAATGAGAGCACAGCGCAAGTTATCTATGACCTCATTAAAACTGATAAGCTCTCTTTATATACATGCTAATTTTTAAAAAATAATTATTTATAATAGGGTCAAGATTTTCATTTTCTCTATAATACAGATACACGTATAAAATTATTTTCCTATATGTTAACTCTCTGCTGCCAATTAAGACACTCAGAATTTATTCTTGAAGCAATAATTTAAACAGTGCCTCCAGGACTGCTCATACTCTGATAGAAATGATCATCCTCACCTCCCCCACCACAGGTGAAGATGGCTTCTGTGGGTGGAGGTGAGAGCGTGGCTTCCATTATTTCATGGAGAATATCCGGGAGATCCTGGGCACCAGGACATTTTGGCTGTCATCTCCTGTGTGTTCCAGAATGCTGACCCCATTGCCTCTGCCTCACTTGACCTCAGTTGCATTTAAGAATGGGTCAGATGCATGCTCAGTCACTTCAGTGTTGTCTGACTCTTTGCCCACCAGGCTCCTCTGTCCGTGAGATTCCCCAGGCAAAAATACTGGAGTGAGTTGCCATGACCTCCTCCAGGGGATCTTCCCAATCCAGGGATCAAACTCACATCTCCTACATTGTAGGTGAGTTGTGTACTCACTGAGCCATCAGGGAAGCCCCACCGTCACATAGGATGGGTTATTAATTCCCTTTGAGACATGAAGATTTCTCCTAGGAATATAGATTGGAAGAGAACTTTGAGGAAATTTCCTTGCTTTCTTTCAGGGCAAGTGTTTGCAGTACAGTGTTGAGTTTTAAGCTCATCAGCACCGCCAGGCTCCCAGCCTTGTAGAACAGTAGTTTCACTGGCAGAAGATAAAGGGTTACCCACCAAGTACAACTTTCTCCAGGTAAACAAATATGATTGCTGGTGGATCAGATAGTAAAGAATCTGCCTGAAGTGGGGAAGACCTGGGTTCAATCCATGGGTCGGGAAGATCCCCTGGAGAAGGGAGTGGGGATCTGTTCCAGTATTCTTGGCTGGGAAACTCTAGACAGAGGAGCCTGGTGGGCTACGGGCCATAGAATTGTAAAGAATCAGACACGACTAAATGAGAGCACAGCGCAAGTTATCTATGACCTCATTAAAACTGATAAGCTCTCTTTATATACATGCAAATTTTTAAAAAATAATTATTTATAATAGGGTCAAGATTTTCATTTTCTCTATAATACAGATACACGTATAAAATTATTTTCCTATATGTTAACTCTCTGCTGCCAATTAAGACACTCAGAATTTATTCTTGAAGCAATAATTTAAACAGTGCCTCCAGGACTGCTCATACTCTGATAGAAATGATCATCCTCAAGCCACCTCCCCCCCCACCACAGGTGAAGATGGCTTCTGTGGGTGGAGGTGAGAGCGTGGCTTCCATTATTTCATGGAGAATATCAGGGAGATCCTGGGCACCAGGACATTTTGGCTGTCATCTCCTGTGTGTTCCAGAATGCTGACCCCATTGCCTCTGCCTCACTTGACCTCAGTTGCATTTAAGAATGCAACATGGACAAGTGGAAACACAGAGGCTGGTTTGTTCTTGCACAGAGTTGGTGACTTTCCCTGGCTTATTCCCCCAGTCTTTGGTATCTGCTCATGGGTTCTCTCTAGGCCCTCATGGGGTCTTCAGTTTATCTCACTGGGCTCCAACCTGACTGTCAGTCTGCAGCCCCTTCTTCCTTCTCTTGTAAACTGCTCTGGCTAGTTGGCAGGAAGCCTTTTAGCAACTTCTGAGTCCATCTCCACCTGACATGAACATAGGGAGGCCAGGAAACAGAGCTCGTGTGGTCACCCCTGCTCAGCCATGCCAGGCAGCCAGTTTCGCTTTCACATGGCTCTACCTCAGGCTTGTGTGGGCAGCCTCTTTCCTGAGTCCAAGGTGGGGACCTGAGACAAAAGGCCTGCTGTGCATGTTTCATTCATTCTCTCTTCTTTAACACCTTCCCACGCCACGGATAGTGAGGCGATAAGGGCAAGAGGAGAGCACATGCCTCATATCTGCGGCCCCCTCCCTTCTTCGCTCCTCTTTCCTTACCCTCCCGGCTTATTCTCCTGCTCCCCAGGACTCACAGGAGGACAGCTTTTCCTAGATCAGATGCTTCTTCTGGGAACAAGCCCAAGAATTAACCCCAGAAAGAGAGAATAGGGACATAGTCTCTACTCAGTGGGGTGTCTCCAGTTCAAATCCCTTTGCTTCGCTCTTGAGAAATAAAAAAAGAGTAACTGAAATTTTGCAAGACTTTTCTCTATGTGTCCTGCCTGGCTCTCATGTCTTCTGCTAAAGACGATCAGTTTCTTTCCATTTTGTGTCCAGAAAAGGAAAGGGTGCATGGAAACATAAAGGAGAAAAAGTAGAATAAGTTGGACTGAAATTATAATCGTATTGCCTCTAGTATTTGTAAACATGATTCATTTGCATACCTATTGGTATAAATACAGTAGTCTTGCTGTTTGTTAGTTACATGACAATAACAAAGTTGCTTCACTCTGTAAGCTTCAAATTGCTCTAAGTTGTGAATAGAAAAGTACATAAATCATAGGATTGTTTTGTGTGTGTGTGTGTGTGTGTGTGTGTGTGCGCGCTGATTTTATTTTATTTGTTTATTTATTTTTTGTGGGGGGGGGGTGGGAAGGGAGGGGGGCAGGCGGGTCATTTCTATTGGTCTTTCATTTATCTGTTTTCATCCATCTTTATTCTTCGGCCTGTGTGGGCCTCCCATCGCAGTGGCCTCTCTCCTTGCAGAGCACCGGCTCTGGGCACATGCGCTCCAGAGCTCCAGCTCGGTAATTGGACACATCAGTCTAGCCGTTCTGCGGCACGTGGGATCTTCCCAGGCCAGGGATCGAACCAGCACCCCCTTGCACTGCAAGGCGGTGTCCTTATCCACTGGACCACCAGGGGAAGCCCTAGGACAATAGATTTTAAAGAAGTATTCCTCATATTTATTAGTGCTCATCCCTTAGAATTATCTGATTAAATCAGAACAGAAGGTAGTAGTGGTTGCTCTCTGTGTTCAGTAGCCTTAACATTTATTTTCTAAGCAGGAAGGGTATTTCTTGCACTTCTGATTTACCAGAGTCGTCAGTCTCTCAGAATGCAGAGAACTCCCAAGATTTAGGAAAACCCAGGACACCAAAATAACTCCTATTATTTTTATTCCTAATATCTTACAAGAATCTTGAAGGAGGAACCAGAGTATATTTTGGCTTAAGTGTGACTTGATTTAGTTGCATCTCACCACATCTCGTTTTCTAGAGAAAGATTTAGAACACTTTTGAGAGTAAGGATCTGCTTGACATCATTCATACCCAGGACACAGAGGCAATTCTGGTCCTGATTTAGGACTCTGTCACCAGAGATAACAGAAAAGTAGGAGTAGGAAATGGCAACCTACTCCAGTATTCTTACCTGGAGAATCCCATGGACAGAGGAGCCCAGTGGGCTACAGTCCCTCTGTCCATGGGATCGCAAAGAGTCAGACACAATTGAGCAACTGAGTACACACACACACACACGTTTTTCATGACAATAAAGAGACCCACAGCTCTTCTCTCTGCCTCTTGGGAAAATACACATTGTGCGCATAAACATGCACTAGCCCAGGCCTTCTTGGTAAAGATTAAACGCATAGAGATTTTACCTTTAAAGCTTGATTACTTACTTCTCCATATAAATATTACCAAAAATAGTTTTTAAAAAGATCAAAAACCATTTAGAATTAAAGACCAGTTGAGGTCTTTAAGTTGAAAGCAAAATACTAGAAAGTTCATCTGCTTGTGATTGCTCCTTTGAAATATGTAAAGGAGGGGCTTCCCTGCTGGTCCAGTGGATAAAGAGTCCACCTCGCAATGCAAGAGGCACCAGTTCCCCGGCCCAGGAAGATCCCATGTGCTGCTAAGTGGCTGGGCCGGTGTGTCCAATTACACGCCAGCACTCTGGAATGAGGCTGCTGCAATGGGAGGCCCACACATGTCAAAAAATAAAGATGGATGAAAGATAAATAAATAAAAATATATGGCAAAGAGGGCATCTAAAAAAAATATGTAAAGGAGTAGGCATTATTCTCTTACAAGCTTTTCTCCCTCCCTCCCTCCTTTCCTTCCTTCCGTCCTCTTTTCTGTCTTTCTTTTGGTGTGCATTTCATTGGTGATAAATTCTTTTATATTTCTTCAAATACATTTTGAAAAGCATAAAGGAGAACAAGCTGGTCAGAGATAATTCACAGTAGATAAAATTTTCCTGAGATGAGACTGACTGGCTTGGTTGAGATTGACACATGAGCATCTCCTGCACGGATGCCAAATGGCATGAGTTCTTACCACACGTGCATCATCCCCTGCCCTGCCTCAGCGTCACAGCATGATCACTTATATAAATCCTTACGACTCTTGAAAACATACACATGTTTCAGAATAATGATGACTTCAAGTATGCACTGCTTCCTAATTATGCACTGCTGCCTATTCCATTGTAAAATTCTGCATAAAATCAGTTACTTTTGAATGTAACATTCTAAATTTTTTCCTCATCTTACTTTCTGTCAGATTTGTGTGTTGGTTGCTGTTTCAGATATGCCCACACCATACATTATCTTGAAGGAGACAAGTCCTGTTTGCAGCATCCACATTTACTCTCTTGTTTGCTTTCCCTTAAAGTGACCATCTCAGGCATTCTGATCCCTTGTGAGAGTCATTAGTCTTCTTACAAAACCCTCTTCCTGAAGGAAATGACAGACTTATTAGTGTCAAGACGTTAATATCTGAGAGGGCGTATTATGTCATTCTTCCCAAGGGGATGTGCCTTTTTGTAATAGTCAATGTTGTAAGCCTGAGGAACAGAACGCTAACGATTAGATCTTAAATGCCTACAGTGGCCCAAGAAATTGAAATATTTTTTCTAAGATGTAGGCTCCTGAGTACCCCTAAAGACATATCAAACAGATGATTATCTTTATGAAAGGCCAGCTAGATCTTTTGGTAACTTCCATTTATTTACAGCCCCATCTATGTGTGCAGTTATAGTAAATATATTCATGAATATGTGTCTTATGGCTTCGCAGTTTCTTGTACAAGAAAAGTGTATGTTTAATATTTTAAAATTATTAAATTTCCTATTTTATATTTACCAGAAATATTTACTAAATGTTACAAAGATCTTTTCTCCCTCCCTCCCTCCTTTCCTTCCTTCCGTCCTCTTTTCTGTCTTTCTTTTGGTGTGCATTTCATTGGTGATAAATTCTTTTATATTTCTTCAAATACATTTTGAAAAGCATAAAGGAGAACAAGCTGGTCAGAGATAATTCACAGTAGATAAAATTTTCCTGAGATGAGACTGACTGGCTTGGTTGAGATTGACACATGAGCATCTCCTGCACGGATGCCAAATGGCATGAGTTCTTACCACACGTGCATCATCCCCTGCCCTGCCTCAGCGTCACAGCATGATCACTTATATAAATCCTTACGACTCTTGAAAACATACACATGTTTCAGAATAATGATGACTTCAAGTATGCACTGCTTCCTAATTATGCACTGCTGCCTATTCCATTGTAAAATTCTGCATAAAATCAGTTACTTTTGAATGTAACATTCTAAATTTTTTCCTCATCTTACTTTCTGTCAGATTTGTGTGTTGGTTGCTGTTTCAGATATGCCCACACCATACATTATCTTGAAGGAGACAAGTCCTGTTTGCAGCATCCACATTTACTCTCTTGTTTGCTTTCCCTTAAAGTGACCATCTCAGGCATTCTGATCCCTTGTGAGAGTCATTAGTCTTCTTACAAAACCCTCTTCCTGAAGGAAATGACAGACTTATTAGTGTCAAGACGTTAATATCTGAGAGGGCGTATTATGTCATTCTTCCCAAGGGGATGTGCCTTTTTGTAATAGTCAATGTTGTAAGCCTGAGGAACAGAACGCTAACGATTAGATCTTAAATGCCTACAGTGGCCCAAGAAATTGAAATATTTTTTCTAAGATGTAGGCTCCTGAGTACCCCTAAAGACATATCAAACAGATGATTATCTTTATGAAAGGCCAGCTAGATCTTTTGGTAACTTCCATTTATTTACAGCCCCATCTATGTGTGCAGTTATAGTAAATATATTCATGAATATGTGTCTTATGGCTTCGCAGTTTCTTGTACAAGAAAAGTGTATGTTTAATATTTTAAAATTATTAAATTTCCTATTTTATATTTACCAGAAATATTTACTAAATGTTACAAAGATATATATATCTCAGTGATAGCACTTTGTTCAAGAAGATTATTAACAAGTTGATTAGGTATTCATTGATATTATTTAGCTTTGGAAAACTGGACATTTTCCAAAAATCAAATTTATCAATAAAGGTCAAAATTTACTATCAGGGTCAGCATTCAAAATATCAGACTGCAGAATCTGAAGCATATTCCAAAAGATGCACAGGTATCATATTTTAATTAGTGATGTTTTCTTTGTCATTAGTATATAAATCTTCCATGACTATTTTGAAGACGATCTTATTGCAATGAGTGAGAGTCACTCAGTCGTGTCTATTTATGACCCCATATAACCTGCCCTGTAGACTGTAGCCTGCCAGGGTCTTTTGTCCATGGAATCCTCCAGGCAAGAATACTGAAGTGGATTGCCATTTCCTTCTCCAGATCTTATTGCAGGGAGGAAGCCAGTTCTGACCTCATGATTACACTGTTCCTTTGATTTGTTTTTTATTGCTTTTGTTATTATAATCATACAGAACGGTTGGCTTTCGAGAATCCTGCCCCTCTGCCTGACTGTTAAAGTACCTTTGTTCTGAACCCTGTCCACCAGTGGATGACAGGAAGGGAGAAATTAACACATTCTCTGCCTGAGGCTCGTCATTCTAGGAGGTATTTGCAAGATTAAAGGCCTTTTTCCTTTGCTTCCTCACCTCCCCCCATCTCTGATCTATAAAAAAACCTGGCATCCAGACCCCATAAGATGGTTATTTTGAGGTGCTAGCCTGCCATCTCCCTGTCAACTGCTTTCCAAATAAAGTTGTTTACCATGTCTTAACACCTCATCTCTTGGGTTTATTGGGCTGTCGTTTGGCGAGCAGAGAAAGCTTGAACTGGGTAACAATCTGACTTACTAGAATGTGAATATTGGAGTGTATTAGATTTTATAAAATGAATATGATTATCTTGGGTTGAGATCTTTATTAAATACTTTCTTTTCAGTGTTTCCTAAGTCTAGATGAATATAAAAATCATCTGAAAAGCATTTTATACCAGGACTCCACTCAGTTCGCTGACCCAGCATCTCCAAGTCTCCAACCGAGAATGCATAGCTGTGATTGGCTTCCCCAAGCGCTTCCTCTATTGCCAGGTCATCATCTTTTCATGGACCACTGGGATTCATTGATCTCTGTGGTTCTAGCTCAGAAAACTTGGAACAACTGGAGTTTCTCTTCTCCCTTCTATTAACTAACAAAAGCCTATTGACTTTATATTTCAAATATGTCATTGTCCAGCTTTTACATTTATTAACATAAATGTCTTACTATTTCTCTCAAATAAAGGAATTAGATTCTCTTCTGACCTAATTTTAGCATTTATTAAATAGATGATGAATTAACAATGAAGGGAATGAATGAAAACCCTTGTTACGTGCTTTTCTGACCCCAGTTTTATTATATTCCACATTTCCGTGAGTTACCAATCTACCAACACTACCAAAGAAACAATGAAGTTAGTGTGACATATACTGATTCTAGTAAATCCATACTGGTTCTTAGGGATTCCCAGTCTCTCTTCATGATGCCCATTGCTATACTAATCTATCACAGAATCATTTCTGGAATATTAAACATTAATTTCAATATTTGCAAATGGCATTGCATTTAGAAATTAGAGTAGCATAGGCCCTTTTCCAGAATTGTAGGAACTCTTATTTTGTATATTGTTTTAAAGATCTCAGGTAACAAATAAGTCTTCTTACTTATGGATTCTTTCAGTACCCATAAAGGCATTTTCCCTGAGGCCAGCATACTGGAGTTCACTTAGAACAGCCCTGTAACCCCTCCATTCATGTCATGGTGTTTAGATTTACACCTTAGCAGTTTTCATATGCACTTAGAAGCTCATTCACCTTGACAGAGGAGACCAAATAATGTATGAAGAGTTGAAGAGTTTTTAATTTCTCTTTCACTTCTTCATCCAAAAGCAACTTCATTGCCCCAAGGCAGTAAATGTGAGCTTTCTTTCTCCTACAATAACCTCTTTTGCCTGTAATATTGTTGTTCACTTAATGTGAATTTTATAAGTGGTGTTATTTATTCTTAATAAGAGATACTTTCTTTTCAGTGTTTCCTAAGTCTAGATGAATATAAAAATCATCTGAAAAGCATTTTATACCAGGACTCCACTCAGTTCGCTGACCCAGCATCTCCAAGTCTCCAACCGAGAATGCATAGCTGTGATTGGCTTCCCCAAGCGCTTCCTCTATTGCCAGGTCATCATCTTTTCATGGACCACTGGGATTCATTGATCTCTGTGGTTCTAGCTCAGAAAACTTGGAACAACTGGAGTTTCTCTTCTCCCTTCTATTAACTAACAAAAGCCTATTGACTTTATATTTCAAATATGTCATTGTCCAGCTTTTACATTTATTAACATAAATGTCTTACTATTTCTCTCAAATAAAGGAATTAGATTCTCTTCTGACCTAATTTTAGCATTTATTAAATAGATGATGAATTAACAATGAAGGGAATGAATGAAAACCCTTGTTACGTGCTTTTCTGACCCCAGTTTTATTATATTCCACATTTCCGTGAGTTACCAATCTACCAACACTACCAAAGAAACAATGAAGTTAGTGTGACATATACTGATTCTAGTAAATCCATACTGGTTCTTAGGGATTCCCAGTCTCTCTTCATGATGCCCATTGCTATACTAATCTATCACAGAATCATTTCTGGAATATTAAACATTAATTTCAATATTTGCAAATGGCATTGCATTTAGAAATTAGAGTAGCATAGGCCCTTTTCCAGAATTGTAGGAACTCTTATTTTGTATATTGTTTTAAAGATCTCAGGTAACAAATAAGTCTTCTTACTTATGGATTCTTTCAGTACCCATAAAGGCATTTTCCCTGAGGCCAGCATACTGGAGTTCACTTAGAACAGCCCTGTAACCCCTCCATTCATGTCATGGTGTTTAGATTTACACCTTAGCAGTTTTCATATGCACTTAGAAGCTCATTCACCTTGACAGAGGAGACCAAATAATGTATGAAGAGTTGAAGAGTTTTTAATTTCTCTTTCACTTCTTCATCCAAAAGCAACTTCATTGCCCCAAGGCAGTAAATGTGAGCTTTCTTTCTCCTACAATAACCTCTTTTGCCTGTAATATTGTTGTTCACTTAATGTGAATTTTATAAGTGGTGTTATTTATTCTTAATAAGAGTTAATTCTTCGTACTCACTCCATGTCAGGCATCTTGGCCATAAGTATTTTGTATACCTACGTCAACTTAACTGATTAATCTTCACTAAAACCCTGTGAGGGAGGCACTATTTTTATCACCACTTCACAGAGGAGAAAACCAGGGCACAAAGAAGTAATCTGCCCAGGGCCCTACCACTTGAAGATATGTGAGTTGAAACTTGAGTTTAAGTAGTCTGGCTGCAAACATTAGCTGTGCCAGCCTGTCCCTTTACTTAGCTCTCTTCTTTTCAGTAGCATTTTTCCATATACTTCATTCCTAGCTTAATACTATATGAATTCACACCTACATTGATTCTCTTAGTTACCTACCCCTACCCCTTCTTCTATCACTAAGAGAATTTTTTCCCCCTATATTTTCCCAAGTCTCTCAGAACCAGACTATGTGGAAGACACACAGGTGCACACACAGACACATGAACACATGCATCATAAGTTGAAAGGAGACTGATTAAACATACTTGAGTATTATGATCAGTTTCCACATTTTCTTTTTTTAGCCAAATTATTAGTATACTATTATCAAACAAGAAAAAAAACTAAAATCCCTCCATGCTGTTCACATGCTTCAACTATTTATATAATCTTCTATTTTGGCAGATAGTTTAGCAACTGTTTATGCTTGTTAAAAAGTCACTGTTATTCTCCCTCAACAGAAGAAAAAACTGTTAAGTGATCAATTTGTGGTCTTCAAGAATTTAACAAAAAGGATAATACAATTGAATATTTCTGCTCTGACTTACAAACCTAGTGTCAAAATAGTCATGCACTGTATGTATATATTAGTTATATACATATTAGTTATATTCAGTCATATACATGAATCATTAAGAAATGTGATTTTTAGGGCTTTCCTGATGGTCCAGTGGGTAAAGAGTCCTCCTTGCAGTGCAAGAGGCGCCAGTTGGATCCCTGGCCCGGGAAGATCCCACGTGCGGCAGAGCAGCTAGATGGGTGTGTCCAATTACAAGCCAACACTCTGAGGCACTTGTGCCCAGAGCCAGTGTTCTGCAATGAGAGAGGCCACTGCAGTGGGAGGACCACAAAGGCCAAAGAACAAAGATGGATGAAAATAGATAAATAAAAAACCAATTAAAAAGAGGCCAAAAAAAAAAGTGATTTTTTTACATGCAGATGTTGGCAGCGAAAATTCTCCTTCTGACGGTTTTTCCGGTGAGTACATCTCCTCACTGTTCGCAGCAGGGAATTCCTTATGTCTTGGACATTTGGCTACCCACATGTTGCTTATCGGGTCTTACTCATAGCATTTGACAGACCCAGGGACACAGCCCTTTCCAGACCTCAAGACACTCCAGTGTTGCATTTTGTTCCCATTTTTTGAGTGTTTTCAAGACAGCCCTTGATGTTCATTTTAATTTAGGGTTTCTTGACAGGAAGTTAGTATGTGAGCCATACAGTCTGCCCTTATGGTGCAGACGGTAAAGAATCCACCTATAATGCAGGAGATGCAGGTTCCATCCATGGGTTAAGAAGGTTCCCCTGGAGAAGGGAATGGAAACGCACTCAAGTATTCTTGACTGGAGAATTCCATGGATAGAGGAACCTGGAGGTAGGCTATAGTTCATGTGGCCACAGAGAGTTGAACATGAATGAGTGACGACATGAAGGAGGAAGAGGAATATATTATAAGAAATCTTGTTTAAATTTGAAAGCATCCTTATGAAGTAGTTACTGTTACTCTTCTCTTTTGGGTAGAATAAAATAAAAACATAGATGATGAGAAATTCTTTAAGGTCACACAGCTATTAAGCGGCAAAGCTGAAATTCAGATCCAGGCCTGTCTAGTACCAGCACTCTCTCTTCTTAGGGGGGCTGCTGCTGAAACTTGCCTGTGTCTGTGGGTGCATGCCTGTGTGTAAAATGGTTGCAAAGTTTCTTAGGGATTTGCAAAGCCAAACTTCCTGTGCTTATCACCTCTGGGTACTGAGATGATTAAGGCCCAATCAGAGTGACAGTTTACCATGGTTCACTGGGTTGGTAGGCGACTAGCACTGTACAAATGTCTTGGCTGTATTGTTTCATTTAATGCTCATAGTAATCCTTAAAGGTAGGTAATGCCCCCATTTGATAGATGATGAAACTGAGATTTAGACAAGCAGGATGTCATTTAGCAAGTAAACAGAAAAGCCAAGGTGTGAACCTAGGTTGGCTGACTCCAAAACGTATGTGTCTAACCACTTATCATTCTGAAGAAAAGTTAGAAAGTTTCTCATGCTTTCAACTATGTACGGAGCCAAGAAACTAAGTTCTTCATCATTTGTGATATCTTTCTTTTTATCCTTTTTCATCCCTGCTATAGTGTTGTGACAATAATATAAAGAATTCATTTAAGTATCTTGTAGAATGTTTTTAACATACTTTGCAGATACATCTCATTTAAATAACTAAAACTTTGAATTTCTGCTAAGAGGGCACAGTGGCACTAAATTGTGTGCTGAGTAAAACCATGATTTGTGTACTAGGAGCTTAGGATACTGCTGGTTAAGGCAAACTGTGCCAACCTGCTAACCTCTGTGAGTTTTCTCCCTGTGCTCTTATTAACTTGACAACATCAAACCAAGGAGGACTCAGACTGCACCATAGAATGAGAAAATTTACAGACTGACTTTGTATGCTAAAAGCATTTATTTCTAATCTATATTATCATCTCACTGAAAAAAAAAAAAAAACAACTGAGTCACTGTATAAAGTATGTATGCCTGAGGTACTCACCTTTTGAATGTTATTTTATCAGCACCGCATTTTCTTACCTGTAGAAAAATTGTTCACTCAAGTGATAATTTCTCTGAAGACATGGTCTTGCCAAGACCCACATGCAGGCTGGTTTCAGTTGCCAGTCATGTTCCTATGACTTTCAAGTAATTTGCCTGGTTAGCAGGGATCCACTGAGCTCCAGAATGATACATCCTACATATTGTTGCATATCTCTCTTGTGTGCTTCAGGCATCTGAAACAAAGCACATTGTTTTCTCCCATTCCTCCAAAGCCATTTCTCATCCAATGTCCCTATCTTCTCTCAGCTGAGTTATTGAAATGGCATCACAGCCTGTCCCTTAACTGATCTACCCTCTCTAGAATCCATTGTTTACACAACTAGTGTGAATTTTCCCAAATCACACAGGTTCTTGCTAATGGGATTAAGCTTAAACTGTGTGTTCACACAGAACTCTTCAGTGTCCTCCACGGCAATCAACTCCAATGGCTTTAACTTGCAAGATAAGCCATTCTCCGTTTCCCCTGCTGCCCTCCTGCCAGTCAGCAAGTCTCTTGGACTTTTAGATGAGAGTTAAACTCATACCCATGTGTTCTTATGAGCTGGCTCACTGCTCTGGCTAACATCTTCTCTGACACCCATTAACTGAAGCTCTGCTTACTGTGAACCAGATGAATTTCCCATACCACCACTCACCACACCACAGTAGTGATGGTTTAGTATCTGTTTTCCTTGGGAGGTTGAAATTCTGTGAAGGCAGGTCGTATGTATGAATGAACCATATGGGAAGTCAGTATGTTAATAATTATTCGTGTACTTCTTATTAAATATGCATATGTGTTTATAGCTTAATTATAAATAACACTGAGGATATCAAATATGGAAATAGATGTATCAGCAGTCTCAAAAATCTTTGTTTATTATTATATTTATTACTAAATGGTAGACACAAGAAAGAATGCATTAGTTTAATAAACATTTTGTAAGCACCTTTGCTATGCCTTGAAAATGTGCTGAATATAAGAGACATAAGGCACAGTCTATGTCTTTCAAGTCTTGAACAGTCTACTTGGGAAGATAGACACAGACACAAGGAACTTTGGTTAATTTAGGCCAATTTAGTGTAGAGGTACTAGGTCTCAGAATTTATTCTTACTGATGAATTACTTAGCTAGGAAATGCTTTGAAAGTAATTATGCTAATTTCGACTTGCTTTTTTTTCCCATTTTCTCCTCCCCAACACCCACTTTTCCAACCAGAAATGGAAGATTTAATTCTCTTCATTTGGCATCATGACAACATAAAGTCATCAGTGTAATCACCATAAGAGGACTTTGTTTTGTTTTTATCACCCTGCACATTTTTATTGTCAACATGGTTACTAATCATTCATTTTTATTTACTCTAGCTGGGAAAGCTTCACAGAAAGTCTCATGACTATTTAGGAAAAAATGCTTTAAATTATGGGTTCTCTCCTAGCCTGTTCACCAGTGAACACACCACAGACTCACACCTCATGACTGCATCAGATCAAACCTGAATAATAGAGAAGATCTGTTTATCTCCTTGCCCCAGGGTCCCCTTACCTCCTCAGCATCAGAATGTCATAGAAAGGCTGGGTAACACTCAAGTTCAATCATAATAACCATTCTCAGTGACTGAGTAAACAAATATGCAGATGATTTGTGTCTGTTCAAACTCTTGGGGTCTTGAGTTTTTGGGTTTTTTTTTCCCCTTTAGTTAAGTTTTATTTTATAATTTTGTCAGGCTGAATTCAAGTATTTTAGTGTATTTAAGAACACATGGAAGAAAAGAGAGATGGGATAATGGTAAACATAAAATAGACTAAAAATGCTATGACAGAAGTGATAATTCTTTGGGCACTGATGAGAGTAGCTAAAATCTTGGGTTGAGGATAGAGTCAAGGAGGGTTGGGATTAAGTCACATGAGTGCAACCTTCCACAAAGTACCAGGTATTTGTATGTTTTGCTCATGATCTTATTCAGGTTGCCAGTTTGAAATGCATGTTGGTTGTATGGCCGTCGTGCTGACCAGCGGTGTGTCCATTGTAGTCCTTCATACTCTTGAAGCTCATTAAGATCTCAAATTTTTATTGACTGACATATCCATATTATAATTATAAAGATCAATTAATTTTATGAATTTTGCACCAGGTTCTGGTCAGAGTGATTCAAATAGTCCCATGTGTTAATACTGTCAGAGGCAATAATTCTTCACAAAAGCAACAAAATTTAGAAAGGTACATTACTGATCACTTCAAGAAAGAATTAATAGATACAGCTTATGCATACTTTATGACCCATGTTCACATATAAAAAATATAGTCAAAGTCTTAGATGCTAAAAGGATGATAATCTGGAAATTCTATTTGAATAAAAGGATGGTTGCCTTTCCTCTTTTGGGATATCCAGACAAGTTATCTGGGAGGGAAAAAAAATTGGTGGTCAAGACCTTTATGAGAGTCAGCTAGCTGCCCAGGGGAAAAGGGTGTTTCAGTTTGGTGAGAGTGGAGAGAGATTTGAAACCGAAGTCAATAGGCAGAATTTTGGAGCAATTATGTCTAACATAATGAAGGAAAGTGACTCAGATTAGTAAAAGAACAGACATGTGAGGCTGTCATGGAATGAACCCCTAACCTATGATAGTTCAGACAAGTTTAAGGGAAACATCACTTCTGCTCACTTTGCCGTAAGAATCATCCCTCAGCCTTGCCCTAGATAGTTATCAGGAATAAATACAGAGCTACCTGGATCCAGAGCAGTTTGTGTCTAATGATCGCAGTTGAAGGTGCTAGAAATGCTTGGCAGGCATATCACTACCTTCTTTTTTAGGCTGAATCTAATGAAAGCCAATGAGATGTTGTATTTCAGTAAGGCCTTGTACTTTAAAAGAAGGAAGAAAGTACAAACTCTAAATGACCACATGAGGATTAACTTGGTTTGTAAACTGTGATAACCATCATGGATTGAATTTTGGGTGGCATGCAAGAAGAAGAAAAAGAACTAGATGTTAATGGACACTTGCTATTTCCTAGGCACTTTGCCCCCATTTTTGCAAAATATGGGACATTTATTCTATAATGACAGTTTTATGTATCATTTCTGTTTTAGAGATGAGAATTCTGTATCAGTCGAATAACCCTACTAGAATTCATCTAATCAATCATGATGCAAAGCCTGATCTGAGACATCAGTAGTCCATCTATCTCTACCCCCAGTACTGTCTTTCTCAGGAATATTTCTATCTACGACTATTTCTACCCCGAATATTATCTTTCCAAAGAATGTTTATATCTACCCTGTCCTTCCCGAGGAAGCAGACAACCCCAAGACCTCCGAAGTATGTGAATTAACATGTTAAAGATGTTTAGATTCTCTATGAGATCATATCTGAGGCCAGGCCAAGACAGTACGGACACAAAGTTACATAGGTGTTTTTTAGTCACTGCTTCTTAGTGGATTTTAGCTCAGGAATTGCACCGAGACCTATTAATATATTACTGTGGTTCATGCAGCCATAGAGGTCTTGATGTAACAACTGCAGAGGTGAGCTTGGACTGTGGCCTATTTTTTGCAGCATGGAAATTTCTCAAAGTAAATGTCATGGCTTTGGACACTCATGAATCAAAACACAGACAGAAATAAAGTTTTTGGTCCCTCTTAGAACAAAAACCAAAGACAAGAATGTAATTCCCTTCTCATTCTTCAACGTCTGAAGGAGGTTATTCTTAAATTCACCATTAATTTATTTGTATTCAGGTGTTCTTTGAGAAACATTTCAGTTCTTTTCATTATATATGTTCAGATGTTACAAAGCAGATATGTCACACACTTCCCATTTATTTCTGTGTGAAAATCATGACTTTGACATTCAGGTGGAAAGTGTGCTATGAAACTCCTTAAATTCTTTGAGTAAGTTAAAATTATTTTTTTTTACACTTTAAGCAATACTCCCTGAGCGACAGTTCTAAGCTTGGTAACTGAAAATTTGGGGTTCCTGTTTATTGCCTCTTCTGTTTAGATTCTGTCTGGCAGAAATGAAGAGGAAGGGTGAAGATTCCGCTTTATTTATGATGAATTCAGCTTTATTTAGGCTGATTATTGATACCTCTTAATTAGCAGGTGTTATAGGGTAAAGCTAGATTTAAAAGCACAGCTGATTGAAAAATCTGAGCTTCTCCTAAGTCCTCAGGGCAGTCCCTTGCCAGGCTTTTTTGAGAAAGCTGAGGGTGCCTCCCTTACCTGAGCCAGCAGAGGGTTGGCCTCAAGTCTACCTCACACATTCAGACCAGAGTCAGTAGGGTGACTCCTCTGGCTGCCCTTGGGTGAGCGGGCCCCATATGTTACCACTGGTGTTGAACAGAGCAGCCAGTTGGGTCCTGGGGCCATCCTGCTGATCTGTGATGCTCCCACAGGGACAGTGACCAGCAGCCGTTCCTCACCTGGGGAGTGAGCCCAGCCATCCATTATGTAAATGATAACACCCAGAGAGGCCAGTCTCTTACTGATCAGTTTACTGCAGCTCCTTTCCTTTTGATGAAAAATACGGTGGAAAAAGGGATATAAAGTTGAAATAGACTCTCCTCCTCCCCACCCCACTCCTACCCCCAAACATACACACCCACACCAGAAAAGACTTCCCTTCATTTACAGGCAGAGTAGGAATCTGGGGAACCAGAGAGTCACCCATGCAGTGGGAAAATTTGAAGCCAGCCGTGCAACTAAAGTTAGTGAAGTTGGCGAAATTGTTTAAATTACCTACAAACACTTACCAGTCTCTGTTTTATTTTTCTGTTTATCTGTCTGTCTCTCTGCCTTGCTTTTCCTATTTTCTCCATTTCTCTTACCCATAAATAGCAACAAGATCATGTCTCTAGGGCTTAATTCAACAATTAAAGCCAAGGTTACAAAAACACGTTTTGGCAAAGAGAAACATCTTCTCAGATTCAGATATAAAGAATTTTTCTCCTGTGCTAAGGAACAAAAGAACCTCCAAATTTTCTCAAATTCTGTGCATCTGAGAACCAGTATGGTTCTCTCACACATGCTAATTATACTTTTATTAGACTGGTGAACAGGCAATGCATTCCGATTTTCTTTTTTCTTTTATTTAAGTGTGAAGGTTTCTGAAATTTGTGTTTGAACATCCTATTAAACCCATCGATGAGCTTCACATCTTTGCTCTCTCAATTCAAATCATGTCTCGCAGGTGTTATAGGGTAAAGCTAGATTTAAAAGCACAGCTGATTGAAAAATCTGAGCTTCTCCTAAGTCCTCAGGGCAGTCCCTTGCCAGGCTTTTTTGAGAAAGCTGAGGGTGCCTCCCTTACCTGAGCCAGCAGAGGGTTGGCCTCAAGTCTACCTCACACATTCAGACCAGAGTCAGTAGGGTGACTCCTCTGGCTGCCCTTGGGTGAGCGGGCCCCATATGTTACCACTGGTGTTGAACAGAGCAGCCAGTTGGGTCCTGGGGCCATCCTGCTGATCTGTGATGCTCCCACAGGGACAGTGACCAGCAGCCGTTCCTCACCTGGGGAGTGAGCCCAGCCATCCATTATGTAAATGATAACACCCAGAGAGGCCAGTCTCTTACTGATCAGTTTACTGCAGCTCCTTTCCTTTTGATGAAAAATACGGTGGAAAAAGGGATATAAAGTTGAAATAGACTCTCCTCCTCCCCACCCCACTCCTACCCCCAAACATACACACCCACACCAGAAAAGACTTCCCTTCATTTACAGGCAGAGTAGGAATCTGGGGAACCAGAGAGTCACCCATGCAGTGGGAAAATTTGAAGCCAGCCGTGCAACTAAAGTTAGTGAAGTTGGCGAAATTGTTTAAATTACCTACAAACACTTACCAGTCTCTGTTTTATTTTTCTGTTTATCTGTCTGTCTCTCTGCCTTGCTTTTCCTATTTTCTCCATTTCTCTTACCCATAAATAGCAACAAGATCATGTCTCTAGGGCTTAATTCAACAATTAAAGCCAAGGTTACAAAAACACGTTTTGGCAAAGAGAAACATCTTCTCAGATTCAGATATAAAGAATTTTTCTCCTGTGCTAAGGAACAAAAGAACCTCCAAATTTTCTCAAATTCTGTGCATCTGAGAACCAGTATGGTTCTCTCACACATGCTAATTATACTTTTATTAGACTGGTGAACAGGCAATGCATTCCGATTTTCTTTTTTCTTTTATTTAAGTGTGAAGGTTTCTGAAATTTGTGTTTGAACATCCTATTAAACCCATCGATGAGCTTCACATCTTTGCTCTCTCAATTCAAATCATGTAGCATATTTTTAATTCTATGTGAATCCTGCAAAAAAACTTTTGAATACATTATGCCATTTTCTAATTTTAAACAAACTTGATTTAAGCATGTATGCAGATTGGTTCATTTGCTAGTTAGAATACCACCCCTGCAGCTTGCAGGGACTAGATGAGCCTGGGGACAAAATTTGTGAAACTGTAGTTTAGAATATTGATCAACCTTCATACTGTTCAATCTAGAAGTGCCTCTATACCACATGGAGGCATTATTTTTATTAATGACAAAGTACCCATCTCTAGAATTCATGGACCTCCTGTGCGTAGCACATTAAGTGGCATCTGGGAGAAATTTAACAAATAATTGCTGCCTGAAAAAGTGCTCCTTTATTCTGTGTGTGACTATAATCAAGCTCCCACTAGAAATGTTCAGTTGTCCTTTTCATTTACATCTTCAGATGTAATATTGCAGCAGTTGAGTGTACAATCAACCTGTGAATGAAAGATGATTTTGAAAATCTAAAATGGAGTTGAAAAACAGCATTGAGACAGTTTCAAAAAAGAAATACATATGTGTGTGTGTGTTTGTGTGTGTGTGTGTGTGTGTGTGTATCAAATGTCATGTGCCCTGGTATCCTACTTTGTGACAAAGGAACCAGAATGCCAGCAGGTCTGGGTGCATAAGTCTGAAAAAATCCTGTTCATAGTAGCATTTTACAATAACCTGCACAGTCATTAGATACGCAAAGCAGTGAAGGGAGTATGTGCACATGTATATGATGCTTCACTAGTCCCTAGAGCATTTTGTAGAAACAGAGTTGGTTTATAAATACAGCTTAGACCTCCAGACCTCCACGTATGACAAAAAAAGTAAAACTGTTACCTTGGTGAGTTATTGAAACATCATTATAAGTGAGAATTGAAAAGTAGATTAGCTTATGAATAGTCAATGTACTGATTACAATGAGAAACGAAATTTAAAATCTACTAAGTCACTCAACTGAGTGAAAATAGCCTCGTACATGTGTCGACATGTCCCTGCCAAAGATAATTCAAGGTACAAATGTAAGCACTGTTCATGGGGGCAAAAAATCATATGTCAGTTCATAAAAATTACTTAAAACTATGTATTCCTGACTTTGCATCTGAAGTATTGTACTTTGTCAATCTCCATTAAATGTATGACTTTAAAGACCATTTGGTTACAAATGTCATAAAATGCCTTACTGATAAAATAATGGGATCTTTTATTTTTATATGAAAACCCTCTTTTTATGTATCACTGCTTTTATTTAATTTTGGGGGGGGATAGGGGAGGGAGGAGGGCAGGCGGGCCACTTCTATTGGTCTTTCATTTATTCAGTTCCATCCATCTTTTTTCTTTGGCCCATGTGGGCCTCCCATTGCAGTGGCCTCTGTTTTTGCAGAGCACCGGCTCTGGGCGCATGCGCTCCAAAGCTCCAAAAATCTCTCATTTTAGATTTCTTTCTGAGACATATTGTAATGTTTGTATGTAAATGGTCTTGGACTAAAGTTATGGATGTAATGGATCCACAACATTCATGGCCATCTTCACAGACCACCCGGTCTGTCTGATTCTCTTAACTGCTCCCAGTGGGGCCTAGATGCTGGCCTTGCCCCTGTGGAGTTCTGTCCCTACCTGGAATATAATAGATGCTGGAGATTTCTTGATATGATGACTGAATCCCTTTTCCTAATACTTTCACCTTCAGGGCTCATAACCTGAGCTCATCCAGTGAGTTATTAAACCAACCATTAAAAATCTACTGAATGCCCTTCATATAACTGTGGATTTAAGGACTGATAAAGACTTTACAGTCTAACATGAAAAGAGAACAAATAGGAGAAGATGAGCAACAGGTCCTACCAGTACAATGATCTACATACAAAACAAGATGCCCGTGAGACACTAAGAAAGTTTGGCTACTTTCCCTTGAGGCAGGGATATAACTTTACTTAAAGGACTATGTTTTAACCCTTTTTAAATAAGATGAAACTTTATAATTGAAAAAAAGTCCTTGATAATGAAAAAAATGTAGAGACTGAAAAATATCCCTGTATCTATTCTAGCCTCTCTGATTTTCCCATTAGGAAAATTCTTTGGACCCAAATTCTTTTTTTTTTTTTTTTTTTTAACATTTATTTTATTTATTTATCTTTTGTGGGGAGGGAGGGGCACGGGCGGGCCACTTCTATTGGTCTTTCATTTCTCTATTTTTCATCCATCTTTGTTCTTTGGCTCCTGTGGGCCTCCCATCGCGGTGACCTCTGTTGTCACAGAGCGCCGGCTCTGGGCACATGCGCTCCAGAGCTCTGGCTCGGTGATTGGACACATCAGTCCAGCCGCTCCACGGCACATGGGATCTTCCCAGGCCAGGGATCAAACTGGCGCCCCTTGCACTGCAAGGCGGTGTCCTTACCCACTGGACCACCAGGGGAAGCCCTGGACCCAAATTCTTGATTATGCATTATTAAAGTGAAGTTCCTTAGTTTCTCTAGGGAAGATAGAAAATAACGGATTGGTGTCCCTTTTTTAGCAATCTGAATTTTTGGCAATCTGAATTTTTGGCAGTCTGAATTGCTGGATCAAAACCAAAATGATTAAATATAACTGAAATAAACATAAAATCCTGTATTTAAATTTAAAATGTTATCGTACGTATAAAAGATAAGAGAAGCACAGCTTTACATGGGAAAAAGTCTAGTGTTTTAGTTGGCTACAAATTTAAATATAAGTCCATTTCAGGATGTAGCTGCTAAAAACCTAACTCACCTTCTTGCTCACAATTGGCATTTATGGAAACTGTCTTCAGTCAGAATTATGCTCACTGTGCTGGGTACTGGGCATAACATCTGAGAAATAATCGGTTTGGATCTGTGTGTCTCATTGAAAACATGAAAGCTGCTTCTGAAGACCCTCCACATATGCATCCCTAGCCAAGCCCTGGCTCCACCCTGGTCTTCAGCGCCAGCCACCTGCTGAACAGTTCTCTTACCGAGTTGGTAACAGTTCTCAACTGTTATATCCATTCTGCAGTTCTTCAGTGCAAATGATCCACAGTCAGTTCTCTAAAGCTGAATTGCTCTTCTTCCCTTCCACAAGCCCTCTGTCTGTAACACATGCATCCCTTCCCAACATCCCAACTCTACATCCACCCAAATGGAAAACTTTGAGTTTCTTTGTTGTTGTTGTTTATAAGTTGTGGCACAGAAACTCTTAGCTGCCACATGCGGGGTGTAGTTCTCTGATCAGGGATGGAACCTGGGCTCCCTGCATTGGGAGCACTGAGTCTTAGCCCCTGGACCGGGAAAGTCCCTGGGTTTCTTTTCTTCTAACTTCTCCTCTTTGCCTCTGCTTTTCAGACATTCTCTGGTACCAGAGACATGGCTTATGAACTTCATTGTCCTTCCTTGAGCTCTAATCCTCCTGTTCTTTTGTCTCCCATATTCAGTTCACAGCTAATGTAAAAGAATATGGTCACACTGTCTTAAAAATGCTAAAACTAGGGTTTTTTTGGTTTTGTTTCTTTCATCTTAAGTAAAGACTATGGCAAAATTCTTCCCAGGTAGCACTAATGGTAAAGAAACTGCCTGCCAGTACAGAAGATGTAGGAGAATTGGGTTTGATCCCTGGATTGGGAAGATGCCCAGAAGAAGGGCATCCAAATGGCAATCCACTCCAGAAGAGCCTGCAGGACTACAGTCCCTAGGGTCACAAAGAGTCAGACACAACTGAAGCAACTTATCATGCATGCCTGCATGGCAAAATTTATCCTGCACGTGGTCTTTTTTCTTTTTCTTTTCAAAAAATACAATAAATAAGAAGATGACCCTGAATTAGTATTCTGAACTAGAATTTTATAGCCACTTAAATAATTGTATTGAGTGTCAGCTCAAAGTTGAAAACAGTTGACTCCTTGCCAAACATCTTACCAGGGCGTTGTATCTGAGAACGTAGCAAAGTAACACAGTTGGCAGCTTATCTAAATAGAACTGCCGCAAATTTTATGTGCTGAAAATATAACATATAGCATAAAGATATAAAACAAAACATAAAAATTAAAAAAGCATAAAAATATGTCCTAGCTATTTCTGTAAAGAGGATGGTTGCCATTTCCACCCCCTGGTTCTCCTAAGATGGTAGGGAACACAGTAAGTGAAATGGGAGACAGCTTAGGCCTGGCAAGTCAGAGCTCAAGGGTCTTTGACAGGCCGGCTCCAAAGTTCTGAGCTAGCAGAGCAAATGGTCTCAGGCTTGCAGAGTTCCAGTCTTTTGTTTTCTCTCTTGCAGGAAGCTGGGTTTCCATAAGTGGAGCTTATTCGCTTGAATTAGGACTTCTCCCCATATCTTCATTAAAAATAAATAGAGCCCTTGATATATGACACCAAAGCATTCCTTAGTGGCCTAGATGTTACAGTGACAGAGCTGTACTGAAAAATGACTTAAGTCTTAGAAAGCTTCATTGTAGTAAAGAAGTTTTGCCTTTTCCCCTTGAAATACAACTAACTGAGAAATGTGCGCCCTATAATTATTTGAGCATGAAACGATGTACCGTGATTCACCTTAAAACTAACATATTTATCCTGCATCCATAGTAGCCCTACCACTTTTTTACCTCTACAGAAATTGGCAGGTGTTTTGTTTGGGCTTTTTTGTTTTTAATCTTCATTCTCGTACCTGAAGTATCTGATTTTTCCTTTAGTTTCCAAAATTTGTTTGGGTGTCAGACCAAAGGAACAATTAGACTTGTTTCTCACTTTAGTAAGTTCCTTTAAAAATAATTGAAGCTCAAATATTTTATTTCATTGAGATCAATTCTGTGATCCATTTACCAGGCTATTATAATTCAATACTGAGTTCATGCCATCTAGAAAACCCATATTAACTTATATTTAAAGCTGTAAGAACTGCATTTGTTTCAGCAGTTGCCCTGCAAACTTTTCCCTTCTCCATTCCCAAGGAAAAATGGCTAGGGCTTTTTTTCTCCTATTTTTACTGATTTCCCTAAAAGTATATATTTGTGGGCCAACTCATAAACAGAAGAGCAATTTCAAATTATGTGTTTATTTGTAACCTCAGCTTAGAGAATATAGGTATTTCTTTATCAGGCTCAAGATATCTCTAGAAGCAGAACTTGAAGTACTTTGAGTTAAATGGCGAATAGTGCCCTGAGTAGTTATGGACAATGAGGAGCCCAGTAAGGAAGCGTTTCTGAACTAGAGGATAGAGTCAAGCCCTCAGTGAACCACTGAGATGAAGAAAAACAGCCACCTAGAGACTTTCACTCCAGCTAAGGAGAGCAGAAGTCATTAACGTAGCTGACATATTACCACAGTTGATCAGTTGATTATAAAAGCAACCAGCTTATGACAAAGCAATCCCCAGGAACTATAACCCTTACTCAAAAGTAATTGCTATTAAGTTGTAAATAAATCTTCAGAGTAATAATTAAATCCTGATGTTCAGATTTTCTGATAAGTTTGTCGTTCACTGCTTTATATAACCACTTTAATTGGGCTGTTAGGTATTTTCCATATCATTAGCATCTTTTTTCCCCTTTGAAACTGTATTTAATGATTACCATTGGGCTTGGGATAGATCAGAAGGTATTGTAAAACATGTGAGTAGCTAACGCTTTTCTCCTTTTGATGCCTAAATCATTTGGCTAGGCATAAAGTATTTCTATATTTGGTGTTCTTTCACAACTTAATGTTATTAGTTTTAACATTTGGAAATCAGACGTGAAGTGCTTTTCAAATGACTCATTGGATTTACAAGCAAAGGACTAAAACTGCATTTCTAAAACCAGACAATTTTGATAAGCAGAGTTGTACTACAGGGAGTTTGTTGACTTTTGTTTTAGGAGAACTAAAAGTGGCAGCAACAAAGCTTTCCCCCAAATGGTTCGTTTTCTATATGTGGAAATATGGGGGATATGTGGGATATAATCGTGAGATGCACTGGCAGGGAATATATTGTGCAAGATGTTTGTGTTTATAACAAACAGTGTTTGTATCTGTACAGGAATATCTTTATTGTGAGTATAGCAGTCATACTGTTGTAACTATAGATTACTGTCTAAAAGCTGTGAATGTATTGTTCAGGAATCCACTTGACATTAATGGAAAGACAAGTTCAAAGTCTGCTTTAAGACTGTCTTCAGTGTTTCAGACTTTGATAGTTTTTTTTTTTTTAAACATTTATTTTATTTATTTATCTTTTGGGGGGTGGGGTAGGGAGGGAGGGGGACGGGCGGGCCACTTCTATTGGTCTTTCATTTCTCTATTTTCATCCGTCTTTGTTCTTTTGGCTCTTGTGGGCCTCCCATCGCAGTGGCCTCTGTTGTCGCAGAGCACTGGCTCTGGGCGCATGTGCTCCAGAGCTCCGGCTCGGTAATTGGACACATCAGTCCAGCTGCTCCACGGCACGTGGGATCTTCCCAGGCCAGGGATTGAACTGGCGCCCCTTGCACTGCAAAGCGGTGTGCTTACCCACTGGATAAGCATGACAAAGCAATCCCAGGAACTATAACCCTTACTCAAAAGTAATTGCTATTAAGTTGTAAATAAATCTTCAGAGTAATAATTAAATCCTGATGTTCAGATTTTCTGATAAGTTTGTCGTTCACTGCTTTATATAACCACTTTAATTGGGCTGTTAGGTATTTTCCATATCATTAGCATCTTTTTTCCCCTTTGAAACTGTATTTAATGATTACCATTGGGCTTGGGATAGATCAGAAGGTATTGTAAAACATGTGAGTAGCTAACGCTTTTCTCCTTTTGATGCCTAAATCATTTGGCTAGGCATAAAGTATTTCTATATTTGGTGTTCTTTCACAACTTAATGTTATTAGTTTTAACATTTGGAAATCAGACGTGAAGTGCTTTTCAAATGACTCATTGGATTTACAAGCAAAGGACTAAAACTGCATTTCTAAAACCAGACAATTTTGATAAGCAGAGTTGTACTACAGGGAGTTTGTTGACTTTTGTTTTAGGAGAACTAAAAGTGGCAGCAACAAAGCTTTCCCCCAAATGGTTCGTTTTCTATATGTGGAAATATGGGGGATATGTGGGATATAATCGTGAGATGCACTGGCAGGGAATATATTGTGCAAGATGTTTGTGTTTATAACAAACAGTGTTTGTATCTGTACAGGAATATCTTTATTGTGAGTATAGCAGTCATACTGTTGTAACTATAGATTACTGTCTAAAAGCTGTGAATGTATTGTTCAGGAATCCACTTGACATTAATGGAAAGACAAGTTCAAAGTCTGCTTTAAGACTGTCTTCAGTGTTTCAGACTTTGATAGTTTTTTTTTTTTTAAACATTTATTTTATTTATTTATCTTTTGGGGGGTGGGGTAGGGAGGGAGGGGGACGGGCGGGCCACTTCTATTGGTCTTTCATTTCTCTATTTTCATCCGTCTTTGTTCTTTTGGCTCTTGTGGGCCTCCCATCGCAGTGGCCTCTGTTGTCGCAGAGCACTGGCTCTGGGCGCATGTGCTCCAGAGCTCCGGCTCGGTAATTGGACACATCAGTCCAGCTGCTCCACGGCACGTGGGATCTTCCCAGGCCAGGGATTGAACTGGCGCCCCTTGCACTGCAAAGCGGTGTGCTTACCCACTGGACCACCAGGGAAGCCCTGATAGTGTTTTGAGAAAGTATAATTTCAGATACATGTGTGGCATTGCTCAGTTTGATCAAAGACTCACTCTTTCATTTTTGATAGCTAGAATTCCAGTAGCCTGCAGAAAACTGCCAGAATGCATGATTAAAGTATTTTAAAGAAAGGAAATACTATTATTTTGTTAATTGAACAAAAGTCTGTGTCTTCAGAAGTATTTTCCGTAACTTAAAGTACTGACATATACAAGTTGACCTCTACTATAATCATTTATCTACATTTTATGTCTGTAAAGCACAAAATCATAGGATTTGTTTAAGTATTTGAAACTCATGTATTTCCAAGACATTTCTTATATTAAAACATTTTTTCTGAACTGTTCTTTCAGTTACTCAGCTTTTCAAGGTTGTGAGCATTTTAATTAATCATTGAAACTATGTTTCATATTTATTCATTTGGCTGGGAAAGATTAGAGTTTTCCTGAGACAAACAAATCTAAACCTACTCTTTTGCTATGAAATCGTAAAACCAGCCCCAGTGCTGCTTGAAAATTGGATTGTCTGCCAGGGAAAATATGTTCGATGTAAACATCATTGTCAAAATTCAGTCCTGTGTTTCTCCTTTACTTCCTTAATTTTAGAGTTGATATTTAGAATACTGCTAGATTTTGCAGAGAGTCCCATAGTTTTGAACACTCATATACCTGTCCTTCTTAGTATATGCTGCTATATGTTTTATAGTTAAGAGACAGAACTTTCCTTAGAATTACGATGTCTTTATACTAGAAGTCAGTGTGTGTTCATACTTTAGTTTTTTTTGTTGTTGTTGTTGTTTTTTAAGATTTATTTATTTATTTATTTTTGGGCTGGAGTCCGGCTGGGGAGGGAGGGGAGCGGGTGGGCCACTTTTATTGGTCTTTCATTTCTCTATTTTCATCCGTCTTTGTTCTTAGGCTCCTGTGGGCCTCCCATCGCTTTGGCCTCTGTTGTCACAGAGCGCTGGCTCTGGGCGCATGCGCTCCAGAGCTCCGGCTCGGCAATTGGGCACATCGGTCCAGCCGCTCCGTGGCATGTGGGATCTTCCCAGGCCAGGGATCGAACTGGTGCTCCTTGCACTGCAAGGAGGTGTCCTTATCCACTGGACCACCAGGGGAAGCCCCATACTTTAGTTTTAATTAGAGGGAAAAGTCTACCATAAGTACATCTCACCTAAATGGATTTATATAATTCAAAATTTTTTAAATGTGATATGCAATATATCTTTCCTTTCTCAACTTTCACTAGACCATTTGAGGTCTCTAGAAATAAAGCAACGCTGAGCTAATCCCTCTAAGAATGATTTCTTTACATCGAGTAATTTTCCATCTCTGACTCTTTACAGGAAAAGTATTTGCAGCTCCCGGGACATTTCAGCTGTTGACACTTTAGGAACCTCCAACTCTGTGTAGGTGTTTTGAAGTAAATTTGAAACATGGAGGTGGAAGAAAAGCCATATGTCCCTGAAAGTTTTATTTTATTTTTTTTTAAGTGAAAGACTACTGCAAGTACAAAAGGAGAGATGATAGGCAGTTCGTTCATAAGGAAAGTCCTGATAAGAGAACCAAAATAGAGCCTCTAGTGTTTAACAGTTCTTAGCCAAATAACAAGCCATTGTTTTACTCCTCGGAAAGTATGACAGATTTTTAAAAAATAGCTGTATAACTATGCAATTTCTTTTTTGATGGATACAAATTTTTATTAGAGATAAGTGTGTCACCTGATAATGCTAAATTTTAGATCGTAAAAAAATGGATGACTTTTAAGTCAGTGAATGAACTCCAGTTCTCATCATCACACTTGTTGAGAAAACTTCCTGCACCAATGCAACTATGTCACAGTGTTCTAGAATGTGCAACACTTTCTGAAGAGGCAGATGTACACTCTGCTGATGATTTTAAAAAATAGGTTGTTATTTAATGGACAGGAGGGCACAAAAATGGGTTTTGGTTTGAGTATCTACATATAAATACTTTATATATAAATATTTTATTTTTGTTGTTGATTTTTGTTAATGTTGCACAAGTGAGCATAATATTTGCAGCAAGATTCAGGAACAGGAAACAAAATAAGCTTCCCATCGTTGCCTCTTTCACAGCGGCTCCGCATGCGCCCAGAGCTCCGTGGGGCACATCGGTCCAGCCGCTCCGTGGCATGTGGGATCTTCCCAGGCCAGGGATCGAACTGGCGCCCCTTGCACTGCAAGGCGGTGTCCTTTACCCACTGGACCACCAGGGGAAGCCCCATACTTTAGTTTTAATTAGAGGGAAAAGTCTACCATAAGTACATCTCACCTAAATGGATTTATATAATTCAAAATTTTTTAAATGTGATATGCAATATATCTTTCCTTTCTCAACTTTCACTAGACCATTTGAGGTCTCTAGAAATAAAGCAACGCTGAGCTAATCCCTCTAAGAATGATTTCTTTACATCGAGTAATTTTCCATCTCTGACTCTTTACAGGAAAAGTATTTGCAGCTCCCGGGACATTTCAGCTGTTGACACTTTAGGAACCTCCAACTCTGTGTAGGTGTTTTGAAGTAAATTTGAAACATGGAGGTGGAAGAAAAGCCATATGTCCCTGAAAGTTTTATTTTATTTTTTTTTAAGTGAAAGACTACTGCAAGTACAAAAGGAGAGATGATAGGCAGTTCGTTCATAAGGAAAGTCCTGATAAGAGAACCAAAATAGAGCCTCTAGTGTTTAACAGTTCTTAGCCAAATAACAAGCCATTGTTTTACTCCTCGGAAAGTATGACAGATTTTTAAAAAATAGCTGTATAACTATGCAATTTCTTTTTTGATGGATACAAATTTTTATTAGAGATAAGTGTGTCACCTGATAATGCTAAATTTTAGATCGTAAAAAAATGGATGACTTTTAAGTCAGTGAATGAACTCCAGTTCTCATCATCACACTTGTTGAGAAAACTTCCTGCACCAATGCAACTATGTCACAGTGTTCTAGAATGTGCAACACTTTCTGAAGAGGCAGATGTACACTCTGCTGATGATTTTAAAAAATAGGTTGTTATTTAATGGACAGGAGGGCACAAAAATGGGTTTTGGTTTGAGTATCTACATATAAATACTTTATATATAAATATTTTATTTTTGTTGTTGATTTTTGTTAATGTTGCACAAGTGAGCATAATATTTGCAGCAAGATTCAGGGAACAGGAAACAAAATAAGCTTCATTTTTCTATGTGTTTCTATGGGAGAAAGGAAAGGAGGATCTGAGAGCCAAGGCCTTTTCATAAAGAAAATAGCTTAAAAGTTTTCTAAGAGTTTAAGCTGAAGAATCAAACTAAAAAGTAAAATAAATACATCTAAGTAAAATTAAATTAAAAGATGTATGGGTGAGAATTCAATTATAATTCAACCTATGTTTGGGAAATATTCCACTTTTTACATCATCCTACCACTTATTTTCATCATTTTAGTACATTTTCAGGTATTTCCTATGAGCAGGGTCCTGGGGATAGGAGAAGGAATATGGCATATTCTGTATTCTTTAGTGATTACAATCTGTTTTTACTTTTTGTATTTTTAGAGAAAAATAATTGCACCTTTGTTTTTGTTTCTATGGGTTTTTCAAGAGGGAAATTTATTTCCAAAAGCCAGAATGGTGTATAATAGTACAATTACCAGGAGCCAACCTGTAGCAGGTGTTGAAAAATCTTGTCCAAACTATAAAGTGAAACCATAGTAAACCACAGTAAAAATGGTAGGATTAGAAGTTTCTGGTCTACTGGGCTTTTGTTGTTGTTTTTAATGAACTGACACAAGTTAGCTTTCTCATCATGAACTGTTTCTAATGATACCATTTTATTTTTTAATCTCATATTAAAATTAAACCAAATGATTATGATATTAACTTGTGTTTTTCCTCCCAGTTGTCCATTGACCCCACTTTGAGCATATAACCAATGCCTTAGTATTTTCTTACCACTGTTTGTATAAGTCACTCAGTTGTGTCGGACTCTTTGCGACTCATGGATGAGCATGGAATTCTCCAGGCAAGAATACTAGAGTGGGTAGCCTTTGCCTTCTCCAGGCATCGAACCCAGATAAGGTCTTTTTTTTTTCCCTATCAGGAGCATTTCCCATTTTCTATAAAAGCCTAAACTTGTTGACAGGATTTTTTACCACAGTGTATCTTGTGAGGGCAATAAGAAGAGAAAAAAATGAATCACTAGAGCTTTCCTTTCCCCTCCAAATACAGCTCTGACCATTGAGGTCTCTGAGAATAGGGGCCCCTTGAATATTCGGTGGGATACACAGCAAGTCTTCAGAAGATGTTCTAGCAAAAATCTGGGCTTAGACATCCACTTCTCAATTGCACAGTTAATTCCTATGTCACATCGTTGCACCAAGCTAGAGAATTTGAAGGCAAAAGCCAAAGTAGACAGGTGACAAGGGGCTCCCTCATGTTTGGTGCCGGGTAAGACATGGAGACCTGGGAAAGGCCTCAGTCATTATTGAGATTGATATTGTTACGTTGTTATTGTGTAGAAGTCTCTGCCAGCCCAGCAAAACACAGGCTTCAAGTTGTATCTTTGTTGATTCAGAGAAAATAAGAAGTGTGTTATTTTTTGGCTCCCTTGCATCTCAAATGTGCCCTGAAACACATCCGGATCCATTACTTTTATATGCTTGTGAAATTGGTGTAATGAAAAGGATGCTGGAGGAGGGCTCAGGAGATTCTGAATCTAAGCCTGGGATTGCAGCCTCGTCTTTGTAGAACTTTGGACATAAGCACCTTTGTGACTGTATTTAGACTGAAGTGATGTTAAGTGGAGTTTGCTGTATCCGTGTCCCCAAATTTAAAGATAGGGTCACTTGATTAAAGGTTCCCAGTTAAGGATAAGACATGAATATGATTCAAGGACAAAATCCTAGATGAGTCAGAGCAGGGTCGGCACCCCTGGGGAAAAAGCCATTTTATTTTTTAATCTCATATTAAAATTAAACCAAATGATTATGATATTAACTTGTGTTTTTCCTCCCAGTTGTCCATTGACCCCACTTTGAGCATATAACCAATGCCTTAGTATTTTCTTACCACTGTTTGTATAAGTCACTCAGTTGTGTCGGACTCTTTGCGACTCATGGATGAGCATGGAATTCTCCAGGCAAGAATACTAGAGTGGGTAGCCTTTGCCTTCTCCAGGCATCGAACCCAGATAAGGTCTTTTTTTTTTCCCTATCAGGAGCATTTCCCATTTTCTATAAAAGCCTAAACTTGTTGACAGGATTTTTTACCACAGTGTATCTTGTGAGGGCAATAAGAAGAGAAAAAAATGAATCACTAGAGCTTTCCTTTCCCCTCCAAATACAGCTCTGACCATTGAGGTCTCTGAGAATAGGGGCCCCTTGAATATTCGGTGGGATACACAGCAAGTCTTCAGAAGATGTTCTAGCAAAAATCTGGGCTTAGACATCCACTTCTCAATTGCACAGTTAATTCCTATGTCACATCGTTGCACCAAGCTAGAGAATTTGAAGGCAAAAGCCAAAGTAGACAGGTGACAAGGGGCTCCCTCATGTTTGGTGCCGGGTAAGACATGGAGACCTGGGAAAGGCCTCAGTCATTATTGAGATTGATATTGTTACGTTGTTATTGTGTAGAAGTCTCTGCCAGCCCAGCAAAACACAGGCTTCAAGTTGTATCTTTGTTGATTCAGAGAAAATAAGAAGTGTGTTATTTTTGGCTCCTTGCATCTCAAATGTGCCCTGAAACACATCCGGATCCATTACTTTTATATGCTTGTGAAATTGGTGTAATGAAAAGGATGCTGGAGGAGGGCTCAGGAGATTCTGAATCTAAGCCTGGGATTGCAGCCTCGTCTTTGTAGAACTTTGGACATAAGCACCTTTGTGACTGTATTTAGACTGAAGTGATGTTAAGTGGAGTTTGCTGTATCCGTGTCCCCAAATTTAAAGATAGGGTCACTTGATTAAAGGTTCCCAGTTAAGGATAAGACATGAATATGATTCAAGGACAAAATCCTAGATGAGTCAGAGCAGGGTCGGCACCCCCTGACTTGGCTGGGAAAGTAGTGCCCAAGGTTTCCATTTTTACACCTTAATTGGCTCCCAGGTATTGAGTGGATACAGACTGCTCTGAACTCATATTTCCACTTTATACATCAAAGTGCACCTAACCTTTCCCCATCTCTTTTCTTCCTTTTTTATTCCCCAAAAACTGAGAGTGCATTTTCCACATTTGAGGAAATGGGCTGTGAAGTCAGAATAGATGAGCTTTTGGACTGATCCTGTTCTGTCCATCCCCAATCCAAACTTGTACTGCCACCAAGGTCTGCAAAGAGGCCCCCAGACATCACCAAGGCTTCCCACGCCATCGCCTCCATGTTCAGGTACCCTCGCTTGTGCTTGGCTCTTTCCTTATCCTGTCTCAACTGCTCCTTCCTCTTGTGACATCTCCTTGGGGATCTTGTTTTTAATCTCTGTGTTCTCAATCACTCTTTTAGCTCCTTTCCATAGCCTGGACTCAGTTTACTTTTGGGATGTTGTCCCTCCTTTCATTCTGCCTTCCTTGTAGACACCTTCTCATCACCAGCAGACTTCAGCAAAGGTGTGAAGGACTTGGCTTGTTTGTCTCTTTGTCTCCCATTTTCAGCTCAACAAACAACTGTGGCTTCCTGGTGGTCCAGTGGGTAAGGATACCGCCTTGCAGTGCAAGGGTGCTGGTTCGATCGCTGGCCTGGGATCAGAGTCAACAAACGCATAAGTTTTTTCCCAAGGGTTTTTATCTTTGTTGATTCAGAGAAAATAAGAAGTGTGTTATTTTTGGCTCCTTGCATCTCAAATGTGCCCTGAAACACATCCGGATCCATTACTTTTATATGCTTGTGAAATTGGTGTAATGAAAAGGATGCTGGAGGAGGGCTCAGGAGATTCTGAATCTAAGCCTGGGATTGCAGCCTCGTCTTTGTAGAACTTTGGACATAAGCACCTTTGTGACTGTATTTAGACTGAAGTGATGTTAAGTGGAGTTTGCTGTATCCGTGTCCCCAAATTTAAAGATAGGGTCACTTGATTAAAGGTTCCCAGTTAAGGATAAGACATGAATATGATTCAAGGACAAAATCCTAGATGAGTCAGAGCAGGGTCGGCACCCCCTGACTTGGCTGGGAAAGTAGTGCCCAAGGTTTCCATTTTTACACCTTAATTGGCTCCCAGGTATTGAGTGGATACAGACTGCTCTGAACTCATATTTCCACTTTATACATCAAAGTGCACCTAACCTTTCCCCATCTCTTTTCTTCCTTTTTTATTCCCCAAAAACTGAGAGTGCATTTTCCACATTTGAGGAAATGGGCTGTGAAGTCAGAATAGATGAGCTTTTGGACTGATCCTGTTCTGTCCATCCCCAATCCAAACTTGTACTGCCACCAAGGTCTGCAAAGAGGCCCCCAGACATCACCAAGGCTTCCCACGCCATCGCCTCCATGTTCAGGTACCCTCGCTTGTGCTTGGCTCTTTCCTTATCCTGTCTCAACTGCTCCTTCCTCTTGTGACATCTCCTTGGGGATCTTGTTTTTAATCTCTGTGTTCTCAATCACTCTTTTAGCTCCTTTCCATAGCCTGGACTCAGTTTACTTTTGGGATGTTGTCCCTCCTTTCATTCTGCCTTCCTTGTAGACACCTTCTCATCACCAGCAGACTTCAGCAAAGGTGTGAAGGACTTGGCTTGTTTGTCTCTTTGTCTCCCATTTTCAGCTCAACAAACAACTGTGGCTTCCCTGGTGGTCCAGTGGGTAAGGATACCGCCTTGCAGTGCAAGGGGTGCTGGTTCGATCGCTGGCCTGGGAAGATCCCACATGCCACGGAGTGGCTGGACCGATGTGTCCAATTACTGAGCCCGAGCTCTGGAGCGCATGAGCCCAGAGCAGGTGCTCTGCGACAACAGAGGCCACCATGATGGGAGGCCCACATGGGCCAAAGAATGAAGATGGATGAAAATGGGCAAATGAAAGACCAATAGAAGTGGCCGGCTGCTCCCCACCCTCCCCACCCGACCCCAAATAAATAAATCTTTAAAAAAACAAACAAACAACTGTGAACGTGCTCCCTTCCTCTTTCTCAGAGGAGCAAAGACTGTCTCATTACCAGACCCACTGGATGCTCCTCCACCTCTCCAACATTCTCCCGTTTCCTCTGCACAACTCTCTCCTCCCAGAATTTATCCTACTTCTCATCCTTTGTCAGTCTCTTTTACAGGCTCTGGGTGACTTACTCTTTTCTTGGATCTTTAAATATTATATAATGTTCCACAGGGTTACTCTCTGACCCTCTAATTTTCTTTCCTGATACCATACCCAAAGATTCTCTGTCCTTTCCCTTGGCTTTAGCTTCTACCCATTTTCTGGTTATGCTTAAAGTTGGTTTCCATATCTCCTATTGAGGTAGTACAAGACCCAATCCCAGTAACACACAGTATATGCCCACTTGGCCACTCCTCGAATATACTATGCACACATAAGAGCTCATTTTCCCTAAAACTTGTATGTTCGTTGTCTATTTCATCTTCTGGTCATTAACCATGCCACTCACCACCAAAACTAGGAACTTTAAAGCCATCTGTGAATGTTCCTCTTTCCCTCTTCACATCCAATTCAAAGCTAAGTCATATTTACTTTAACCCTCAGGTATTTAGTTTAACTCTCAAATATCCTTTCCATAGCCTGGACTGCTTTGGGATGTTGTCCCTCCTTTCATTCTGCCTTCCTTGTAGACACCTTCTCATCACCAGCAGACTTCAGCAAAGGTGTGAAGGACTTGGCTTGTTTGTCTCTTTGTCTCCCATTTTCAGCTCAACAAACAACTGTGGCTTCCCTGGTGGTCCAGTGGGTAAGGATACCGCCTTGCAGTGCAAGGGGTGCTGGTTCGATCGCTGGCCTGGGAAGATCCCACATGCCACGGAGTGGCTGGACCGATGTGTCCAATTACTGAGCCCGAGCTCTGGAGCGCATGAGCCCAGAGCAGGTGCTCTGCGACAACAGAGGCCACCATGATGGGAGGCCCACATGGGCCAAAGAATGAAGATGGATGAAAATGGGCAAATGAAAGACCAATAGAAGTGGCCGGCTGCTCCCCACCCTCCCCACCCGACCCCAAATAAATAAATCTTTAAAAAAACAAACAAACAACTGTGAACGTGCTCCCTTCCTCTTTCTCAGAGGAGCAAAGACTGTCTCATTACCAGACCCACTGGATGCTCCTCCACCTCTCCAACATTCTCCCGTTTCCTCTGCACAACTCTCTCCTCCCAGAATTTATCCTACTTCTCATCCTTTGTCAGTCTCTTTTACAGGCTCTGGGTGACTTACTCTTTTCTTGGATCTTTAAATATTATATAATGTTCCACAGGGTTACTCTCTGACCCTCTAATTTTCTTTCCTGATACCATACCCAAAGATTCTCTGTCCTTTCCCTTGGCTTTAGCTTCTACCCATTTTCTGGTTATGCTTAAAGTTGGTTTCCATATCTCCTATTGAGGTAGTACAAGACCCAATCCCAGTAACACACAGTATATGCCCACTTGGCCACTCCTCGAATATACTATGCACACATAAGAGCTCATTTTCCCTAAAACTTGTATGTTCGTTGTCTATTTCATCTTCTGGTCATTAACCATGCCACTCACCACCAAAACTAGGAACTTTAAAGCCATCTGTGAATGTTCCTCTTTCCCCCCTCTTCACATCCAATTCAAAGCTAAGTCATATTTACTTTAACCCTCAGGTATTTAGTTTAACTCTCAAATAACCTCTGGTATCTTCCTCTTCCTCTCCATCCTCGCTGCCAGGTTGAGGTTGATGATCTCAATAATCATTTTGACAGTCTCCCTTGTCCACTCCCATCCCAATACATTCTCTGCCCCTCCTCCTAGGTTGAGCCTGGGGAGGCTCATTTCTTTGTGGGTTCTTCCTCTTCTTTTTAATATTTATCTGTTTATCTGGCTGCATGGAGTCTTAGTTGTAGCATGTAAGATCTAATTCCCTACATGCATGCTCCGTCTCTCAGTTATATCCAACTCTTTGCGAACCCATGGACTGTAGCCCACCAGGCTTCTCTGTCCATAGGATTCTCTAGACAAGAATACTGGAGTGGGTTGCCATTTCCTCCTTCAGGAGATCTTCCTGACCCAGGGATTGAACCCAATTCTCTTACGTCTTCTGCATTGGTAGGTGGATTCTTTACCACTGGGCCACTTGGGAAACCCCTCTAATTCCCTAACCAGGGATCAAATCTGAGCCCTCTGCATTGGGAGTGCAGAGTCTTAACCATTGGACCACCAGGGAAGTCCCTGGACTCTTCCTCTTGAGCTAGATTCATGAGAGGCACTGGAGGATGACAGGGAGTGAGGAGAGAGGTTGGATCCCCATGGTCTGATTTGTTTGCCTTTTTGTATGGATGCAGTTTCTTCAGGAAGGCATTCTTCCCCAGTTTTCTCCAGATTCTGACATGGTTCCTCCTTCCCTTTTCTGCTTTGGACTGACAACAGATTTTCATTGTTGCTGGTCTCTGATGTTTCCCTTTTGGCTTTATCTGTATTCACACACCTCGGAAAAGAGCCCTTCAGTCAACTGTCTTCTGTTAAACCCTTCCAGATATCTCCTATTGAGGTAGTACAAGACCCAATCCCAGTAACACACAGTATATGCCCACTTGGCCACTCCTCGAATATACTATGCACACATAAGAGCTCATTTTCCCTAAAACTTGTATGTTCGTTGTCTATTTCATCTTCTGGTCATTAACCATGCCACTCACCACCAAAACTAGGAACTTTAAAGCCATCTGTGAATGTTCCTCTTCCCCCCCTCTTCACATCCAATTCAAAGCTAAGTCATATTTACTTTAACCCTCAGGTATTTAGTTTAACTCTCAAATAACCTCTGGTATCTTCCTCTTCCTCTCCATCCTCGCTGCCAGGTTGAGGTTGATGATCTCAATAATCATTTTGACAGTCTCCCTTGTCCACTCCCATCCCAATACATTCTCTGCCCCTCCTCCTAGGTTGAGCCTGGGGAGGCTCATTTCTTTGTGGGTTCTTCCTCTTCTTTTTAATATTTATCTGTTTATCTGGCTGCATGGAGTCTTAGTTGTAGCATGTAAGATCTAATTCCCTACATGCATGCTCCGTCTCTCAGTTATATCCAACTCTTTGCGAACCCATGGACTGTAGCCCACCAGGCTTCTCTGTCCATAGGATTCTCTAGACAAGAATACTGGAGTGGGTTGCCATTTCCTCCTTCAGGAGATCTTCCTGACCCAGGGATTGAACCCAATTCTCTTACGTCTTCTGCATTGGTAGGTGGATTCTTTACCACTGGGCCACTTGGGAAACCCCTCTAATTCCCTAACCAGGGATCAAATCTGAGCCCTCTGCATTGGGAGTGCAGAGTCTTAACCATTGGACCACCAGGGAAGTCCCTGGACTCTTCCTCTTGAGCTAGATTCATGAGAGGCACTGGAGGATGACAGGGAGTGAGGAGAGAGGTTGGATCCCCATGGTCTGATTTGTTTGCCTTTTTGTATGGATGCAGTTTCTTCAGGAAGGCATTCTTCCCCAGTTTTCTCCAGATTCTGACATGGTTCCCTCCTTCCCTTTTCTGCTTTGGACTGACAACAGATTTTCATTGTTGCTGGTCTCTGATGTTTCCCCTTTTTTTGTGGTTCTTTATCTGTATTCACACACCTCGGAAAAGAGCCCCTTCAGTCAACTGTCTTCTGTTAAACCCTTCCAGTGTGCCAGTCTGTTTCCTGCCAGGTTCAGATGGATAGAGTTTTTAACTAGTCTCTGTCTTTAGTTCTGCATCCCTCCCATCCCTCCTTCACCCTCTTATTGCAGAATGAACTTTTTAAATGTAAGACTGAAGTCACCTACCTACTTAAAACCCTATAAGGACTTCCTCCACTCCAAGAATGGGAATGAAGACTTCTAGGGCAAGCAGTGTCCTCTATGATCTGCAGCCTCTCCAAGCTTCTCCTCCTCCAGCTGCCTCTTCTCAGGGTGGAATTAGTGAAGGCTAAGATACTGGGAAAAAAACAGAAAGCAGAAGGAGAAGGGGACAGCAGAGGATGAGAGAGTTAGATGGCGTCACCAACTCAAGGGACGTGAGTTTGAGCAAGCTCTAGGAGATGGTGAAGGAAAGGAAGCCTGGCGTGTTACAGGCCATGGGGTCACAAAGAGTTGGACACAACTGAGCGACTAAATTGAACTGAAGTGCTTATGGCCCAAGTCAATAGGGAAAGCCCTATGCTCTGGAGGTACCAACTGTGGCCACGCTCTTTGTGACCTGCTAGTCCTTCTCTCCCAGTGCTCCTACCAGGTGAACCAATACCCATTTTTTTCAGGTTATGCCATCTAGGTTAACATCCTTGAAAAGGAATGGAAATGAAAAATACTGATTTATTTTTCCCCTGTGGATGACTTTTTTTTTTTTTTCTTGGAAGATGTTAAATTGATAATAAAGCATATTTTGTTTTTCACAAAAACAAGAAAGATGAAATGAGAGTTATGCATAGAAGCTCAAGAGAGAGATATTTTGTCCTCTAGGCAATAACCTTTGGATAAATCCAAGTAACATTTTTCTAGTCTTTCTGTTCCTCCCCTTTCCTTTCTGCTTTTCTTTTGACTCCTTCCATCTTTCTGTCTCTCTATTCTTCATGTTTCATTTAGCATCTGTATCTGGGCATCTGGGCATCACATTATCCTCCTACTTCATATAAAGTGTATTTAGATTTTTAACACACTGATTTAAATCATGTGGGATGGGAAAGGGGGAGAAGAGCAATTTTATAGCCATTGATAGGAAGCTGGAGTCATCATTCTGTTTGAAATATTACCTTCAAGAATCCAATGGAAAGGATTATGTAATTTCTTAAGTGGATTATCACACTTCAGGAAAGGTATTAATTTTCCTAAGGGAGTGAATCGCATGCTAGATCATTCCTTTCAGCAGCCCCCTCCCCCACCCATCCCCGCCAACTCTCCCTCACCACTATCTTCCTCTCTCAAATCATATGTTTTCCTCAGTTAATTTGCTGAAATCCAGGCTGCCAGGTGATTGATGGGAAATTTCAGAGAAGCAGGGACTCTGAGTGGTGGTCTACAAGTAATGACAATGTTGGCTGGTTTCCTGATCCATAAAAGAAGCAAATAATTTCTGTGACCCGATTGATCCCCTGGGATGGAAGTGGTTTTTAAAGTGTATTTTCTTAAAGGAAATGTCAATATGCATGAAAATCTGGCAGAGAGTATTGAATAGTAAAGCGGAAAAAAATGGGAAGATTTAGAGTCATAAAAAGGGCATGTGTTTAGAGAAACCTCTGGCTTGCTTACAGCTTTTGCAGTCCTATGGCCAGTTGAGGGGTAGGTGGGGGAACAATAGGCTCATGAAAGGAAGGCTGTGTGACATTGCACAGATGACTTAAATTATCTGAACCTCCATCTTATTTCTGAAATGAGGGAAAATAGTCTACCACATGCACCTATTGTAATGAGCCAATAAAATAGATGGCCTAGAAAAAACATAATAGACTGCAAAGCCTGAGTGCTCCCTAAACAGATAAATGATGGCTCTTGCTCTGTTCTGGTGGCTGTTCTCATGACTGTCCTTTAGATGTGTTTGCGCTTCTCAGTGTTGTCTGTATCTGTGCTTTTTAAGTCAATTTGGTCTCAGTCCTTTCATTCCTAATTGTGCATTAACTTTCCCACCATGTGAGCCTTCAGCTTAAAGCTTTTATAGTGGCCTCCATTCTTCTCATGAGACCTTTAATATATAAATACTCCAACTGCCATTACTTTGGTCCTTCAAAATATATGTGTTTTAAGTAAGAGGAGTCATGCCGACCTTTAAGATTATAATTTTATAATAAAAAGTTCTAGTTATTCTAGCTATTTATTCTTTAACCTTTGGAAGGAAGTTTGCTCTGAAGTACACATGTATAGTAAAAACCAGTGAGCTCTGGATTTGGCCTTTATTATAGCCAAGGGTTTTCCAACATGGATCTGGAAACTGACCCTCTGTTTTAGCAGAGAAAATGTTTTAATATACCATGAGAAAGAGCCTTATATGATTAATGCACAAGGGACTCACAGGGAACCTCTGAAGTAAGCTGATTTATTTCATACATGGGTGTTTCTTTTAACTTTAACATCAGATATATAGATAGATAGATGTAATTGCTTTATATATAAAGTTATATATATAAAGTAATTACATATAAAACAATTATGTATAGTATGGTTGTTTAGTTGCTAAGTTGTGTCCAACTCTTACAACCTCATAGACTGTAGCCTGCCAGGCTCCTCTGTCCATGGGATTCTCCAGGGCAGAATACTGGAGTGGGTTGCCATTTCCTTCTACAGGGGTAGTCAAACCTGGGTCTCCTGCACTGCAGGCGGATTCTTTGCCAACTGATCTATAAGAGAAATCCCATATAATATAACAGTTTTATTCACACAGGTAACCATGGACACAGATGCCTTTTGGATAATTCATAGATACATTAAATTTCACAATAAAAATGAATAGTTTTACATTAAATTCTATTGGAGCAAAGATTATAATTATAAACATTTTTCTGTAGCTTATTCATTTGCCACTGGAGAGAGTGGTTTTATGGCCCAGATTCTGTTTGCTTTTCTTAAATCATTGTGAATTTTCAGCCATACAGTAAAAAGTGAAATTTGACAAGAACAAGAAGATACCTACTTATATATTAATAAAAATGAAGATGACTTGGACCTTTAAAATTGAAATGCATTTGTAAAAATTTCTCTCCTGAGGCAATCCTTTTTACTTTGATGTAAGCATCTTCTTTGTTCTTGAGTCTGAGATGTAGTTGATGGATTTCATGTTTCTTGTCTGTGTCTTTGTGCTCTGTGAGAGAAAGATTGTGATTATTTACACTGTAAGAAGTAGCATTCTTAGGTTGGAAATTTAGCAAAACTTTAAATTTATTAGAAAGATCAGTCCATCTGGGAAAACTAAGACTGGGTTGGTCTCTTTTTCTTATGACAAAACAATCTGAAAAAAAATCAGTTTTCTAAATACAACTTTAATATATAATCATGATGTTCTTTCACACCACTCATTTTACTTACCCAATGCCTTATTTCTTGGGCTAGATGAATTCTTCAATATATTTTCCCCTAGATTTGGATAGGATTGAAGTTATATAGTAATTGGAAAGTTTCTTTACAGTCTCTGACATTATGTCTAGCAATATTCTTACTTCTCTGAGATTTATGCCTAAGGCCAAGTGAGTCTTGGCTGGCACTCATGGCCCTGCACATACAGCATGTCAGGTGGCGGCTGCCGTCTAGTGAAATGGCAGACTGGATCTCCAGAGACTGGAGTAATTTTCTTTTCTTTTTTTACGCTAAAAACATTTTTATTGGGATATAGCCAATTAACAATTTTGTGATTGTTTCAGGTGAACAGTGAAGGGGGTTGGCAATATGTATACATGTATCTATTCTCCTGTTGCTTGGTAATAATCAGAAAGAAATAAGTCCCAGTATTGCTGTCATCTGAAAGATGTCAACCTGAGAATTTTTGTATATTCCCATTGTTCCTTTAATGTAAGTATTTGCAGATAACTTTCCTCTGAAGTGTTGTGTTGGGAAAGTGAAATGTACATTTTAAAGATTGTTAGACTATTTCTTATTCATTTGCCACTGGAGAGTGGTTTTATGGCCCAGATTCTGTTTGCTTTTCTTAAATCATTGTGAATTTTCAGCCATACAGTAAAAGTGAAATTTGACAAGAACAAGAAGATACCTACTTATATATTAATAAAAATGAAGATGACTTGGACCTTTAAAATTGAAATGCATTTGTAAAAATTTCTCTCCTGAGGCAATCCTTTTTACTTTGATGTAAGCATCTTCTTTGTTCTTGAGTCTGAGATGTAGTTGATGGATTTCATGTTTCTTGTCTGTGTCTTTGTGCTCTGTGAGAGAAAGATTGTGATTATTTACACTGTAAGAAGTAGCATTCTTAGGTTGGAAATTTAGCAAAACTTTAAATTTATTAGAAAGATCAGTCCATCTGGGAAAACTAAGACTGGGTTGGTCTCTTTTTCTTATGACAAAACAATCTGAAAAAATCAGTTTTCTAAATACAACTTTAATATATAATCATGATGTTCTTTCACACCACTCATTTTACTTACCCAATGCCTTATTTCTTGGGCTAGATGAATTCTTCAATATATTTTCCCCTAGATTTGGATAGGATTGAAGTTATATAGTAATTGGAAAGTTTCTTTACAGTCTCTGACATTATGTCTAGCAATATTCTTACTTCTCTGAGATTTATGCCTAAGGCCAAGTGAGTCTTGGCTGGCACTCATGGCCCTGCACATACAGCATGTCAGGTGGCGGCTGCCGTCTAGTGAAATGGCAGACTGGATCTCCAGAGACTGGAGTAATTTTCTTTTCTTTTTTTACGCTAAAAACATTTTTATTGGGATATAGCCAATTAACAATTTTGTGATTGTTTCAGGTGAACAGTGAAGGGGGTTGGCAATATGTATACATGTATCTATTCTCCTGTTGCTTGGTAATAATCAGAAAGAAATAAGTCCCAGTATTGCTGTCATCTGAAAGATGTCAACCTGAGAATTTTTGTATATTCCCATTGTTCCTTTAATGTAAGTATTTGCAGATAACTTTCCTCTGAAGTGTTGCTGTTGGGGAAAGTGAAATGCTAACTGATATTTTCAAATTTCTGTACATTTTAAAGATTGTTAGACTATTTCTTGGACAATTAGCTACAGATTGAGCTGCTCCATGTTATTTTCTTAATTTATGGTGGTATGAATTTATTTCATTAAGGTCTATTTTTAGTCAAACTGCCCTGTTTAATGACTAAGATTTTTAATAGAAAGATTGGATTTGATAATACATATTTCTAAAAGTTAGAATGAAATATATATCTCATGAAATCATTTACAGGTTGACTTACACTGGTTTTTATGCCAGGAAGAACCACGAGAGCAATCCAAGATTTAATCAGCTAACATTTAAAACATCTGTATAGTTGCATAGTCCAGATAATATAAATGAGTGAATAATTATTGTCATATTCAGAAGTCTTTAGGCAAGAAGACATTTATATATCTTAAGATCCAGGTGCATTCAAAAATCTGATCAAACCATCAGCCATCATCACTCTCTGTGTTTCAGACTTTTTTGGTAGAAAGACAAAAGTAGGTCATGCCCATAGCTGAATTTAGGATTATAGGGCAGCATGTTTTCTCCCCTCTTGATGGTCACTGATGAAACTGTTGATATAGTGACAAAGTGGAGTTCAATGCCTCTCATAAGATCAACCAACAAAATCCCATGAAAGCCCTGGCCAAAGAGGCAGGTCCAAAGGAATCACAATCAGGGTGAGAAAGCAAACATCTTTCAACTCTGAGAAATGTGAAATTAAAATATAGATGTTTAAAAGAATCAAGATCATAATGTTAATATTTGTGTTTTAAGGGGAATCCATGTGTATTTGGTGATTTTCAGACATGTAATTTTAAGATTGTCTTAGTAGAGTTAGTGTGATAATTCTTCTTTAAAATGTATAATCATTTAAAGTTGAGATTTTGATGAGAAATCTAATTAAGCTTATTTTTTTCCATTAGAATATTTAATATAACATTTCTGGCATTTATAAGGTTAATTTATTAGGTTATGAGGACTACTTAAATACTTAGGTTCTTAATTCAAGCATTTATAACACTTAAAATGAATTAGACATATTAGTTGGTAGCAAACATCATTCAAGATCACCCTGAGATCAGTTTCCAAACTGTGCCTTGGTACCTTATGGAGCCCCCGAGGTCATTTAAAGGATATCACATAGTGAAAACTATTTTCAGGATACTGCTAAGAGAATGTACCTCAACATAATAAAAGTTATATATGACAAACCCACAGCTAACATCATACTCAACACTGAGAAGCTGAAAGCTTTCTCTAAGATCAGGAATGAAAAAAGAATGCCTTTTCTTACCACTTTTATTCAGTCTAATTCTAGAAGTCCTAGCCAGAGAAAGTAGGCAAGAAAAGAGAAATTATACCCTGTGTTCTGTTTTAAGATTGGGACATATGTGTACATTACTTTGTTTGCACTTAGAATTTGGAAAAGCTCCAGGTAATGCTAGTAGTAAAGAACATACCTGCCAATACGAGAGACGTAAGAGACACAGGTCCAATCCTTGGCTCGGGAAACTGTCTTGGAGGAGGGCATGGTGATCCACTTCAATATTCTTGCTTGAGAATCTCTCAGACAGAGGAGCCCAGCAGGTTATAGTCCATGGAGTCACAAAGAGTCAAACATGACTGGCAATTCAGTACACAAGCATGCAGTTTCCTATGGCCTTCTAGGAAATTTTTTGTGATTTTATGGAAGTTTTATGTAATTTTAGAGAAAGTTACATTTTCACTGGGGGAAATGCGCAAGTGTTTGTTAATAAGCACAGTAGTTTTCATTTCTCTGAGGTTCTAAGTTCCTTTATTTTATGGCGCCAACCCTGTGTCATAATAAATGCAGTAAATTTCAAACATACCTAGGTTTTATGTATGTGTGTGTGTGTGTGTATATATATATATATATATATATATAGTTATTGTAGTAAAAATTTAAAGTTTACATATGATTTTCTTTTGAAATCATTTAGTTATAAATAAATGAATCAAACTTATCATTGGCTGAGTTTTCTTGATAAACAAATAGTAAATGCAAGATTTAACTCAGTTATTCTGCCATCTGAATCATAAGGGCTTGTCACTTCATAGGTTGCTCTCAGAAATATTCCCCATGTAGCTACTTGAAATGCACTTTTGTAGGTTTTAATAAATTAGAGTTTCTAAAAAGAGTTGCTTTGACAGAATTCTTCTTGGCAAGGGTATTTCCTGTAGATACTGCCATCTGTTTTAATTGTTCTGTAAGCCCTAAAATAGGCAGCATGGATACATTTACAGGCAAAGGGCCATTGTTCTCTTGCCAAATGATAAAAACAATAAACTTTGATAGTTCTGTGGTTTAAAACATGGACAAATTCATTTAGTGCTTTTGGATACCATCTTACAAATGCAGAGAGAGACAATAATACCACTAGCCAGTAGCGCACATCCAGAAACATTAATGAAAGTCAGAGTTATCATCTGTTACTCAATTATAAGGAAACTGGCAACTTTCAGCAGAACAAAAGATTTAAATGTAAAATTTTTAGATACGTTTGCACAAAGATTTTTAACTTCACAGACTTGGCATGCTTTATATAACAATTCAATTCAAAATTATTTTTCTTGAAGAGCCCCATTTTTTTCTTTATTTTCTATTTGCATAAATTGCAGGGCACTGAGAAATACTACTAATTAAAATCTGCAGTTGATTATTTTCCAACTTTATTAAAGCATGATTTTTATCTATAGATTGTACATATTTAAGGTGTACTGTTCTAAGTTATAATGTATGCATATATGAAACTGCCAAAATAAGGCAATAAGTATACTCATCAATTGTTAATGAATTATAAAGTGATAATTCTTTGTAATCCCTCCCCTTTCCCCCTCCCATACTTCATTCCACATCACCAGGAAACCACTGATGTGCTTTCTGCCAGTATAGATGAGTTTGCATTTTCTAGAGTTTGATCTAAATGGAATCCTATGATAGGTACTCTTTTTTATGATCTAGCTTCTTTCACTCATCATAATTGTTTTTATATTCATTCATATTTGTGTGTATCAATAGTTTATTTTGTTACTTATTATTATTATTCCAGTGTGCTGATACACTGCTATTTATTTATTCATCCACTTCTAATAGACATTTAGCTTGTTTCCAGCACTGAGTTCTGCTCTGAAGGTCTGTGCCCATGTCTTTGTATGGAAATGCGTTTATTTCTTGTAGGTAAATGTCCAGGATTAGAATGTCTGGGTCACATGGGAGGTGTATGTTTAACATTTTAGGAAATTCCCAAGCTGTTTTTTAAAGTGGTTGGAGATTTTACATTTTCCAGTTGCTCTGTAAGCCCTAAAATAGGCAGCATGGATACATTTACAGGCAAAGGGCCATTGTTCTCTTGCCAAATGATAAAAACAATAAACTTTGATAGTTCTGTGGTTTAAAACATGGACAAATTCATTTAGTGCTTTTGGATACCATCTTACAAATGCAGAGAGAGACAATAATACCACTAGCCAGTAGCGCACATCCAGAAACATTAATGAAAGTCAGAGTTATCATCTGTTACTCAATTATAAGGAAACTGGCAACTTTCAGCAGAACAAAAGATTTAAATGTAAAATTTTTAGATACGTTTGCACAAAGATTTTTAACTTCACAGACTTGGCATGCTTTATATAACAATTCAATTCAAAATTATTTTTCTTGAAGAGCCCCATTTTTTTCTTTATTTTCTATTTGCATAAATTGCAGGGCACTGAGAAATACTACTAATTAAAATCTGCAGTTGATTATTTTCCAACTTTATTAAAGCATGATTTTTATCTATAGATTGTACATATTTAAGGTGTACTGTTCTAAGTTATAATGTATGCATATATGAAACTGCCAAAATAAGGCAATAAGTATACTCATCAATTGTTAATGAATTATAAAGTGATAATTCTTTGTAATCCCTCCCTTCCACCTCCCATACTTCATTCCACATCACCAGGAAACCACTGATGTGCTTTCTGCCAGTATAGATGAGTTTGCATTTTCTAGAGTTTGATCTAAATGGAATCCTATGATAGGTACTCTTTTTTATGATCTAGCTTCTTTCACTCATCATAATTGTTTTTATATTCATTCATATTTGTGTGTATCAATAGTTTATTTTGTTACTTATTATTATTATTCCAGTGTGCTGATACACTGCTATTTATTTATTCATCCACTTCTAATAGACATTTAGCTTGTTTCCAGCACTGAGTTCTGCTCTGAAGGTCTGTGCCCATGTCTTTGTATGGAAATGCGTTTATTTCTTGTAGGTAAATGTCCAGGATTAGAATGTCTGGGTCACATGGGAGGTGTATGTTTAACATTTTAGGAAATTCCCAAGCTGTTTTTTAAAGTGGTTGGAGATTTTACATTCCCAGCAGCAGACCAGAGTTCCAGTTGCTCTGCATCCTCACTAAAGCTTACGATGATCAGTGTTTTTAATTTTAGTTATTCTAGCAGATGTGTAGTAATGTTGATTTATATTTTCATTTCCCTAATGGTCAGTGATCTTGAGCATCTTTTCCTGTTGTTTATTTAACACCTGTGTATATTCTTTAGTGAAGTGTCTAGTATATTTTGAAATAGTTTATTCATATTTTCTAGGACTTCCCTAGTGGCTCAGTGGTAAAGAATCTGCCTGCATTGCAGGAGATGTGGATTTAACCCCTGGGTTGGGAAGATCGCCTGGAGAAGGAAATGGTAACCCAGTCTAGTATTCTTGCCTGAGAAATCCCATGGACAGAGGAGCCTGGCAGGATACTGTCTATGAGGTTGCAAAAGTTACACACAAATTAATGACTAAATCGTCACTATTGAATATATGAGACTATAATTTCTTCTTAAGTGGTATTTTGCTGTCTCATTTCTCATGCCACAGTTACCAAGTTATTTTAATGCTGTTCCATATCAGTAGTATATTTATAAAACCTTATATTAATAGCAGTATATAAATATAATAATATAATATAAATATAATAATAATAAATATAATAAATAATATATTATTAATATAATAATATTTAATATTAATATTATTATTATATTATTGATATAATAATATTAATATAATAATATTTATATTAATAAATATAATAATAGCTAACACTTGCTGGGCGCTAAGCTATTCTAAGCAATTTACATACATTAAGCAAATTAGTCCTCACAACAGCCCAGGTGTACTATTGTGATCCCATTTAGAAATGACAGAACCAGTCACTGAAAGGAAAGATACTTGCCTAAGGTCACAAGTAAGTGGCAGAGCTAGGATTCACATCAGGCTGTCTGGGTCTAGTACACACATTCTGTGCTTCTGTTAAAAACTTGAAAGTTTGTTTTTAAAAAAAGTGTTCCAGATAATAATTTTGTATCTGCATAGTATAAATCATGCCTTAATTTACCCTCTCCAGTTAACCTTTGTACAGTAAAATAAATTTCAGTTTTATCTTATTTGTCTTTTTAAGCATGAGATTGCCTTAGTGTATGTAATAGGAAAGAAAACAAAGTTTAGCTTACTGGAAAAAATCTGTGAATTGTAACCTAGTTTATCCATTATACACTCCTACATGCTAATTTTTACAGCATGACTTCCAAGAGTATAGTATCATATGACCAGACACTCCATCAAGCCTTGGCTAAATCTAGTTTATCAGTGAATTTTTTTTTCATCAGAGAAAATTTAAGGTGGATCATTTCTCTATGTAGCCTATGTAGACAAAATTCTTTAGCATGGCAAATTTGAACATATCTACCTTAAACTTCCCCGGTAGGCTTCTCTGGTGGCTCAGGAGACCTAAACTCGATAGATGAATGTGGAAGATCCCCTGGCAAAGGGAATGGCTAGTATTTTTGCCTGGAGAACCCCATGGACAGAGGAGCCTGGTGGCCTGTATTCCATCAGAGTCAGACACAGCTGACCAACTAACACACACATACACACACACCGGAAACTTATTGTCAATATATTATAATTAGGTTAAACCTGGCAGTAAAGTTCTCTCTCAACAATATCCAGAAATGGAAATACTATCTCTTTTTTTTTTTTTTGACCATAAATATTGGTACTTTATCTTGTCAAAAGGATAGCCACAATTTCTGCTGTCCTAACCTTCTTAGAAGGGAGACTTTTACAAAACATATGTTAGATTTTAGATTTCATTTTCATTGGTATGTCAGAAGATATAGTCTATATACCATTTAGCATCTGTTGCTTAATTTTTGTTTGGTAATTTGGTTAATTTACAGGTAACTGTAAGTGTGCATTTTTGTGTATTGCCACTTCTAGAAATCAAAAATGTTAACACTTTTTGAGTTTTGCAAGGACCTCTCTTGATTTAAAACTTTTCCTTAAATTAGAAAATATCTTTTTTCTTTTTCTGTAAATTGCATGCCCTCTTTTTCACACAGATAAGAAAAAAGCAACCAAACCCACAGATAAACAGAACCGTGTCTATTCCTCACTGCCTGTCAAGCTCACTCTTCAGTATGCACTGAGAAATATCAGCCCCGACAGGATCCTGTTCACCATTCCAAAGAAGCTTCATTTCTTTTTTTTTTTTCTTCTCCATCACTTCTTTTCCTGTTCCTTGCCAGATACACCCTAAAAGAATGGATCACATAGATTATGTATTTTTAAAATCTCCCAGCCTCAATCCTATATCACAATAACCTATTTCAGTCATTGTCAGTCTCATGCACGTACGCAAAGGGGAAGCTCAAGCAGTTCCAGATCTCAAAATGAGTAATGTTAGTTGCTAAAAGGTCTAAAAGAAATGAAAACAAGTGGACCATAAGGAGAAGAGCCAGTGTCTGTCACTGTGTATCTGTTTATCTATGTTGTATCTGTCTTTGTCCCTCTGTCAGTCTTTCTCCGTATATGTTTCTCACTCTCCCTGTCTCCTGTAGGTCATCACAATCCCCACCTGTTACTCATCCAGCAAAACTTGTATTTTCTCAGTATGCCTAATGTGATAAAGGAAAACTATGTGCTTTTTTTTTTAAGTGTTTATTTGACTGCACCAGGTCTTAGTTGTGGCATCTGGGATCTTTAATCTTTGTTGTGGCATGTGGTATCTTTAGCTGCAGTGTGAGAACTCTTAATTGTGAACATGTGGGAAACAAGTTCCCTAACCAGGGATTGAGCCTGGGCCCCCTGCACTGGAGGCACAGACTCTTAGCCACTGGGCCACCAGGGAAGTTCCAGTAGAGTGCTTTAATACATACAAAGGTGGAATGATTTCATAGCTTACAGCAATAGTTACATTTAGAGTATTCTTGAATCCCTAAATGAGTGCCTAATTGCCAAAACTTTAAGCAATCTTTTCAAAGTAACGAATATTCCAGACACAGTGGAATTAGTGTATTTTAAAAAATCAAGATGGAATACAAAGATTTTATATTCCACTTGGGCCCAAACTGAGGGTTGTCTTTTAACAGTGGATGCAGAAAACATTTCTTTCCTTAAACTCTGGAAAATCAGCTCTTTTCACACAGATAAAAAGCAACCAAACCCACAGATAAACAGAACCGTGTCTATTCCTCACTGCCTGTCAAGCTCACTCTTCAGTATGCACTGAGAAATATCAGCCCCGACAGGATCCTGTTCACCATTCCAAAGAAGCTTCATTTCTTTTTTTTTTTTTCTTCTCCATCACTTCTTTTCCTGTTCCTTGCCAGATACACCCTAAAAGAATGGATCACATAGATTATGTATTTTTAAAATCTCCCAGCCTCAATCCTATATCACAATAACCTATTTCAGTCATTGTCAGTCTCATGCACGTACGCAAAGGGGAAGCTCAAGCAGTTCCAGATCTCAAAATGAGTAATGTTAGTTGCTAAAAGGTCTAAAAGAAATGAAAACAAGTGGACCATAAGGAGAAGAGCCAGTGTCTGTCACTGTGTATCTGTTTATCTATGTTGTATCTGTCTTTGTCCCTCTGTCAGTCTTTCTCCGTATATGTTTCTCACTCTCCCTGTCTCCTGTAGGTCATCACAATCCCCACCTGTTACTCATCCAGCAAAACTTGTATTTTCTCAGTATGCCTAATGTGATAAAGGAAAACTATGTGCTTTTTTTTTTAAGTGTTTATTTGACTGCACCAGGTCTTAGTTGTGGCATCTGGGATCTTTAATCTTTGTTGTGGCATGTGGTATCTTTAGCTGCAGTGTGAGAACTCTTAATTGTGAACATGTGGGAAACAAGTTCCCTAACCAGGGATTGAGCCTGGGCCCCCTGCACTGGAGGCACAGACTCTTAGCCACTGGGCCACCAGGGAAGTTCCAGTAGAGTGCTTTAATACATACAAAGGTGGAATGATTTCATAGCTTACAGCAATAGTTACATTTAGAGTATTCTTGAATCCCTAAATGAGTGCCTAATTGCCAAAACTTTAAGCAATCTTTTTCAAAGTAACGAATATTCCAGACACAGTGGAATTAGTGTATTTTAAAAAATCAAGATGGAATACAAAGATTTTATATTCCACTTGGGCCCAAACTGAGGGTTGTCTTTTAACAGTGGATGCAGAAAACATTTCTTTCCTTAAACTCTGGAAAATCAGGATCCTTCTTACACACCAGTTTTATAGTGAGATGTTGGAATCCACATACGACTCTTGAAAACTTTGATGCGTAAATCACAATACAGGCTCTTCTTTCAGTTTCTTTATTTTCCCCTCCAATAAACAACTTAAATCTCTTCATTTACTTGCACTTGCTTCTGTGTGTCTTCATGCAAAAGTTTAAAAGTATGTTATTTTAAAGTAATAAATGCTCACTGTGAAATTATGAAAATAGAAGCACACACACACACAGAGACAAAAGTATAAAAATAAATCATTATTCAGTTTCAAGTTATAACCATTATGAACATTTTGATCTGCAAGTTGAATTTTATGAAACTGCTCTTAATATAGAGTACTTTATGCTGTGTAACTGGTTTTTGTTTTTATTTTTATTTTTTAAAACAAAAACATTCTGTATCGGGGTATAGCTGATTAACAGTGCTGTGATAGTTTCAGGTGAACAATGATGTGACTCAGCCGCCGTGCATATACATGTATGCATTCTCCCCCAGACCCCCCTGCATGAAAGCTGGCACATAACACTCAGCAGGAGTCCCACGTGCTATATGAGAGGGTTTTGTTGGTTATTCATTTCAAATATAGCAGTGTGTACATGACCTTCCCAAAGTTCTTAACTATCTCTTCTCCCCAGCAACCAAAGAGTTCATTTTTCCCTGTCTATGAGTCTCTTTCTCTTTTGTAAGTCAGTTCATTTGTATCATTTATCTTTAGATTCCACAATGCAGGAGACTTACGAGATCTGGATTCAATCCCTGGGGCAGGAGGATCTCCTGGAGAAAGGCATGGCAACCTATTCCAGTATTCTTGCCTGGAGAATTTCATGGACAAAGAGTCTGGCAGGGCTACAATATATAGGGTCACAAACAGTCAGACACGAGTGAAGTGACAGGATGCACTCACGCATAAGGAATATCATATATTTCTCCCTCTCTGAATTACTTCACACAGTGTGACATTCTCTGGGTCCATCCATGGTACTGCAAATGTGTTCCATTCTTTTTAATGGCGAGTAATATTCCAGTTTTAACAGTGGATGCAGAAAACATTTCTTTCCTTAAACTCTGGAAAATCAGGATCCTTCTTACACACCAGTTTTATAGTGAGATGTTGGAATCCACATACGACTCTTGAAAACTTTGATGCGTAAATCACAATACAGGCTCTTCTTTCAGTTTCTTTATTTTCCCCTCCAATAAACAACTTAAATCTCTTCATTTACTTGCACTTGCTTCTGTGTGTCTTCATGCAAAAGTTTAAAAGTATGTTATTTTAAAGTAATAAATGCTCACTGTGAAATTATGAAAATAGAAGCACACACACACACAGAGACAAAAGTATAAAAATAAATCATTATTCAGTTTCAAGTTATAACCATTATGAACATTTTGATCTGCAAGTTGAATTTTATGAAACTGCTCTTAATATAGAGTACTTTATGCTGTGTAACTGGTTTTTGTTTTTATTTTTATTTTTTAAAACAAAAACATTCTGTATCGGGGTATAGCTGATTAACAGTGCTGTGATAGTTTCAGGTGAACAATGATGTGACTCAGCCGCCGTGCATATACATGTATGCATTCTCCCCCAGACCCCCCTGCATGAAAGCTGGCACATAACACTCAGCAGGAGTCCCACGTGCTATATGAGAGGGTTTTGTTGGTTATTCATTTCAAATATAGCAGTGTGTACATGACCTTCCCAAAGTTCTTAACTATCTCTTCTCCCCAGCAACCAAAGAGTTCATTTTTCCCTGTCTATGAGTCTCTTTCTCTTTTGTAAGTCAGTTCATTTGTATCATTTATCTTTAGATTCCACAATGCAGGAGACTTACGAGATCTGGATTCAATCCCTGGGGCAGGAGGATCTCCTGGAGAAAGGCATGGCAACCTATTCCAGTATTCTTGCCTGGAGAATTTCATGGACAAAGAGTCTGGCAGGGCTACAATATATAGGGTCACAAACAGTCAGACACGAGTGAAGTGACAGGATGCACTCACGCATAAGGAATATCATATATTTCTCCCTCTCTGAATTACTTCACACAGTGTGACATTCTCTGGGTCCATCCATGGTACTGCAAATGTGTTCCATTCTTTTTAATGGCGAAGTAATATTCCATTCTGTATACATACCACATCTTCTTCAGCCATTCCTCTTTCAATGGGCATTTAGGTTTTTTCCATGTCTTGGCTATTATAGACTGCTGAAATGAGCATTGTGGTGCATGTATCTTTTTGGATTATGGGTTTTTTTTCTGGATATATGTCCAGGAGTGGGATTGCAATGTTATATGGTAGCTCTATTTTTAGTTTTTTAAGGAACCTCCATACTGTTCTCCATAGTGCTTGTACCATTTTACATTCCCAACAACAGTATGTAAGGGCTCTTTTCTCTCCACACCCTCTCCAACATTTCTTGTTTATGGATTTTTTTTAAAATTTTGGTCTCTTTTATTGATTTTTTTATCCATTTATTTTCATCCATCTTTATTCTTTGGCATGTGTGAGCCTCCCATCACAGTGGCCTCTCTAGTTGCAGAGCTCCAGCTCTGGGTGCATGCACTCCAGAGCACTGGCTAGTAATTGGACACACCAATCCAGCTGCTGGATTAATTTTGACTGTAGGTGCGTGGGCTTATTTCTGGGTTTTCTATCCTGTTCCATTTATCTATATTTCTGTTTTTGTGTCAGTACCATACTGTTTTGATGACTGTCATGTAACTGTTTTTTAAAAATATATACAATTTTTAAATGAGGGCTTCCCTGGTGGTTCAGTGGGTAAAGAGGTCACCTTGCATTGCAGGGGTCACTCTTTGGATCCCTGGTCCAGAAAGGTCCCACGTGCCGCAGAGCACTGGACCAATGTGTCCAATTGCAAGTCAGTGCTCTCTGGCACATGTGCCCAGGGCTGGTGCTCTGCAAGAGATGCCACTTCAATGGGAGGCTCACACAGCCCAAGAAATAAATATGGATGAAAATAAATCAATTAAAAAAAAAATAAAAGAGGCCAAAATTTAAAAAAAGTGAAGTGTTGGAACCTCCTTTATTACATTTATATTTATATTTATATTTGTATCATTTAAATGAGATTTTCTTTTAAGGACTTCCTTTATCAGTGTATTTACTTTATAGACTGGGGGTCTTGGGCTCCAGAAGAACTCTTATCTGCAGTATGTGTTAACCATTTACCAACCAAAGGCGTTGCTTAAGCCAACAGAAAGAAAAAGCTATTCAGGACATTTGAACATTTTCTAAAAGGTATTTAACAAGAAAGGCTCCAGAGAAACCCATTAAATATGTTATATTTATGCCACCAACAGTTATTATATTTCCTTAGAACAGCCATACAACAGGGATTGCCAAAATTGTAATTCATCATAACAAAATGACCTTTCCAAATATTTCGGAGATTGTAATTTTAGCTAAATACGGTTTCAGGAGCTCATTCAATTTTCAGAAGTATATCTAAGAATGTCCTGGTTGCACTTCAAATTGTGGTATTTGAAAATATATATTCCTATATATTGTTATTGCATTTTTTCTATTCCAAATCAGTTAGTTTTTGTTTTGCAACATAATTCATTTTCAAGCTAGGCTCGACACTGAAAAATAGATCTGAGTTTTTGTTTTTGTTTCTATTTTCTGTTCTGAAGTTCAAAAGGATCCTGAGCTGTTTGTGCTATGCAGCATTTACCCTGGTTCTCCTCAGGAAACCTCACCTGGCCAAACAAGATTGGGAAAAGCAAAAGTCAGGATGTATCTGCCTTGAGGAAATTAACAATGCATAGCTCAGTTTTAACATTTCCGACTAATCCTATTGTAAAAAGAATGATAACAGAATATTTAAGCCAATATCTGAGCATCAGGTATCGTTTCAGAGTCTTGTGGACCTCCTAGGACTTAGGATGAAGTCTAGAAAACATATAAACACCCGTAAAGAACCCTTTGATTGCTTGATTTTGCCTTCTTCAAACAATGTCATCTTGGTCACTTACTGAAATCCAGACCATTAATGTGACTCACTACTCTAATGCCAGTAAGGGTTACCTTTGGTAAAAATGATAAAGTGTTGTGTCAAAAATTCTGAATTCATAATGTGATATTTAAACATCAATATTTTTTAAACATCGGTATTTTTAATAAGCATAAGTATACAGCACTGTAAATGATATAGAGTTCTAAAGCTTATTTCCATTGTATTCCAGACGCATACACATGTAGAGATTATAGATAAGATGACTACAGTAATGGTCCACCGGCAGTTCCTTTTGTGTCTAGATTGAGCGGCTTGTGACAGTCCCCTGTACATCCCCACACTCTTATTGTTTCATGACCGTATTCTTGAGTATCCTGCTTTCTTGTGTCTTCTAGAAGCATTTATAAATCTTCTCAGTCTCTGCCTGCAGGTGTTAAATTTGTTACTTGCTTGTTTATTTTAATCGCCTGTATTCCTAAGGAGTCTGGGTTCTCTGAAGGTCTCTCTGAGAAGTGCCTTCAACTAAGAGTTTACCAGGCAGGACCTCATTACCTGCTCAGTTTTTTGGCTGTGTGTCTACTTTGGCAGCAGTGGGGACTTCAGGGCCTATTTGGGGCACAGAATCCTTACCTACCGTCCTGTGAAAGAGATAGAGCAATGCATCGGTGAGTGGGGATAACTTTTAACTACGGGGAGTCTGGGAGTCTTTGAAGAACCCAGCAGTCCACAGGAGTGTGGTGAGGAAAGAAGGTGAGAGAAGCCAGGAGGTGATCCAGTGTGAGGATCCTATCTGCTTGGACGAAAACTCAGACTTCATAGTGTAGGGGATTTGTTTTCAAATCACTTATCCATTTTTGTTTTTTAAATACAACCACATTATCATTTACCTATAGTATTTTTTTTTCTCTTTTTATAAGGTACAGTTATTTTTATCATTCCTTTGAAGTATTAACTTCAGACTGTGAATAAGAAAACCAAGGTGTGGAATGAAGTAATTGCCCAGAGTACAGACTTATTATTGTTGAAGACCCAACATGGAAATTTCCTGAGTCTTAAAAATGAAAAGTGAAAACTGAAAAAAAAAAATGTTCTCTAAACAAGCAAATTATAGACATATAGAAAATATACCTTCATTATTATTTTAATTTTGAAAAATATATCTGCCTTAGATAATTTCAGATGAGCTAATATAATTACTAATTCATTCTCCATCATCTAATCAATTCCAAAGCATAATTGATGAGTTTGGTTGTGTTATTACCAGGGAAAGATGTTGGCTTGCAAATGTCCATGGAATTCTCCAGGCAAGAATACTGGCTTGGGTTGCTATTCCCTTCTCCATGGGATCTTCCCAACTCAGGCCCAGAACCTAGGTCTCCTGCATTGCAGGCAGATGCTTTACCATCTGAGCCACTAGGGAAGCTTATAGTGATCTTTCAAAGTGTTTCTTTGCTTCCTGCTTCACTGTAAAGAATATCATTTATAAAAATCTAAACACTAGGTATATTTTTCCCTTTAAAATTGAATCCAAGGAGGAAGAGAATATGGGATGAATTGGGCAATTCAAAATGACATATATATATATATATATATATATATATATATACATACATACATATATATATATATATATACTACTCTGTATAAAATAGCTTAACATACTGTATAGCACAGGGAACTGCACTTAATACTCTGTGGTGACTTAAATGGGAAGGAAATCTAAAGAAGAGTGGATGTATTTATACCTATAACTGATTCACTCTGCTGTATGGCAGAAACTAATACAGCATCGTAAAGCAACTATGCTCTAGTAAAAATTAATTTAAAAAAACTAAAGATTATAATAGTATTCAAAAAATAAAGAAGCAAAATTGGATCATTGAAACATTCTAAACACTATAATTTGATCTATTCTGTAACACTGTTTTGACCAGAAACGCAAAATACTCCTTCCTAGTTTTTATATTCATGTTTGATTTAACTTTGGAGAGGGAGAGAAAGAGATTTATGGAATATTAGAAGCTCCTGAATTGGGACTGCTGAAATATTATCTTAAAAATAGGGTGATTAGCATTTCCAAGTATCTGAACTCCACTCATACCTGGGTAAAGAATAATATTTTAAAGGTATTATATTGTTTATATAATTTAGGAACTCAAGACCAGAACTTTTCCTTTGTTGTGGATTTTTTTTATTTTAGACTTTTAAGAATACAGGAAACCCTTTGTTGGGTAAAACATTTCTCTAATTTACAGTTTTGTGGGGAAAAAATTTTATCAGAATGTTTTCCCCGGAAGCTAATCAATTCCAAAGCATAATTGATTAGTTTGGTTGTGTTATTACCAGGGAAAGATGTTGGCTTGCAAATGTCCATGGAATTCTCCAGGCAAGAATACTGGCTTGGGTTGCTATTCCCTTCTCCATGGGATCTTCCCAACTCAGGCCCAGAACCTAGGTCTCCTGCATTGCAGGCAGATGCTTTACCATCTGAGCCACTAGGGAAGCTTATAGTGATCTTTCAAAGTGTTTCTTTGCTTCCTGCTTCACTGTAAAGAATATCATTTATAAAAATCTAAACACTAGGTATATTTTTCCCTTTAAAATTGAATCCAAGGAGGAAGAGAATATGGGATGAATTGGGCAATTCAAAATGACATATATATATATATATATATATATATATATATACATACATACATATATATATATATATATACTACTCTGTATAAAATAGCTTAACATACTGTATAGCACAGGGAACTGCACTTAATACTCTGTGGTGACTTAAATGGGAAGGAAATCTAAAGAAGAGTGGATGTATTTATACCTATAACTGATTCACTCTGCTGTATGGCAGAAACTAATACAGCATCGTAAAGCAACTATGCTCTAGTAAAAATTAATTTAAAAAAACTAAAGATTATAATAGTATTCAAAAAATAAAGAAGCAAAATTGGATCATTGAAACATTCTAAACACTATAATTTGATCTATTCTGTAACACTGTTTTGACCAGAAACGCAAAATACTCCTTCCTAGTTTTTATATTCATGTTTGATTTAACTTTGGAGAGGGAGAGAAAGAGATTTATGGAATATTAGAAGCTCCTGAATTGGGACTGCTGAAATATTATCTTAAAAATAGGGTGATTAGCATTTCCAAGTATCTGAACTCCACTCATACCTGGGTAAAGAATAATATTTTAAAGGTATTATATTGTTTATATAATTTAGGAACTCAAGACCAGAACTTTTCCTTTGTTGTGGATTTTTTTTTTTATTTTAGACTTTTTAAGAATACAGGAAACCCTTTGTTGGGTAAAACATTTCTCTAATTTACAGTTTTGTGGGGAAAATAATAGCAGTGACTTTTAAATCAGAATGTTTTTCCATGGAGAGCAACTTACTAAAAGGAACATTTACTTATTTTCACTTGATGCAACACACGCCTTTAAAAATCCTTTCTCTGAATAGTAGTGATTGTTGTTTTCTTGAAATATATTTTTCCAAGGTATGTTCTCATTGGTTAAGCTATTTTATACAGATTATATTTTTTTATGACACAGCACTGCAGCATTGGCCAAAGGTTGTGTCCACTCTACCCTTGGTACAAGACTGTCCCTGAGGACCAACAGATAATAAGGAGATTCTACTGAGAACGCTGTTTTTCTTTCCAAAAATCAGATAGACTTATTGATCGATCAATAGGTAGAGATAATACCAACTTACAGTAAGGAAGGAAATTGAGAAACAAAATTGCTAAATCTGATAAGTCACAAACATTCTCTACTAAAATAAATGTGGTGACTCTAGGACCTACAAATTAATTCTAGGGGGGAAAAAAAAAAAAATATATATATATGTATATATAGTCTTAGAAATATATAACTACAAAAAGTAACATACATTTACAGATACACAGGGTATTAAATTGCTAATTGTTTATAATAAAAAGGAAATGATCCTAATCCCATAAGCATAAAAAGATTAAATAAATTATGGCACATCCATGCTTAGGTGGGTTCATCAGTTCTTTCGAAGCATGTGTTAGAGCCACTGAGATGGATAAGGAAGTTGTGCAATATTGTTTAGTGAAAAGAGAACATACATAATAATCTAATGACACAACAGTAAAGGACATGGGTAAAGTTGAATGGAAGAGAGCATTCGTGGCATGATCAACATCGAACTTAACATTTAAGAGACTGAATTTGGGAGTGAGAATGGAAGATAAAATCTTTTTTTTCCTTTCACGTAACTTAAGTATTGTTTGGTTTATTAAATGAGCTTTAACATATTACTGCATTATTTAGAAAAAAAATGAAACTATTTTATTATGTATTGTTATAAAGGAATGGTAATTTAATTCTGTTCCTAAATGGCTAGTCTGCCTTGAATTCTAGCTGACAGAGATTAAGACCTAATACCAGGATGGACAAAAAAGCTTCCTACTGCTTAGTATTCTTCCCGCTTGTCTCCATAGGTTCTTCAGGACTGGAAATAATTTAGCCTCTAGGCTTACCCACAAATGCATATATCAACTCATAAATAACTCTAACTTCACTAGGGATAAAAAGGTAAAAAATGTTTCTCTGGATGAAAGAAAAAGTAGACATTTATAGCCTGTGGCTCTTCTTCCCACCTCATTTCTACAAGTTATAGGTTAACAGATTTCTGATCACCCTACCATTACCAGTTTCATGTCATGGTGAATCACATGCAGTAAATTACTTTGACTCTTTAGTTCAAATAATAGGTCCTATATAATATCCAGTGGTATGACTTGCCTTCCAATTAATTGTGTTATGAAAGGGCCTGTGGTTTTGCAATGCGCTCATTTGATTTTTATCCTTATACTGAAAGCTATTAGTAAACAAAGAGGGATATTTCTCTCTTGTCATCAGACATGTTTTACTCAAAGGTCATATTTCATCTTAAATTCACCACTTGGAAGCCAAGACAAAATTCAGAAATGGTAGGAATTGGACTGAGTCTTTAGTGCTTTCCAGCTTAGACATTCTATAACTTTATGATTTTTAAAAAGGTAAAAGTCATAAGTACAGATAGGGGACTTCCCTGGTGGTCCAGTGGGTAAAGAGTCCACCTTGCAGTGCAGGGGCACTGGTTCAATCCCTGGCCCGGGAAGAAGCCACGTGTCGCGGAGCGGCTGGACCAGTGTGTCCAATTACGAGCCAGCACTCTGGAGCACATGCACCTAGAGCTGGTGCTCTGCAATAAGACAGGCCACTTCAATGGGAGGCCCACACAGGCCAAAGAATAAAATGATCAATGAAAATAAATATAAATAAAAGAGGCATGATGGAGAAAAAGAGAAAAAATCATCAAATGTACAGGTAAAGCTTGACATAATCTGTGAGCTTTTGTTCTCTGGAGAATTGAATATAAAATTGGGAGTCTATTAGTCTTCAAGGGTTACTAGAATGGAAGAACAGACTAGGAAGTGTACACTGGACACGCTTCTTCCACAGTTCTGGAGGTTGGTAGGCCAGGAGCAAGGTGCCATCAGGGTTAATATCTGGGGAGTCCCCTGTCCTTGGCCTGCAGACAGTGCCTTTTCACTGGGTCCTTTTTTTTTCACTGGGTCCTTTGTACGCTTGGGGGTTTGGATGGGAGAGGGAGAGCATACTTTCTCAAAAGCACTCAGGTATCTCTTCTTCTGAAGATACCATTCCTGTAGGATTAGGGCTTCACCCTTAGATCTTATTTAAATCACCTTGGAATTTAGGGTTTTAACTTTTTACTTTGAGAGAGACACAATTCAGTCCATACCAGGGAGAAAATAAGCCTGGGATACTATAGGATACTAAAGTTGTGTATGTCTCATTTTCTGCCAAGTTTCTGCTTTCTAAGTTTTCACTGCATCTTTCAGTAAAAGCAATAAATTTAAATGACATTTAACTGCCTTTTCCAGCCAGCAGTCATAATCTTTAAAGTCTGATTTTATAAAGTCATGCATTATTTCATTAAATTGTTAAAATATCTTTAACATTTTATGCAGAATATATGCATGTATCTTTCTAAAGAGTTACATTTAAAAATATGTTAAAAAGTTTTTATTTTGCTCTTAAAATAGCTTTAGTGCTGAAAGAACTATTTAAACCTCAGATGTTAGAAATCATCAGTTTCTGTCATTTAACTGGCATTGTAGAAATAATAGTTGTTAAATTCTTTTCTCTGATTTATAAAAAAATTAAAATATAGAAGAACACAAAAATCACATCTAATGGAAAGAACCAACCAACCAGCATTCCTTTTATTGGTGAAATGACTTTCAGTCATTTTTCTATGTTCTGGAGCACATGCACCTAGAGCTGGTGCTCTGCAATAAGACAGGCCACTTCAATGGGAGGCCCACACAGGCCAAAGAATAAAATGATCAATGAAAATAAATATAAATAAAAGAGGCATGATGGAGAAAAAGAGAAAAAATCATCAAATGTACAGGTAAAGCTTGACATAATCTGTGAGCTTTTGTTCTCTGGAGAATTGAATATAAAATTGGGAGTCTATTAGTCTTCAAGGGTTACTAGAATGGAAGAACAGACTAGGAAGTGTACACTGGACACGCTTCTTCCACAGTTCTGGAGGTTGGTAGGCCAGGAGCAAGGTGCCATCAGGGTTAATATCTGGGGAGTCCCCTGTCCTTGGCCTGCAGACAGTGCCTTTTCACTGGGTCCTTTTTTTTTCACTGGGTCCTTTGTACGCTTGGGGGTTTGGATGGGAGAGGGAGAGCATACTTTCTCAAAAGCACTCAGGTATCTCTTCTTCTGAAGATACCATTCCTGTAGGATTAGGGCTTCACCCTTAGATCTTATTTAAATCACCTTGGAATTTAGGGTTTTAACTTTTTACTTTGAGAGAGACACAATTCAGTCCATACCAGGGAGAAAATAAGCCTGGGATACTATAGGATACTAAAGTTGTGTATGTCTCATTTTCTGCCAAGTTTCTGCTTTCTAAGTTTTCACTGCATCTTTCAGTAAAAGCAATAAATTTAAATGACATTTAACTGCCTTTTCCAGCCAGCAGTCATAATCTTTAAAGTCTGATTTTATAAAGTCATGCATTATTTCATTAAATTGTTAAAATATCTTTAACATTTTATGCAGAATATATGCATGTATCTTTCTAAAGAGTTACATTTAAAAATATGTTAAAAAGTTTTTATTTTGCTCTTAAAATAGCTTTAGTGCTGAAAGAACTATTTAAACCTCAGATGTTAGAAATCATCAGTTTCTGTCATTTAACTGGCATTGTAGAAATAATAGTTGTTAAATTCTTTTCTCTGATTTATAAAAAAATTAAAATATAGAAGAACACAAAAATCACATCTAATGGAAAGAACCAACCAACCAGCATTCCTTTTATTGGTGAAATGCCTTTCAGTCATTTTTCTATGTTAGATCAGAAAGTGAAATTACAAAGTTTAAGCAATACACTTTACCCCGTTTTGTGTTTTGAGTTGAATTCAACCTCCAACTTTTATTTCAGCAGCATGAGATTAGGTTCGCTGAAATTGGCTTGACAAGTGGTCCTTCTCCACAAATGAGGGTAACATTTTCTTCTCCCATTAAGACTCTGCCAGAATTGAAATGGAAAATAATACTTTCCACTTAATTGTCTGTTGTTACTGCCTTGAATTTCTAGAACTCTTGGTGAAATGAAACTTTATAAGCATCTCAGCATCCACTCCCACAGGCCTCGTGTTCAGGGACTTGTAAGGTTTTAAAACTATCATCCTGCAGTCTCATACCTGCCCAATCTCTGTGCAATAGATGAGACTCCTCCCTCCTGTGAGTGGCTTCTGAGAGAACAGGCCTTGAGAGATCTGGAATAGGCCTTGGCAAGAGATAGTCCATAGTTTATCTTCCTCAAACCCTGGCTGGCTCTCTCTATTCTTATTTAAACATAAATGCGCCTACCCCAGCACATCTCTGAAGGTGAGGGACTTAATAATATGCTCTGTTCCACCATTACCAGTCCATTCAACTCCAGAATACTGAACCTTGACTGTGTTCCCAGCCATTGGCTGAGGACTTACTGGCTTATAAGAACCAGCAAGTTGGCTATAGCCTTGATAACATATAGAGGACCTGCCCAAAAGACTCTTGAGGCTGTGCTCCTTATCAGCCCAACCTGGCCCTGTGGCCATCCTTCTGGGTTTTCGCTGTCTTCTTAGACAATGTGTCAGATGAAAAATCTGCTCCACTTAAAAGTTGAGAATTATGTTGTATTGGGTAGACATACTGAGGACATAAGCCCAGGAGACAACCTCTGATTGACTGCTACAAAGAGATAATGGAGGAATCAGGATACAAAGGAGGTTTTGCAAAGTAACTAGATACTTATAACATCAAAACATTATTGTTAATTAAAGAAAATCAGACATCTCAAGTGAATGAATTTAGCACTCTTCTGTGTCTAGGAAGATGCAAGAGTCTGGGCTCATTGAAATCATTCCTTCACTGTGTACCTTCACTGTTTAAGGCTAGTGTCCTGCTTTTCTCCATCCTGAATCTCCCAGGGTGCATTGTCAAGGCGTAGCAACAGTGGCTGATGACTTGATGGGCACATCATTCTTTGCTTACTGATGTGGTGGGGGTCATTCTTCATCCACAAGCTCTAGTCAATGGTGGTACACCACTCATTGGTTTAAAGAAAGCTCCCAAAGTAAATGATTTTCTTTCTCTCTGGAATGCCCTTCCCATATTCCGTCTCTTATCTTTCACCTTTGTGTTTTGCTGCATGGGAGTAGAGCCTACCTTCAAACACTTGGTGTCTACCAGGAACTCTGGTTGTGTTGCTCTAAGGCCCACTGATCAGAACAGCCAAATAACTTCTCACAGTCCTTCTAGAGGTGGATGGACCAATGGAATGTCTGTCCATTCAAACCAGAAGTTGTGTTAATCTCACAACTGGGATGAAGTATAATTAGGATGGACAGAGGAGGTGAATGGTAAATGGAAAAAGATGAAGCCACAGCAAGTCTGTCTCCATAATCCTTATAGAGAGCAAGCAAGCACCTATTTCTTTATCTATAAAATGTGAAGAGCAAAAGGTAGGGCTCTGAGGGTGAAATGACTAGGTGTATGTCAAAAGCTTGGAGTAGCACCTGGAATATGGCAAGCGTTCAGTAAATATGTGTTGCTGTTAGTATTGATAGTATTATTAAATGGGATTCAAGAATCCAAACTTTTGTATATCAACTTTACAAGTTCCTTACTGGACAACTTGAAGACAATTATTAGATCCTTGAGTCTCCTCTGCAAATGGGAATGATAACCAGTCTGGTGCACAAAAAACAACACTTATTCTCTTAACCTCTTTCACCTGCTGTTATTTTTGTTTTCCTTCTATTACAAAGGAATGGATGATTTTATTCATAAGAACTTTCACCTGTTCTCATGAGTTCTGTCTCTCGTAGGATGGGTTGGCTAAAAATAAGAAGATGGGCTCTGAAGGGAACTAATCAGTACAAATCTGAATGAGCAAAGGTATTTAGTGAATGCTGTTTGTGAATAAGTCCTGAATCCAAACCAGACCTAGCATAATATATACATCTGGAACTGTATTTATCCTATTCCCATGAAACAGATTGTCAAGCTCAAGTTTGTCAAAGCAGTTATTATTTGATTTTCAAATAAGGTGGTTTAAAAACTAAAGATAAGTTATGAAAGTTAAGTGGAGAAATATTCTTTGCTTACTGATGTGGTGGGGGTAATTCTTCATCCACAAGCTCTAGTCAATGGTGGTACACCACTCATTGGTTTAAAGAAAGCTCCCAAAGTAAATGATTTTCTTTCTCTCTGGAATGCCCTTCCCATATTCCGTCTCTTATCTTTCACCTTTGTGTTTTGCTGCATGGGAGTAGAGCCTACCTTCAAACACTTGGTGTCTACCAGGAACTCTGGTTGTGTTGCTCTAAGGCCCACTGATCAGAACAGCCAAATAACTTCTCACAGTCCTTCTAGAGGTGGATGGACCAATGGAATGTCTGTCCATTCAAACCAGAAGTTGTGTTAATCTCACAACTGGGATGAAGTATAATTAGGATGGACAGAGGAGGTGAATGGTAAATGGAAAAAGATGAAGCCACAGCAAGTCTGTCTCCATAATCCTTATAGAGAGCAAGCAAGCACCTATTTCTTTATCTATAAAATGTGAAGAGCAAAAGGTAGGGCTCTGAGGGTGAAATGACTAGGTGTATGTCAAAAGCTTGGAGTAGCACCTGGAATATGGCAAGCGTTCAGTAAATATGTGTTGCTGTTAGTATTGATAGTATTATTAAATGGGATTCAAGAATCCAAACTTTTGTATATCAACTTTACAAGTTCCTTACTGGACAACTTGAAGACAATTATTAGATCCTTGAGTCTCCTCTGCAAATGGGAATGATAACCAGTCTGGTGCACAAAAAACAACACTTATTCTCTTAACCTCTTTCACCTGCTGTTATTTTTGTTTTCCTTCTATTACAAAGGAATGGATGATTTTATTCATAAGAACTTTCACCTGTTCTCATGAGTTCTGTCTCTCGTAGGATGGGTTGGCTAAAAATAAGAAGATGGGCTCTGAAGGGAACTAATCAGTACAAATCTGAATGAGCAAAGGTATTTAGTGAATGCTGTTTGTGAATAAGTCCTGAATCCAAACCAGACCTAGCATAATATATACATCTGGAACTGTATTTATCCTATTCCCATGAAACAGATTGTCAAGCTCAAGTTTGTCAAAGCAGTTATTATTTGATTTTCAAATAAGGTGGTTTAAAAACTAAAGATAAGTTATGAAAGTTAAGTGGAGAAATATTCTAGGTCCTCCCTAACAGTTTGAGTCTAGTTTCAGTCAAATATTAGAAGTTAATTAATGTGGACAGTATAAAGCTGTCTGGATTAGAGGACTACAGATTTATTGATTATCCATTAGACCGCAGAACATCCACTAAACTGCTTTGCATCTTCCTAGACGTGGAAATATATGCATGTTCAAAATCATTAAGAAGTAGGGAAGTATATTTTTTTTTTAAATTAAGGAAATGGTAGGACAGCTCAAATTATGTTAAATCTCCCAAACTGTTACCTCACTGAATTCTCTTCTGAGTCCATGTTCCAGAAACACCTGATGATCTGATAGAAAGAAACTCCTATTTTAAAGATGTTATCAAAATAGCCTATCATTCTCCATATACATCCTAAATTAAAGTAACAGTTTGTTGTCCTATTAAAAGGACCCTGTCACCTAGTTGTCCATAATTATTATTCTGTCTCTGGCTTTGGTTTCCTCATTATTATGCTAGCTGCATAATTACAGCAACAAACTCTGGAATCATCAATCATATTTTGATTATGAAACCTTTTAAACCATGTTTGCTGGAATTCAGAAGAGCCTGTCGTTTGCACTCAGAGATTTGAAACTTACTCCTAAATAAATGTCATATGCAATTAATTTGCAGTAGAGAGAATGTGAAACCAGGGTGAAAGCCAGTTCCCTTGCTGGTTTGCGCAATGAACGCTTTCCTGAATCTAATCCTAGAGAAGCATAGATAAACTTCAGGGTGTTCAGTCTGATCTGTTGTTCTCCAGTTCATTCAGCACAAAAGGCCTTTTTTATTAAGTTACCTTAATGATTGAATGGTGTTTGTTTCTTTTGATTTATTAATCATGCAACTTAATTTTTATTATTAAAAGATATGTATTTACTTATTTAAATGATGTGAGTCTCACTATGTAGGCATGTTGGGACACCTACTTGCAAAGTAAGCATGTGTGTTCTGGATATTTATTAATTTTAATGGTAAAACCCATATAACAAGGACTTACTGTGTGAGTACTTATAGCAGTTATTATTTGATTTTCAAATAAGGTGGTTTAAAAACTAAAGATAAGTTATGAAAGTTAAGTGGAGAAATATTCTAGGTCCTCCCTAACAGTTTGAGTCTAGTTTCAGTCAAATATTAGAAGTTAATTAATGTGGACAGTATAAAGCTGTCTGGATTAGAGGACTACAGATTTATTGATTATCCATTAGACCGCAGAACATCCACTAAACTGCTTTGCATCTTCCTAGACGTGGAAATATATGCATGTTCAAAATCATTAAGAAGTAGGGAAGTATATTTTTTTTTTAAATTAAGGAAATGGTAGGACAGCTCAAATTATGTTAAATCTCCCAAACTGTTACCTCACTGAATTCTCTTCTGAGTCCATGTTCCAGAAACACCTGATGATCTGATAGAAAGAAACTCCTATTTTAAAGATGTTATCAAAATAGCCTATCATTCTCCATATACATCCTAAATTAAAGTAACAGTTTGTTGTCCTATTAAAAGGACCCTGTCACCTAGTTGTCCATAATTATTATTCTGTCTCTGGCTTTGGTTTCCTCATTATTATGCTAGCTGCATAATTACAGCAACAAACTCTGGAATCATCAATCATATTTTGATTATGAAACCTTTTAAACCATGTTTGCTGGAATTCAGAAGAGCCTGTCGTTTGCACTCAGAGATTTGAAACTTACTCCTAAATAAATGTCATATGCAATTAATTTGCAGTAGAGAGAATGTGAAACCAGGGTGAAAGCCAGTTCCCTTGCTGGTTTGCGCAATGAACGCTTTCCTGAATCTAATCCTAGAGAAGCATAGATAAACTTCAGGGTGTTCAGTCTGATCTGTTGTTCTCCAGTTCATTCAGCACAAAAGGCCTTTTTTATTAAGTTACCTTAATGATTGAATGGTGTTTGTTTCTTTTGATTTATTAATCATGCAACTTAATTTTTATTATTAAAAGATATGTATTTACTTATTTAAATGATGTGAGTCTCACTATGTAGGCATGTTGGGACACCTACTTGCAAAGTAAGCATGTGTGTTCTGGATATTTATTAATTTTAATGATAAAACCCATATAACAAGGACTTAGAAAATACTGTGTGCAGTATGCTTAATAAGTTCAGTGAGAAGACTGTCCCATGCCTTTGTGAAATTCACTGAGTACTTACCCTTTGGCCCATTAGATTTGATGAAGAATCTATGGTGAAAGATGAATTCCAAGCTCACTGGTATGTCCTGTACAGCAGAAAAGTATCAATTTATTAGATAGGAAGGAGAGACAGAAAGCAGTATTAAAGAGGCCTCCATATTTCTTTATTATACTTTCTTTAGCTTAGACTTTTTATGAATTGCATTTTTGACAGCAAGATTGGTTTTCTTTGATGACTTACCCATCATTTCCTCTATAGAAATGGGCATGTTAATATACTGTTGATTTTTCTCTTGAAGTTTAACTTAGAAATACTATTTCCTAAAGAGATGCCATCTTTAAAAAAAAAAAAAAAAAAAAGTAGAGTCATTAGTGGAAATGGACAGCCTGAATTCAAGTGACCTCTGCTCACTGACACATCAGCCTCAGTCTCCTCATACATAAAGTGAAGAGTTTCATGAAAGATTAGCTCCAGCCATTGCCTTCCCTAGGACACATTTCTCTTGATTGGGATTCCCAGGAGAAACGCAAACTAAGAGACCTCACTTGGGTCAGGTGCCTTCCTGTTGCCTAAGTAGGAGATGGTCCCTTGATGAATAGTTCCAGCACTGGGAGCAATAGCAGAGGGAGAGGCTCTTGAAGAGGGAGGGAGAGAGGTGTTGAGTCAGCAAAGTGACGGATGTTCTTTAAAACAGTGCTTCTCAAATGATAAAGGGCCAATGACTGTTCATTTCTTTTTCCCAGTCCTTTGCAGATTGACATGTTTTTTAAAAACATGTGAAATACAACTAGATCTCTAAATTATTAACCAAGCACTTCTCCATCTCTGGGATTATCCTGTTGCACACTCTCAGAGGACTTCTCTTATTCTTGCTGAGAAATCCCTCCACACGCTTCCCTAGTGTCCCTCTACTTCTCACCTGGCAGTCTCTTCTCATTCTCCGGTCATCTTACTTAACCTTCACCTCTCAAGAAACTGCAAGGTCCTCCTTTTAAAAATCTAATAAAATCTTATCAAGTCTCATCCTCAGGTTATCCTGTGGCACTTACCGTTCCTTCCGGACGGATGCTCTGTCCTCAAGGACGCCCCCTCAAGAACACACTTCCCTCCCCCTTGTATGGAACTTGGTGCCTTTTTCTTTCTCTGGGTCAACTTTCTGAGAGATACATTCCTTAGGTTCTGGACAAAATGTCAGGCTCTGTGCACTTAAAAATACGAATATCAGTATCTAAAATGGGGTTATAGGATCTTCTTTAAGATTTGAATATTTCCTAAGGTATTTGCAAACAATGTACTGGATAAGGGATTAAAATCCAAAACATATTTTTAAAACTCATACAACTAAATGTCAAATTAAAATAAAAATACAACCTGATGAGAAAATAGATGGAAAACCCAAAGAGACATTTTTTCAAAGATATACAGGTAGCAAACAGGCATATGACAAGAAGTTCGGCATGGCTAGTTATCAGGTAAGTACAAGTCAAAACTATAGTGATGAGCTTCCCTGTTGGTCCAGTGGTTAAGAATCCACCTTGCAATTCAGGGGTTGCCAGTTCATTCCCTGGTCTAAGAGTATCCCTCATGCCATGGGGTAACAAAGCCCATGTGCTACGATTCCTGAGCCCATGCTCTGGAGCCTGCAAGCTGCAACTCCTGACATCCTGTGCCATAATTGCTGAAGCCTGTTGTGGAGCCCATGCTCTGCAGCAAGAGAAGCCACTGCAATGAGAAATCCAGATACCACAATTAGAGATTAGCCCCCACTTGCTACAGTTTGAGAGGGCCCACACACAGCATCAGAGACCCAGTGCAGCCAAAAGTAAATAAATATAGTCTTCATTAAAAAAAAACTGCAGTGAGATACCTCCTTATTTATGCCTGTCAGAATGGCTTTGGTTAAATCAAAAAAAAGACAAGAAATATGGTGCATAGTATCTACTATTTTGCACCTGAGGACTTCTCTTATTCTTGCTGAGAAATCCCTCCACACGCTTCCCTAGTGTCCCTCTACTTCTCACCTGGCAGTCTCTTCTCATTCTCCGGTCATCTTACTTAACCTTCACCTCTCAAGAAACTGCAAGGTCCTCCTTTTAAAAATCTAATAAAATCTTATCAAGTCTCATCCTCAGGTTATCCTGTGGCACTTACCGTTCCTTCCGGACGGATGCTCTGTCCTCAAGGACGCCCTCAAGAACACACTTCCCTCCCCCTTGTATGGAACTTGGTGCCTTTTTCTTTCTCTGGGTCAACTTTCTGAGAGATACATTCCTTAGGTTCTGGACAAAATGTCAGGCTCTGTGCACTTAAAAATACGAATATCAGTATCTAAAATGGGGTTATAGGATCTTCTTTAAGATTTGAATATTTCCTAAGGTATTTGCAAACAATGTACTGGATAAGGGATTAAAATCCAAAACATATTTTTAAAACTCATACAACTAAATGTCAAATTAAAATAAAAATACAACCTGATGAGAAAATAGATGGAAAACCCAAAGAGACATTTTTTCAAAGATATACAGGTAGCAAACAGGCATATGACAAGAAGTTCGGCATGGCTAGTTATCAGGTAAGTACAAGTCAAAACTATAGTGATGAGCTTCCCTGTTGGTCCAGTGGTTAAGAATCCACCTTGCAATTCAGGGGTTGCCAGTTCATTCCCTGGTCTAAGAGTATCCCTCATGCCATGGGGTAACAAAGCCCATGTGCTACGATTCCTGAGCCCATGCTCTGGAGCCTGCAAGCTGCAACTCCTGACATCCTGTGCCATAATTGCTGAAGCCTGTTGTGGAGCCCATGCTCTGCAGCAAGAGAAGCCACTGCAATGAGAAATCCAGATACCACAATTAGAGATTAGCCCCCACTTGCTACAGTTTGAGAGGGCCCACACACAGCATCAGAGACCCAGTGCAGCCAAAAGTAAATAAATATAGTCTTCATTAAAAAAAAACTGCAGTGAGATACCTCCTTATTTATGCCTGTCAGAATGGCTGTTATCAGAAAGACAAGAAATATAAAGAGTTGGCATAGTATGTAGAAAAGGGAATCCTAGGACACTGTGGCTGGGAATGTAACTTGGTGTAGCCCCTATGGAAAGCACAGTATGAAAGTCCGTCGAAAAATTCCTAATAGAACTACCAGAGGATCCAGCAATTCCACTTCAGGATAGTTATCCAGAGAAAACAAAAGTACTCATTTAAAAAATATATACACGCCTCTGTCCATTGTCATTTTATTTGCAATAGCCAAGATACTGCAGTAACTGAAGTGTGTTTTGATAAAAGAATGGATAAAAAAGATGTACTATTCTGGAATATTAGTCAGCCATGAAAACAATGAAATCTTGCCATTTGTGACAACATGCGTATACCTAGAGGATGTTATGCTAAGTGAAATAAGTCAGAGAGAGTAAAACAAATACCACATTATTTCACTTACATGTAGAATATGAAAAACAAGTAAATGGACAAAATAAAACAGAAACAAACTCATAGATACAGAGAACAGATTGATGGTTGTAAAAGGGGAGAAGGATAGGAGAACATTAAGAAGTACAAACTTGGGCTTCCCTGGTGGTCCAGTGGGTAAGGGCACCGCCTGGCAGTGCAAGGGGCGCCGGTTTGATCCCTGGCCTGGGAAGATCCCACGTGCTGCGGAGCGGCTTGATGTGTCCAATTACCGAGCCGGAGCTCTAGAGCGCATGCACCCAGAGCCGGTGCTCTGCGACAACAGAGGCCACCGCGATGGGAGGCCCACACGGGCCAAAGAACAAAGATGGATGAAAATGGACAAATGAAAAACCAATAGAAGTAGTCAGCCTGCTCCCCTCCCTCCCCACCCCACCCTGACCAAAATAAATAAATAAATCAAAAAAAAAAAAAAGTACAAACTTTGAACTGTGAAATAAATGTCACAATGATGCAATGTACAGCTGAGGGAATACAATCAATAATATTGTAATAACTTTGTATCATGGTAGGTGGTAACTAGACCTATTACAGTGATTATTTCTTAATGTGTACAAATAGTGGATTACTCTGTTGCACACCTGAAACTAATATGATATTGTATGTCATTTATAGTTTATAAAGATTTGAGTCTATCCCTGTGTAAGAATTGAGCTAACCGTAAGATAACAGTATGTATATACTTCCAGTATCATCTGGAATAGTGGATCGAAACTTCTAAGGGATCATTCTTATGACTTCTCTGAACATAGGCAGTGCCAACTCATTTACTGAAAAAGTAAGGCAGCATCACGAACATGCAAAATTAAGGGACAAGCAACTTCTTTTGTTTCCTTCTTACTTGATGTCCTTTCATTGAGATTGGAGCTTTGGCAGGTGCGAGAAGTGGAACTATAGAAAAAGCCCTTCATCAGAAGTCATTAGATCTGTTTCCTTTGCTAGTAACACGTACCTTACCTCTCTGAGCGAAATCTTGCCATTTGTGACAACATGCGATACCTAGAGGATGTTATGCTAAGTGAAATAAGTCAGAGAGAGTAAAACAAATACCACATTATTTCACTTACATGTAGAATATGAAAAACAAGTAAATGGACAAAATAAAACAGAAACAAACTCATAGATACAGAGAACAGATTGATGGTTGTAAAAGGGGAGAAGGATAGGAGAACATTAAGAAGTACAAACTTGGGCTTCCCTGGTGGTCCAGTGGGTAAGGGCACCGCCTGGCAGTGCAAGGGGCGCCGGTTTGATCCCTGGCCTGGGAAGATCCCACGTGCTGCGGAGCGGCTTGATGTGTCCAATTACCGAGCCGGAGCTCTAGAGCGCATGCACCCAGAGCCGGTGCTCTGCGACAACAGAGGCCACCGCGATGGGAGGCCCACACGGGCCAAAGAACAAAGATGGATGAAAATGGACAAATGAAAAACCAATAGAAGTAGTCAGCCTGCTCCCCTCCCTCCCCACCCCACCCTGACCAAAATAAATAAATAAATCAAAAAAAAAAAAAAGTACAAACTTTGAACTGTGAAATAAATGTCACAATGATGCAATGTACAGCTGAGGGAATACAATCAATAATATTGTAATAACTTTGTATCATGGTAGGTGGTAACTAGACCTATTACAGTGATTATTTCTTAATGTGTACAAATAGTGGATTACTCTGTTGCACACCTGAAACTAATATGATATTGTATGTCATTTATAGTTTATAAAGATTTGAGTCTATCCTGTGTAAGAATTGAGCTAACCGTAAGATAACAGTATGTATATACTTCCAGTATCATCTGGAATAGTGGATCGAAACTTCTAAGGGATCATTCTTATGACTTCTCTGAACATAGGCAGTGCCAACTCATTTACTGAAAAAGTAAGGCAGCATCACGAACATGCAAAATTAAGGGACAAGCAACTTCTTTTGTTTCCTTCTTACTTGATGTCCTTTCATTGAGATTGGAGCTTTGGCAGGTGCGAGAAGTGGAACTATAGAAAAAGCCCTTCATCAGAAGTCATTAGATCTGTTTCCTTTGCTAGTAACACGTACCTTACCTCTCTGACCACTCTGTCCTCATCAGTTACAAAAGGTGGTTGAGCACCATCATCTATGAAATCACTTTCTACAAAATTCTATATATATATATATATTTTTTTTTTTTTCCAAATCATTGTGTAGAACACTTGACTTTCTCTTTTCCAGGATCCTGGCATTATGTAAACTTCATTTTCTTATTCTTTTCTAGCACCTGCATTCCAATTAGAGGTGAAATAAATGAGGCTCAGAACTTCCACTAAGGTACTGTAAGGTAAGATCATTTTATAAGTTGAATTCTTTGCTTTAAAAGGGGGGCTTATGGCATGATCTGTAAGAAGAGATTTAGAAGGAAAGGGAATTTATAGGAGATTTTCAATACAATTTATAATTGTCACTGTGCATGTCTTATTATAAAATACCATTATGCTCAATTTTGTGTATCTTAATAAAGGAGTTTTTTTATTTGCTCATCAGATTCAAAATTGCAATGAAGATATTTGAAATATTAAATAGGTTGATTTTATTTCAAAAACTTTTGTATCTTAACTGTAGTAACATAGGATTTTAAAAATACCCTTAGATTTCTTATTGCATGAGACAAATCCTGAACTTCGATAAGGTTATTAGGTCTTATACTCAGGACCAAATGCAAACTTAGCTGATTTCTAATGATCATATTTGGGCATGATGCCGAATGTATTTCTTTACCTTATTTAGTCTTCACAGTAGTGCCATCAGAGTGAATATTATGATCACCATTTTACAGATGACGAAACTGATGTTTTGAGATGTTAAGAACATTATCCTGTGATAGTGTCATAGGCAAGGTTTGATCTTGAACCTGTCAGTTGTCCTTCCCTGTACTCTGCTTCTTTAATGTTGATCCTCACATTATAATACCAGGAGCCTGCATTATCGCTGTGGCATTGTGAGCACCAGTCCTTTGACTGTTTTTCAGTAACACAGACATTCCACTAAATTATCCATTTATAAAACTAAGTGAACTGAGGCTATTCCATATTTACAAAACATACAGATCTGGTTTGAGGGACTCAGGATGCTGAAATTGCTTATGAAAGCAGATGAAGGAAATAACTAATTCCAATTTTCTTCTTTTGCTTTCTGTTCTTTCAAAATTAAGGTTTAGGATTAATGGTATAAGTATGGCCACCAAAACTAAGCTTTTAAGCTATAGCCCTAATATTAAATACTTTCTACTCATTAGATTCAGGAAAGAAAATGCTGGTTAAAGATAAATTACATTGTAAAATTCCTTTCCAAAGAAAGTCATGCAAGATATTGAATAAGGTACTGAGCTGAGTTGGGGGAGGAGCCACTAGCTAATGGAAAAGTCCCTGGACTGGAAAATAGGAGATGGGAAATGCAGATGGCAGCAGCTCTTTGGAGGCTTAAAAAAGCTATTTCACCTCTCTGGACCTTTGTTTCTTATTTGTAAATGAAAGGTGCATTGATATTCTCTTAATATAAATCACTAACTTGCCTTGTTGGATGTCCATTGTTAATGCAGGGAAATGCTTTGTCTACTAAAGTCAGCTTTTTTTCTTTTTGGTGGTTAAGAGTTATCAGCTTTTTCTGTGCTCTCTTTCAAATACTCTTAATTTCTGAAGCTCTTAATTTCTGTTTCTTCTTTTACCACCATGCTCCAAGTCACTCAGTTTTTCTGGGACAACTGGGTGAGCCTCCTGGTGTTCTAGCTTCTGCTCTTGCCACAGCAAAATCCATTCTGAGTACAAGACCATGGTCTGGGGAACCTGGATCAGAGTTTGTTTTTCTTCTGATCAGGGGTCAGTTTGTTCTGGCATGATGCCGAATGTATTTCTTTACCTTATTTAGTCTTCACAGTAGTGCCATCAGAGTGAATATTATGATCACCATTTTACAGATGACGAAACTGATGTTTTGAGATGTTAAGAACATTATCCTGTGATAGTGTCATAGGCAAGGTTTGATCTTGAACCTGTCAGTTGTCCTTCCCTGTACTCTGCTTCTTTAATGTTGATCCTCACATTATAATACCAGGAGCCTGCATTATCGCTGTGGCATTGTGAGCACCAGTCCTTTGACTGTTTTTCAGTAACACAGACATTCCACTAAATTATCCATTTATAAAACTAAGTGAACTGAGGCTATTCCATATTTACAAAACATACAGATCTGGTTTGAGGGACTCAGGATGCTGAAATTGCTTATGAAAGCAGATGAAGGAAATAACTAATTCCAATTTTCTTCTTTTGCTTTCTGTTCTTTCAAAATTAAGGTTTAGGATTAATGGTATAAGTATGGCCACCAAAACTAAGCTTTTAAGCTATAGCCCTAATATTAAATACTTTCTACTCATTAGATTCAGGAAAGAAAATGCTGGTTAAAGATAAATTACATTGTAAAATTCCTTTCCAAAGAAAGTCATGCAAGATATTGAATAAGGTACTGAGCTGAGTTGGGGGAGGAGCCACTAGCTAATGGAAAAGTCCCTGGACTGGAAAATAGGAGATGGGAAATGCAGATGGCAGCAGCTCTTTGGAGGCTTAAAAAAGCTATTTCACCTCTCTGGACCTTTGTTTCTTATTTGTAAATGAAAGGTGCATTGATATTCTCTTAATATAAATCACTAACTTGCCTTGTTGGATGTCCATTGTTAATGCAGGGAAATGCTTTGTCTACTAAAGTCAGCTTTTTTTCTTTTTGGTGGTTAAGAGTTATCAGCTTTTTCTGTGCTCTCTTTCAAATACTCTTAATTTCTGAAGCTCTTAATTTCTGTTTCTTCTTTTACCACCATGCTCCAAGTCACTCAGTTTTTCTGGGACAACTGGGTGAGCCTCCTGGTGTTCTAGCTTCTGCTCTTGCCACAGCAAAATCCATTCTGAGTACAAGACCATGGTCTGGGGAACCTGGATCAGAGTTTGTTTTTCTTCTGTCAGCTCATGCTTGTGTGCTCAGTTCTGCCTGATCTTGTGACTCCATGGACTATAGCCCACCAGGCTCCTCTGTCCATGGGATTTCCCAGTCAAGAATACTGGAGTGGGTTGCCATTTCCTAACCCAGAGGACCTTCACAATCCAGGGATCAAAACTGCATCTCTTGCATGTCCCTTTAACTCATTCCTCTGCAAATAAGACCATGACTTAAACTGAGTTGTCCAAAAGTTCAGCCAACCGATAACATTGGCTGCAGTCAGGTTTCTACCTGTGCCGCCTTCTTCCTTCTGCTGCCACAACTTCAGTGGCCCTGTCTTTCACTCTGTTCCTTAAGTGCTTCTTTGCATTCTTGTCCCCACCAAGGGGCCCTGGCACTGCAACCCCCTGGCTTTCAGGGTTCTGTCCCTGAAGTTTCCCCTTCAAATCTCAATTGTGAATCTTCCCTAAATACTCTGTGTGTGTGTGTGTTAGTCACTCAGTTGTGTTCAACTCTTTGCAACCCCAAGGACTGCAGCCTGCCAGGCTCCTCTATCCATGGGATTTCCTAGGCAAGAATACTGGAATGGATTGCCACTTCCTTCTCCAGGGGATCTTCCCAACCTTGGGATCAGACCCTTGGCTCCTGCCACATCTCCTACATTGCAGGCAGACTGTTTACCACTGATCCACCATAAGAATCTGACTCCTCTCTCTCTACTCTCTCTATTCTTTGTTCCAAACATCCAAATTTAATTCCTGTTAAAAACTAGAAGTTTTATTTTTAAGGCACATTAAAATACACTCAATATGGAAAACATGCTTATTTATATAGCTTAAGGGATTTAGGCAAGACATGAAGAATTCTGACATATGTGTTTAAGGTTTATTGTATAGTCGAAGCTCCTGGAGTGCTCCTTTTCTTCACTGTCTGAACCACAGTACCTATAAAGATGCCCGTTCCCTGCAAGAGAGTCGTGTGGGCTTCCCTGGTGGTTCTGATGGTAAAGAACCTTCCTGCAATGCAGGAGACCCTGGTTCAATCCCTGGGTCAGGAAGATCCCCTGGAGAAGGTAATGACAACACATACCAGTATTCTTGCCTAGAGAATTCTATGGACAGAATCCCATGGAGAGAAGAGCCTGGAGGGCTCTGGTCCATTGGGTTGCTAAGAATTGGACACGGCTGAGTGACTTTCACTTTTAGGGTACTTTACAACAAGAAGCTTAGTAAATATTTTTTGAATAGTGAATGTAGAGTTAGAAGATGCTTTAGATAAAATATCCCTAAAGAAAGTATACAGTGCTTATGGATGTCTCTGAGAGGCTTATTACTTTAGACTAGTAAAAAACTAAAGAAAGGAAAAAAATAGAGGAAAAGATGAAAAAACAAATTCTGGTAAGGGGGACAGATAGCACTGCATGTAGAAAATATCAGTAAATTCTTGGGAGTGGCTACTTGTTGGTATTTTCACTAGTGGCATTCTTTTTAGTAGTTGTATTTATTTACTTATCTTTGGCGATGCCGAGTCTTCACTACTGCTTCGGTTTTTCTCTGGTTGTGGCGAGCAGGTGTACTCTCTAGTGGCAGTGCACATGCTTTTCATTGCAGTGGCCTCTGTTGTTGGAGCACAGACTCTAGGGTACGTGGGCTCAGTAGTTGCGAGACTCTAGAGCGCAGGCTCAGTAGTTGTGGCCCACAGACTTAGTTACTCCCCGGCATGTGGCATCCTCCCAGATCAGGATTCAAACCCACGTCTGCAGCATTGGCAGGTGGATTCTTTACCACTTAGTCACCAGGGAAGCCCACGAGTGGCATTTCTGGTCTATGGTAATGGGCAACAGAGCCCAGTCCTTTGGATCTTATGTAGATTTATTAGTTAAGCCTGGCACATGTTTGATCAGAAATTTTTGTTGAATGAAGGCAGGAAAAAAGGATGAAATAATAAATTATCAAACTATTAAGAGCAGAATTTGGCCTCTTTTTTAATGGCCGTGATAATATTCCCTTGATGCCAATATTTTGTCCCTGTTAGTAACTGACATTCCAAAACAGTGAGTGTGAAAATGTTCCGTGAAATTGGGTTCAGTTTCTGTGCTAGGCTTCTCCCTTAGAGAGCTTCATTCCCTTAGATGGGCTTCCTGGTGGTTCTGATGGTAAAGAACCTTCCTGCAATGCAGGAGACCCTGGTTCAATCCCTGGGTCAGGAAGATCCCCTGGAGAAGGTAATGACAACACATACCAGTATTCTTGCCTAGAGAATTCTATGGACAGAATCCCATGGAGAGAAGAGCCTGGAGGGCTCTGGTCCATTGGGTTGCTAAGAATTGGACACGGCTGAGTGACTTTCACTTTTAGGGTACTTTACAACAAGAAGCTTAGTAAATATTTTTTGAATAGTGAATGTAGAGTTAGAAGATGCTTTAGATAAAATATCCCTAAAGAAAGTATACAGTGCTTATGGATGTCTCTGAGAGGCTTATTACTTTAGACTAGTAAAAAACTAAAGAAAGGAAAAAAATAGAGGAAAAGATGAAAAAACAAATTCTGGTAAGGGGGACAGATAGCACTGCATGTAGAAAATATCAGTAAATTCTTGGGAGTGGCTACTTGTTGGTATTTTCACTAGTGGCATTCTTTTTAGTAGTTGTATTTATTTACTTATCTTTGGCGATGCCGAGTCTTCACTACTGCTTCGGTTTTTCTCTGGTTGTGGCGAGCAGGTGTACTCTCTAGTGGCAGTGCACATGCTTTTCATTGCAGTGGCCTCTGTTGTTGGAGCACAGACTCTAGGGTACGTGGGCTCAGTAGTTGCGAGACTCTAGAGCGCAGGCTCAGTAGTTGTGGCCCACAGACTTAGTTACTCCCCGGCATGTGGCATCCTCCCAGATCAGGATTCAAACCCACGTCTGCAGCATTGGCAGGTGGATTCTTTACCACTTAGTCACCAGGGAAGCCCACGAGTGGCATTTCTGGTCTATGGTAATGGGCAACAGAGCCCAGTCCTTTGGATCTTATGTAGATTTATTAGTTAAGCCTGGCACATGTTTGATCAGAAATTTTTGTTGAATGAAGGCAGGAAAAAAGGATGAAATAATAAATTATCAAACTATTAAGAGCAGAATTTGGCCTCTTTTTTAATGGCCGTGATAATATTCCCTTGATGCCAATATTTTGTCCCTGTTAGTAACTGACATTCCAAAACAGTGAGTGTGAAAATGTTCCGTGAAATTGGGTTCAGTTTCTGTGCTAGGCTTCTCCCTTAGAGAGCTTCAGTTTATCCCATCTTCCAGGCAGTTGTCACAGGGACAATCTAGGATGGCACACCATGTGAATGTATTAAAGTGCTGATGGGGAAATGAAAGCTCAAAAAATGTCTTACCTGTCAATTAAATGATGTAGCCTCGTGGTTAAATTACAACCATTTGGGGGCTTTTTGTTTTCTGCCGATGGAGATCTGACAGCTGTTTATAAAATATTTACATTCTGATTTCAGTCACATTGACAGCATTTTTGGATCTTTGGAAGATGATAATTATATGTTAGGAAAATGTATTAAAAAGTTTGAAGCGGATCTCTTGAGGGAGAAAATCTGTTTTAAAAAGTGTGCAAAGGAAGAAAATCTGCTTTGTAAAAGGAAAAATGTTTCATAAAAGTCAGAAATGAGAGCCATGTGGGACCCAGAGACACTGCATGTGGTGGGAAGGAGTATCCTTCTCCATTCTACCTGTTTTGGGTTCCTTAGCTTTTGTTTAACTGAGTATTCATGTTTCTCACCTTTTTTTCACTTGATTATGCATATGTGATATTTGTATGGTAGGTACATGTATAGATTAGTTAGGGTGTGAGGGCATCCATATGGAATTTTGTGAAAAAATGAAATGCATTTACTTGCTATTAAATGAAGAGAAAATAAAGAAAAAGAAATAGACATACAGAAACAGAGAACAGATTTGTGGGTTCCGAGGGAGTAGGGAAGGAATGGAATGGGAATTCGGGGTTAGCAGGTGCAAACTCTTATAGAAAGAATGGACAAACATTAAGGCCCTACTGTACAGCACAGGGAACTATTTTCAATATCCTTTGATAAGCCACAGTAGAAAAAATATGAAAAATAATATATGTATAACTGAATCACTTTGCTGTACAGCAGAAATTAACGTTTTATAAATCAACTATACTTCAGAAAAATAAATTTTAGAAAAGAAGAGAAAATAAAAAGTATTGGGAAGAAGAATAAGTATTGAATTTCCAAATGAAGCATTGTTAAACATTGTAATGAAAAGCATAAATTCATAAGCAACTTTTCCTCATGAGATACAGCATTAGAAATGATGACTTATATAGATAATTTTCAGTCAGTTGTCTCTCCAAAGTCTCGATAGTTGCTACTTGTGGGATGCTTTGTAAGAACAAGAAGATGATTAAAAAGTCTAAAACTGACTTTAATAGCTGTTTAGAAGGTTCCTGAAATTGAAATTATGCGTAAAAAATATGGTAGCTGTTACTTTCTTTCATTGACAACTGTAATGTTGAAATTTCTTAGGATAAGGCAAATGATTTTGAAGTCCAACCTAACATTTTAGTATCAAATATTTAAAGTTTTTAGAAATCATATATTCTTTTATAGCCATTACCCTGCCTATAGCTTGGAGCCCACTAGGTGGAAGGCTGTATCAGGTGTAAACGGATAGAAGTAGGCTCAACCCTACCTAAGGGCCAGGAGCCAAAATTGAAGGCCCTAAACCTACCTGCCTTTCCATTTATGGCCCTTTCCTGCTCCTCCAGGACCTTATATGAACATTCAGCCTGGAAGTCCAACCGACCCCTTCCCCACTATGTCACAGCTGTCCCTGACCACATGCTCGGTCCTGGATACAAGAGATGATATATCTGGTGAAGACCCACTGTGTACCCTAGAAGTGAGCAGGCTTGGGCCTTTGGACAAAGGATTTAGGGGAACTGAGTATGTGAAGCCTGTTCTAAAAGGAACCCAACTCCCCTGGGCATGTCCCTTAGCAAAACTGATGGCCAGAAAAAAAGCCAGAGTCAGTCCTCTGACTCAGAGCTTATTAAGCACAAATATGTGTACAATTCCCTGTTCAAATACAGATTCTGGTTCATAAGGGCTAAGGTGGGCTCACACTTCTGCAGCATACTCAGCTGCTGTTGCTGACTGCACTCTGAGAAGCAAGACTGTAATGCACAAGCCAAGGGGTCCCTCAGGGTGGACCTCAGGGTGGTACTCAACAGAAGTACAAGTTTTAGGTGAAAACAGGAATGTGGGCCTACTGTGGAGAGCTCTCTTCACCAGAACCTCCAAGCATGGACTCCCCCCCCACCCCCGGTACTCCTGGTACCTTTCCCTATTCTGCACCAGGTTCCTTGGCAGCCTTTACTCCAGTTCCTTCATCTGTTCACAACCCTGGTCCCAGCAAGGCAACAGCTCATGCTTCGGCTGGACACTGAATTTGATGTGTGGGTGGCAGAAATCACCTGCACTGTGTTCAGAGCATCTCAGAGAAGCAGCCAGGACTCAGAGTCCCCATTGTCCTTGCAGCCTGTGAGACCTAAGCCTCAGCATCAGACAAGGCTCAGCCGCGACCACCTCTGAGGTTTGGGGCCCTATGCTCAAGTCCAGCCACACAGGGGTTTCAGGGCACCAGTGTGAGTCTTATACACTGGATACTGCTACCCCAAATATGGAATACGCCACAATTAGGTTTTAAAAAGTACTTTAAGTGAAGGTACTATATTTAGTATATTACATGGGGATAGATGAAAAGGTAGTTATGTTTTAAGAAATGACCGAAAATGAAAGCAATTCCTTTTTAAAAGAAATACCTTTATTCTCAGTGGAACGTTTGAACTAAAAGGAAAGAAAAATCCAAATCAGGATCAAAATAAAGCAGAAAACCACAGATAATATTTTTAAATAAAAATAACATTTTTGTGTTACACGATACACAAAAGAAGTAAAATGCAAAAAGATCAAAGTAAATTGATCAAATGATCAAAAAGATATCAGAGTAGTGTTTAAGATATAGAATGTAAAACTCACAAAAACAATATCAGAACATAGACATAAAAATAAAATAAACCTTATGGGGCAACTATAAAAATTATAACAAAAGAGTAGTTATAGAAAACTAGGAGTGATTGAGTAAATAGAGATGATTTATTTTATAAAAATCCAAATTCCAAGTTAGTAGGTAATACTTTTTAACTAAAAGAGGGCTTTAGACACAGTTCCATACCATAGGTAAGTTACATTTGAAGAGAAATGAGGAAGCTCAGAGACTTAGTGTGAAAATTGTAGAAGGGAATGTGAGAATGAGAGGCTCAATCTTCATAGCAAAGAACATGCAGCATGCATGCAAGTATAAGAAGTAAATTCAAAGTGCACATAAGAATGCTTTGGAAAAAAAGAGATCTCATAATGTGATAAAAGGCAAAAGCTGTGAAAGTGCTATATTTACATTCCAGCATAGCCTAGGGGAGGAAAAAGAAAATTCAATTTACACAGTTTCTTATTATTCTGAGATTGCAAACTCTGTCCAGTTTTCCTTTTAGCAGCATACTTATTCAATTCCTGCTGTATATTCCTGAGATGAAATTTTAGATCACCTGTACTAATACTTTAATATTCTTTGATCAGTCAGAAGCAGCCAGGACTCAGAGTCCCCATTGTCCTTGCAGCCTGTGAGACCTAAGCCTCAGCATCAGACAAGGCTCAGCCACCACCTCTGAGGTTTGGGGCCCTATGCTCAAGTCCAGCCACACAGGGGTTTCAGGGCACCAGTGTGAGTCTTATACACTGGATACTGCTACCCCAAATATGGAATACGCCACAATTAGGTTTTAAAAAGTACTTTAAGTGAAGGTACTATATTTAGTATATTACATGGGGATAGATGAAAAGGTAGTTATGTTTTAAGAAATGACCGAAAATGAAAGCAATTCCTTTTTAAAAGAAATACCTTTATTCTCAGTGGAACGTTTGAACTAAAAGGAAAGAAAAATCCAAATCAGGATCAAAATAAAGCAGAAAACCACAGATAATATTTTTAAATAAAAATAACATTTTTGTGTTACACGATACACAAAAGAAGTAAAATGCAAAAAGATCAAAGTAAATTGATCAAATGATCAAAAAGATATCAGAGTAGTGTTTAAGATATAGAATGTAAAACTCACAAAAACAATATCAGAACATAGACATAAAAATAAAATAAACCTTATGGGGCAACTATAAAAATTATAACAAAAGAGTAGTTATAGAAAACTAGGAGTGATTGAGTAAATAGAGATGATTTATTTTATAAAAATCCAAATTCCAAGTTAGTAGGTAATACTTTTTAACTAAAAGAGGGCTTTAGACACAGTTCCATACCATAGGTAAGTTACATTTGAAGAGAAATGAGGAAGCTCAGAGACTTAGTGTGAAAATTGTAGAAGGGAATGTGAGAATGAGAGGCTCAATCTTCATAGCAAAGAACATGCAGCATGCATGCAAGTATAAGAAGTAAATTCAAAGTGCACATAAGAATGCTTTGGAAAAAAAGAGATCTCATAATGTGATAAAAGGCAAAAGCTGTGAAAGTGCTATATTTACATTCCAGCATAGCCTAGGGGAGGAAAAAGAAAATTCAATTTACACAGTTTCTTATTATTCTGAGATTGCAAACTCTGTCCAGTTTTCCTTTTAGCAGCATACTTATTCAATTCCTGCTGTATATTCCTGAGATGAAATTTTAGATCACCTGTACTAATACTTTAATACACAGCTTCTCTCCTGACAAGCTTGCAGTCCAGTTTCAATGACAAGCTGCACACGTATTTTAGCAAGAATTAAATATAAGGCCAGATTTAAGTAATATGACCAAATAGTTTAAATACCAAATAGACTATGACTCCATAGTTGTCATGGGCTGTATCTGTGGCCTGTTGGTATTCTTGATTCTGATGACATGTGAAGGTAGAAGAAAAGGTACCATTGTTATGTGGCTTCAAGGGCATAGAATCCTCTCTGTACGAAGGGGGTGACATATGGTGAGGCTTGAAGATAGGTAGGGTCTGTATGGGCAGGAAAAAAAAAACTGTAGTCGTTGCAAGAGCTTTAAGGTCTAGGGTAGAATGTGAGGGGTGGCCCCAGAATTTGGCTTGTGTGAATGGGGGCACAGTATCTAAAAACGAGGCAAGGTGGGTAAGACCAAAAAGAGAAGCACTGTATTTCTATAGGAGCTTGGATTTTATCTTGAGAACAACAGAATACCCTGAAAGAGGAGGAGCAGGAGAATAACATGAGGAAAATTAACTGGGCCATACAATGTGGAAATAGACTGAAAGGGGGAATATACATTGATAGCATTTTCTGGAAAAAAGGGGAGTGGAAACAAAAAAAGGAAAAAGACAGCAGAAGGACTTCCCTGACAGCCAGTTAAGACTTCACCTTCCAACGCAGGGCGTGTGGGTTCAAGTTCTGTTCAGGGAGCTAAGATCCCAGTTGTCTCTTAGCCAAAAAACCAAAACACAGAATGGAAACAATGTTGTAACAAATTCAAATAAAGACTTTTAAAATGGCCCACATCAAAAAATCTTTCTAAAAAGACAGTAAAGTCTGGATCTTACTCCTTCCCTACATCAGTCTTGTGTTTGCTGTCTCTTGAGTCTTCCTGCTTTTTTGTTCTTTGTCCTTCATATGTAAATGGAAAATGGGTTCAAGTCTCAAAGAAAGAATAAGCAGCACCCCTGCCTAGGTTTTCCTTTGATTTCTTTGTCTCCCTCCTCCTCTGTCTCTCACCTTCCTTGACCACATTCCTTCAATTTCCTCACATATCCAGCCCTCCTAGCATTTTTTTTTCCCCCCTTTTCTTTCCTAAAAAACACCTGTACTAATACTTTAATACACAGCTTCTCTCCTGACAAGCTTGCAGTCCAGTTTCAATGACAAGCTGCACACGTATTTTAGCAAGAATTAAATATAAGGCCAGATTTAAGTAATATGACCAAATAGTTTAAATACCAAATAGACTATGACTCCATAGTTGTCATGGGCTGTATCTGTGGCCTGTTGGTATTCTTGATTCTGATGACATGTGAAGGTAGAAGAAAAGGTACCATTGTTATGTGGCTTCAAGGGCATAGAATCCTCTCTGTACGAAGGGGGTGACATATGGTGAGGCTTGAAGATAGGTAGGGTCTGTATGGGCAGGAAAAAAAAAACTGTAGTCGTTGCAAGAGCTTTAAGGTCTAGGGTAGAATGTGAGGGGTGGCCCCAGAATTTGGCTTGTGTGAATGGGGGCACAGTATCTAAAAACGAGGCAAGGTGGGTAAGACCAAAAAGAGAAGCACTGTATTTCTATAGGAGCTTGGATTTTATCTTGAGAACAACAGAATACCCTGAAAGAGGAGGAGCAGGAGAATAACATGAGGAAAATTAACTGGGCCATACAATGTGGAAATAGACTGAAAGGGGGAATATACATTGATAGCATTTTCTGGAAAAAGGAGATTAGAAACAAAAAAAGGAAAAAGACAGCAGAAGGACTTCCCTGACAGCCAGTTAAGACTTCACCTTCCAACGCAGGGCGTGTGGGTTCAAGTTCTGTTCAGGGAGCTAAGATCCCAGTTGTCTCTTAGCCAAAAAACCAAAACACAGAATGGAAACAATGTTGTAACAAATTCAAATAAAGACTTTTAAAATGGCCCACATCAAAAAATCTTTCTAAAAAGACAGTAAAGTCTGGATCTTACTCCTTCCCTACATCAGTCTTGTGTTTGCTGTCTCTTGAGTCTTCCTGCTTTTTTGTTCTTTGTCCTTCATATGTAAATGGAAAATGGGTTCAAGTCTCAAAGAAAGAATAAGCAGCACCCCTGCCTAGGTTTTCCTTTGATTTCTTTGTCTCCCTCCTCCTCTGTCTCTCACCTTCCTTGACCACATTCCTTCAATTTCCTCACATATCCAGCCCTCCTTGAAGAGCTGCTCTTTGACCTCTGATTCCACCACTGCACCTGAACTGCAGCTGCCAAAATTAGCAGAGACCCTCTGGGTTGATCAACCCCAAGAATTTTTGAGCCTTATTTCTTGACTTCTTTGCCAGTTTTGCTACCACTGATCTTTCTGAAATTCCCCTTTCCTTGCCTTCCCTGGAACTTCAGTCTGGTTAAATCTCTTGGTGCCCTTTTCTCCTCCTTGTCTTTCTCTCTTTCTCCCTCCCTTCTTTCTTTCCTTTCTGTTTTTTCCTTCTTTCTATTGCTTAAACCGGCTTCCCTGTCCCCCACAAAATTCTATTCAGAATTCTTTTCTTCCTAATTCACTTAACTTCCAGGTTTAAGCTTATGGTCTTCAGCCCAATGGCGCAGATCTCTGCCTCCAACCTAGACATCTTTCCCTAGTCCACATCTGTACATCCGATCAGACCACTCTAGCATGTGGGCTTCTGCCCTAAACCCCGACTGGAATGGCAGAACCTAACTGCTCTGCTCCTCTCGACCCACCCCTGTTCTCCATATCTCTGTCCAAGCCTTCAGTGTATTATACAGGAGCAACCCAGACACTAAATGCATCCCTCTTCTGTTCTGAAATGACAATCTCATTATAATTCAAATTGAGCAGCTTCCTAGCTGTCTGACCTTCAGCATTACTTAACTTCTGTGTCTCTCAGTTTTCTTATTTATAAAATAGAAAAAATGATAGCACCTGCCTCACAGGAGTGTTGTGAAAATAATAAATGGCACATTGGTCCACAGTAAATATTAACTGTTTTATTGTTTGAAGTGAGCAGACTCCTGATAGACTTAAAAAAGAACAAAAAAAAAAAAAAAGACTCATTTTCTTAGTATGTGATTTTTTTTTTTTTTTTTGCGTAATTTTCAAGCTTTATTTCTTATCATTTTCTGACTTCCACCCTGATTTCTACCCTTACAAAAATATGTCCTAAAGGTCTGTGCTCTGCCCTATCCTCTCCTAAGCTCACTGGTGTCTCTTCCCTTTACTGGATCATGACTCAGCCATAATAATTTCTGCTGATCTTCAAAGTATGCGGGGGAGATCTCTTCTTGCCCTCTTCCCCTCAAGTCTGAGTTAGTTTTTTCTCCATGTGCTTTCAGAGAGCCATGATTTTAGAGATCATTCATTCTACCTAGTCATTGTGTGTGTATCTGTATACTACCAGCTTCTTTGTGGTAGAGGATGCACTGTTTGTCTTTATGTGGGAGTGGTTTTGAGAGATGGTGTAACTCTAGGTTGTGGACAGCAAAAGACAATAAACTGTAGGATGCACCAGTTGTACACCTAGATGTGCCCCTGAGTAGAGCGAGCCCTCTTTCCTCCAACATTTAAACCTGAGATAATAGAAAAGGCGGAATTTTGAAAAGGAGAAAGCAAAAGGAACCTGGTGGTATCAGAGTAAAGCTAAAATTAAGATGTGAGGGGGGAAATGGAAGCTAATTGGTAGACTATTCACAATAGATGAGAGAGTTACTTAATTAACAGGGAACGCCCCTGTTAGTGCCTCCACCATGAGCTGTGGTGGAGACACTAACAGGGGTGGCTGGCAGAAGAGAAGCACTCATATACTGACCTGGTGATAAATTTATATAAAATCTTCTGGGGCAAGATTGCAGTGTCAAGCGGTGAGGAAAGAACAATTCTGATATATAAGCTTATGAGATATATATATATATATATATATATATATATATATATATATATATGAGCTATAGCATTGGCATATACACAGTTTTATTTTTATTGGAGTACAGTTGCTTTGCAGTGTTGTGTTTCTTCTGTACAGCAAAGTGAATCAGCCATATGTATATATACATGTCTTTTTTCATTTTCTTTCCTATTTATGTCACCACAGAGCATTGAGTAGAGTTCTATGCTATATAGTAGGTTCTCATTAGTTATCTATTTTATACATAGCATCAATAAACACACAGTTTTAAAGACTCACAATATTTTTTTGGTTTAAAGGGTGTGTGTGTGTGTGGTGCCATATATGAAAATATACTATATACACATTTTAATGTATTTTGAAAATGAGTAGCACGATGTTTATTATAGAAATACTAGGAGTCAGAGAAATGTAAATCTGATTAAAAATGAGGTTAAAAACAGAACTGCAAGTGAGGAAGTGGAGGTAGTTGTTATAGACAACTTCGTAGAAAGCTTGACCTTAGAGGGAACAGAAACATTGCATGATAATGATTGTGGTGCAGAAAGAAAAGGAAGGACCTAGGACCAAGTGAAGGCTTTCTCAAGCTGAGAGATTTTATAGCCCATTTCTAAAATTTTGGAAATAATTGAGGAAGGAAGGATGCACTGACCATAGAAGGGTAAGAGGGACACTTCAGAAGTACAGACCTTGAGTAGGTGAGAGCAGTGGGCCAGGCTGCCCCTGGGTAGGCTCTTGGGCACAGATGCCAGTGAATAGACAGATGACAGAAAAGGAAGAAATTCTCCAATTATTATTACTTTCCCTGTGTGCCTATGCGTTCAGATAAGGTATAGATTTAAGCCTGTGTTTTATGACTGAGGATGGCTCTAAAGAAAGTAAGTCATGTGCAAAGTGACCAACTTTAGGGGCTTTGTTTTCAGACAGACCTTTGTGTCCTGGCTCTGAAACTGTCCTTCAGCTGTGGGACCCCCCATCGGGTTAGCTGATGTTGGGTAAGAGCCCAGGCTCCAGGTTGAATTTTTATGCTAGAACCTGGGCTCCATCACCAGCTGGCTGTGTCAGCTTGGGTAAGGCATTTGCCCTTCTACCTGGGTAGTTCTTCTCCAACATGGAGGTTAAAGATGACCCTATGCATAGGCAGGATAGGGAATAAATGAGAACATTATCAGTTTTTTAGAGTGGATATATTTCTTGCCTACTCAATGTTGGTTATTGTTTCACTCTCTAAACCTTCATTTCCGTCTATAAAATGAGGTAGGTAATAGACCTGTCACAGGTGATTGCTGTGAGAAAAGATATACAGGGTCTCATCATTCATTACAGTAGGAGAAGGTAAGGAAAAAGAAAAGTGTGAGTGAGGGTCAGGGATGGCTCCATTGGACAACTAGAGACTGAAAATTTTTAAATGAAGATTGGGAGAAAGGGACTTGGGATTCGAAGGCTAAGCTTTTAAGATTTTAATTTGTAACAGAATGGAAGTCAATTAAAACCTGATGATGTGGCCAAGAACCAGCCTTTCCATTGAGGCTGATAAATTTAATAAAAAGTGATTCATTTTCACTTCACTAAAGGTGAGGGGAGTTTGTGTGTGTGCACAGGCATGTTATAAAACAAATATCTGCAGAGGCTCAGTTAATGTAATGAGATTTTACATTGGGAAGTGACATTAATTACCCCCTTATTTCAGAGTATCTGAACAAGTACACTAGAACAGTTAAAAATAAGTAGGCTAAATTTATCTAATTAAATTACACTGTTTTGTAGCATTGTGCACATAATTTAAAAATAATGTATTAAAATATGTATCCATTAACTTTTGACTTCCAAATGAAACTAAGGATCATGAGGAGAAACCTAGCATAGTGCCTGGTATGCCTACCATAGCTGCTGGAAGTGATGGGGGAATAAATGGATGAATCAATGCCATATTTACAACTTGTGTGACTTATATTGGAGATCTCCATCTTAAAAAAAATAGGTAGCACATTCTATTCTAGTTGTTTCTTTTTTTTTTAATTTTTTATTTATTTATCTTTTTAGAGGGTGGGGTGGGAGGGAGGGGGATGGGCGGGCCACTTCCACTGGTCTTTCATTTCTCCATTTTCATCCGTCTTTGTTCTTTGGCTCCTGTGGGCCTCCCATCGCAATGCAATGGCCACTGTTGTTGCAGAGCACCGGCTCTGGGCGTACAGGCGCCAGAGCTCCGGCTCGATATTTGGACACATCGGTCCAGCTGCTCCGTGGCACGTGGGATCTTCCCAGGCCAGGGATCGAACCGGTGCCCCTTGCACTGCAAGGCAGTGTCCTTATCCACTGGACCACCAGGGGAAGCCTTCTAGTTGTTTCTTTACAAACAAATATAATACACAACTATGCTTAATGATGGAAATATAGATAATCAGGGACTTTTGTAAGAGTTGGTGTTTCAAATCAAAGAATAAAGGCAGGGCATTATGAAATGCATGTAAGGTAAGTATAGATAGGATTGTATTCCAGACAGTTAGAAAAAGATTGTGGTATAAAAATGATACCATTAAGTATCATCTGAAATAATGTGCTTCATAAAAATATTCTTATGTGACAACAAGAAAGGGAAGAGTTAAAGCTGGAAGCCAAGGAAGGTAGCACAAGGAACAGTGATGGGCATTTAGAGAAGCTTCCACAGTAGGCCTGGCTAAGCTAGAGTCAAGGTCCTCTGTCTATCCTTCTCCCCTCCCCTCAACTTGTCCCCAGAAGTGGAACATCAGAGACGTGAGTTGCTAACTCTAGTAGTTTCTGAGGGGAGTATAAAGATATTGGTACTCAAACTGTGGTCCATGGACCATCAGCATCAGCTGAGAACTTGTTGCAAATGCAGGGTCTCAGACTCCCTGTCAGCCCTACTGAATCAGAATCAGCAGCTAACAAATTCTGCAGGTAATTCACAAATTAAAATTTGGAAAGTATTGGCATAGCAATTAGAAATGTGAGTTTTAATGCAATGTGATCTGGATTCAAATCTCCAGTCCACCTTGGGCAAGCTAATTTTCTGATCTTGTTTTATCATTTGTACTCTATAGTTAGAGGTACCCCATAAATACTATCGTGGAAAGTTCCTTAGATTGTTACATGCGAAGTGTTTATGCAGTGCCTGCCCTTTAGGAAGCATTCAGTACATCTTAGATATTTTTCATTATTTCCCTCTGTTTTCTCAGTCTTATACTCAGCATAAATTTGCAGATGTATCTGATCATCTTCTTCAATAGTATGAGATGGCCACATCATCCTATCTCAGACTTGCAAAAATCAAGTGAAGTGATTCCTGAGACAGAGTTTGTCTGTCTTAGGAATTAGGAATTGTCTGTTTGTAGAAATTAACATAACACATTTCACAGAAGGAATCATCTGAAGATGAGAAACTAAATAGCGTATGGTACTGAATTAAATCCTTTATAACAATGCATGGTGTTAGCAACTGATAGGGCCTTTCCCCCTTTAATAGGAAAACAGAAGATGGACTCCAATTGCAGACGGGGAGGAGAGGAAATTGGTTCCCTCTTCAGAGATAGAGCCTTCCTATACAGATCCCAGAAAGTCTATTGTTGAAAAATGACCTAGACTTACAAGGGGTACATTTAAGCATTTTGTTCTTTGCCTACATAGTAGCAGAAAATGAGACATATTTAGTGAAAGAGTAAGACAAACTTAAATAAGTAGGCATCAAGGAGAATTTCTAAGGAAGATCAGAGGAGGGGATGGTTGCATCTGGTTGCATCTGGCATGTCAGCAGGGATTCTAAGACAGATTTTTATGATGGACCTTGAGGGAGAGAGAATCTTGAGAGGCAGTTGCAGTGCAGTCTTCTTGGGTGGAGTAACAGGAGAATAAATAGAGCCAGAAAAGCCTGAAGCACATAAGGGAAGGGTGAAAAATGTCTACTATGGAAAGTTCAGATTATAGAAGGTTGGAAAGAAAAAAAATGGCTGGAGAAGGTAGGTGTGGGTCAAATTAAAATTTGGAAAGTATTGGCATAGCAATTAGAAATGTGAGTTTTAATGCAATGTGATCTGGATTCAAATCTCCAGTCCACCTTGGGCAAGCTAATTTTCTGATCTTGTTTTATCATTTGTACTCTATAGTTAGAGGTACCCCATAAATACTATCGTGGAAAGTTCCTTAGATTGTTACATGCGAAGTGTTTATGCAGTGCCTGCCCTTTAGGAAGCATTCAGTACATCTTAGATATTTTTCATTTTTTCCCCTCTGTTTTCTCAGTCTTATACTCAGCATAAATTTGCAGATGTATCTGATCATCTTCTTCAATAGTATGAGATGGCCACATCATCCTATCTCAGACTTGCAAAAATCAAGTGAAGTGATTCCTGAGACAGAGTTTGTCTGTCTTAGGAATTAGGAATTGTCTGTTTGTAGAAATTAACATAACACATTTCACAGAAGGAATCATCTGAAGATGAGAAACTAAATAGCGTATGGTACTGAATTAAATCCTTTATAACAATGCATGGTGTTAGCAACTGATAGGGCCTTTCCCCCTTTAATAGGAAAACAGAAGATGGACTCCAATTGCAGACGGGGAGGAGAGGAAATTGGTTCCCTCTTCAGAGATAGAGCCTTCCTATACAGATCCCAGAAAGTCTATTGTTGAAAAATGACCTAGACTTACAAGGGGTACATTTAAGCATTTTGTTCTTTGCCTACATAGTAGCAGAAAATGAGACATATTTAGTGAAAGAGTAAGACAAACTTAAATAAGTAGGCATCAAGGAGAATTTCTAAGGAAGATCAGAGGAGGGGATGGTTGCATCTGGTTGCATCTGGCATGTCAGCAGGGATTCTAAGACAGATTTTTATGATGGACCTTGAGGGAGAGAGAATCTTGAGAGGCAGTTGCAGTGCAGTCTTCTTGGGTGGAGTAACAGGAGAATAAATAGAGCCAGAAAAGCCTGAAGCACATAAGGGAAGGGTGAAAAATGTCTACTATGGAAAGTTCAGATTATAGAAGGTTGGAAAGAAAAAAAATGGCTGGAGAAGGTAGGTGTGGGTCAGATTTTGAAGGACCTTTATTTCTCATTCCCAGTTTCTCTTTGCTGGCAAGTCATGTATTATTTTGGAGATGGGAACTGACATGACCAGGGATGTGTCTGAGAACATTTATCTGGCATCCAAGAGTGAGTTCCCTGATGGCTCAGCAGCAAAGAATCTGCCTGCAGTGGAGAAGCTGCAGGAGATGCAGGTTCAGTCCCTGGATCAGGAAGATTCCCTGGAGAAGGGCATGGCAACCCACTCCAGTATTCTTGCCTGGAGAATCCATTGGACCGAGGAGTCTGGCAGGCTATAGTTCATAGGGTTGCAAAGAATCAGACGACTGAAGTGACTTAAGACAGCACAAGAGTGAGTTGATTTAAATCAGAAATGAGTAAGGGGAGTAACTCAGAGAAGATATCTTGTGGCTGAGGAAAAGTAATATAAGATACTGAGCTGGATTTGTAACACTAGAAAGGAAAAGGAAAGAAAAGTTTGGAACCAATGCCTCTCTAACAGGTTTAGGTTGACTCTTTCATGCCAGGAAGAAACCTCAATATTAGAAGAAAACAAAAATGATTCATCTCATTGTAGGCGTTGCTCTTGCCAAGTTCCATCTCTCGGTAGATTTTTTTTAAAGTTAGTGTGAGTAGATGTGCAAATATGCTAGTTACTTGTTCTATTTTTATGTCCCTGTGTAGGGAAAGAGAAAAAGGAAGAATTCTATTCATGTGTCATACTCTTGAGACTTATGGTAGTTTGCTAATTATAAGTTATATTGTCTTGGTCTCAAAAGGCATTCAAGAGCCAAACCAAGTATAGTAAGGTCTTCCAGACCACTGATTACACATCTGCAGAATTTGTAGCCGAAATGTCAGGCTGCCTTAGTATTTTTGCAGGCCAAAAGGCCAACCAAAGTCAAGTCAAACTGTTTCTTGTTTCTTTTGAAAATTTGCAGGATCTAACTGTTGAGCTCAAGGAACCTCAGAAATTCTGGTCCCTTCCTTAACCTGCTAGACTATTGGCTGAGCCTGGTTCCCTCATTTCCCAGTTTGGTGGTCTGGAGAAGGTAGGTGTGGTCAGATTTTGAAGGACCTTTATTTCTCATTCCCAGTTTCTCTTTGCTGGCAAGTCATGTATTATTTTGGAGATGGGAACTGACATGACCAGGGATGTGTCTGAGAACATTTATCTGGCATCCAAGAGTGAGTTCCCTGATGGCTCAGCAGCAAAGAATCTGCCTGCAGTGGAGAAGCTGCAGGAGATGCAGGTTCAGTCCCTGGATCAGGAAGATTCCCTGGAGAAGGGCATGGCAACCCACTCCAGTATTCTTGCCTGGAGAATCCATTGGACCGAGGAGTCTGGCAGGCTATAGTTCATAGGGTTGCAAAGAATCAGACGACTGAAGTGACTTAAGACAGCACAAGAGTGAGTTGATTTAAATCAGAAATGAGTAAGGGGAGTAACTCAGAGAAGATATCTTGTGGCTGAGGAAAAGTAATATAAGATACTGAGCTGGATTTGTAACACTAGAAAGGAAAAGGAAAGAAAAGTTTGGAACCAATGCCTCTCTAACAGGTTTAGGTTGACTCTTTCATGCCAGGAAGAAACCTCAATATTAGAAGAAAACAAAAATGATTCATCTCATTGTAGGCGTTGCTCTTGCCAAGTTCCATCTCTCGGTAGATTTTTTTTAAAGTTAGTGTGAGTAGATGTGCAAATATGCTAGTTACTTGTTCTATTTTTATGTCCCTGTGTAGGGAAAGAGAAAAAGGAAGAATTCTATTCATGTGTCATACTCTTGAGACTTATGGTAGTTTGCTAATTATAAGTTATATTGTCTTGGTCTCAAAAGGCATTCAAGAGCCAAACCAAGTATAGTAAGGTCTTCCAGACCACTGATTACACATCTGCAGAATTTGTAGCCGAAATGTCAGGCTGCCTTAGTATTTTTGCAGGCCAAAAGGCCAACCAAAGTCAAGTCAAACTGTTTCTTGTTTCTTTTGAAAATTTGCAGGATCTAACTGTTGAGCTCAAGGAACCTCAGAAATTCTGGTCCCTTCCTTAACCTGCTAGACTATTGGCTGAGCCTGGTTTTTTCCATTTGTTGAATGAGGGATAATCATACTTTCATCTACTCCTGCCTTTCTAAGAAAGGCTTTTTGAGCTCCTTGGTTTCAAGATGTTTTTGTAGAGTCAAAATTAAATATACTTTGGATGTTCTCATACACATGCCCAGGGCCTCATACATGTTCACCCTTGGTGTAGTGCTTTAGAGTGAGGATTATCTGCCTTCATCTCACCTGACTCTCAGAGTTTGCTACCTGCCTGTGTTCTCATCTCTAAATTTAGTTCGTTAACTTGCACAATCAGGCATGATATTAGTGTCATCTTGAAATATCTTCCCTGTATAGACAGTCTTTCTAAAGGCTGCCCAAGTAATATAAAATGAAACAAGCTGATTTAATGCCATCCCTTTTTTGGTAAAAATAAACAGTAAAAATATAAAGAAAAGGAACTGACACATAAAAATATCAATATTGGTATTGTGATTTTTTAAACTTTGGAATTTATAATGAACAATTATTACTTATATGAATTTAAAAAGCTATTACTAAAATGCTTTTTCTAACTGTAGTCATCATACTTCATTTTAATAATTTCCCTGCTTTATTTCTAAAAGACATATCCTTAAAATGTTTTGCATACATCAAAGAGTTGTTTTCTTCTATAGTGGTGTTTCTCAAATTTTAGGATTTCAAGATAGCTTAAAACCTGAAAGAGAATTATGAATTTGCAGTTTTGAAAATGGGGATCACTTAAAGCAGCTAATCTTTACTGACAACATTTGTAAGGGAAGGATATTATAATATATACTTTTATAATGTAAAGGATCTAAGAATAAAATGGGGCCTTTCACAAGAAAGGTCATAGGTATATTTTCAGCAACATTTATACATGATATATTTATATATGTGTATACTGTTTTAAATTAAACTTCTATTTAATGACATATCATTAAAATTTTATTTAATGACATACCAGATCAGTCATTTTGTAACCAGTGATTTTACAGTGGAACATAAACAGCAGCCAAAATACTTAAAAGTCTCAATGTTCTTTCTATAATTTTATTGCCATTATAAAATTATCCAACTTTACACAGGATGTTGAGAAAATGAAAACAGACTTTAATACGGTTGCGCTCAATTTGGAATGTTTCCAGTAAATTGAGAGAAACCGAGGTGGACCAACCACCCTGCCAAATTTTTTCCACTGCGGAGCCTGAAATTGAGAATTGAGATGACTAACTAACATAGTGGGCTTGGCAGTTATGGGCCCTGATGATTCAACACAGAGAGGTCAGCAGCTTTTATGAACTATGCATCAAGATTGCTACCAGAAGAGGCATTTGAGAATCCCTTTTCTTCTTTCATAGCCTTTTATACTCTGATATTTTTCTTGGTCAAAAACATATATGAGGTGCTAAATCTCATGATGAAATCATTTTAACTCCCACTTGGTTCTGTGAATTAAAGTATGGACATTGGACCTCAGATTTGTTCACAGTGGTAGATTGCCTTTTATTCAAATAAAGCAAAATCACATAAAAAATATCAACTGTCTCCAATACCCTTGGTTGCTTTGAGGGCTTAATGTGTCCTTTAAATAATTAATATATACATATTCTTCCTCCTACATTCCTTGGAGAGAAATTGCAAGATTTATCTTCTTACTCTGACAGCTTTGTTATTGCATACTTACCAAAAAAAAAGGGGGGGGAACAATGGAATAAATTTTGGGGGGGTTATTTTAAGGGGTCTAATATGCACCTCTTACTTAATCAGTGCAGTCTGGAAGACCTTACTATACTTGGTTTGGCTCTTGAATGCCTTAATCAGTTCTTAATATACTGTTTATGGGTCACTCAAATAAGGACAAGTTCCTGGATTAGAAACTAAATATCTAAAAGTGCTGGGACCACCCACCAATTGCAGTCTACTCTTTTTTTTCTAATGAGTGATTAACTCTTTGGATTTCAAACAGAGAGATGAGTGTACTATTATACAATAAATCCATACCTTTACCATGGACTTCCCCTTGTACTATATAATTCTACTGTCATTTGTACTGGATTTATAAATAGTTTTTATTTCTCTTACTAACTAGTAGATTGAATAACAGGCCTTGTGCTGAAAGGCATCCTGAGTCTTCCTTGGGCTCAGCCAAAAAGAATGTCAGGATTGATTCATGGCATCTACAAAAGGACAAGAGCCACAGGTTGCAGCCTAAATGTCAAAGGGTTGCCACTCCTAATCTGAGAGAACATGTTTAAGCTGCACTCCATAACTGGGCATTTATTTATGTTGCTAAGTTCTTTCTACAACTTGAGACTTTCAGTTTCATTATGTTTGCTCAGAATACCTGGTATATTAGGATCCAATAAATAATAGTTGTTTGATTGATGCATATGAAAATTGTCAAATGTTTTGGCACCTAGAAGTGACCAATTTGGCTTCCTCAGAATAATTTTACCGATTATGATTTTTGTAAGTACCTTTATTCTGAATCCACTGCATGAAAACACTAGTCCAGTCAAACTTCTTTCTTCTCCATGATTATTTTTTTTCTTGTTTTGCTCAAAGTTATCATACCTGCAGATAGTAGTGGCTTCATCTTCTATTTCAAACTCTCAATTTTGTACTTATCCTCTGCTCCTTATATATCTGAGCAAGCCTTTGCTCTGCTGGGCTCTTGTAGCTCTCAGTCCTCAAGGTTTCTTTTAACTACACTGTTGTCCTCTTGTCTGGAGCCTTCCCTCTCCATGTACATATAGTGGTCTCTCCTGTTTCAGTATAAACTGTACTTCATCTTATACCACCTCTGCCTCTCACCTCCATCTTTCATCCAATAGGTGCCTCGCTAGCCTCTAGCCCTTCTTTCTCCCAAGAGACATTTTTTGGCCATGCTACATGGCATGTGGGAATCTTAGTTCCCAACCAGGAATCGAATCTGTACCCCCTGCATTGGAAGTGTGGGGTTTTAACTAATGGACCACCAGTGGAGTCCCTGAAGAGACTTTATATGATGATGGAAATGTTCTACATTTGTGCAGTTCTGTGCAGTAGCCATTAGGTCCTTATGGTTATTAAACACTTGAGATATAACTAGTATGTCTTGAAGAAATTATTTTTTTAATTCTTTGCATTTAATTTAAATCATTCCCATTTGGAAATTGGCTACAGTATTATACAATGGATCAACTTTCTCACTCACAGAACACAGAAAATTATTTGAATCTATCTTCTCAGTTCTCCAAGTATAACTGATACGGTTCCAAGATATGTGGAAGTGAAGCTGTCATTATATACAGTAGATGTTTGAGAGTATTAAGAACTTTAGTCTCTCTGTTTAGGTAACTGAAGTCTTTCTTTCCTGCCCATTGAAAGAGGAACTTCAAATATCTGTCACTTGCAAAGGTCACCAGCATCTCTAAAAGGCAGTCAACTTACATTTCTCATTCCTGCCTCCTCACTCTTATTTTAATCAAATTGATCACTGTCCTCCAAATGTTTCTTTTGCTTTTATACTTCTCAGCCCAATATTGTGCTTTATCCTCTATCTCTTACATCCTGCTTCCTCTCTTCATTTACCAAACTATGTACAGTCTTCAATGCTCACATCTTGGCTTTCCTCAGAAGCTTCTACAGACCGAATTAAGCCTATGAAATGTGGACTCCTCTAGTCTTTTAAAAATATATATCTAGGATTGAGGTTTTATTATATTCTAGGCAAAGGTGGAGTGGTTAATAATAGATCATTTGTTGAAGTTTTATGTGCCAGATCTTCTTCTTAGCTCTATGTATACATGATTCATTTGCTTCTCATAAGTACTCAGTGAAATAGATATTACTAATATACAAATGTTATTGATGAGGAAACTTGAGGCATCTAAAAGTACCATGCCCAGGTCTCCTGATTAGAAGTGACAGTAAGGTCCTGCTCTTACAGGATACTTGCCAGTTCTTCATATTCCTCAACAGTACTAATGGATTTCTAGTTCTGTTCTATTCTGTCTTAACCTTTTCTTACCAAGCATCTCATAGATGTTAGCATTTCATAGAATTTAGCAGCACTGACATGATGGACATAAAGTTGAGTGAACTCCGAGAGATAGTGCAGGACAGAGGAGCCTGGCATGCTGCAGTCCATGGGGTTACAAAGAGTCGGACAGGTCTTAGCAACTGAACAACAGCAACAGTTTCTCATAGATGCAGGCCTTTCCTTCCCAGTAATGCTCTCAGCTCCTAAGATAGGCGCCAAGCTGTTTGTTCCTTTGGGTCCAGCAAGAACCAAATATATTTTAGGCAAAGACTCACCAAACTACAGATATGACTCATTCATAGGTTCTGAAATAAGTTTACCACCTACCTAATCTGCAACCTAAATATTTTCATGAAATAAAATGCAGTAAACAATATCAAACTGTGGTATATCACCATACAATGAAATATTATTCAGAAATAAAAAGAAAGAGCTCTCAAAAACATGGAGGAATCTCAGATGCATGGTGCTTTGTGGAATGAGCCAGTATAAAAGCTACATGCTGTGGGATTCAAAATATACTACTTTCTGGAAATAGTAAAAAGATTGGTGGTTGCCAGGCATTCAGGGAGAGGAAAGGAGTGAATGATGGATAAATAGAGCTCAGGGGGTTTAGGGTACTGAAACTCGTTTGTCATAATACCATGGATACATGTGCTCAGTTGTGTCTGACTCTTCGTGACCCCGTGGACTATCATCCACCAGGCTTCCCTGACCATGGAATTTTTCAGGCAACAATATAAGAGTTGGCTGCCATTTCCTACTGTAGTACATGCTGTTTGGTTCAGTTCAGTCACTCCATCATGTCTGACTCTCTGAGACCCCATGGACTGCAGCATGCCAGGCTTCCTTGTCCTTCACCATCTCCCAGAGCTTGCTAAAACTCATGTCCATTGACTCAGTGATGCCATCCAACCATCTCATCCTCTGTCATCCCATTCTCCTCTGCCTCCTTTTTCCCACAACATCAGGGTCTTTTCCAGTGAGTTATCTCTTTGCATCAGGTGGCCGAAGTATTGGAGCTTCAGCATCAGTCCTTCCAATGAATATTCACAGTTGATTCCTTTTTGGATTGACTGGTTTGATCTCCTTGCATTTGAAGGGACTCTCAAGAGTCTTCTCCAACAGCACAATTCAAAGGCATCAATTCTTCAGTGCTCAGCCATCTTTATGGTCCAACTCTCACATCAACACGTGACTACTGAAAAAAAAGCATAGTTTTGACTATACAGACCTTTGTGAGCAAAGTGATGTCTCTGTTTTTGAATACACGTGTAGTTTTGCTCTCAGCTCCTAAGATAGGGCCAAGCTGTTTGTTCCTTTGGGTCCAGCAAGAACCAAATATATTTTAGGCAAAGACTCACCAAACTACAGATATGACTCATTCATAGGTTCTGAAATAAGTTTACCACCTACCTAATCTGCAACCTAAATATTTTCATGAAATAAAATGCAGTAAACAATATCAAACTGTGGTATATCACCATACAATGAAATATTATTCAGAAATAAAAAGAAAGAGCTCTCAAAAACATGGAGGAATCTCAGATGCATGGTGCTTTGTGGAATGAGCCAGTATAAAAAGCTACATGCTGTGGGATTCAAAATATACTACTTTCTGGAAATAGTAAAAAGATTGGTGGTTGCCAGGCATTCAGGGAGAGGAAAGGAGTGAATGATGGATAAATAGAGCTCAGGGGGTTTAGGGTACTGAAACTCGTTTGTCATAATACCATGGATACATGTGCTCAGTTGTGTCTGACTCTTCGTGACCCCGTGGACTATCATCCACCAGGCTTCCCTGACCATGGAATTTTTCAGGCAACAATATAAGAGTTGGCTGCCATTTCCTACTGTAGTACATGCTGTTTGGTTCAGTTCAGTCACTCCATCATGTCTGACTCTCTGAGACCCCATGGACTGCAGCATGCCAGGCTTCCTTGTCCTTCACCATCTCCCAGAGCTTGCTAAAACTCATGTCCATTGACTCAGTGATGCCATCCAACCATCTCATCCTCTGTCATCCCATTCTCCTCTGCCTCCTTTTTCCCACAACATCAGGGTCTTTTCCAGTGAGTTATCTCTTTGCATCAGGTGGCCGAAGTATTGGAGCTTCAGCATCAGTCCTTCCAATGAATATTCACAGTTGATTCCTTTTTGGATTGACTGGTTTGATCTCCTTGCATTTGAAGGGACTCTCAAGAGTCTTCTCCAACAGCACAATTCAAAGGCATCAATTCTTCAGTGCTCAGCCATCTTTATGGTCCAACTCTCACATCAACACGTGACTACTGAAAAAAAAGCATAGTTTTGACTATACAGACCTTTGTGAGCAAAGTGATGTCTCTGTTTTTGAATACACGTGTAGTTTTGTCATAGCTTTTCTTCCGGGGGCAAGCATCTTTTAATTTCATGGCTGTAGTCACTGTCTGCAGTGATTTTGGAGCCTGAGAAAATAAAGTCTGTCACTGTTTCCACTGTTTTCCCATCTATTTACCATGAAGTGTTGGGAACGGATGATCTTCGTTTTTTGAATGAAGTTTGAATAAAGTTGAGTTTTAGGCCAACTTTTTCACTCTCCTCTTTCAGCTTGATCAAGAGGCTCTTTAGTTCATGCCATTTTACAATGTCAGAATCCATCAAATGTACAACACAAGGACTGAACCCTAATGTGCACTATGGATTTTAGTTGATAAAGATGTATAAATGTGTGTTTGTTAATTTTAACAAATATAGCATACTCAGGCAAGATGTTAATTATAAGAGCTGTAGAGGATAGGGTCGTGATGAAAAGGATATGTGAGAATTCTCTGGAGTTTCCATTCAGTTTTCTGCAGGCCTAAAACTACTGCAAAGAATAAAGTTCATTAATGAAAATAAATGGAACAAAATATCTAAGAACACCATGCATTCTGAGAATAAATACTGTTACAGGAAACATTTGTTGTAGTTTTAGATATGCATTTGTGCACATAGATACATAGGTGTACTGTGTTCCAGTGTAAAAATTACAAACCTGATTGTGGATAAGAAATTCAAAAATGTTTGAAGGCTACTGTTTCAGGGATTTTGTAAATACAAAATACCTATTTGCCAGCTGATTGAAAGATGTCTTAGAATCTGGTAATGACTGTAAGCTTTCCTCACTTAAGTAGGAACAATCTTTTATTTACAGACTAGCAGGTATGAAATGTCACTGGAGTAATGTGTCTGTTTTCTAGAATGGTTATAAATGATAGTTATAGGTTGCTATATTAAAGCCTTTAACCTTGCAATAGAAAAGAATTAAACCCCAAAGTAATTGATTCTTAGAAAATTTTTTGGTTATTCAAACTGTAGTTTTGTCCAGTCAGCCTCTTCAACACGTGACTACTGAAAAGCATAGTTTTGACTATACAGACCTTTGTGAGCAAAGTGATGTCTCTGTTTTTGAATACACGTGTAGTTTTGTCATAGCTTTTCTTCCGGGGGCAAGCATCTTTTAATTTCATGGCTGTAGTCACTGTCTGCAGTGATTTTGGAGCCTGAGAAAATAAAGTCTGTCACTGTTTCCACTGTTTTCCCATCTATTTACCATGAAGTGTTGGGAACGGATGATCTTCGTTTTTTGAATGAAGTTTGAATAAAGTTGAGTTTTAGGCCAACTTTTTCACTCTCCTCTTTCAGCTTGATCAAGAGGCTCTTTAGTTCATGCCATTTTACAATGTCAGAATCCATCAAATGTACAACACAAGGACTGAACCCTAATGTGCACTATGGATTTTAGTTGATAAAGATGTATAAATGTGTGTTTGTTAATTTTAACAAATATAGCATACTCAGGCAAGATGTTAATTATAAGAGCTGTAGAGGATAGGGTCGTGATGAAAAGGATATGTGAGAATTCTCTGGAGTTTCCATTCAGTTTTCTGCAGGCCTAAAACTACTGCAAAGAATAAAGTTCATTAATGAAAATAAATGGAACAAAATATCTAAGAACACCATGCATTCTGAGAATAAATACTGTTACAGGAAACATTTGTTGTAGTTTTAGATATGCATTTGTGCACATAGATACATAGGTGTACTGTGTTCCAGTGTAAAAATTACAAACCTGATTGTGGATAAGAAATTCAAAAATGTTTGAAGGCTACTGTTTCAGGGATTTTTGTAAATACAAAATACCTATTTGCCAGCTGATTGAAAGATGTCTTAGAATCTGGTAATGACTGTAAGCTTTCCTCACTTAAGTAGGAACAATCTTTTATTTACAGACTAGCAGGTATGAAATGTCACTGGAGTAATGTGTCTGTTTTCTAGAATGGTTATAAATGATAGTTATAGGTTGCTATATTAAAGCCTTTAACCTTGCAATAGAAAAGAATTAAACCCCAAAGTAATTGATTCTTGTCAGGACAATTTTCAGCCTTTCTGATTGGGTGTTCTAGTTGCTCATTCAGGTTTTAGCAAAACTTTGGAGTATCTTGATCTTTTTTTCAATGAGGTATATTTGATTTAGTTTTGTTAGTTTCTGATATACAGAAAAGTGATTCAGTTACACATATATAGGTATTTTGTTCTCTTTCAGATTCTTTCCCATTATAGGTTATTACAAGGTACTAGACATAGTTCCCTGTGCTATATAGTAGGACATTGTTGTTTGCCTTATGTATAGTAGTTTGTACCTGCTGATCCCAATATCCTAATTTATCCTTTCCCCACCTTCTCCTTGGTAACCATAAATGTATCGTCTATGTCTGTGAGTCTGTTTCTGTTTTGTAAATAAATTCATCTAATTCATCTATATCTTTGATGGTGGAGGGTGGGGGAGTTCTGCACCACACAGCTTGCAGGATCTTAGGTCCTGAACAGAGATTGAACCCAGGCCCACAGCAGTGAAAGGACTGAGTGGTAACCACTGGACCACCAGGGAATTCCCCTGTGTTATATTTTAGATTTCACATTTAAATGGTGTCATATGGTATTTGTCTTTCTTTGTCTAATTTGCTTCACTTAGTATGATAATCTCCAGGTCTGTCTATGTTGCTGCAAATGGCATTATTTCATTCTTTTTATGACTGAGTAACATTCCACTGTGGATATGTAACGTATCTTCTCTATCCATTTATCTGTTGGTAGACATTTAAGTTGCTTCCATGCCTTGGCAAATGTAAATACTTCTTCCATGAACATACAGGTGCATGCATCTTTTCTGTTTAGATTTTTGTACAGATACATGCACAGGAGTGGGCCTGCAGAATTATATGATAACTATGTTTTTAGTTTATTAAGGAACAAATAAATACTGTTTTTAGTCTTTGTCATACTGTTTGCCATAGTGGCTGCACTAGTTTACATTCCCACAAATAGTATAGGAATTTTCCCTTTTCTCTATACCCTCTCTAACATTTATAATTTGTAGACTATTTTTTTAATTTTGGCCTCTTTTATTTTTTTTTAAATTTTCATCCACCTTTATTCTTTGACCTGTGTGGGCTGTCCATGGCAGTGGCCTCTCTCGTTGCACTCCAAAGGGCTAGTTCATAATTGGACACACCAGTCCAGCTACTCTGCGGCACGCAGGATCTTCCCGTGCCAGGGATTGAACCAGTGCCCTTTGCACTGCAAAGCTGACTCTTTACCCACTGGACTACCAGGGAAGCCCATTGTAGACTTTTGATAATGGCCATTCTGACCAGTGTGAAGTGGTATATCATTATAGTTTTGATTTACATTTCTATAATAATTAGTAACATCAAGTATCTTTTCATGACTTATTGGCCATCTGCATGTCTTGCTTGAAGAAATGTCTATTTAGATCTTCTGTCCATTTTTTATTGTTTTTGCTGTTGTTATTTTGTTTGTTATTTAATTATATGAGCTGTTTTTATAGTTTGTATATTGAGCCCTTGCTCTTTGCATCATTTACACATATTTTCTCCCCATCTGCAAGCTGTCTTTTCTTGATTTTTCTTTTTAATACAGCAGAACTGAAGTACAATATCCAAATACTGTCAGGCCACCTTTTTCTGGGAGATATCTAAAGTAAACTGAACGTTTATTCAGTTCCCCATATGGTATTTGTCTTTCTTTGTCTAATTTGCTTCACTTAGTATGATAATCTCCAGGTCTGTCTATGTTGCTGCAAATGGCATTATTTCATTCTTTTTATGACTGAGTAACATTCCACTGTGGATATGTAACGTATCTTCTCTATCCATTTATCTGTTGGTAGACATTTAAGTTGCTTCCATGCCTTGGCAAATGTAAATACTTCTTCCATGAACATACAGGTGCATGCATCTTTTCTGTTTAGATTTTTGTACAGATACATGCACAGGAGTGGGCCTGCAGAATTATATGATAACTATGTTTTTAGTTTATTAAGGAACAAATAAATACTGTTTTTAGTCTTTGTCATACTGTTTGCCATAGTGGCTGCACTAGTTTACATTCCCACAAATAGTATAGGAATTTTCCCTTTTCTCTATACCCTCTCTAACATTTATAATTTGTAGACTATTTTTTTAATTTTGGCCTCTTTTATTTTTTTTTAAATTTTCATCCACCTTTATTCTTTGACCTGTGTGGGCTGTCCATGGCAGTGGCCTCTCTCGTTGCACTCCAAAGGGCTAGTTCATAATTGGACACACCAGTCCAGCTACTCTGCGGCACGCAGGATCTTCCCGTGCCAGGGATTGAACCAGTGCCCTTTGCACTGCAAAGCTGACTCTTTACCCACTGGACTACCAGGGAAGCCCATTGTAGACTTTTGATAATGGCCATTCTGACCAGTGTGAAGTGGTATATCATTATAGTTTTGATTTACATTTCTATAATAATTAGTAACATCAAGTATCTTTTCATGACTTATTGGCCATCTGCATGTCTTGCTTGAAGAAATGTCTATTTAGATCTTCTGTCCATTTTTTATTGTTTTTGCTGTTGTTATTTTGTTTGTTATTTAATTATATGAGCTGTTTTTATAGTTTGTATATTGAGCCCTTGCTCTTTGCATCATTTACACATATTTTCTCCCCATCTGCAAGCTGTCTTTTCTTGATTTTTCTTTTTAATACAGCAGAACTGAAGTACAATATCCAAATACTGTCAGGCCACCTTTTTCTGGGAGATATCTAAAGTAACCCATGAGCATGGAGACTGTATTTATTCAGTTCCCCCTGTTGTTCCATAACTTTGCTCAGAATGTTGCATGTGTGTGCGTGCTCAGTTGTGTCTAACTCTCTGACCCTGTGGACCGTAGCCCACCCGGTTCCTCTGTCTATGGAATTTCCCAAGAATCCTGGAGAGGGCTGTCATTTTCTACTCCAGGGAATCCTGCCAACCCAGGAATTATACCCATGTCTCCAGCATCTCCTTTATTAACACGTGGATTCTTTACCACTGAGTCACCTGGGAAGCCCTGCTAAGAATAGATGCCAAATAAATACAAGTAGACTGATTCAAGCTAGCACTTTCTGGAATTGTCATTAAAAAATGATAGGAGTGTTGATTTTGTGATTTGTTTTATGTCATGGGTTGGTTGGGTTTTATGGTTATGGTTTTTCTTTTATTTCTTTCTGTATTTTTATGGTGTTCTTTCTTTTTCTTTTTTTTTTTTAAATATCTCACATGGATTCCCATATCTGGGAAGCAGAAGGTCGTAGTTTGGGAGCCAGCGTGGAGCTGGTACTGAGGCAGCCCTGAGCTGAGCTGAGAGGGGCTGCTGTCCTGTCTGCTTTGCCTCCTCAAGATGTTCATCCTCACCTCTTTTGTTCTTCCTTTTTCTTACCTTTTTTTTTTTAAAAAAAAAAAAAAAGCACAGGTCACCCTGAGATCTTTGACTTTATCTCAGCGAACTTACAAGAGTATCAAAAGAATTAACACAAGGAATTTTGTCGACAGTCTGCTAAACTCCCAGATCCCATTTAATTCACACTTCTTTTTCTCACATTTGTTTCCCTTGCTGCCCATCTCAAGAGACAGACATGTGAATGCTTTCCCGTGGCAGTATACTGAAGGTGATCTCATCACGTATCATTGCTATCATGGTGAATGGCATGGAATCGTAGGGGAAAGAAAGACTCTACAGCAGTTACTTAATTTCTAGTTTATGGCCTAATTATCTTTAGTCCTATTCATATTTTTAAGGAGAAATAAATAGAACCAAAGTCATGCACATTAGGAAATAACAGGTTCCTTTTAAGTCCTTTCTGGGAGATATCTAAAGTAACCCATGAGCATGGAGACTGTATTTATTCAGTTCCCCCTGTTGTTCCATAACTTTGCTCAGAATGTTGCATGTGTGTGCGTGCTCAGTTGTGTCTAACTCTCTGACCCTGTGGACCGTAGCCCACCCGGTTCCTCTGTCTATGGAATTTCCCAAGAATCCTGGAGAGGGCTGTCATTTTCTACTCCAGGGAATCCTGCCAACCCAGGAATTATACCCATGTCTCCAGCATCTCCTTTATTAACACGTGGATTCTTTACCACTGAGTCACCTGGGAAGCCCTGCTAAGAATAGATGCCAAATAAATACAAGTAGACTGATTCAAGCTAGCACTTTCTGGAATTGTCATTAAAAAATGATAGGAGTGTTGATTTTGTGATTTGTTTTATGTCATGGGTTGGTTGGGTTTTATGGTTATGGTTTTTCTTTTATTTCTTTCTGTATTTTTATGGTGTTCTTTCTTTTTCTTTTTTTTTTTTAAATATCTCACATGGATTCCCATATCTGGGAAGCAGAAGGTCGTAGTTTGGGAGCCAGCGTGGAGCTGGTACTGAGGCAGCCCTGAGCTGAGCTGAGAGGGGCTGCTGTCCTGTCTGCTTTGCCTCCTCAAGATGTTCATCCTCACCTCTTTTGTTCTTCCTTTTTCTTACCTTTTTTTTTTTAAAAAAAAAAAAAAAGCACAGGTCACCCTGAGATCTTTGACTTTATCTCAGCGAACTTACAAGAGTATCAAAAGAATTAACACAAGGAATTTTGTCGACAGTCTGCTAAACTCCCAGATCCCATTTAATTCACACTTCTTTTTCTCACATTTGTTTCCCTTGCTGCCCATCTCAAGAGACAGACATGTGAATGCTTTCCCGTGGCAGTATACTGAAGGTGATCTCATCACGTATCATTGCTATCATGGTGAATGGCATGGAATCGTAGGGGAAAGAAAGACTCTACAGCAGTTACTTAATTTCTAGTTTATGGCCTAATTATCTTTAGTCCTATTCATATTTTTAAGGAGAAATAAATAGAACCAAAGTCATGCACATTAGGAAATAACAAGCTAGTTTTACATTGGGGACTGGAGTTGAGCAATGCCAGTTTACTCTTAAATGCTGTACAGTGTCAATCAAAGTATATTTATTCTGCAGTTTGTTCATTATAGTGAGTCCTTACTAGCAGACAATTCTTTCAATGTTCCGTTAGAGACATTTTTTAAAATACGGATTCTTGTGCCCAATCTCAGGCCTCTAGAATTAGAATCTTTGGTGATATACCAGCAGCCTTTCTTTCTCTTTGAAGAAGTGTCTGGAGAATTTTGATGAGTTCATCAGCTTAGGGAACCAGTGGGATAAAAATCTTAGTAGAATCTTGGGTGATAAGTCAAAGTCATTCACATATCAGAAAAATTTTCTAATATACATACATGAAACAGTTATAAAAATGACATTGTATTCTCAATTCTCAGTCGTGAAAACAAGTTTCGTACATGCGTTACTCAGATTTATCCACTGGGTCTCATTTGTGGGTCCCATAAAGGACTGAAAGCTACCAAAATCCTAATGTCGTCTCCATTTAAAATATATTTTTGTGACATCAGGAAGCAATAAATAAGTATTCGCTTATCTGAGAACCCTCTTTGTCTGTAAATATTTACAGAGCCCTTTCCTTCCAAGCATAAAGCAATAGCTTCCCTTAAATTGTTCTGTTCAATCTGCTCTATTAGTTCATGTACACAGCCTGGGAAGGAAAGTAACTTTTATTCTGTGTTTGATTTATCACTGATTCAACAGCATCAAAAGCATTTTTTTTAATTCCTGCTTGTGTGGCCCTGTTCTTTGTGCTCTACAATGAAAGTTACAAGCAGGCTGGTCTTGCCTTCTTAAAACTAAATGGGGCCTTCTATATATATCCAAAGTATTTTCTGAACATTTTCATTTTTTATTCTGCAACACAGAGACAGACATGTGAATGCTTTCCCGTGGCAGTATACTGAAGGTGATCTCATCACGTATCATTGCTATCATGGTGAATGGCATGGAATCGTAGGGGAAAGAAAGACTCTACAGCAGTTACTTAATTTCTAGTTTATGGCCTAATTATCTTTAGTCCTATTCATATTTTTAAGGAGAAATAAATAGAACCAAAGTCATGCACATTAGGAAATAACAAGCTAGTTTTACATTGGGGACTGGAGTTGAGCAATGCCAGTTTACTCTTAAATGCTGTACAGTGTCAATCAAAGTATATTTATTCTGCAGTTTGTTCATTATAGTGAGTCCTTACTAGCAGACAATTCTTTCAATGTTCCGTTAGAGACATTTTTTAAAATACGGATTCTTGTGCCCAATCTCAGGCCTCTAGAATTAGAATCTTTGGTGATATACCAGCAGCCTTTCTTTCTCTTTGAAGAAGTGTCTGGAGAATTTTGATGAGTTCATCAGCTTAGGGAACCAGTGGGATAAAAATCTTAGTAGAATCTTGGGTGATAAGTCAAAGTCATTCACATATCAGAAAAATTTTCTAATATACATACATGAAACAGTTATAAAAATGACATTGTATTCTCAATTCTCAGTCGTGAAAACAAGTTTCGTACATGCGTTACTCAGATTTATCCACTGGGTCTCATTTGTGGGTCCCATAAAGGACTGAAAGCTACCAAAATCCTAATGTCGTCTCCATTTAAAATATATTTTTGTGACATCAGGAAGCAATAAATAAGTATTCGCTTATCTGAGAACCCTCTTTGTCTGTAAATATTTACAGAGCCCTTTCCTTCCAAGCATAAAGCAATAGCTTCCCTTAAATTGTTCTGTTCAATCTGCTCTATTAGTTCATGTACACAGCCTGGGAAGGAAAGTAACTTTTATTCTGTGTTTGATTTATCACTGATTCAACAGCATCAAAAGCATTTTTTTTAATTCCTGCTTGTGTGGCCCTGTTCTTTGTGCTCTACAATGAAAGTTACAAGCAGGCTGGTCTTGCCTTCTTAAAACTAAATGGGGCCTTCTATATATATCCAAAGTATTTTCTGAACATTTTCATTTTTTATTCTGCAACACAGAGAACACGACTACCCTTGTTCCTTTGACAGAGAGACCTGTACCATGTAGAGAGTTTATTTTGTTCTCCCACACCCCTTATCGTCAGAATCTTTCCTCATGAATTCCAGTCTCTTTTTCTTCCTCTGTTTCCCATGGAGACCGTGCTATGGGTTCTCTTCTGATTTCTGCAGGCCCCTCTCTGCCCACCTCTCTGATGCTGAGGCCACTCTCATGCTTTCTTCTGAATTTTCCCTGTAACCCTCCTTGAAGTCCTCCTCTTCTCATGTGTCAGTGTCTCACGACATTGGACAAACCCATGAGACTTGTAGACAAGAGGCATTGTAACTGTGGCTCTTCCTGGCTCCTCACCATGCTTCCTGTCTGCCTTTCATCATGGCTTAGTCCACTCTTGACAGAAGCTTTGTCAGAAGTTCCCCTTCACTTTCCACCCCTAAGTCTATTCATTGTCCTTCCAGTCAAGGATCTCTTAGAAGACCCCATCACCTGCTTCTCTGAGAAACCTAGAGCCCCCACATCTTTCCTCCAGTTTCTTTACCACATCTTTCCTTATTCTGCCCCTTTTATCATCCCTCTTTCTGTTCTTAGAGAAGAAATGTCCCTTCACCTAAGACATTCACATTTCCACCAGGACTCTCATCCTATCTCTGTTCTCTGCCCTTTTAGCCTATCTAGTGACTTCTAATCCTGGTATTTTAAACATTAAAACTTAATTTTTTCTTACCACAAGTAAACATTGGAGGGGACTTCCTTGGCAGTCCAATGATTAGGATATTGTGCTTTCACTGCAAAGAGCCTGAGTTCCGCCCTAGTCGAGGAACTAAGATTCCACAAGCCTCACAGTGTAGCCAAAAAAAAAAAAAAATTCTAAGTATGTACAGTGACAGATGTTAACTGGACACATTGTGATGGTCATTTTACAGTGTTTACAAATATTGCATTAGTATGTTGTATATTTGAAACTCATATAATGTTAATGTTAATTGTACCTCAATAAAAATATTTAATTTTTTCTTAAGTGTAAAATATTTTCTTGACCTCACCTGTCTGTCTCCTTTTACTCATTCAGAAAGGTTCTGGTGCCATCTGTGTGCTGTGAGCCTGGCATTGTCTCCTCCAGTTCTCATGAGCTTTCCTGCTTCCCTTCCTCTGCCAGATTCATCAGCATCTCTGCCCTAACCTGCCGTTTCCTCTCATCCTTAATTCACTGTCATTAGCATCTCCTCCTCCTCTGTTATCCTGAAACATTAGTCTTAAAGGTTATCAGTGAACCCTTCTTTTTCCTAACCCGAACAATTTTTTCCCTAGTTTTTCTACCTGAAACCGTCTTCAAATTTGAGGCAATTTCTTAACTTTGCTGTGAACATCTCAGCAATCATGGGTTCTTCCACTTTCTTTTGCCAGTTCCTGGGTTTGGGCTGGATTCTTATCTTCTACTTCCTGCCTCCTGAAATAGTTATTCCCTAAAACTGGGTCTTTAACTCCTCTCCTGCACTCTCTTAGCTTCCTTTTCTACATCTCTCAAGCCATTCTGCCAGCTCTTACACAGGTAGGTCATCTTATATTTTAATCTCTAAACTCTCTCTCTAGAGCTTAATTTCTGTGTTACTAGTTGTTTGTATTGCTAAATCAGTCCTACTCACACTAAACTCAGCATCTATAAAACACAGATTTATTTACAGTATTTCCTGAAACACACATGCACATATACCCTTCCCTTTTTTATCCAAAGCAAGTACTAGTCTCCTTATTCCTTGACCATATAAAAATATGACAATAATCACCTGTTATTTTTCTATCCAGTCCCTTGGGGATATGTCTTATTGAGTCTCAGCTGACTTATAGTGATTAATCATGCATTAATGGGCTAAGAATGCCTGTACCTGTATAATAACTTGTATTGCGTCCCCACAGACATTTCCCCAACTGAATCCAGAGTTGTGGCTTGACCAGTCCCTTGAGGTTCCTCCTATGATTGCAAGATACATCTTAACAAAAACCATAAAGAATCTTTGAAGAACAAGATCTATCATTTACAGGTCCTGGAGGGTACATGGCACTCCTGAAAACCAGACACCTAGTTCATGGGTAGCTAGAGAGAGAGGAAGTATGGACCTTAGACTCTCTCTTTATTGGGGTCCAAGGGATGGGTGAGTAGAGTTTCTCAGATTCATTCTTTATAAATTTAAAACATAAGAGCAAAAATTAGGATGCAGAAAGGGAAACGCAAGGTCACTCAAGTAGGTCATTATCTGTATCACCCAAGCTTTCTAAAAGGGAAATTTCATGACAATGGAGATGAGGCAGTTTCTTATCTACTGCTTTATTAGCCACTGTATCACACAGTTGATAATAATATGTGTGTACTTATTTGTTTATTTATATATAATTTATTTATATATAAATTTATTTATTTATCTGTGTCAAGCCTTAGTTTCAGCATGTGGGGTCTAGTCCCTTGACCAGGGATCAAACCTAGGCCCTCTACATTGGGAGCATGGAGTCTTAGCCAGTGGTCCACCAGAGAAGTCTCCTGGAAATATGTTTATTTAGATGGATGTCTTTGAAATGGATGCCTTGGCAATCAAAAGCTAAATGTCAGGTACTTATATTACAATCAAAAAGCTCAAATTGGGCTTCCCTGGTGGTCCAGTGGGTAAAGACACTGCCTTGCAGTGCAAGGGACGCCAGTTCAATCCCTGGCCTGGGAAGATCCCACGTGCTGTGGAGTGGCTGGACCGATGTGTCCAACTACCAAGCCAGCACTCTGGGGCGCAGTTTTATCCAAAGGTGGATAAAAACAAATAAATGAAAGACCAATAGAAGTGGCCAAAAAAAAGCTCAAATTCGGGCACTTACACTCAGAAGTCTGGTGATGTGTTTTTCTTTAGTACCTATCCCTTACTTTCCACCCCACCTGAGCATCCTGTCCATTGCTCTGTTCCCGATACTTTGCAGTCATCTCTGAAATGCTATCAAGACCTTTTCTCATGGTTCCTGCCATAATTGCTCCCCACAATTGCTATATTTCAATGATCTCATTTATAGTGTGGTTATCACTCAACTTTTGGACAGGTCTTCAATGTGAATTTAAACCAGAAAACTATAAAGTTCTGTTGTAAGAAGGGGGACCACTTCTAGAGGATGAAAGTGAGCTCTTTTCTATTACTCAGATATGAATTGTCTGAGGAGACACATGTGTACCTGCTCAGCTGTGTCCAACTCTTTGTGACCCCATGGACTGAAGCCAACCAGCCTCCTCTGTTTATGGGATTTCCCAGGCAAGAATACTGGAGTGGGTTGCCATTTCCTCATGTACAGACAAAGCAAGACTTTATTGGGAAGGAGTGCCCAGGTGGAGAGCAGCATGGTAAGGGAACTCTGGAGAACCACTCTGCTCATAGTCTCAGGTTTTAAGGTCATGGGGTGAGTTTTCTGATTGTCTCTGGCCAGTTGTCTTGCTGGGCTCATATTTGGTCTGAGTTGGGTCTTTCCTGGTGGAACACAAATCTCTCAGCCAAAATGGATTCCATCATGAGGGTTTCTGGGAGATTGGCAGGCACATTATGGGCTAACATGGCCTACTTATTTTCAGCCCTTCTCGGATTCTTCTGGTTAGTTTTCAGTGGCAGCACTGTATTCTTTACTGGGGCCTCCTGTTGTGAGACAACTCAGGCAAGTGGTTATTGTCATTCCTGGCCAAGGTAGGTGTTTTCTGTTAGCGGTTCCCCAATATTTTCATGAAGAAACTGAAGCGCAAAGAGGAGAAGTAATTTTGCCAAGGAAACATTCTGTCATTCTCTCCTTCTGCACATGCCACCTTCTATAAATGCAGAGACAGGCACACATGGAGCCCCCGGATGTGTTCTCCACTGCCAGCCTTCTAGCCTTTTCCTGTATTGCTCTTTGCCTGAGTCCCCTTGTTGTCCGTGTCTTCCTGTCAAAGCCTTGCCCCACTCCACAGGATCTAGCAGAAATCACCTTCCTCGGTGTCCTCTCTCAGTGTCTTCCAGGGCCTAGTAGACACCAAACGCATCCTCCTCTGATGCTTGTAGCTTTGCAGCCCAGCAGTAAGCCTTGTCTTTCTCAGACAACTTAAAACAGTATGCAGTCTGTGTTCCGTGTTCAAAATTCACCAATATATGTAGCCTCTAAGCATTTAATTTTATTAGGGGTATAGGACTACTTAGACATGATCCTTATTCATCACTTACAGTCAGTAGGCTGTTTTTTAAACATCTACTTATTTTATCTGTTTATCTTTGGCCACACCACACAACATGCAGGATCTTAGTCCCCCACCCAGTGCCCCCTGCATTGAGAGTGTGGGGTCTTAACCAAAAGACCATCAGGGAAGTCCTAAGGTCAATGCACTCTTAAAATTTGATTTGGCCTCTGCTTCTTTAGTCTCTTGTCCTTTGTCTAATCATCATCATTTTTAGATCTCTTTTATGTAAAAACCATGTCTACTGTGTCCACCTTCTACTCAGAACGTTTCAGTAACTACCTTGCTCTCAAAATAAAGTGTTAATATAAGTTCCTGAGGACCAGTATTCAAGGCTTTCCCAGATCAGACTCCAACCTAATTTCCTCTGATTCAGTTCAGTGTTCTTCTCTCTTGGTCCCACAGTAGATCATCTTGATTCTTGATTCTTCACCTTTGTTTTTATTGTTCCCCATCCCCGAAACATTTATCTCTGTTGTTTTATTAATTGTACTGATATTTTGAGATCTAGTTTATCTCTCACAAAGCATTTCCTTCTTTCTCAGTTTACCCTTTACACATCTATGTATTTCCTAGAGCACTATGGTCCTCATTGCCAGTAACTTTAATACCACATTAGATAGATGAATGGATGAATGGATAGATGGATGGATAAATAGATAGATTTACACTATGTATATACTGTACATGTACATGCATGCTAAGTCTGTTTCAGTTATGTCTGTCTCTTTGCAACCTTATCAATCATAGACCGCAGTCTCCTCTGTCCATTGGATTCTCTAGGCAAGAATACAGGAGTGGGTTGCTGTAAGCCCCTCCAAAGAGTCCTCCCAGCTTAGGGATCAAACCCACATCTCATATGTTCTGCATTGGCAGGCAACTTATTTAGCACTAGTGCCATGTGAGAAGCCTATATACATAGATAGATAGATAGATAGGTAAAGATATATATCACTTTATGTGATTTTATTTATGACATGATTATCACTTTGCCTAAATAATAAACTTCCCAAAGGCAAGGAAGATAATTTTACTTCTCCATATCCCAGAAAAACACTAGTGTATCATACTTTTTATTTGTGAGTTCCTTTGGAATAGTTAAATATAAAGCATCTTGGTAAAGAAACAGGTATAATGGGTCTCCATCCTAGGGATTTTTTTTTTAATGCTCGGGATTTTTCTGTCCCTTTTTCTGTGGTAGGACTCTCTTTTAAATTTTTGTTATTTAATTCCTAAGCTGAAATGTTTATAAGAAGATATACACTTTTTTAAGTTTTACTTTCTGGTCATGTCACGCAGCATATGGGATCTTAGTTCCCCAGCTGGGGATCAAACCCACACCCTTTGCATTGGAAGCACAGAGTCTTAGCCACTGGATCACCAGGAAAGTCCCCAAGAAGATATATTTGAAAAAAGGAAATGTGCCTAAAGGAAAATGAGACCTCTGCAATAATAGGATTGTGTATCGCCCCTATACAGCTTGTACTCTTATTAAACACCCTGATGCCTTATTGTTCTCATTTAACATTGAGCCCAATTCTCAGTTTGTCCATAATGGGTTGGGTTTGGGAGAACAAAGTTCTAATATATCCCATCAGAGTGTGATTGCAAAGCTTATGTTCTTTGTTGGTAATTAGTACACATTTTTTGGTCTGCTCTTGCTCGTTAGAAAAACAGTTTGGGGTCTTATTCATAGGAAGAATGGGTGGTTCTAGAGATAACAGGAACAGAGGGAAAGTGCTATATTCCATTTTATACATCACTAAGAAACTGAAGGGGACATTAATTTCTCTAAAGGGCATCCCTGCCTACATAGTTGAACACTGCCATCTACATCCTGAATTAATTTCTATTTTGACTGGCTTCGTCTTGAGCTTCATTCTCACTGAAAAATCTATAAAATGATCTACAAAACCTGTAAAAATAATGTCAACATGGATCCTGTGCACACTCTGTTAGCTAGGACCGGACTCAGCACCTCTGGACCAGAACCCCACTCATGTGACTGGGAGCCTGAAGCCAACTTTCCCTGAAGTTAGCAAGAATCCAAGTGCCTTAAAAGGGAAAGGTAGGATGTAGATAGTTAAGTCCGATTTAGTTTCCCTTTTAAATGTTTTGAACAGTCTCTTTGTGTTCACTGTGTTGAATTGCTTTCTTTGTTGTGTTTGTTTCAATCATCATGTTAAGCAGACTTCTTAACAAAATGGCATTTCTGTACACCTCACTGTTTCATTTGTCCTGAAAGGGCTTCTCTTCTGCAGGCCCGGCTTACTGAAATTCATAATTGCTGAACATAAAGGACCAGACTCAGAGGTTTAACTAACTTTCTCTCAAATTACTCAGGTCTTGACTTAAATGTGCAATGCAGGCTGATTCTGTGAAAGTTCCTGTTGACTAAAAAACAAGAGTAAAGGACAAAATGAAAAATGTACAGAGATGCAGAAAGACTTTACTCATAATCAAGGGATAAGGATATGGAGAGGAAGTGGTTAAGGCAGACATCTATTGCTAACTATATAAAAATAATGTCTTAAAGAAATGCAATCCACTAGATGTTTAAAAGGTTTTACATAAAAAAAATTACTGACAGGGCTTCCCTGGTGGTCCAGTGGGTAAGGACACCACCTTGCAGTGCAAGGGGTGCTGGTTCGATCCGTGGCCTGGGAAGATCCCACGTGCCGCGGAGTGACTGGACCGATGTGTCCAATTACCGAGTCAGAGCTCTGGAGCACATGCACCCAGAGCTGGTGCTCTGTGACAACAGAGGCCACCATGATGGGAGGCCCACACGGGCCAAAGAACAAAGATGGATGAAAAATAGATAAATGAAAGACCAATAGAAGTGGCCTGCCCACCCCCTTCCCTCCCCAACCCACCCCACCGCCCCCCTCAAAATTTACTGACGTATTCAAAAGTAGAATAGCATATTCAACCCCTTGGGCTCACTACCTGCCTTCAGGAATTAGTAACACATGGGCAATGTGTTTCTTTTCTAGAGCCCCCTTTCCCATAGACACTGGATTTATGTATGTATGTATGTACTTATGTATATATGTACTTGGCAGAGCCAGGTCTTAGTTGTAACATGTGGAATCTTTAGTTGTGGCATGCAGACTCTTAGTTGCTACATGTGGGATCTTAGTTCCTTGATCAGGGGTTGAACCTGTGCCCCCTGCATTGGGAGTCTTGGCCCCTGGACTACCAGGGAAATCCCAACACTGAATTATTTTAAAACAAGTATAACACCTTCAGATTTCCTAATAGTCCTAAATTACTATTTTAATATTCAAAATAAAATATATTTTAAGAGATAAGTTCTGATATTAGAAAAAATAAACCACCAGGTAAATTTTAATCTCAATATTATATTGAGATATAATGTATATACAGTTAAAAAACACTTTAACTACATATGTGGATGAGGTTGAACAAATTTATCTCCCATTTTATTACTACTAAACTCAGTCCTGGTGCATTCCCTCCCCATGCAAAGTTCCCCAATAACCTTAGACCGCCCCCAGTCCCAGGCAGTCACTGTTCTGCCTTCTGACATATAGATTTCTTTTCCCTAGAGTTGTATAATAATGGAATCCCGCAGTATTCACTTTTGTGTCTGACATCGTTTGCTCAACATAATATTTTGAGTCTTATACATGGTATTGTACATAGTATCTGTGATTCTTCCCTTTCTGTTGCATTTTAATTTCATTGTATGGCTGTATCAAGGTTTATTTTCTCCACTCTCATCTAATGGGCCTTTTTTCCAGTTTGAGGCAATTATGAATGAAGTTGCCATGAACATTGATATATGTGTTTCTGTATAGACATGTATTTTTATCTCTTTTGGGTAAATAGCTGGTATTAAAACTGCTCCACTGCATATTAAGCATATGTTTACCTACCTACCTGATAAACTACAAAACTACTATCTTCCGAAGTGGTTGTATCACCTTACTTTCCCACCAGTCGTATAAGAGTTATAGCTGCCACACATCCTTGCCAACGTTCTGTAATTAGGTGTTTTAATGGTGTCATGGCCTCTTATTGTGGTTTTAATTTACATTTTCCTGGTAACTAGTGTTGTTGAGCATCTTCTTCATAGGATTACTGGAATCCTCAGTGATCACCACTTCCTCAATTCAGTGAGGCAATAAAACTCTGCTTGACTTTCCCCTTCCTGTTCCCACTTTTTAGACCTCTTCCAAACAAAGAGCCCGTTTATAGGTTTCTGTTATGAGAAGACAAACCAATAATGGCTTCCCTTCTCTGTCATCAAGTTCTGTACTACCTATTCCAATTCCTCAAAATAGTTACTTCATTTGTTTTTCATAGTTTTTTAGGGGGTTGTGGGGATGGAGAAGGCCAAGCTGTAGGTGATACTTCATTCTTGTATTCTGTCATGGCTATGAGTGGAAATCCAAGTTCGTTTTTGAGAAAGAATCTTCTAGTTTCTTTCTTTTTAAAATAGTATCAGGAGTCAGCCTCAGAAAATGAAGTCCTATTGTATTGGGGTGGGGGGTACCCTTCAACTTATTACATCTAGGCCTCCTCTCTGATATTAAGAAACTATGAGACCAAGAAAGAAAAGGAAAACATACCTCCTTGGCTGAGGCTGAGGATTTCTGCAAAATAAGGATGACAGTGGAAGGAAGGAAGATGACGCAGTCTGATTGGTTATCTCCCAACTTTCCCGCGTGGAGTTTCAGTTCAGAAAATGAGGATTGTGTTTGTGAGAAGGAGGTGTGTCTAAGACAGGCAACTCTTTCATACGCAGGTCTCTGCCAGCATCATCGTGAACTTAGCAGTTTAACCCGGTCAGCTGGAAGAAAGCCTCGGAACTTAGCTGCTAGCGTGGCTGGGATAGGACTCTGAGACAGCTGGAGAACGTGTCACTGGGGCTGGGGTGCCATCCCGTGGGTGAAGGTGGTTCTGATCTGAGGGTTGAAGCACCCCAAGGCTGAAGGGACATCACGGTCAAACCTCTGAGGAGGGGACACTATCAGCAGGAGGTAAGATGAGACTGAGTTACACAGAAGTGTCTACCCAACTTGAATTGGTCAAGCAATAACAGATGGCATGCACGCCAGGTGTAAACTTAACTATGAATGTCAGCAGGGGTAGGAGCACTCAGATGAATAAGGAGACCTGCCCCACAAGTCCAAAGAGGTAGGCAAAGTCATGGTTGGAAATGCAAACTGTTTCTTCTGTTCTGCACGTATTGAGGCCACACTTCTCTCCCTCTCTCTCTCTTCTCTCTCTTTCTCTTTCTCGTATGTGTGTGTCTGTGTGTGTGTGTTTAAAGAAAGAGTGGAAGAGGAAGCCTAATGGAAAAGCTGGCTTATCCAAAAGAGATTGAACAGTACATGAAATACATTTAATTTTGCCTTTCTCTTTATATATAAATGTATAAACAACTGCTGGAGGAGGGGCAGGGGATGTGGTTCCTGAATTTCTAATGGTTCGTGAGACTTACAGACTTAGGAAGTTCTTTGCCTTCTAAGAGCTATTGAGCCAGGAGATAAACAGTATAGTTTTTATATCTTAATCTTACTTCTACAGGGTAGGAGCTGTTTTGAAACAGCAAATGCTCAAAATTTACTCCCTAAAGCCAGAAGTGAGATCAAGACTAGAAAGAGATGAATATGATACCATCTGAGACAAATGCTGAACACTTGCTGGCTCATCTTTGTTTTTAGATCAAAGCCAGGAGGCAAAAATTAACTGTTGTTTCTTCAAATGCACCTTCTCCCTGCCCTGGGAAAACTAAATGACTTCAGGGATGGAAGAGGCCCTGTTGGGCAGATTGGTGATGTCTTAATAAAGAAAATGAAGGAATGGGAGATTTCTGGGCAAAGGGAATGTGAGAAGGTGGAAGCTGTGGTACAGTGGGAAAAGACCACTCATCATAGGTCTGTTTAAAATCACCCACATTAGTGCTTGTGTTGACAAATCTTGTGTTTTTAATCTTACCTAATTTTAACATGGACTGTCATTATAAGAAATCTATTTTTACCCTTCTGTTAAATTTTTTTTAATCTCAGCACCATCCTAAGTGTATCTCCTTGATTTCCAAACTCTTTCCTCCACTATCAAATAGTTAACAATGTAACAAAATAATGTGTGTGCTGGAGACCATTTAACCATGTGAACACATATTCTAAATATATTGTGTTTGTGGGTCTGTATTTTTATTGAGTGGGCATTTCAAATGAGTGCAGTTTTTAAATACATTAAAAGAATGAGGTTAAGATTTTTAATGCATTTGTAACTACTCGACCCTAGTATGACAATCTCCTTTATTCTGGTCACATAGCTAGTATTTAGTCACATATATATTTTGTGTCTACTTATAATCAGAACATACAGTTTTATATACCACTTTCTTTGTATTGTGACTTACTTATTACCTTAATGGCAACTTAATATACTATGGAGTTAATATACCCACATTTTCTTAGATGCCCCACTGTAGGATACACAAATAGTTTCTATTATTCACTATAATGAATAATACTGAAATGAACATTTTCCTAATTTTGAATTGTTTCCTTGGGATATTTTGTGAGTGGGCTTACTAGGTCCAAAGATATGAATATATTTAAAGACTCTGAATATAGGTGTAGGTGAGGTATGATTCAGCACAGTCTACATATGTATAATACAACCGAAATATGTGACTTTATTGTTTTCCCAATAATCTCAGCTGCACTTTACTGTTTATAGTTGTAGTTAATGCAGTCTGTGTCATTTTGTTAATTTGGATTTCTTTGATTTTTGTTGAGATTTTTAGATTTACACATTGCTTCCTGTGTAAGAATTGATTTTAATTAGGAAAAGCACCTAAGTATCAGGCCAGCATAGATTCAAATTCCAACTTGGGCCACTTCTTGTTGTATATTTAGTGAGTTAGCCTCTCAAAAGGAATTATAATTTCTCCATTTGTAAACTTGTGATAGTAATAGCTTGTTCACAGGTGGTTGAAATGAATAGATGAGTTAATCAGTGCCTCATGTGTTGGTACCACAAAGGAAATTACTAATTCTCCTTCCCTCTGCCTGTGCCTCCCTCGTCTCATCCACCAATCTTCCTTCTCCTAACTTCTTTTTGCATGGATTAAACATTCAAGTTCTTTTGGTACAAATTTTCATAGAACCTTGATTTCTCATTTCAGAGTTTACAGGAGTTGTCAGATTTCTGTAGAAAACTACTTTCTGTTTTGCCAGCAAGTGCTGAATTGTACTGCAAATCACTGGGGTCAAATCTATTGTGCCCCATGAATTTCCTATGTATCTGTACAAACAAGTTGATAATGCACTCGGAATAGAATTGTTCCATAAGTTACTTATCTTACAGTTTTGTGTATAGTCCGGTTTCTCTATGTATCACTTGTCAAAGTTTTCTTCCCTGAGGTTGTTCAGAGACATTTTGATTTGTTTATTTGCTTCTTTGTTTTGGTTTCAGGTAGTATTTCTGCTTTATCTTTTCTGTACTTAAGAGCAAGCTTACTTCTGTGGTAACAAGTGTGGTCTGTTAAGCAGCTATAACTCAAGATCACTGTGGCAAGTTGCATATCTGGATGATCCTGTCACTTGGATTTTGTCTGTCTTATATCTAGGTTTTGTTTTCTAGGCATTATTGCTCATCTGTTGTTTGGAATTGGTTTCTATCTGTTATAGGGTCCAAAGATATGAATATATTTAAAGACTCTGAATATAGGTGTAGGTGAGGTATGATTCAGCACAGTCTACATATGTATAATACAACCGAAATATGTGACTTTATTGTTTTCCCAATAATCTCAGCTGCACTTTACTGTTTATAGTTGTAGTTAATGCAGTCTGTGTCATTTTGTTAATTTGGATTTCTTTGATTTTTGTTGAGATTTTTAGATTTACACATTGCTTCCTGTGTAAGAATTGATTTTAATTAGGAAAAGCACCTAAGTATCAGGCCAGCATAGATTCAAATTCCAACTTGGGCCACTTCTTGTTGTATATTTAGTGAGTTAGCCTCTCAAAAGGAATTATAATTTCTCCATTTGTAAACTTGTGATAGTAATAGCTTGTTCACAGGTGGTTGAAATGAATAGATGAGTTAATCAGTGCCTCATGTGTTGGTACCACAAAGGAAATTACTAATTCTCCTTCCCTCTGCCTGTGCCTCCCTCGTCTCATCCACCAATCTTCCTTCTCCTAACTTCTTTTTGCATGGATTAAACATTCAAGTTCTTTTGGTACAAATTTTCATAGAACCTTGATTTCTCATTTCAGAGTTTACAGGAGTTGTCAGATTTCTGTAGAAAACTACTTTCTGTTTTGCCAGCAAGTGCTGAATTGTACTGCAAATCACTGGGGTCAAATCTATTGTGCCCCATGAATTTCCTATGTATCTGTACAAACAAGTTGATAATGCACTCGGAATAGAATTGTTCCATAAGTTACTTATCTTACAGTTTTGTGTATAGTCCGGTTTCTCTATGTATCACTTGTCAAAGTTTTCTTCCCTGAGGTTGTTCAGAGACATTTTGATTTGTTTATTTGCTTCTTTGTTTTGGTTTCAGGTAGTATTTCTGCTTTATCTTTTCTGTACTTAAGAGCAAGCTTACTTCTGTGGTAACAAGTGTGGTCTGTTAAGCAGCTATAACTCAAGATCACTGTGGCAAGTTGCATATCTGGATGATCCTGTCACTTGGATTTTGTCTGTCTTATATCTAGTGTCTATCTGTTTTCTAGGCATTATTGCTCATCTGTTGTTTGGAATTGGTTTCTATCTTGAGAGTCTCTGTAGCAGAAGCTGCCTTTTTAAGCAATCATGCTTCTTTAAAGCCAAAATAATTCCTGATATGTCATAAGGTTTCACAAAGCCTGTAACAGACATACAGTTTCTCAATTGGAAAAGCATTGAAAATAAGAGCTTCTATCCTGTTTCATAAGGGCAAGGAGATTTGGGGGCTACCACAAGATTTTCCTGTCTTTCACTTTCATGATGAGAAGCTGAACTGAGTAAAATGTATTCTAAGCAGTTTCACTTTAGAAGTTTGAAAGAGGAAAAGTGGGAGGAGGAAGAAGAAAAAGGCAAAAATCCTCTCTGATCTTTCCAGCCTCAGCAACTGTATTTCTCGTCCTTAGGGAGAATGCTACAGGCCCCTTTAGGTTTTTAAGCTATGCATCATAGACAAGGTTTCTCCATATTTATATTACTAAACCTGCTTTTCCTTCATCTCCGTGCTTTCTCTCCCCATTTTTACATGTTACACATGAGTACTGGCCTTTTTTCTTCTTGAATAGATGCTCTCATTCCTATCTCTAACCATAGCGCAAAGTCCTTTTACCCACACACTACATCAGCAAAGCTATTAAGATGCTGATGAAGTCAGAGGTATAAACCAGTGGGCCTGAGAGAGGCTCGTATGTAAGTTAAGAACACAGAAGGCATCTGAGGGTCAGCGCTGGATGGAGACAGCATCTCCAGTTTCTCCACGGTGGCTGGACAGTACTTGCCTTTAGTATGGCTGCACAGAGAGGTCTTCTAGTAAAGATACCAGAACCAGGAGGTGAAAACATGTGAGCTAATCGTAATCTTGCTACCCCATGCCTATCTTCCTGAAAACCAGAAACAGGAAAGGTGACGGTGGCAGCAGCTTGGTTGTGCCTGGAGCCCAGACTGCAGCACAGTCAGGAAACACATCGTGACATAGGATAATGGCTGAACCGTCACGCCACATGCCACGCACACCCCTCTCTCTTCCTAGAGAAGGGACTAGACTTATCTATGGGAATCACTCTTTTTTCCCAACTCTGTGAAGCTTTTCTTTAGTTTTTTTATTATTATTTTTGTTGAATATAGTTGACTTGCAATGATTCAGTGTATGGCAAAATGGTTAAGTAACCATAACGTAGACTGCATATGTATATGAAAATTTTCAGATTCTTTTCCATTATAAGTTATTACAAAATATTGAGTAAAGTTCCCTGTGCTAAACTATAGGTCCTTGTTTATTTACTTTATAAATAGTAGTGTGTATCTTTTAATTGCAAATTCCCAATTTATCCCTCCACCTTATTCTTTTTTGGGTAACCATAAATTTGTTTCCTATGTCTATGAGCCTATTTCCATTTCTTTAAAATAAGTATATATGTCATGGGCTTCCCTGGTGGCTCAGTGATGAAGAATACAGCTGCCCATGCAGGAGATGTGAGTTCAGTTCCTGGGTTGGGAAGATCCCCTGGAGAAGGAAATGGCAACCCACTTCAGTATTCTTGCCTGGGAAATTCCACGGACAGAGGAGCCGAGTGGGCTACAATGCATGGGGTCACAAAAGAATAGGGCACAACAGAGACTAAACAGCAATATTGCTCAGTTATAAAAAAGGATGAAATAGCACCATTTGCAATGATGTCAGTGGACCCGTAGATTGTCATACTAAGTGAAGTCAGACAGAAAAAGACAAATATGATATCGCTTATATGCAGAATCTGAAATAAAGGTACAAATGAGCTTATTTACACATACCAGTGTCTGGTCTTGGGCAGGCCTCTCAGCTACATTGTGAGGCCAAGATCAGCTGACGTGTGTGCAGGAGTTAGGGAATAGGTTCAGATTTTCTACGGTTATCGGGGTGGGTGCTTGTGTTTGTACCATTGGGCTGATTTATGGTCATTCAAATCTGTAAAAGAATGTTTCGCCATTTCCTTTGTGCATGTTCTGTTCCCTCACGTTATTGTAGGCCTGATACAAGGCAGCTCTCAGAACACGCCATTCTCCCTCACAGCTTCCTGCGTTTGAACATGCTCCCTGAATAATACCCTCCTCCCCCTGCCTCGCCTCCATCTCCCTTTGTCTGCCTGTCACTCTCCTACTCACCATTCAAAGTTCAGCTTAAAGACCCTCTGCTTGGGGCCACTACCCCCTGGATCCTGTTTGCACTGTGAACACAATGCCTTACTCCTCAGGCTTGATGTGAGTCCAGTGTGGCCTTTTCTATTTGAGTGGACTTGGGATTTTTAAGGACAGGACCAAATCTTACTCTTTTTCTCAACCCAGTATCTGGCTCATGTTAACTACCGGGTAAATATTCATCAAAATGATGAGTGAGTGTCAAATACTCATTGCCATGAAATAAACTGTACTAGTCAAGTGAGTAACCTTTTGCTAATTTTCTATGAAACTTAAGAAGGAAATAACACTTGAACTTTCTGTCTGTAATATAAATATGTGTGCCTTATATGCATTTTTAATGGGAAGCTTATAAAGTACTCCCAATTATTGAAAGTTTCAAACTGAGAACATATGACCATATGACCATCTACGAGATACGCATCTTGTGGAGAAGTTTGTTACACAAACTCGTTGTTTCCCAAGTGACTGCTGTGAATCACTTCTCTGGCAGGATGCTAACAGGTGTATTGTGAAATGAAAGGGTTTCTTGATGCAACTCATTTGGAGAAACACAGGGCCAAATCTCCATTTATGGAATCTATCATTTCATTAAAATGCCATCTCACATTCAAGTGGCCCGTGTTTCCTGCTGCAGCTCTTATCTTGTTTTAACTTTGTTTACTCTGTCTTTGGTTTTCAGCTAAGTGAAGTCAGACAGAAAAGACAAATATGATATCGCTTATATGCAGAATCTGAAATAAAGGTACAAATGAGCTTATTTACACATACCAGTGTCTGGTCTTGGGCAGGCCTCTCAGCTACATTGTGAGGCCAAGATCAGCTGACGTGTGTGCAGGAGTTAGGGAATAGGTTCAGATTTTCTACGGTTATCGGGGTGGGTGCTTGTGTTTGTACCATTGGGCTGATTTATGGTCATTCAAATCTGTAAAAGAATGTTTCGCCATTTCCTTTGTGCATGTTCTGTTCCCTCACGTTATTGTAGGCCTGATACAAGGCAGCTCTCAGAACACGCCATTCTCCCTCACAGCTTCCTGCGTTTGAACATGCTCCCTGAATAATACCCTCCTCCCCCTGCCTCGCCTCCATCTCCCTTTGTCTGCCTGTCACTCTCCTACTCACCATTCAAAGTTCAGCTTAAAGACCCTCTGCTTGGGGCCACTACCCCCTGGATCCTGTTTGCACTGTGAACACAATGCCTTACTCCTCAGGCTTGATGTGAGTCCAGTGTGGCCTTTTCTATTTGAGTGGACTTGGGATTTTTAAGGACAGGACCAAATCTTACTCTTTTTCTCAACCCAGTATCTGGCTCATGTTAACTACCGGGTAAATATTCATCAAAATGATGAGTGAGTGTCAAATACTCATTGCCATGAAATAAACTGTACTAGTCAAGTGAGTAACCTTTTGCTAATTTTCTATGAAACTTAAGAAGGAAATAACACTTGAACTTTCTGTCTGTAATATAAATATGTGTGCCTTATATGCATTTTTAATGGGAAGCTTATAAAGTACTCCCAATTATTGAAAGTTTCAAACTGAGAACATATGACCATATGACCATCTACGAGATACGCATCTTGTGGAGAAGTTTGTTACACAAACTCGTTGTTTCCCAAGTGACTGCTGTGAATCACTTCTCTGGCAGGATGCTAACAGGTGTATTGTGAAATGAAAGGGTTTCTTGATGCAACTCATTTGGAGAAACACAGGGCCAAATCTCCATTTATGGAATCTATCATTTCATTAAAATGCCATCTCACATTCAAGTGGCCCGTGTTTCCTGCTGCAGCTCTTATCTTGTTTTAACTTTGTTTACTCTGTCTTTGGTTTTCAGCTGTCGTGGTGACATGGCATCTGGTTTCCTTCTTCAAGGAAAGTTCAGCACCCAGCACAGTCCTTAATACATTGCATTGGTTTGATGATCCTACCTGGAATAGGTAAGACCTCCCATATTTGTTTTCTCATCCATTGAGACCCATGGATATATATCCATTTCTGCTTTTCTTGTTATTGCTTATGAGTGGGAATTGCTCTGAAGAGTAAAATTCATGTTTTACTTTGTCTTTTCTGCTTAGAGTATGTGTTTATAGTATAACACATGAGATTCCCACATGACCCTTCATTTCCTTATTGTACAATTAATACAAATGAAGAATACGTTCATACCACAGAGAAGGGAAATTCCATGTTGATATGGTTGTGAAAATAATAGGATTTAATACGTAACTCTGTGGAACTCAGGTATATGAAATATGACAGATCCCCTCGTATGTTCGTAAATATAGTATCCATAGCTCAGAAAGCTAGCAGAAAGATGTAACTTTTTTTTTCCAAAATTAGTTCAGTCTTAGACAGAACCAAGTACCAAATTATGAAATAAATGATTGTACATGGGAATTAATTAATGATCATTTGATCCTCTTAGTTTTTGTGACAAGTACTTTCTTGGTGTATAATGACATAAATATGACAAAGCCAGAAACTACAGTATTTGAAAGTATTATTGTTTAATGAGTTCTCTTGAAGGGAATATTCTGAAATTAGATTCTCAAGAGATATAAGCCATGTAGTTCTGATTTTATTCAATTCAGACTATTTTGCTGGGTGCTCGGGGTTTGGGGGAAGTATCTTATCACTAAGAGATACTCTATTACAAGATTCATTACTTTATTGTATTCAGCCTTGAAAGTATTTTGGGAGTATGGTGAGCTTGTTGACTTTTTCATGTGTATTTTAGAAAAGTGTCCAGTCTATCTACAATGTATTTTCAAAAGTAAAGCTCCCCTGCCCAGCCCTCCTCCCCAAGAAGTCTGCTGAAAACCACATTTGCAAAGCAGCATAGACTTGAGGCTAATCAGATATAACCCATGATCTTAGTGGGAAAAAAAAAAAAAATGTTACACTCTACTCCTTAACCTATGACCTTGAAAAAAAAGTGTTTTGCTTCCTTAGAAAGAGGGAAGAAGGGAGGGAGGAAGTGAGATAAGAAGGGAGAAAATAAATTCACAATTGCAATGCGCCAGATAGTGCAGGTCACCTTTATTCTTAATGAGGTATCAAGTAATTAATTTCCATGTTTCCATGAGTCCAAAGAATTTAACTCCTCCATAGGTGAGAGTCTGAAATCTGTAATTAGAGTTTAACCTCCCTGATTTAAGGCAGAAGTTGCGACTGGTCACCTGCATGTTACAGCTATCTTAGGTTGTTTACTTTATAGGGTCTTTTTGGGGGGGTTGTACAAAACTAATATATCAATATATGTGTTTAAAAATTGCCAAATCAAAAAATCAGAAGAATTCACATAAAAATCTGGGCTTCTAACCTTCTTTCTCTGGAAATGACGCTGCAGTTGTATTAGTTGCTTGTGCCCAAATTCTAGCTGTCATACAAATTACCTCCCTTACTTTAACATCTCTACCTCTAACTCTTCAAGTCCTCCCAAGCCTTGCTGCAACTGCTCAGTGGTTCTTAACCCTCACTGTGAAAAGGTAATTTCCTGGGTGCTTAGGCTATACCCGCAAAATAAGCCAATAGCTCTAAGGTTAAGAGCTAGGGTTCAAAACTGTAGAAAGCTCTTCAGATGATTCTTGGTGTACAGCCAAGGCTTAGGAGCACTGCTCTAACATCTTCCTCTGTCCCTGTGGCAATGGCCATGCCCTGAGTCCAAGTCACATTCACCACTTTCTGGTCCCAGCAGTCTTATGCCATCATCCCTAACTCATCTTCTCATTTCTGTTCTTACCTCTGTTGAGTCCCATCTCCACCCAATAGCCAGAGTGACTCTTTATGAATTGAACCATATCTGGTCAGTGCCTCCTTCGACCTCTTCAATAATAATAGCAATAATGATAACAGCTGATGATGATCGTTAATACTTTGGTTGAATAAAGAATCTGGGTTGAGGCTTTATTGATCAGGACCAAGACATTGGGATGTTAAGTATCAGAAGCAAATGAAGAAGATTTTCCAAGGAGATTGTATCTCATGTCTATGTGGGGCCTGTTGCCTCTCTGTACCTTCTGCTTACCTGCTTCTCACACGGTGACCCATAGGCCAAAAGCATCACTGACTTCTGCATTTGTTACCCAGTCAGTGTCCTGATGTCACACTGCTGTCAGGAGCAAAGAGGGTTTACAGTCTAGCAATGACATTCTTATAAGATTAATGTTAGAGCACAGCCACCAAAGTTTATTAAACATCCCTTCTTCATAGTTGTATGGTTAACCTAGCAAAATGAGTTGATACTAGTAAGTTTTTAGGCAAAACAACTGAGCTAGGGATGTGTTTGTCAAGGTTAGTAGTTATACCTGGAATCATATCTCTTGCTGCTCTGACATAGCATTCCTCCTTATCATCAAAGATAACATAAATCCAGTTATTTATTTAAGCTGCAGTGGAGACTTCTTAGGTTTTTACTTTATAGGGTCGGGGGTTGTACAAAACTAATATATCAATATATGTGTTTAAAAATTGCCAAATCAAAAAATCAGAAGAATTCACATAAAAATCTGGGCTTCTAACCTTCTTTCTCTGGAAATGACGCTGCAGTTGTATTAGTTGCTTGTGCCCAAATTCTAGCTGTCATACAAATTACCTCCCTTACTTTAACATCTCTACCTCTAACTCTTCAAGTCCTCCCAAGCCTTGCTGCAACTGCTCAGTGGTTCTTAACCCTCACTGTGAAAAGGTAATTTCCTGGGTGCTTAGGCTATACCCGCAAAATAAGCCAATAGCTCTAAGGTTAAGAGCTAGGGTTCAAAACTGTAGAAAGCTCTTCAGATGATTCTTGGTGTACAGCCAAGGCTTAGGAGCACTGCTCTAACATCTTCCTCTGTCCCTGTGGCAATGGCCATGCCCTGAGTCCAAGTCACATTCACCACTTTCTGGTCCCAGCAGTCTTATGCCATCATCCCTAACTCATCTTCTCATTTCTGTTCTTACCTCTGTTGAGTCCCATCTCCACCCAATAGCCAGAGTGACTCTTTATGAATTGAACCATATCTGGTCAGTGCCTCCTTCGACCTCTTCAATAATAATAGCAATAATGATAACAGCTGATGATGATCGTTAATACTTTGGTTGAATAAAGAATCTGGGTTGAGGCTTTATTGATCAGGACCAAGACATTGGGATGTTAAGTATCAGAAGCAAATGAAGAAGATTTTCCAAGGAGATTGTATCTCATGTCTATGTGGGGCCTGTTGCCTCTCTGTACCTTCTGCTTACCTGCTTCTCACACGGTGACCCATAGGCCAAAAGCATCACTGACTTCTGCATTTGTTACCCAGTCAGTGTCCTGATGTCACACTGCTGTCAGGAGCAAAGAGGGTTTACAGTCTAGCAATGACATTCTTATAAGATTAATGTTAGAGCACAGCCACCAAAGTTTATTAAACATCCCTTCTTCATAGTTGTATGGTTAACCTAGCAAAATGAGTTGATACTAGTAAGTTTTTAGGCAAAACAACTGAGCTAGGGATGTGTTTGTCAAGGTTAGTAGTTATACCTGGAATCATATCTCTTGCTGCTCTGACATAGCATTCCTCCTTATCATCAAAGATAACATAAATCCAGTTATTTATTTAAGCTGCAGTGGAGACTTCTCTTTCTCAAAATGACTGTGTAGTGATGGTGTGGACCATAGAGGTAGTTACCGGAGTCTTTCCTTTAGACTCCATCCACCCCGTAACTGGAGACTGTATGCTTCCCATTTGGAAGGGAGGAAGATAAAGTGGCATCAGAAAGTTTTCACCAAATACACCTTCTGATATATTATGATGTTATTTTATTTGTAGTTTAAAAATAAATCAATAAATGCAAACTGTTTTGAAACTGAGTGGAGACTTGGGTCCATGTCAGAACCCCTTGTGCACAATGTTATCAAGTTTTATTTCATACTGGTGACAATTATTTTTTTCAATATAAAACCATCAGTGCTTCACTAATGACATTATAAAAAGTTCAAGGAGCTGTGTTAAGACAAAAATGTGCCTATAACATTCAGGCAAAAGAGACCAATAAATTTGTTGTACACTGAGATAGTTGAATTAATGCCTGAGACAGAGCTATCTGCTTTATCTTAAATATTATGTCTGGGCAGAGCTGCCCTTACATTTATAGGAAACAGTTGGCATTTTCACTTCTTACCTAAATGTTTATTTTGAAGGACAAGTGGAGAACAAAATTCAGAGAGAGACACAACACATACTCATTGAGCATCCCTAGAGTTAAATTCCTCTGTTCATGGAATTCCCCAGGCAGGAATACTGGAGTGGGTAGCCATCCCCTTCTTCAAGGGACCTTCCTCCACCAAGGGATCAAACGCAGGTCTCCTGCATTGCCGGCAGATTCTTTACAGTCTTAGCCACAAGGGAAGCCCCAAATACAGGGTAGTACTTGTTAATGAGATGCCTTTGTTTTTGCTTTGAGGATGAAGATGGATTGACCTTGTATATAATTCTTCCCTTTGGTGAATAAGTTTGTAATAAGGCTACAGATTCTTTTCATGCTATTTTAGAAATTTCTTAAAAGAATTCAGGCAGTGATAACCATTATGTTTTAGGGTATCATTGAGTGGCTGAGATCTGGGCAGAGGAAGTTTGAAATCTCTCTAAAATCCACCTTATTGTCACCACATGACACAACTATAGAGAAGGAAATTAACAGTATCTGAAATGAAATTTGGATTAAGCATACTTCATTTTGTACTTTGTACTATTTTTTCACTTGCCATTCCTCTAGTATTTTGTATGGACTGTTGAGAATGAACATTTTGGAACAAAAGATATATTCTTCCAGGATCCTCCATGCTTAAACCATATTAGACTTTAGTAAATATTTGTGAAGTGAATAATGAATAATGCAAATGCATTTTAACTTTGGATATCAGCTGATGAAATTATACCAAATCTAGGAACTGACTTAGCCAGTGAACTAGATATATAAAATAATGACCAATAAAAATGGTAATTCATCAGATCTGATATTATATCTGGTATGCTCTTTGAAAGCAGAGAAATGGGCATCATTTTTAAAGGATTTGGACCAAGTCAAAGGACCAGCAAATCTATTATTTTGGTGAGCTGCTCATCCTAATTTCATTGAGATGACTGTTCACGTCCCTCTTCCCTTTCACCAGTGTTTTCATCTATGACATCTTTTTTACCTGCCATGTTAAGAGGATGTTCTAGTCTAGACTCCTGGTTGAGGTACCTTATCCTTAAAAGCTTTGCTAGGAGCCTATAGGACATTAAGTGTAAAACGCTACAGTATCTCCGTAAATAGTAGCCTAGTACAGAAACAGCTGCACTTGGGAACAACTGAACAGAGTTTAATGTTGTCTGATCAGGCAATATGCTGCCCAAATAAACTCTTGAGGAGATACTTGAATCATTCCTATGCCTCCATCTACTTAACTATTAAATTTTTGACTTTTCTTGAAAAACCTCAAGCCTGGTTATATGCCTTACATTGCTTCACTTTTGCATTTTAGAAAATGAGTAGATGGTCCAAATGGATGTGATGATCTTTTCAGCCAACAGTAATATAAGTCCTTCATACATAAAATTGTTTTTCTCAGAATAATATGAAATTTCACTTTGAAATTAACTTTCATTCTTAGTATCCTAACATCCTGGGCCTCAGCAATAAGTAATTTCATCTGTTTAGGATCCCACAATTATATTCCCATATTGGAGAGATACTTGAAACAAATTATTTTACTTTATCTGAATATTAATAATATGATCAATGATAACTTTGATTGCAAACATTATGAAATTGGGAACATCCCGATATTTAACTTAGCCACCTTAATGTTCAAACATGTTAGTAGTTTTTTTTTTCTTTAAAGATTTTCATTCTCCACTGTTCACTTGTTTGTGCTAGTGTCTGTACTCTGCTTTCTATAGAAAAAATAGTTCAGCTTATTAAAAAATGATTGAAATAGAAAATTAAGGCAGAATAACTATCAATGAAATAAAAGTTAAGGTAGGATAAATATAAATGAAACTGTAGAATCAGGAGAAATAAATATCAGTCACAAATAGGTAGACCCTAGGGACCAACCATTGCTGCCGTTGATCATCACACAATTCTTGGTTTACTAGGGACTAAAGCAAAATTTTGTTGGACAATTCTACTATCTGAAAAAAAGATTTTTTTGCCTAAATTAAAATACTTATTCTGTACAGAGAGAAATTAGAAATTACATACCTGATAGGAATGGAAGGGAAAAGAGTGTTAATCACACTGTGGGACCATAGGGCTCCTATCTAAGGATCATGGGCGTAGGAATGAGATACAGCTGTCCTGAACCATGTGTACGTATCATCAGCTTCTCTTTATTTTTATTTGTGGTTGTGTTTCACAGATGATTAAAACAGCATTGAAGTCTGGATTTTATATCCTGAATTCCATTGGCCTTTGAACCTCAATGTGCTCAGAGGTCTTGATTTTGTTCTATTAACACTAAATTTTAAATGATGTTTTATAAAATCAAGGAGAAGATGTAGTTGCAAAATCGTTGACCAGGGTCTCTTAAAAGTAGAGATAATTTTATTGACTTAAATTTGGTACCTTTATTTCCTTTGGCATAAAATTATGTGTCTGCCTAACACATAATTTATTTGTGATATTGGCTACTAATGGATAGGCGTATTTTTAATTTGTTACACTTTGAGCTTTCAGGAAAAAATAAGTCTATATTTTCTTTGAGACCATTGAACAAAAAGAGGTAAAGTGCTGCTTATTTTTCTAGATAGGTAGCAACTTATTAGATTCATGGCACAAGCTTTATATCATTTTCCTTCTCTTGAAATCTATCCCATATTAAAGCTCCTATCAAATCCTTTGCAATAGGAAAACTTTTGTGATTAATCCTCGTAAAAGCATGGTACACAGTTTAATTATTTAAAAAAGAAAAAGAAATTATATTTTACCAGCCACATTCTGTAAGATAAAGGGAGTTAAGAATACCTGTACATGGATTCTGATCTTAAAAGATTGAAAACTCATTTTCAGTTTTAAAAACTAGTAGGTACAGATCTATTTTAATAAGTCATTAATTTAAAACAGTTCTATTCTTCTTGGTAGATGACTTATATAATTATATCAACATATAGCTTATTTCCAAATGCTGCATCAGTAAAACAGTGATGGCACATAGAACCAGGTAATGAGTGGCTAAAATCTCAACTTACTTTATACTTCCACGAATTACTTATGACTTTTACTTATTCTGAATTAACTTCTGGTTGCAATGCTATTTCCTATTTAGAAGAAAAAGATTTTAAAACTTTTGAGAGCCTGTCTAAGAATTGTGAACAAAATATGATCATGGTGGTGCTGAAAGCTATCTTTCTGGAACATTTTTTTCCAACTAATTGAAACTGTTTTCAACCAAACTGTTTATCTGCACGCTGCAAAGCAATTAACACAGTTGAGTTTTCCCTTTAATCTGCTGGTCCATCTCACATTTACAAGGCCTGTCATGGTCTAGTCCCTGTTTGAGTCTTCTAACACATATTGTCACTTTAGAATATCTTATTTAATCATCAGAGTCACCCTGTGAGATAAGTAATAGCCTCACTTTACATATGACAAAGAAAAATGTCTTAGAGAAAAATTATGTCATGAATCCTTCCTGTCTGTTTACTGATAAGAAGGATAAACTGTGATACCAGAACTTTCCCTTTCTTAACGTAAAACCCTTTTCCTCTAAACCAGTGCTTCTCGGTCAGAGTGTTTTTGTCCCCTAGGAGGACATTTGGCAGTGTCTGGAACCATGTTTGGTGTTCATAACAAAGGAGGGAACTCAACTGGTTTCACAACTGAGTTTCTATGAGAGATCGTATAAGGTTCTCTGTTCCATGGCTTCTGTACATGCACCCCACTCCTGTATCTTACTGTTCTCTGAAAATTGTTAAAACACTGCTTGCATCTACTCATCATTCTACCTAGAGTACACTGAACCCCCTTTCACATGTGTATTCATCTTCAGGACCCAGATGAAATCTCAGGGGTTCCTTGATGCCCCTCCCCATGCCCTGTGCATCTTCTCCCAGGGCTAAGTTCACCATGATCTTCTCCTAGCCCTGACTAGGTTCATGCTTACCCAGCACATATAGCTCTGTATGGCAACTTATTGAGTTCCTTGAATGTTTTCCCCTCAGACTGACAGCCTTGAGGACTGGTACCCCCATCATATCCATCATAGTATTTCCTGATGGCAGTGCAAAACAGTCACTAAACAAATGCTTCATTTTGTATTGAATAAATACTAAGTGATCCATGAATCCTTCTTGATTTATCATTACCTAGCAGCTAAGGAAATGATGCAGTAAATTAATTTGCCCAGTATTCTGGAGCATCCAAAAAGATTAGAAATGAGTTTCATTAACTTGAGCTTTCACACTTTCACCCTTTTTAACTTGGGAAAAAGTCCAAATAGAGGAAAATGTAGTGTTTTAGAAGGTGACTGTAAAAACATTAATACTTTTAAAAGATGTAGTGTCATTCACATTCCACTTCACTTATTAATATAAGTACTTAGAAAAATTTGAGATGTTAAGAAAAGAAGCTATCACTTGAGGTCAGATGTTGTCCATTCATTAAATTTATATCCGTTGCCTAACATGTGCTGTGTTACCCAGAACATTTTCTTTTACTAATACTATATTTTAATAATTATTATAATTTGGAGTAAAATTGAGTTCTAAAATGTGTCTTCTAATGCCCTATAATAAATGATTGATTAACTTTTGCTAAGAAAATATCTACACATTTTATATTTAATCTATGACTTTAAATTTATTTGTTAATAATTTTTAATTACCCTGTAATTAATTAATAATTAATTAATGTAATGTAATTAACCCCTATGTACCCCTGATGCTGAGTTCAGAGGTTATTCGTCAGTATTGTTTATGAGTGGGAATATTTGAATATCATGTAGTAATATCATAGCATCATCTTTATGAGTAAGTTAGATCATATTGATACTTATAATAGATATATTTTTAAAAGTAGTTTAAAAATCTAATAACGGGGAAAAGGGGACCCCGTTAATAAGGTTTTTCTCTGTTCACATGTGTATTCATCTTCAGGACCCAGATGAAATCTCAGGGGTTCCTTGATGCCCCTCCCCATGCCCTGTGCATCTTCTCCCAGGGCTAAGTTCACCATGATCTTCTCCTAGCCCTGACTAGGTTCATGCTTACCCAGCACATATAGCTCTGTATGGCAACTTATTGAGTTCCTTGAATGTTTTCCCCTCAGACTGACAGCCTTGAGGACTGGTACCCCCATCATATCCATCATAGTATTTCCTGATGGCAGTGCAAAACAGTCACTAAACAAATGCTTCATTTTGTATTGAATAAATACTAAGTGATCCATGAATCCTTCTTGATTTATCATTACCTAGCAGCTAAGGAAATGATGCAGTAAATTAATTTGCCCAGTATTCTGGAGCATCCAAAAAGATTAGAAATGAGTTTCATTAACTTGAGCTTTCACACTTTCACCCTTTTTAACTTGGGAAAAAGTCCAAATAGAGGAAAATGTAGTGTTTTAGAAGGTGACTGTAAAAACATTAATACTTTTAAAAGATGTAGTGTCATTCACATTCCACTTCACTTATTAATATAAGTACTTAGAAAAATTTGAGATGTTAAGAAAAGAAGCTATCACTTGAGGTCAGATGTTGTCCATTCATTAAATTTATATCCGTTGCCTAACATGTGCTGTGTTACCCAGAACATTTTCTTTTACTAATACTATATTTTAATAATTATTATAATTTGGAGTAAAATTGAGTTCTAAAATGTGTCTTCTAATGCCCTATAATAAATGATTGATTAACTTTTGCTAAGAAAATATCTACACATTTTATATTTAATCTATGACTTTAAATTTATTTGTTAATAATTTTTAATTACCCTGTAATTAATTAATAATTAATTAATGTAATGTAATTAACCCCTATGTACCCCTGATGCTGAGTTCAGAGGTTATTCGTCAGTATTGTTTATGAGTGGGAATATTTCGGAATATCATGTAGTAATATCATAGCATCATCTTTATGAGTAAGTTAGATCATATTGATACTTATAATAGATATATTTTTTAAAAGTATTTTTCTGAGTAGTTAAATCCATTCTAAATTTCAACCTCTTTAATATGGAACAAGAAACAAATTTGTGGTCTTCATATCACAAAATTACGAAAACATGTCTTTAGTAATGTAAATGTGACCTATTTTAACCAGTTGTACTCAAGAAGTATATATGTGCACATGTGCTAAGCCACTTCAGCCATGTTTGACTCTGAATCTGTGGACTTTAGCCCTCCAGACTCCTCTGTCCAAAGAACTGTCCAGGCAAGAAGACTGGAGTGGGTTGCCATGCCCTCCTTTAGGGGATCTTCTCACCCTAGGGATCTCAATGTCTCCTGCATTGGCAGGCAGGTTGTTAACCCCTAGTGCCACCTTATATTCTTACCACCATCAAATACTACTGTTAGTGCATCATGCCATCTTAGTGCTTTACATTAATCCACAAAACTCTTTTTCTAAAGTGGTTGCCAGTCTGGAAAAAAGGTTTTATACCCTCTTTTACTTAAAAAAAAAAAAAAAAAAGGTTGCAGTATTTTTCACTGAGCTATTTGCAGAAGGAACTGGTATGACTATATTGACGTGTAAGTAATAATGCATATGCTTAGTGCATAATTCTCTCTATGTGTATGTATGTGTGTTGCCCATTAAATACACTGTCTTGGATTTTTCCCTCAAATATTTTACCATACAAAGATCTAATGACCTTTTTTTTTTTTTCAATTTTATTGAAACTGCTTTGTCAGTACAATATTTAATGTTTTAGTTTGCTGCCTATTTGAACACTAAGATTATTCAAGTCTACTAAGCACATTGTGCATATTTATTTGTTCACATTCTCATCTTCCTTTAAGACTTACTGTGTTCTGTTGACATATCTACGGTTTAGCAGTACTTCCATATAGTAAGTAGTATAGTTGATGTAAACATCAGCTTTGCTCCCACCACTCTGGATTGAAGAGCTGGATTAAAACCTGCCAGCTGTGTTTGCCTGTCTCTTGACTTATGCTAGCCTCTGCACTCCCATTCATTCTGCCAGTGAGGGTCATCAGGCACACTTTATGAACAGACTTTTGAAAGGATTCCGTGAGATGAGATATATAAAGGGAATGCCTGGGCATGGTAAGAGTTTGGAGAATGGTGATTTTTAATTCAGACAGCACCAAGGCCCTTAATAATTTGAATTTATGCCAAAGAGAGTGACAGGTGGAAAAAGTGATGTCCCCAGACATTGTGAAATGTCTAACTCCAGGTCACACAGCTTTGATATGCCAGAGTGAGGGCTCCCCTCCTACAGGCCAATACTAGACCTGATTGATCTTGCATCCTCCATGTTCATACATAGTAAACATTCCCGAAACAATGAGTAAGTGAGTTTTAAGAATTTTGGTGGAGAATTAAAAGTCATGGATGAGCCCATGGAGAGTGAGCCACACTAGTGTAGCACAGGATTGCTGACACTGCATTGTTCTCACACCCCATGGGCAAGAACCCTGTATTACTGGTTTTTGTACTACCAGTTCTTAATAGAGGGGCTTGTGTAGACCCTCAATACATTTTTGTTTAGTCATTGAATAAGTAAATGGATGAAATTGGAAAGTTGAGAATTGTTTTAATTTAAATGTTTGGGCTTTTTTTAAAGAAAAGAAAGATGTTATTATTTTGCCACTATTTGGAAAGTATGTATGTCTTTCACTACATTTTATCTTAGGGTCTGCCTTACTGTATTCTTTTCTACATTCAGTCTAAAATTCTACAGTTACTTTAAGTCTTCCTTTAATATTTTTTTAAAATTATCAACAATTGGACTTTGTTTTCTCAATATTAAAGAATATTAATCCTTTTTATAAGATGCTTTCACTAAAATAATATAGAACTATTCAAGTATACTAAATTAACAGGAAGTCAAGACTTGTATATATATATTGATTAATTTTGGTTTATAAATAGTATATAACTAAAATTCAGGTAGCAAAGTATTCATGGTGATGCATTGAGAAATATAAGTTACAAGGTAAAGAAACAATGATGCTCAGTGAGCATAACACTTGTAATGACATGGACACCTCTAAAGTTCTTTAAGTCATCTTATGTTCTTAAGACAATTAATCTTGCACCAAAATCTTATTTACTCTCATGAGTTGGCAGTCAGATGAAAGATTCTATCACTTTGGTCCCACTATTATGTAAAACTCACCACTGATTAAGTCACACATGAGAATTTAGCTCAAAGAATAAAGATTGAAGATATAGTTGGAAGATGCTTTTCTATTTGTTTTAAAATAATGTAAACCTTGCTAGTTCTCTCCATGGTAGTTTTTAATAGCAAGTAGGGTAAAAATGTGATTTGTTTGAATGTCACTAATTTGCTTTGTTGAAAAATACAGAATGAGATTTTTCTCAGTTTATCTTTTTTCTGGGAAGGAGTCTGTATTGAAGTGTCAACAAATTTTAGTTGCAAGAGGAATGACGAGTAATAAAATATTAATGAAGCCAATTGTTGGCTAGGCTTTGAGTACTTCCTTTGTACACAGAGAGATTTATGTTCAAGCTTAGGTTAAGTAAACATTCACATAAAATAGTGATAAGAACATGAATAAAAATGTAAATTTCTTTGATTGGAGTGTTTTTTAATGAGTGAAAAAACATAAAATAGCAGGGCTCATGAATTAGATGTTTTTAAATGCTGCATATTATAAAATATAAACTCAGGACTTCTTAAGACTGCTTTTCCACTGCAGGGGGCTTGGGTTTGATCCCTGGTAAGAGAACTAAGAATCTACATGCTATAGGGTACTGTCAAAAACAGGAAAAAAGATTAAGAGGAAATACAAAAGGACATAAATAAACAAACAAAAAACATAAACTCACTCCACAAATACAGGAAAATTATTTTGTAATTGGAATTTCTTACACTTCACCAATCTGTACTGTGTCTTCAAAAAGAGTATGCTTCCTTTTTCTGAGGGATCCTAAAACAGGGATATTTATTAACTACATTCTCTGTGACAGACCTTCTTTTAGGTACTGAGGCTATGACAGCAAATGAAACAGAAAAGGCTGTGCCTTCATCCTACTACCATCCTAGTAAGGGGCAGATAGAAGAAACACATGTAAATATACAGTGTTAAGAGAAATCAATCTTATTAAATGTATTAAGGCAACAGAGAATCATGGCAAGGGGCAATGTTTGTTGTTTATTTTTTTAAATAGAGAATGTTCAAAAAAGTCCTTTTTAGTAAGGTCTAGTCAGGTCACATTGGAAGAGAGACCAGAAGGAACCAGGGTCAGCAAAGGCCCTAGACCATTGTGAAAACCTTGAATTCTTTACTGACTGATCTGGGAAGCCATTGTAAGACTGTGAAATGTAAGGGAGGAAATTTTTTCTTCCACCCTTCTATGTTTTTTGACTAGTCCAGTAATTAAATTGGCATAAGACCAGTTAACTGAAGAAAAATAAGTTTAATTGTATATGTATAGGAATCTCATGTAGACATAAGAAGGTCTCAGACAGTCGGACAACTTGAGGCTTGTATGCCACTCTGAGCTCAGGAGAAGAAAGAAGGGATCTGGGGCTTCAAAGAGAAGGAAGATTATTCACAGGAGGGTGGGAAGAGCAAATGTTAGATAAACAAATGTTTGTCATGCCAGGTGGAGGCAATGAGACACAGAGGGGACCTTGAACAAATTGGTCCTGCCACCCCCCACAGCTTTCCACACCAGTCCACACTCTTATAGTTATCCCTAGAGATGATTCTTTTCCTGGACCAGGTCTTTTAGGCAGTTAAGGGGAAGGTAGAAAGTTCTTGAGTCCATTAGGCCTTGATTGTCTTCAGCTGAAAATAATCTGTGTGCCAAAGCGACACATTCTGGGGCAGCCTGCCCTGAACCCCATCAGAGCAACAGAGTCACCTAACCTAAAGATCTTTTAGAAGGATGAATTTGGCTTTTCTGTGAAGAAGAATAGATAGGTAAAGGATTGTGTTCCATCAACAGCATGGGAGAGTGTGAGGAATAGAAGAGAACATTTCTCTTTCTTGCACAGTCATACTTCTCTACAAGGAAGGTAGCCATGTGACCAGCTGGATATCTGAGGGCTTTATTATCCCAGAAACAGGGAGAATGGATCTAGGTGTGTAAAATGCAGTGTTGGTATTACTCCTAGAAGTGGGACCTGGGGTAGGAGGAATTAGGGGAGGTCATGAGTAGGATTTAAACATGAAGAATCTGAAGTTCTTAGATGAACTCCAGGAAATAATTGGGAGGGGCCTCCAGGAGGTCTGAGGCAGTCTGGGTTTTAGGAATTGTCTGATTGGAGAATATTTTGTGGTATTTCCTATTATTTTATAGCAGTTCAAGGCGGTCATGAAATGAGAAGCAGACTTTGGATTCTCTAGTCAGGTCACATTGGAAGAGAGACCAGAAGGAACCAGGGTCAGCAAAGGCCCTAGACCATTGTGAAAACCTTGAATTCTTTACTGACTGATCTGGGAAGCCATTGTAAGACTGTGAAATGTAAGGGAGGAAATTTTTTCTTCCACCCTTCTATGTTTTTTGACTAGTCCAGTAATTAAATTGGCATAAGACCAGTTAACTGAAGAAAAATAAGTTTAATTGTATATGTATAGGAATCTCATGTAGACATAAGAAGGTCTCAGACAGTCGGACAACTTGAGGCTTGTATGCCACTCTGAGCTCAGGAGAAGAAAGAAGGGATCTGGGGCTTCAAAGAGAAGGAAGATTATTCACAGGAGGGTGGGAAGAGCAAATGTTAGATAAACAAATGTTTGTCATGCCAGGTGGAGGCAATGAGACACAGAGGGGACCTTGAACAAATTGGTCCTGCCACCCCCCACAGCTTTCCACACCAGTCCACACTCTTATAGTTATCCCTAGAGATGATTCTTTTCCTGGACCAGGTCTTTTAGGCAGTTAAGGGGAAGGTAGAAAGTTCTTGAGTCCATTAGGCCTTGATTGTCTTCAGCTGAAAATAATCTGTGTGCCAAAGCGACACATTCTGGGGCAGCCTGCCCTGAACCCCATCAGAGCAACAGAGTCACCTAACCTAAAGATCTTTTAGAAGGATGAATTTGGCTTTTCTGTGAAGAAGAATAGATAGGTAAAGGATTGTGTTCCATCAACAGCATGGGAGAGTGTGAGGAATAGAAGAGAACATTTCTCTTTCTTGCACAGTCATACTTCTCTACAAGGAAGGTAGCCATGTGACCAGCTGGATATCTGAGGGCTTTATTATCCCAGAAACAGGGAGAATGGATCTAGGTGTGTAAAATGCAGTGTTGGTATTACTCCTAGAAGTGGGACCTGGGGTAGGAGGAATTAGGGGAGGTCATGAGTAGGATTTAAACATGAAGAATCTGAAGTTCTTAGATGAACTCCAGGGAAATAATTGGGAGGGGCCTCCAGGAGGTCTGAGGCAGTCTGGGTTTTAGGAATTGTCTGATTGGAGAATATTTGGTGGTATTTCCTATTATTTTATAGCAGTTCAAGGCCTGGAATGAAAGCATGTAAAGTGAGAAGAGACAAGAACTCTGCTGGTACTTCTAAGCTCATATGGTTCTTAAAAAAATGCTCAGAGGGTCACCTGACTCTCAGAGGGAGAGGGGGTGTTGCTGGGTGGATTGTTTCTCTCTTCAGAGTCTGTACATTATCTTTTGCCATAACATCTAGCATCCCATGGATTCACATTCCAATTTTTTCTCCACCTTAACATTAAAACCAATTTGGGGAGATGTAATACTGAAAATTCCTAAATTAATCCCAGCCTGGCAAAATGATTGCAAAAACAGGGGCTACATTAAGGTAAATTGAGCAGATTTCATGCAAAATTACTTTCTCATATTAAAAAAACAACAACACTTAAAAATAGGACTCTCCCTTTCAAAAATTACCCCTTATATGGAAATTCACAGTAATTTTTTGCCTGCTTTGAAAAAGAGCCATCATTCAAAAGGGTTGCATATAGTTGTGTTTGCTAGTATTCCTAAAGTTCACAATGTTTGTGTGACATGTAGTGAGTGGCTGAAACTTTTTAATGTGTATTTATTTATAATTTATCTGTTCATAAAAAAAAAAAAAAAAAAACCTAAATATATATAGATTCAAGTGAAAGGAATCCAGAGAGTTGATAAGAAACTGCAGAGTGAAGTTGAAGTCATTAAGATGTTTGGACCCAGGCTTCCCTGGTGGTTCAGTGGGTAAGGACACCTCCTTGCAGTGCAAGGGGCGCCGGTTCAATCCCTGGCCTGGGAAGATCCCACATGCCACGGAGCGGCTGGACTGATGTGTCCAATTACCGAGCCCGAGCTCTGGGGCGCATGCGCCCAGAGCCAATGCTCTGCAACAACAGAGGCCACTGTGATGGGAGACCCACACGGGCCAAAGAACAAAGATGGATGAAAATGAACAAATGAAAGACCAATAGAAGTGGCCCACCTGCTCCCCTCCCTCCCCACCCCACCCCCACCTAAATAAATAAATAAATAAAATCTTAAAAAAAAAAAAAGATGTTTGGACCCTAATTGTGAGCAGCATAAAAGGCAGACACTCACTGTTAGTGGTTTCTAGGTCCCTGTGCTGAACTCAGTCACTCAGTCATGTTCAACTCTGTGACCCTGTGAACTGTAGCCTACCAGCCTTCTCTGTCCATGGATTTTCCAGACAATACTGGAGTGGGTTGCCATTTCCTCCTCCAGGGGGACCTAAAGAGCTAAGGAACCAGCATCTCTCAGGAATATGTGTCAGACTCAGATGGGAGTTGTCAAGGGCTAACTCCTTGATGCTGACTATAGGGAGCCACTCCAGAGTAAACCAGAAAGTAATCCCATTCAGGTGAGGAATCATCCAAAATCAAGGAACCGGGCAGAGGGTCTTGAAGGGCTGATTCAAGATCTGCAGGAAGCAGTTGAATTTCATTGTAAACTAGTAGGAGCCCGTGTGTGCTTGTATATTCAGTTGCTTCAGTCATGTCTGATTCTTTGCAACTGCATGGACTGTAGCCCTCCAGGCACCTCTGTCCATGGGATTCTCCAGGCAAGAATACCAGAGTGGGCTGCCATGCCCACTTCCAGGGAATCTTCCCAACCCGGGGACTGAAAACAGCGTCTTCTGTATCTCCTGCATTGACAGGCAGATTCTTTACCCCTGAGCCACTGGGGAAGCCACTGTAGGAGTTCATCGCCTTCCAAAGAGAGGCATTGGTATGTGCAATTAAGGGCACTGAGGGGTTTTGATTATAAGCGTAACTTTTAAAAATATTATGACTATGATTTGTGTTTGCTCAGAGAATTTATTGTTGTTCAACTTGTTTGAACATTTCCTGAGTCTTACCCCTCGAAAAAGAAAATATTTTAAAGGTCAGAGGCTACAAGCTTTTTATCATTTAGCCAAAAGACATAGATAATATAGTCCATGTATTCAGTTTAATTTAAATAAAATATCAGCTTGAGGGTGTAACTACTAAGTAGTTATCTGAAGATAGATTAGAGTGACATTAAGCCATGTTCCTTCTGTCTACCTGGAGATCTCATCATATAGTAATTCATACATTTTAAGTTTTAAATATTATTCCTATGGATAAAATAGTCATAATTTTAAATGAAGTCTAAATGTTTTATAATCAGTCATGATGATGTCTCCTAATTTGGAGGTGCATATCAACAATAGAATTGGCTCTCTTCATATTTTGATGAGAAATTGAATGTCCCCTTTTAGACTCAGGGCTTACAGCCCCCTAAGGCACACCATTTGAGGATTTTCCCTCAAGACCAAGTGTCTGGAAAGATCAGTTGTGAAGTAATGAAATCAAAGAGTACTTATTTCAGTGTTTTGACAAGGATCCTGAGGCAAGAGACCCCAGGGGATGCAACTATCTCAAAATGAATTAGCAGTTTCAAATGTCACCAGTATCTTATGTCAGTTTCTTCTAGACTAGTTTACTGGAATCTGTTCCAGGTTCTTTCTCTTGAATCTGAAAGATGACCAACGATTTAGGCATCTAGAGCAAACCGTTTAGTATCTCCCAGATAAATATTTAGAGACTGAAATCTGTAGAGCAGAGAGGAAAAAAAAAAATGGTACATCTTTCTTTTGAAGAAATTGGCTCTGTTGAGGATGGTATCAAGTATCCTGCAGAGAATTTTGCATATGCGTGGGCCAAGCAATTGAGTGAGGGTAGGGGTGCAGTGAATCTGTGGAGTTTAAGAGAATAAAATTTTCAAGAAGCAGCACCCTGGGATTTAAGCTCTAGTTCAAGATGATTTATATGTCAAAAATAATTGAAGACTTGTGGATAGTTACAGTTTTGAGAGACAGACTCTGCTGGATTAAGAAATAGCAGCTGAGATGAAGTAAGGAACTGTCGTACCTCTCTGTTTTGAAATTTTGCTAGCTATTTTCAAAAATAGTAAGGTTATTCTGCTGTTATGCTCAATAGTGATTAGACCCAAATGAGTGTATGGGTTCCATCACTCAAGAGAAGCAGAAGAATTTGAAGAGGGTTTGAAGGATAATTGTGAAGACGAGTAACAGAACAAAAGGCAGGAAAAGTTACGAAGACTGAAGAGCTCGTCAAGAACTTCAACAATCTTAAAACTCATGAGTAACTCCTTGAGAGAAGATGGTGTTCATGTTTATTTGCTTCCTAGCTGGGGGCTTTCAAAACAATGAGAATTGGCTTTTTTTTCAAATGTTTTATAATCAGTCATGATGATGTCTCCTAATTTGGAGGTGCATATCAACAATAGAATTGGCTCTCTTCATATTTTGATGAGAAATTGAATGTCCCCTTTTAGACTCAGGGCTTACAGCCCCCTAAGGCACACCATTTGAGGATTTTCCCTCAAGACCAAGTGTCTGGAAAGATCAGTTGTGAAGTAATGAAATCAAAGAGTACTTATTTCAGTGTTTTGACAAGGATCCTGAGGCAAGAGACCCCAGGGGATGCAACTATCTCAAAATGAATTAGCAGTTTCAAATGTCACCAGTATCTTATGTCAGTTTCTTCTAGACTAGTTTACTGGAATCTGTTCCAGGTTCTTTCTCTTGAATCTGAAAGATGACCAACGATTTAGGCATCTAGAGCAAACCGTTTAGTATCTCCCAGATAAATATTTAGAGACTGAAATCTGTAGAGCAGAGAGGAAAAAAAATGGTACATCTTTCTTTTGAAGAAATTGGCTCTGTTGAGGATGGTATCAAGTATCCTGCAGAGAATTTTGCATATGCGTGGGCCAAGCAATTGAGTGAGGGTAGGGGTGCAGTGAATCTGTGGAGTTTAAGAGAATAAAATTTTCAAGAAGCAGCACCCTGGGATTTAAGCTCTAGTTCAAGATGATTTATATGTCAAAAATAATTGAAGACTTGTGGATAGTTACAGTTTTGAGAGACAGACTCTGCTGGATTAAGAAATAGCAGCTGAGATGAAGTAAGGAACTGTCGTACCTCTCTGTTTTGAAATTTTGCTAGCTATTTTCAAAAATAGTAAGGTTATTCTGCTGTTATGCTCAATAGTGATTAGACCCAAATGAGTGTATGGGTTCCATCACTCAAGAGAAGCAGAAGAATTTGAAGAGGGTTTGAAGGATAATTGTGAAGACGAGTAACAGAACAAAAGGCAGGAAAAGTTACGAAGACTGAAGAGCTCGTCAAGAACTTCAACAATCTTAAAACTCATGAGTAACTCCTTGAGAGAAGATGGTGTTCATGTTTATTTGCTTCCTAGCTGGGGGGCTTTCCACAGCAGGAGGAGACCACTTCCCTTGCCAGTAAAACTTGGGAACTAGCAGGAGTGGGAACCAAAAGAGATCATAAAGCTGAGTGTTGAAAGCATTAGGGTGAAGAGAAGATATATTTTCATCTATTTTTTGGCTTCAGTAAATTCTGACCCAGATTGATTCCTTCATCTTTTCTAACCATTTCCATGAATGTATTCATGTACTCGAGAGAAATACATCTTAAGTGGATTTGGGAGAAGGAAATCAGATCATCAAGTCATGCCCAGTATTTGTGTTCTTGCTCTGCATTCATGCATGCCTCTGCCTCCTCCGTATTTTCCTCAAATGACTTTGTAAGAAAAGTCTCTTTGTTCTCCTCAGCGCTCTACAAACCATGACCATGTAGTTCAAAATAGACTCACTCTTCGCCTCCATTTTGGTCTTCCCTGGTGACTCAGATGGTAAAGAATCTGCCTCTAATGCAGGAGACCTGGGTTCTATCTCTGTGTCAGAAAGATCCCTGGAGAAGGAAATCATAACCCACCCTAGCGTCCTTGCCTAGAGAATCCCATGGACAGAGGAACCTGTTGGGCTACAGTTCACTGAGTTGCAAAGAGTCAGACATGACTGAGCAACTAACACACATTTCACCTCCCTTTGTTCACAAAGCTGCAGTACTTCTTTGACTTTTCAGGGTGCTGTGGACTGAATTGTCTACCCTCAAATTCCTATGTTGAATCGCTAACCCCAATGCAGTTTTATTTAGAGATGGAACTTTCACAGGTTAATTAAATGATCTCACAAGCATAGGTCCTAATAGTATACAATTGGTGGCCTCTATCTCCATATATTTTCAAGCCTCCCAGTCTATAGCATTTAGTTATGGCAGCCTGAGCAAACTGATATACAGAAGAATGTTTGCTACTTGACGGTCATTATTTCATTTGTTTCAAATTGGTTCTCATCAGAAGAAACCTTTAAAAAAAGCTTTTTTCCTCAAAATGCTCTCCTTAGAGGTGAGAAGAGAGGTAGGGACACTCAAAGTATCAGGGATAAGATGATGGTGGTGAGAAAAGTTTGAGGCAAGTATATCTTCAGCCATTTTTTTATTAAAGTGAAAACAGAGACTTGGGTTACCATATGATTTTATAATGACTTATTAACCTTTGATGAATATATTAATGACAAAGCCATATTTCAGAAAGATGATGATTTTCACTTCTTATCACATAGTGGTAGTGTTTCTTTATACTATATGCTTTGTACTGGGCTACAATGGAGCTTTATGTTATGTGTGTCATACAGGTTTCAAATCTTTTGGTGTCTGTGAAGTTAAAGACATTAAGGACAGAAGTCAACATCCTAAAATGTAAAATATAATGACAAGTCACATATAAAAAACAGCTGACGATTTGCAGTTGCCAAATGAAGACTAACTGATCTGCTCCCTACATGTAGTATGTAGTTATTCAGCTAAGGAAGGGTTAAACTTAGCCGACATTTTTCTCTTAGGAGATCATTAGTGTTTAAAATGCACTGAACAAAATCTGTTTCATTCTTATTTTCATGTATTATAGATGATAAGAGTTGCTCTTGAAGGAATGAATGTCCAGAATTAAATACTGAAACCAGTAGTAGATATTAACCTAAGGACTTTCTCATAGACACGTGATTTACTGCAGAAGCTTGTAATTGAGTGCAGAAACTACTTCATGATACTCGTTAGATTCAGTACGACCTGGCAAATTTAGAGAATTCCCTGACGTAGAATATCTTGAGCCATAGAAATTTCTAAGCATCCAGCCTTTATTAATTTCTCTCTTTCCTCTTAGTAGGCCTTCTTTGAGGTAGGCCTCCATGATCATTGTGCCCAGTTTTCAGATGAGGAAATTAAGGTTGAAGAATGTTATCTGTGCAGGTCTTAGGGATGGAAGCTGAGCTCTGAGGTCTGAGTCCATACCTCTCTGCTGTATATACCCTCATCCGTTCTGTTCTCTGTAGAGTCTTGTCTTGCCTCACCTTGAGCTTCTCTATCTCTCAAACTTGTTTTATTCATCAAAAATTAGATCAGTATACAACCAAAAACTTATGGTCACAATGAAGACATCTTTTTTAAAGTTATTACTTTAAAATATATATGGATATATTTTTGCTATGATCAGTCTTCATTGCTGCACTTGGGTTTTCTCTAGTTGCTGCAAGCTGGGGCCACCGTATAGCTTCTCATTTCAGTGACTTCTCTGGTTGTGGAGCATGGGCTCTAAGGTGCACAGATTAATAGTTGTGGCATACTGGCTTTATTGCTCCACTACGTATGGGATCCCCTCAGACCAGAGATTGGACCCATGTCCCCTGCATTGGCAGGCAGTTTCTTAACCATTGGACCACCTGGGAAGTCTCAAGATAGCTTTAGATTATCTCAAGATATGAAGTTACAGAATGTAGGCAAGATCTTTAGCCTCATTTTCCTCCAGGGCACATGGGAGCTCCCCTGGGTCAAAAAGAGCAAGGTATAAATCGTCTGTCACAGGTGATAGGGGCCTCAGTCAAATTGGGCATATGATTATGTCTGTGCTGCCACGTGGTGACCTTGTGTAATTGAGCCATCTAAATTCTGATCTGAATCTTTGAAATGAGGTTAGATGTTCTAAGAAATAAGAAAAGGTCTCTGGCACAATGGAGTGAAGTACCTATATAATGTAAATTTGTTCTTGTATAATGGTAAATTAATTTTTTTCTGACTGCTGTTAGATATTTCCCTCCCTCTGTTTTAAAAATATTTTATTTCATTTTTGCTTTGAAATTGGGCTTAAAAATCAAAGGAATTAAAATATTCCATTCTCTTACACACTAATGAACATATAAAAATGGAACTAGAGAGAAAATTCTGAGTCATTTGTCTTTTCACATAAACTTAACATACTAAAATTATCACACTAATTTTGATCTGCATCTTCAATATAAAAATCCTCAAATTTATTAATAATGATTAATAATGCACAGATAATTTCAATGAAAACTGCTTTCATTTTTATTAATTTTTATCTACCTTTAAAGGTATAAGTTCATTTTTCATTAACATCTATGCTGCAGGCAAAAAATACCACAGAAATGATGACAGATAAAATTAGAGTTGATTATTAAAAGAATATTTTAGTTTTATTTTTGGAGCTTTTTCTGATAATTTTTCAAAATATGTTACTATACACAGCACTAAAAAAATAAAATACTGTTTTCTAGGCTATTTTTATTTAGGGAAATTTAGTTTACCACTTTGACATGTTGGTACTTTTATATCACTCGTAAGTTTATTTCTTCTTACTTTCACAAGAAATGTGGGAGATCTCAAGGAGCCAGCTCCTAAAATCATCACCCTGAACTCTGGTTAACTACAGTTATTACATGGAACACAATAAAGGTCGAAGTTCCTGCTGTGAGCTTAAGTGATGAAAATTCAACCTATGCTGTAAAAAATTTTAACTACTTTTGTAGTTAGGAAAAATGAACTTTTTCATGTGCTTCAGGGTAAACATATTTAGATAAAATGAAACACAAAGGAAACTAATTTTTATTTTTAAGAACCAGGGAAAGAATTTTCATTTTCTTTGAAAGATTCACCGTTCTGTAACTGGATTTTGAACTAAATTTACACGGTTATTTAATTTCATATACTTTGAAAATACACTAGAAGATATTTGCAATTCAAGTGACCTAATTATCTCAAAATCATTTATTTTTTTCATTTTGATGAACGTATTGCATCTATAGGCATAATAATATATAGGAAGTGTTACCTCTAACTTCAGCATCCTCTTCAGCCTTTCCATCTTTCCAGTAACAGAATATCTCTTAAGAATGTTATTTACAACACAGAGTATGTAAACCAGAGTGTGTAAAGTAGTATAAAATACACATTTCGATTTGAAGCCAGAAGACGTATTTTCTGGCTTTGTCTTTGTTACTTGCAAAAATCCTGGCTGTGGATAAGCCACTTAACCTCTCTATGCTCCAGGTCTGCATCATTAAAACAGAGATAATAGTACCTGCCCTGTGGCTTGTATGAACGTCTCAGGTCAAAATTATAAGAAATATCTTTTGTAAACTGTAATGTACAATAAAAAGGCAAGCTCTTATATGCTCTAACTTTGTAGAAGTTTGAAGTTTTTAAAGAGTAGATCTGAAGTTTTCCAAAAAGAATATTTTAGTTTTATTTTTGGAGCTTTTTCTGATAATTTTTCAAAATATGTTACTATACACAGCACTAAAAAAATAAAATACTGTTTTCTAGGCTATTTTTATTTAGGGAAATTTAGTTTACCACTTTGACATGTTGGTACTTTTATATCACTCGTAAGTTTATTTCTTCTTACTTTCACAAGAAATGTGGGAGATCTCAAGGAGCCAGCTCCTAAAATCATCACCCTGAACTCTGGTTAACTACAGTTATTACATGGAACACAATAAAGGTCGAAGTTCCTGCTGTGAGCTTAAGTGATGAAAATTCAACCTATGCTGTAAAAAATTTTAACTACTTTTGTAGTTAGGAAAAATGAACTTTTTCATGTGCTTCAGGGTAAACATATTTAGATAAAATGAAACACAAAGGAAACTAATTTTTATTTTTAAGAACCAGGGAAAGAATTTTCATTTTCTTTGAAAGATTCACCGTTCTGTAACTGGATTTTGAACTAAATTTACACGGTTATTTAATTTCATATACTTTGAAAATACACTAGAAGATATTTGCAATTCAAGTGACCTAATTATCTCAAAATCATTTATTTTTTTCATTTTGATGAACGTATTGCATCTATAGGCATAATAATATATAGGAAGTGTTACCTCTAACTTCAGCATCCTCTTCAGCCTTTCCATCTTTCCAGTAACAGAATATCTCTTAAGAATGTTATTTACAACACAGAGTATGTAAACCAGAGTGTGTAAAGTAGTATAAAATACACATTTCGATTTGAAGCCAGAAGACGTATTTTCTGGCTTTGTCTTTGTTACTTGCAAAAATCCTGGCTGTGGATAAGCCACTTAACCTCTCTATGCTCCAGGTCTGCATCATTAAAACAGAGATAATAGTACCTGCCCTGTGGCTTGTATGAACGTCTCAGGTCAAAATTATAAGAAATATCTTTTGTAAACTGTAATGTACAATAAAAAGGCAAGCTCTTATATGCTCTAACTTTGTAGAAGTTTGAAGTTTTTAAAAGAGTAGATCTGAAGTTTTATCACCAAAAAAAGAAATGTAATTATATATGAGGATGGAAGTGCTAGCTAACTGTATTGTTATAATCATTATGAATTTAGGTCATCACATTGTACACCTTGAACTTATGTAGGTACATGTCAGCATCTCAGTAAATCTGGATTTAGGGCTTTTCTGGCCTCTTTTATTGGTTTTTTATTTATTTATTTTCATCCATTTTTATTCTTTGGCCTGTATGGGCCTCCCATCACAGTGGCCCCTCTCATTGCAGAGCACCATCCCTAGGTACATGCGCTCCACAGAGTGCCAACTCACAATTGGACATACCAGTCCAGCCGCTCCATGGCACATGGGATCCTCCCGGGCCAGGGATCGAACCAGTGCCCCTTACACTGCAAGGCAGACTCTTTATCCACTGGGCCACCAGGGAATCCCTGGGTTTTTCTTTTTAATAAAAAGGAACAAATAACAAAAAGAGACATTATAATAATATAAAATTATGAATAGAAAATTGTCTGGACTTAGAATATTCACTAAGGAAGCCACTTGCCACATGTGGCTATTAAGGACTTAAAATGTGCTCCAGGTGTGAAGTTAATCTTGTTATGAGGACTTCCTGCAAAAAAGCTGTAAAATGTCATATTAGTAATTTTATTTGATTACATGTTGAAATTCTGTTTTGATATATAGAGCTAAATAAAATATGATATTAAAGTTTTTATGAATGCACAACTCTCACTGGGGCAACAGAGCAGGGGTCTTGGTAGAAACACACATACTCATGGACTCCTCCTATAGTTCACCTCATTCCTGTCACTCTTACCAGCCTACTCACTTAGGAAAAGATCCTTCACTTCCTGAGTTTCTGTTGCTTCATCTTCAAACTGACAGTTATCAAAACATTTCCCTCCTGAGGCAAGGTGAAGTTTAAACAAGAAGATATATGTAACCTCTCTATGCTCCAGGTCTGCATCATTAAAACAGAGATAATAGTACCTGCCCTGTGGCTTGTATGAACGTCTCAGGTCAAAATTATAAGAAATATCTTTTGTAAACTGTAATGTACAATAAAAGGCAAGCTCTTATATGCTCTAACTTTGTAGAAGTTTGAAGTTTTTAAAAGAGTAGATCTGAAGTTTTATCACCAAAAAAAGAAATGTAATTATATATGAGGATGGAAGTGCTAGCTAACTGTATTGTTATAATCATTATGAATTTAGGTCATCACATTGTACACCTTGAACTTATGTAGGTACATGTCAGCATCTCAGTAAATCTGGATTTAGGGCTTTTCTGGCCTCTTTTATTGGTTTTTTATTTATTTATTTTCATCCATTTTTATTCTTTGGCCTGTATGGGCCTCCCATCACAGTGGCCCCTCTCATTGCAGAGCACCATCCCTAGGTACATGCGCTCCACAGAGTGCCAACTCACAATTGGACATACCAGTCCAGCCGCTCCATGGCACATGGGATCCTCCCGGGCCAGGGATCGAACCAGTGCCCCTTACACTGCAAGGCAGACTCTTTATCCACTGGGCCACCAGGGAATCCCTGGGTTTTTCTTTTTAATAAAAAGGAACAAATAACAAAAAGAGACATTATAATAATATAAAATTATGAATAGAAAATTGTCTGGACTTAGAATATTCACTAAGGAAGCCACTTGCCACATGTGGCTATTAAGGACTTAAAATGTGCTCCAGGTGTGAAGTTAATCTTGTTATGAGGACTTCCTGCAAAAAAGCTGTAAAATGTCATATTAGTAATTTTATTTGATTACATGTTGAAATTCTGTTTTGATATATAGAGCTAAATAAAATATGATATTAAAGTTTTTATGAATGCACAACTCTCACTGGGGCAACAGAGCAGGGGTCTTGGTAGAAACACACATACTCATGGACTCCTCCTATAGTTCACCTCATTCCTGTCACTCTTACCAGCCTACTCACTTAGGAAAAGATCCTTCACTTCCTGAGTTTCTGTTGCTTCATCTTCAAACTGACAGTTATCAAAACATTTCCCTCCTGAGGCAAAGTGAAGTTTAAACAAGAAGATATATGTAAAGCACTTATAGAAGAGCCTGGCAAGTTCCGAGCATAAAATAAATAGTAATCATTATTATCATCTTTTAAAATACGCATATTTGGCAGCATAATGACACATTTTTGTACTTGGCATTTGTAGTACATGCTCAGCATAGTCTATATATTTAGAAGAAAAAAATGATTGTTTTTTTTTTATACAATTTCTTTTTCTGCACTAGATAATACATATGTACTATAAAAACTCAGACTATATAGAAAAGCATCAAGAGCAAACAAAAGCCACCAGCAGTCTTACTATCAAAATATAATAACTGTTTAGCATGTTTCAGAAGGAAAAATACTTGAGCAAAAGTGATTTCAGGGAAAACCAAGGTAAATTAATAGAAAGAGGATGAATTTGGATTGCAGAGAAACCAGTCTGTAAGAATAGAAGCCAGTGGAGTGAGGACAGACTAGGAGGCATAGATTCAGGAAGTATAAGATAAAATGAAGCAAAAGACTTGGCTGCGGAGGAGAGGAGGGGGAATGAATGGGAAATTTGGACTGACGTTGTTGTTCAGTGGCTAAGTCACATCCAACTCTGCAACCCCATGGATGGCAGCAGGTCAGGCTCCCCTGTCCTTCACTATCTGCCAGAATTTGCTCAAATTCATGTCATTTGAGTTGGTGATGGTATCTAACCATCTCATCCTCTGCTGCATGCTTCTCCTTTTGCCTAATCTTTCGGCATCAGGGTTTTTCCAGTGAAAAAAATTATGAATAGAAAATTGTCTGGACTTAGAATATTCACTAAGGAAGCCACTTGCCACATGTGGCTATTAAGGACTTAAAATGTGCTCCAGGTGTGAAGTTAATCTTGTTATGAGGACTTCCTGCAAAAAAGCTGTAAAATGTCATATTAGTAATTTTATTTGATTACATGTTGAAATTCTGTTTTGATATATAGAGCTAAATAAAATATGATATTAAAGTTTTTATGAATGCACAACTCTCACTGGGGCAACAGAGCAGGGGTCTTGGTAGAAACACACATACTCATGGACTCCTCCTATAGTTCACCTCATTCCTGTCACTCTTACCAGCCTACTCACTTAGGAAAAGATCCTTCACTTCCTGAGTTTCTGTTGCTTCATCTTCAAACTGACAGTTATCAAAACATTTCCCTCCTGAGGCAAAGTGAAGTTTAAACAAGAAGATATATGTAAAGCACTTATAGAAGAGCCTGGCAAGTTCCGAGCATAAAATAAATAGTAATCATTATTATCATCTTTTAAAATACGCATATTTGGCAGCATAATGACACATTTTTGTACTTGGCATTTGTAGTACATGCTCAGCATAGTCTATATATTTAGAAGAAAAAAATGATTGTTTTTTTTTTATACAATTTCTTTTTCTGCACTAGATAATACATATGTACTATAAAAACTCAGACTATATAGAAAAGCATCAAGAGCAAACAAAAGCCACCAGCAGTCTTACTATCAAAATATAATAACTGTTTAGCATGTTTCAGAAGGAAAAATACTTGAGCAAAAGTGATTTCAGGGAAAACCAAGGTAAATTAATAGAAAGAGGATGAATTTGGATTGCAGAGAAACCAGTCTGTAAGAATAGAAGCCAGTGGAGTGAGGACAGACTAGGAGGCATAGATTCAGGAAGTATAAGATAAAATGAAGCAAAAGACTTGGCTGCGGAGGAGAGGAGGGGGAATGAATGGGAAATTTGGACTGACGTTGTTGTTCAGTGGCTAAGTCACATCCAACTCTGCAACCCCATGGATGGCAGCAGGTCAGGCTCCCCTGTCCTTCACTATCTGCCAGAATTTGCTCAAATTCATGTCATTTGAGTTGGTGATGGTATCTAACCATCTCATCCTCTGCTGCATGCTTCTCCTTTTGCCTTCAATCTTTCTGAGCATCAGGGTTTTTTCCAGTGAGTTGGCTCTTAGCATCAGGTGGCCAAAGTATTGCAGCTTCAGTCTCAGCGTCAACTTCCAATGAATATTCAGGATTGATTTCCTTTAGGATTGACTGGTTTGACCTTCTCTCAGTCCAAGGGACTCTCAAGAGTATTCTGTAGCACCTCAATTCAAAAGTATCAATTCTGTGGTATTCAGCCTTCTTTATGGTCCAACTCTCACATCCATACATGACTACTGAAAAAAACAGTTTTTGACCATACAGACCTTTGTCAACAGTGTTGCCTCTGACTTTTTATTACACTGTCTAGGTTTATGATGGCTTTCCTTCCAAGGAGTGAACATCTTTTAACTGCAGTCACCATCCACAGTGATTTTGGAACCCAGGAAAATAAAAATTGAACAATCCTGGATTTAAGCATATGAAATTTGAGAATTGCTCATACACAAGGACAGTTTCAAAAAATTGATTCTAAGACAGAAATGACAAGCCAAATTTGTCAAATTCATCTTCTAAAAATAGGCATTAAGGGGTAATTACTATTTTGTAAAATTTTTATGTACCTTTACAGCTGTTACACACACCATATAATGTCAGTACTTGACATTACTATACAATTAAAAACAGATTATTGCAAATCTTGAGAAATCACTCCTGTTTCCTCTTTAGAGGTTATTATTCCTAAATCATTCATCTGACCTATTACAGTGCTTTGGTAGCATATATTAAAGACAGCTTGGAAGTTTCAAGCAGATTTATTCTTTACCTGGGGCAATTATTTAGTTTACAACTGTGAAGCCCTGAAAAGACAGAATCATGCCTACCTGATATACCTGATATTCTGGAATTCTACTCAATACTTCATTGACAAAGGGTGAAGTGAATTGGTTGCATTTTGTTGGAGGGAAAAAATAACACATTGCTATTAGACCATTCATCTTTTCAGCAGTATGTAAGATTAAATCACAATAAATATAACATATGTCCAGCCAAGTATATATGCATTTGGCAAAAGTTAATTCTTCCAGATAAAAAAGGTTAGTTAACTACAATACGCACACCTGCTTCAGGAAGACCTGCACTGAGTTTCCCATTGCACGTGTAGTAGTCAGCCTGTCTTATTGCAGAAATAGTAAGTTCAGTAACCGGTTACTAAGGGTGGACCCTGTGTCTTCTGGGCTGTGACTACAGTGTATTGGCCCCATGTCCACTTGGCCAGGGTCCTTCTTGTCTGTATCTCTCTTGCCCCTGGGAGTCGCTTGTATAACACAGAGGGTAGAGACTTAGTTCTTGAGAGTTGATTAGCAGATGAGTTGACACAAACTTAATTCTTCTAACATAATTTTAAAGCTGTATATACTTTTGAAACCATGGAAATAAATTTTTTTAATCCATAGACCTGTCACAACAGTCACAACTAGCATATTGGTATTTTTCTTTAGGGTTTTTTTTCCTAACTTTTTCACCATGAGTTTAGTAATATTACATATGTAATTTCTGAGTCCTGCTTTATACATACATCACTCTGTTTTGAATTTTCTTCCCATTTAGGTCACCACAGAGGACTGAGTAGAGTTCCTTGTGCTATACAGTAGTTGTCAATTTTGTTCATATTATCTATAATGTATATATGTCAGTCCCAGTCTCCTAATTCATCCCACATCTTATTGGTGTCTGTACATTTATTCTTTGTGTCTGTATCTATTTCTGTTTTGTAAATAAGATCATCTATACCATTTTTCTCAATTCCAGATACATACATTAATATACAATGTTTATTTTTATCTTTTTGACTTCACTCTGTATGATAATCTCTAGGTCCATCCTTTTTTTATTTAATGTATCAAAAATATGTTCAGTTTTATTATAGTTTTATAAAACACATGGTTGAATAGTATTATGGACTGAATGTTTATGTTCCCCAAAAATACCTATAGTGAAGCCCATACCCTAGTAGTATTTGGAGATAGGGTCTTAGGAGGTATTAGGGTTAGATAAAATCCTGAGAGTGGGGTTCTGGTCTGATAGCATTAGTGCCCTTATAAGAAAAGACGCCAGAAAGCTCATTCATTCTCTCTTCATACAAACACAAAGAGGTCATGGGAAGACACAGTGAGAAGGTGACCATCTACGAGCCAAGATGAGAGAGCATTCATTAGCCTGAACTGGCTGACATCTTGATCTCGGACTTCACAGCTACTAGAGTTGTGTGAAATAAATGACTGTTGTTTAACCAATCCAGTCTGTGGTATTTTGTTACACTAGCCTGCTTAATGAAAATTTTACTTTCAGGCTTCCCAGGTGACAATAGTGGTAAAGAATCTGCCCTCCATTGGAGGAAACACAAGAGATGTGGGTTTGATCCCTGTGTTGGGAAGATACCCTGGAGGAGGGCATGGTAACCCACTCCAGTTTTCTCACCTGGAAAACTCCACAGAGCTTGGCAGGCTACAGTTCATGGGGTTGCAAACCATGGAAATAAATTTTTAATCCATAGACCTGTCACAACAGTCACAACTAGCATATTGGTATTTTTCTTTAGGGTTTTTTTTCCTAACTTTTTCACCATGAGTTTAGTAATATTACATATGTAATTTCTGAGTCCTGCTTTATACATACATCACTCTGTTTTGAATTTTCTTCCCATTTAGGTCACCACAGAGGACTGAGTAGAGTTCCTTGTGCTATACAGTAGTTGTCAATTTTGTTCATATTATCTATAATGTATATATGTCAGTCCCAGTCTCCTAATTCATCCCACATCTTATTGGTGTCTGTACATTTATTCTTTGTGTCTGTATCTATTTCTGTTTTGTAAATAAGATCATCTATACCATTTTTCTCAATTCCAGATACATACATTAATATACAATGTTTATTTTTATCTTTTTGACTTCACTCTGTATGATAATCTCTAGGTCCATCCTTTTTATTTAATCTATCAAAAATATGTTCAGTTTTATTATAGTTTTATAAAACACATGGTTGAATAGTATTATGGACTGAATGTTTATGTTCCCCAAAAATACCTATAGTGAAGCCCATACCCTAGTAGTATTTGGAGATAGGGTCTTAGGAGGTATTAGGGTTAGATAAAATCCTGAGAGTGGGGTTCTGGTCTGATAGCATTAGTGCCCTTATAAGAAAAGACGCCAGAAAGCTCATTCATTCTCTCTTCATACAAACACAAAGAGGTCATGGGAAGACACAGTGAGAAGGTGACCATCTACGAGCCAAGATGAGAGAGCATTCATTAGCCTGAACTGGCTGACATCTTGATCTCGGACTTCACAGCTACTAGAGTTGTGTGAAATAAATGACTGTTGTTTAACCAATCCAGTCTGTGGTATTTTGTTACACTAGCCTGCTTAATGAAAATTTTTACTTTCAGGCTTCCCAGGTGACAATAGTGGTAAAGAATCTGCCCTCCATTGGAGGAAACACAAGAGATGTGGGTTTGATCCCTGTGTTGGGAAGATACCCTGGAGGAGGGCATGGTAACCCACTCCAGTTTTCTCACCTGGAAAACTCCACAGAGGAGCTTGGCAGGCTACAGTTCATGGGGTTGCAAAGTTGGACCCGACTGAAGCAACTTAGCACACACACAAAATTTTTACTTTCATTTTAGGTTCGAAGGATTCGTTAACAAGAGAAACCACTTGTCATACACAACAATTTCAACACTTAATAGATGATTGTTTGATTTAATTTCAATATGCAATCATTAAAAGAAGAGAAATAGAAACAACAGAAAAAAATAACAGCACATCCATCACCCAATTGGGCCAACCAATATCCAGACTTAAACAGCACTGGGAAATCCCTCCTTAATAATGATTTGGAGTCCCAATTATGAAAGGGTCCTGAGCGATGTGTCTGCTGCACTGGTGAGACTTCAGCAGTTTCAGGGGCTCTTGTATGTAATCCCAGGCACAAGCTATCATTATCAGTTTGCTTTCAAAAATGCAACTCTGGTTTTACTTTAACCTTTTTAACAATGCTGTTTGTCTCACCTTATGAATCATAGAGTTTCATTTGCCCCCAAGGAGTAGACCTGACTTCCAGGGGCTCAAGAATTTCAAGACCACTTCCCTTCTTATCTAAAGTGCCTCCAGACTTGCTGTGCTTGCAAGCAGTGTCTATGCAGGTCAGAAACAAGGTCAGAGGCCTGCTTTCCTGCTTCTAAAGCCAGAACAAGACTTCTCTATTTTAATTTCCCTAACACAGCCTGAGCAGAGTAAAACAGGTGGTTATATTACATACTGCTTGATTGTTTCTAATTATTTTTTTTAATTTTTGGCCTCTTTTATTGATTTTTTTTATTTATTTATTTTCATCCATCTTTATTCTTTGGCATTTGTGGGCCTCCCATTGCAGTGGCCTCTCTCATTGCAGAGCACTGGCTCTAGGCACATGCATTCCAGAACACTGCCTTGTAATTGGACACACTCATCCAGGTGCTCCATGGCACGTGGGATCCTCCCAGGCCAGTGATTGAACCAGTGTCCCTTGCATTGCAAGGCGGACTCTTTACCCACTTGACCACCAGGGAAGCCCCTGTTTCTAATTGTTAATAACAATATCATTGGGATGTATATCTTTTATATAAGGTACTTTTCTATATTTTATATTACTTCTGAGTACAGATACTCAGGAGTGGAATTATTTGACAAAAGACAAGAACACTCACTAAGTTTTTGTAAATTGTACCAATTTATATAATCAAATCAAATATGGAAAAAGAATGCCTTCAAGCTAAAAGCACTGAACGGAAAAACATGGTCAAAACTTTAAATACTAGTTAGAATATCAGAGCCATACTTGAAACCAGCTTTCAGAATATAGGGAAAACATTTAATTTCTCTTATCTTTTCTTTTTCCTTCTCTTAATTTTCCTCCCATTCAGCAGGATTGTATTTGCCTTCACTCTAGAAGGAAAAATAATCTTATATCTGTATGCCTTCAGTTTTTTCGTTTATTCTGTACCTTCCCATCAGGGTACCAGTGTTCTTTTCCATTCTCCCCTACCTGAGACCTTGATGTTATATAATGCTAGAATCTTAGATGTGCAAAGGATTTCAGAGGCTATCAACCTAACATCCCATCTAATAAATGTCTTCCTTCTGTAACATTAATCTTATATCTGTATGGCCTTATGAATCATAGAGTTTCATTTGCCCCAAGGAGTAGACCTGACTTCCAGGGCTCAAGAATTTCAAGACCACTTCCCTTCTTATCTAAAGTGCCTCCAGACTTGCTGTGCTTGCAAGCAGTGTCTATGCAGGTCAGAAACAAGGTCAGAGGCCTGCTTTCCTGCTTCTAAAGCCAGAACAAGACTTCTCTATTTTAATTTCCCTAACACAGCCTGAGCAGAGTAAAACAGGTGGTTATATTACATACTGCTTGATTGTTTCTAATTATTTTTTACATTTTGGCCTCTTTTATTGATTTTTTTTATTTATTTATTTTCATCCATCTTTATTCTTTGGCATTTGTGGGCCTCCCATTGCAGTGGCCTCTCTCATTGCAGAGCACTGGCTCTAGGCACATGCATTCCAGAACACTGCCTTGTAATTGGACACACTCATCCAGGTGCTCCATGGCACGTGGGATCCTCCCAGGCCAGTGATTGAACCAGTGTCCCTTGCATTGCAAGGCGGACTCTTTACCCACTTGACCACCAGGGAAGCCCCTGTTTCTAATTGTTAATAACAATATCATTGGGATGTATATCTTTTATATAAGGTACTTTTCTATATTTTATATTACTTCTGAGTACAGATACTCAGGAGTGGAATTATTTGACAAAAGACAAGAACACTCACTAAGTTTTTGTAAATTGTACCAATTTATATAATCAAATCAAATATGGAAAAAGAATGCCTTCAAGCTAAAAGCACTGAACGGAAAAACATGGTCAAAACTTTAAATACTAGTTAGAATATCAGAGCCATACTTGAAACCAGCTTTCAGAATATAGGGAAAACATTTAATTTCTCTTATCTTTTCTTTTTCCTTCTCTTAATTTTCCTCCCATTCAGCAGGATTGTATTTGCCTTCACTCTAGAAGGAAAAATAATCTTATATCTGTATGCCTTCAGTTTTTTCGTTTATTCTGTACCTTCCCATCAGGGTACCAGTGTTCTTTTCCATTCTCCCCTACCTGAGACCTTGATGTTATATAATGCTAGAATCTTAGATGTGCAAAGGATTTCAGAGGCTATCAACCTAACATCCCATCTAATAAATGTCTTCCTTCTGTAACATCTTTAGCAGGTATTCATTTCATCTTAAATCACCATCAGTGATAGGAAATTCACTATCTCACAAGTCAGTCTCATTTATTGATATTTATCTCTGATTGTTGGAAAATTGCCCCAAAATAGCAAGCCCAAAACTCTTGACACCTCTTCCTGTTAATACTTGTACTACCTTCTGGAGGAATCATGAGTAACAAATCAAATTCCACTTTGACTTGAAAACCTTCAGAAATTTGAAAACAGCTATCAAATCCACCTGCTCCTGGATAAATGTTATCAGTCCATCCACTGTCCCTTCTGTGATAGGATTTGGAGTCCCATTAGCATCCTGTTACCTCAGCTCTCAACTGTGGGCCTGTTCTGCTGAAAGCAGGCGTCATAAACCCACAGCCTGAAGCTGAATCTTTGATCCTGAATATTTGGGAGGGAAAAAGGAAAGATCCAAAGGGCATCAGTTTGGCATGCTCTCCCCTATTTCCTTATGCCTAGAAGTCATGACTCATCTAAGTTACCTGCCTAGTTACTTTTGGAAGCATTTTTGTGGCCTCTGTCTTCAAGGGTAGGTTCCTCAACTCACCTCAGTACTGTAGATGATGTGGACAGTTTGGAGGGAAAGAGAGCTGTCATCTCTTGCATTTCATTATGTGTCACTAATGGGTTAAAATCAGTATAGTACCTTTATCAGCCATTTATACACTTAGCTTTTGTTTGCTCTTTATTTGTCTCTTTTTTTTTTTTTTTTTTTTTTGCCACTTCTATTAGTCTTTCATTTATTTGTTTTCATTCATTTTTGTTCTTTGGCCTGCGTGGGTCTCACATTGCAGTGGCCTCTCTCTTTGCAGAGCACTGGCCGTGGGCATATGTGCTCCAGAGCTCCAGCTCGGTAGTTGACGCATCAGTCCAGCTGCTCCACGGCACGTGGGATCTTCCCAGGCTAGGGATCAAACCGGTACCCTTTGCACTGAAAGGCAGTGTCCTTACCCACTGGACCACCAGGGAACCCCTTAATTTGTCTTGTTAATAATAGTTATAGTTCCTAAGACCTTTCCCACTCCTTACATTCCTCCTGAGTAACTTCTCTGCTGTCTTTATTTAAATTTTATTTGTTTTTGAAATAATTTTATTTATTTATTCATTGACTGTGCTGGATCTTCATTGCTGTGGGGGTTTTTTCTCTAGATGTGTTGTGAGGTGTGGGCTTTTTATTGCAGTGGCTTCTCTTGTTGTGGAGCAAAGTTTCTAGAGCATGCAGGCTGCAGTCGTTGCTGTTTGTGGCACATGGGCTTAGTTGCTCTGTGGCATGTAGAATCTTCCTGGACCAGGGATTGAACCCATGTCCTCTGAGTTGACAGGCAGATTCTTTACCATTGAGCCACCAGAGAAGCCCTTTAATTTAGTTTTAATTGGAGGATAATTGCTTTGCAATGTTGTGTAGTTTCTGCTGTATGACATTTTGGATCAGCTATAAGTTATACACGGGCTTCCTTGGTGGCTCAGATGGTAAAAAATCTGCCTGCAATGCAGAAGACCTGGGTTTGGTTCCTGGGTTGGGAAGATTCCCTGGAAAAGGGCATCAGTTTGGCATGCTCTCCCTATTTCCTTATGCCTAGAAGTCATGACTCATCTAAGTTACCTGCCTAGTTACTTTTGGAAGCATTTTTGTGGCCTCTGTCTTCAAGGGTAGGTTCCTCAACTCACCTCAGTACTGTAGATGATGTGGACAGTTTGGAGGGAAAGAGAGCTGTCATCTCTTGCATTTCATTATGTGTCACTAATGGGTTAAAATCAGTATAGTACCTTTATCAGCCATTTATACACTTAGCTTTTGTTTGCTCTTTATTTGTCTCTTTTTTTTTTTTTTTTTTTTTTTGCCACTTCTATTAGTCTTTCATTTATTTGTTTTCATTCATTTTTGTTCTTTGGCCTGCGTGGGTCTCACATTGCAGTGGCCTCTCTCTTTGCAGAGCACTGGCCGTGGGCATATGTGCTCCAGAGCTCCAGCTCGGTAGTTGACGCATCAGTCCAGCTGCTCCACGGCACGTGGGATCTTCCCAGGCTAGGGATCAAACCGGTACCCTTTGCACTGAAAGGCAGTGTCCTTACCCACTGGACCACCAGGGAACCCCTTAATTTGTCTTGTTAATAATAGTTATAGTTCCTAAGACCTTTCCCACTCCTTACATTCCTCCTGAGTAACTTCTCTGCTGTCTTTATTTAAATTTTATTTGTTTTTGAAATAATTTTATTTATTTATTCATTGACTGTGCTGGATCTTCATTGCTGTGGGGGTTTTTTCTCTAGATGTGTTGTGAGGTGTGGGCTTTTTATTGCAGTGGCTTCTCTTGTTGTGGAGCAAAGTTTCTAGAGCATGCAGGCTGCAGTCGTTGCTGTTTGTGGCACATGGGCTTAGTTGCTCTGTGGCATGTAGAATCTTCCTGGACCAGGGATTGAACCCATGTCCTCTGAGTTGACAGGCAGATTCTTTACCATTGAGCCACCAGAGAAGCCCTTTAATTTAGTTTTAATTGGAGGATAATTGCTTTGCAATGTTGTGTAGTTTCTGCTGTATGACATTTTGGATCAGCTATAAGTTATACACGGGCTTCCTTGGTGGCTCAGATGGTAAAAAATCTGCCTGCAATGCAGAAGACCTGGGTTTGGTTCCTGGGTTGGGAAGATTCCCTGGAAAAGAGATAGGCTACCCATTCCAGTATTCTTGCCTGGAGAATTCCGTGGCTCGTCCATGGGGTCACAAAGAGTCGGACACGACTGAGTGACTTGACTATAAGTATGATATGTGTCCCCTCCTTTATGGGCCTCCCTCATAGCACCCTGATCTCACCCATCTAGGTAATAACAGAGCACCAAGCTGAGCTCCCTGTGCTATACTGAAGCTTCCCACTAGCTGTCTGTGTTACCCATGGTAGATTACATATGTGAGTGCTCCTCTCTCAGTTCGTCCCACCCTTCCTCCACCATTGTGTCCACAGGTCCATTCTGTATGTCTGCATCTCAATTCCTGCCCTGCAAATAGGTTCATAATTGTCTAGATTCCATATATATATTAATAGGATATTTGTTCAATCTCTGCTGTCTTTTACTTGTGCAGTTAGTTTTTTAAATCTAAGGCTTTGCATTTATTACAACTTCTCATCTCTGCCTGAAGGCAGTCTACCAGGGGAACATTGGAGAACATTTTGGGTCCTTGTTCTATTAGTCCTCCACAGGATTGTTTTGTCTTTTGTCTGCAGAAAGCTCTGTCTCTGTTATGTGCTGAAAAGCTGCTGAGCAGACCAGACTGAGGCAGGTTCCCAGAAATAGGGGTCTTCTTTCCCCCCAAGTTCAGTTCTCCTTTCTTATCTTTGTGTCTTTTCTCCTTCATCAACACTTGACACTAAGGTGTGGAGCTCTAACCTTCAAAAGGCTATCCAGTTCTTCTCATCATTTTCATGGTTGGGAGTTAGCTGTTCCTCATCTGTTTAGGCCTATATTTTCTGAGTAATCAAGTAGTTTGGCTATCTGGCTCTTTCTCTTTTAACTCATCTTTCATATCATCACCCAACAATATTCCTAAAATCTCATGTCTTCTCTCATTATGGCTTCTCTACTCTTGATCTTTTTAAAAATTATTTTTATTTATTTTTTATCTGTGCTGCGTCTTAGTTGCAACAGGTGGATGTTCATTGGGTGATGAGGGGTCTTTAGTTGTAGTGCATGGACTCTCTAGATGTGGCATGCGCACTTAGTTGCTCCAAAGCATGTAGGATCTTAGTTCCCAGACCAGAGACTGAACCCTATGGATTCTTATCCACCAGACTACCAGGGAACTTTTTAATAGGCTCTAATTAGGAATGCTGAATATTCATTGAAAAGACTGATTCTGAAACTCCAATACTTTGGCCACCTGATGGAAAGAAACAGCTCATTGGCAAAGACCCTGATGTTGGGAAAAATAGAAGGCAAAAGGACAAGAGGATGACAGAAGATAAGATGGGTGGATGGCATCACTGAGTCAGTGGACATGATTTGAGCAAGCTCCAGGAGACAGTGAAGAACAGGGAAGGCATGCTGCAATCCACAGGGTTGCAAAGAGTCAGACAGGACTGAGCCACTGAACTGAACTGAACTGAATTAGCAATGCAGATACTTTTCTGTGGGATTCATGGCCTCTATGATCCCCTTCCTTTCAAACTCACCCATTGTCCTAGGCAGCCTAGACTAATATAGCCTTTAATATGTTTACCCGTTCTCACTCCTTTTTCGTTCATGTTCTTTCTTTTGCTTAGAGTATTCTTTATTCGTTTTATTGATGATCCAATTCATATCTATTATTTAAAGACCTGATTTAATCTCTTTTCCTCTATATAATTTATTTACACTTGACCATACTGGTCAACTTTAAATCAACTCCTGATGTCTAGGTCATGATTATTCTGTTATCACTTTCTTAGTACTTCCAGTGGTGTTATATTCCTTCCATCTGGGCTGAAGAGTAAGTGTCCCTTGAGAAGGGTCTATATCAATGCTTTGGTCTAAACTACTTTTCCTGAAATAACTTTAAACCTCTAGTTGATGCTTGGTAGATACTGCTTTTAGTTGATACAGTTATCTTTCAAAGGAATGTGCTTAAATGAATCACTGATTAATTGTGAAATTATAGGATTGATTGTAGAGTTTCAAGCTGAGGACAATATTTTATCTATGTTTTTCTTGGTTTTTGCGTCTTTAGTTGCAACAGGTGGATGTTCATTGGGTGATGAGGGGTCTTTAGTTGTAGTGCATGGACTCTCTAGATGTGGCATGCGCACTTAGTTGCTCCAAAGCATGTAGGATCTTAGTTCCCAGACCAGAGACTGAACCCTATGGATTCTTATCCACCAGACTACCAGGGAACTTTTTAATAGGCTCTAATTAGGAATGCTGAATATTCATTGAAAAGACTGATTCTGAAACTCCAATACTTTGGCCACCTGATGGAAAGAAACAGCTCATTGGCAAAGACCCTGATGTTGGGAAAAATAGAAGGCAAAAGGACAAGAGGATGACAGAAGATAAGATGGGTGGATGGCATCACTGAGTCAGTGGACATGATTTGAGCAAGCTCCAGGAGACAGTGAAGAACAGGGAAGGCATGCTGCAATCCACAGGGTTGCAAAGAGTCAGACAGGACTGAGCCACTGAACTGAACTGAACTGAATTAGCAATGCAGATACTTTTCTGTGGGATTCATGGCCTCTATGATCCCCTTCCTTTCAAACTCACCCATTGTCCTAGGCAGCCTAGACTAATATAGCCTTTAATATGTTTACCCGTTCTCACTCCTTTTTCGTTCATGTTCTTTCTTTTGCTTAGAGTATTCTTTATTCGTTTTATTGATGATCCAATTCATATCTATTATTTAAAGACCTGATTTAATCTCTTTTCCTCTATATAATTTATTTACACTTGACCATACTGGTCAACTTTAAATCAACTCCTGATGTCTAGGTCATGATTATTCTGTTATCACTTTCTTAGTACTTCCAGTGGTGTTATATTCCTTCCATCTGGGCTGAAGAGTAAGTGTCCCTTGAGAAGGGTCTATATCAATGCTTTGGTCTAAACTACTTTTCCTGAAATAACTTTAAACCTCTAGTTGATGCTTGGTAGATACTGCTTTTAGTTGATACAGTTATCTTTCAAAGGAATGTGCTTAAATGAATCACTGATTAATTGTGAAATTATAGGATTGATTGTAGAGTTTCAAGCTGAGGACAATATTTTGAAGTGATCTACTTATTTGCTACTCGTCTAATGGTATTTCTGAAGAGCTGTCTACTTGCACCACAATCGTAGCTATCCTGATTCAATTCTGGCATTCCTATCAAAGGAGGACACTGTAGGTTGTTGTTTAGTCACTGTGTTATGTCTGACTCTTTTCCTACCCCATGGATTACAGCCTGCCAGGCTCTTCTGTCCATTGAATTTCCTAGGAAAGACAATTCTGAAGTAGGTTGCCATTTCCTTCTTCAGGAAATCTTCCCGACCCAGGAATCAAACCTATATCTCCTGCATAACAGGCCAATTCCTTACTTCTAAGCTACCTGGGAACCCCCGCTGTATGTAGTTCTTCTTTTAAAAGCTGTATGTCAGGGCTTCCCTGGTGGTCCAGTGGGTAAGGAGACCACCTTGCAGTGCAAGGGGCGCCGGTTCGATCCCTGGCCTGGGAAGATCCCACATGCCGCGGAGCGACTGTACAGATGTGTCCAATTGCTGAGCCGGAGCTCTGGAGCGCATGTGCCCAGAGCCGGTGCTCTGCGACAACAGAGGCCACTGTGATGGGAGGCCCACACGAGCCAAAGAACAAAGATGGATGACAATGGACAAATGAAAGACCAATAGAAGTGGCCCGCCCACCCCCTCCCTCCCTACCGCACCTCCCTCCCCCCCACCAAACACACAAAAACACTGTATGTCAGTTCTTCCCTTTGCTGAATGACAGGCATTTCTCTGAGCTTTCATAAATGTTCACTCACAACACATTGTAAATTCAGGTTGAGTCTAGAAAAGTAAGGAGTGCCTTTTTCTCAGTTTCTATTTTATATACTAAATCAATGTCTAACATTTACAAAAAAGAAAAATTCTCCTCATTTTCTGAACAGTAACATTTTTAAGATTTGATTTCATCCCACTAGAGAAGACTCTTGAGAGCCTCTTGGACTGTGTGGGTTGGTCATACCAGTCAATCCTAAAGGAAATCAACCCTGAATAGTCATTGGAATGCGTAGAATGAAGCTCCAATACTTTGGCCACCTGATTTGAAGAGCTGACTCCTTGGAAAAGAACCTGATTCTAGGAAGGATTGAGAGCAGGAGGAGAAGTGGCAACAGAGGATGAGATGGTTGAATGGCATTACCAACTTAGTGGGCGTTTGAACAAATTCCGCAAAATGGTGAAAGACAGGGAAGCCTGGCTTGCTGCAGTCCGTGGGGTCGCAAAGAGTCAGACACAGCTTTGTGAGTAAACAGCAACAACACTGAGTTGTATATTGCTATGCAGACCTGTGTCTTCATTCAGAAAAGCAGCATGCAGAGAGCAACTTCTTTTGTTTGTCCTGATTTATAACATTTTTATTTGAACAATGTTTACCATCTTAAATAATTATTATATTGTTGTTGAATTGATAAGGACTTTAAGTGTCTTCAAAATTCCACAAACTGAGTTACTCCATTTTCCTCTGTTTTATATTGTTATAAATAATTCAAGTTGTATCATCATCCCAGAAATATTGGTATATTAATTAGGCCCCTAATTAGGCATGGCATCAGGTTCCATCTTACATAAAAAGAGCAACATAGATAAGCCACAGTTTTATTCCCCTGGGAAACTCATTTTTGCTTGATTCTCTTGCACATTTACATCAGTTTCTAGTTCCTAGGGTGACAGAGGAAGTTTCTAAATTGTCTGGAGATTACATGTTCCCACACACTGAAATCCTCTTAACTAAACGACTTAGCTCTCTCTATTGCTGTGCCTGTAGGCAAAAAAAAAGTGTGAGGCAAATCCAGATCCCAGACACATTCAGAAGATGTCAGGTTAAGGAAAACAAAAACGTTAGTATTTATTAGTATTGCTTGATTTGATTGTTTTGGGTAGAGATGTAAGAACTTACTATAGTAAAAATCAAGAAATTCATAAGGGCAGCCAGTTGATGACTGTTACCTAGCAATCTTTCATTTTCTCTCTGTATCCTAAATATATGTCTTCTTATTCCAGATAAAGAAAGCAAAGTCTTGCTCTTTTTTGAGACGGTAATATAGTAATCATTAAGTTCAAAGTTTGGTATACCTGCCATCAAAGCTTTAGGCTGAAAATAGTTTAATCAGATTGTAATACAAATTGATATGTATGTGTATATATATCACTTTAATAAATAATAATGTCATGAGAATTAATGGGTGAATCTACTTGAATTTTGTGTTGGGTTCATCTCTATTCAGAATTTACTTATTAATTAAGGCTGGGACAACTCTTTTGCATGAATTTGACATTTCAGCCAGAAAGAAGTGGAAGAACTTTGGGGGAATAGTTCTTTAAGATGATAATAAACATTTCTCCTTTAGATGTTTTATGAAGGTATCAGAGGCCTTATCCAGCTTTGCTCACCTTAAAGAAAAATTGTTGGGGAAAATTTTTGAAACACCTTTTTACAGCTTTTTTGGAAATAGTCTCCATCAGCTGTAATTTCTGCACAACAACTAGTTTGAAGATAACACAAAAAGCAGAAATAGTTATGTACGTGTGCATCAAAAGTATGTACAAACTTTAGAGTACTTCTGTATGTTGTGCCAGTGGGAAAGCATGGGAAAACAGACAATGAAGAGCTAGCCATGGAAGTTATACATATATGGGGAAATTCTTCCTTCCCTTTAACTGAGGAATCTGAAGAGAACTTTCAGCAGAATGATGATTTGAATTTTCATATGGTTTACAGAAAGGGAGTTTTGGGAAACCAGATCTAAGAAGGCATAATTTAAAAGAATGTTGAAAAGATAGTAAACAATCAAAAGTATATTTTAGCTTCTTATCATAGAAGCAGAAGACAGTTCTCTGCAGCCTTTTCCCAAGTTGTCAAATCTCTTGTGCATGCAACTGAAGTAGCAAAATAAATATAAAGTATCCATCTCTCTATAAAGCAGTTTGATCAACATCATGAACAGTACCAGAAGGAGGAAGAGGTAGCCCTTGTCTCAAAGGACTGGTTTATTTATTAGAGGGAGATACGTATACAAGTAGTCACAATGCAAGAGAGAATTTAATAATAAATATTATAAAGACACAAATAAAGTGCTAGGGAGAGTTTAGAGAAAATAAATTTACTCCGGCTAGAGTTTTGCAGAATTTATGTGGAAATCATCTTCATGCTAATCATAAATGTTACTGAGAAGTTCTTTACACATATATAAAAAGAAGAGGTTCTCCAAATAAATAATGAAAGGAGAAAAGGATGGAACAAGTATGAGGAAAAGCAAATAACTGTCTTTGAATATAGTTCAAGGTAGGGCTTCTCAGGTGGCTCAGTGGTAAAGAATTCGCCTGCAATTCTGGTATGTGGGTTCAATCCCTGCATCGGGGAGATCACCTGGAGATGGAAATGGCAGCAACCCATTGCAATATTCTTGCCTTGGAAACCCCATAGACAGAGGAGCCTGGAGGGCAACAGTCCATGGGGTTGCAAAGAGTCAGATATGACTTACCGACTAAATAACAATAATACTTGCATTAGTTTCATAGGACTACCTTAGCAACTAAACACAGACGGACTTAAATTACAGAAATTTATGGTCTCAGAATTCTGGTGTCCAGAAGTTCAACATCAGAGTGTTGGCAGGGTTGATTGCTTCTGAGTGCTGGAAGGGATCATCTGTTTCATGCCTGTTCTTAGGTTCTTATGTCTGCCAACAATCTTTGATGTTTTTTGGCTTGTAGTTGCATCTCTCCAGTCTCTGTCTTCATCTTCAGATGGCATTCTCCCATGTCTGTATGTATGTAGATTTTCACTTTTTATAAGGACATTAGTCGTATTGGACTATGTCTCACCCAGATGTACCCATTTTTGTTTGATTAGCTCTGTTAAGACCTTGTTTCCAAATAAAGTCACATTATGAGATGCTAGAATTTCAATATATTTTTGGAAAAGATGCAGATCCCTCTCCTTTACATGCTGTAACAATATGTAAAGAAGAGAAAAATGACAATTTGAGCTGAAAAGAGACTCACTGTATGTATCAAGTGGCCTTGATATTCATAATAAGGAATACAGACATTATTCTCTGAAGGTAACTCTGTAGCTGATATGTGTAGGGTGGTTAAATTACCTTGAGATAGAATAGCTAATAAGCTAATAAATGTAATTGAGATGCATAGTTGTAAAAGAAAGGATAGTCGTAAATGATATTGAAGACAACAATAGATGCAGATTTTAAAAATTTAACGCTTGATATGTGGAATTTGGATATGGAGAATGGTCAATGTATCATAAGATGAAAAGAAATTTCATTCAGGAAAATAATGCCTTCTTTCAACTTCCAAGAGATGGAAAAGACACCGAACACAGCAAGGCCATCCCAAGACCCAGTGTGCAAACCACTTCCCCCCTGCACTTTAGACTAATATCTGAAACCCTGTTGTCAGACACCATCTCCTGGGTTAGGTGGGCTATCTTCTTAAAGGGTTAGAAGGAGTAGGATTTGCCCATTGCAATATCTTGCCTTGGAAACCCCATAGACAGAGGAGCCTGGAGGGCAACAGTCCATGGGGTTGCAAAGAGTCAGATATGACTTACCGACTAAATAACAATAATACTTGCATTAGTTTCATAGGACTACCTTAGCAACTAAACACAGACGGACTTAAATTACAGAAATTTATGGTCTCAGAATTCTGGTGTCCAGAAGTTCAACATCAGAGTGTTGGCAGGGTTGATTGCTTCTGAGTGCTGGAAGGGATCATCTGTTTCATGCCTGTTCTTAGGTTCTTATGTCTGCCAACAATCTTTGATGTTTTTTGGCTTGTAGTTGCATCTCTCCAGTCTCTGTCTTCATCTTCAGATGGCATTCTCCCATGTCTGTATGTATGTAGATTTTCACTTTTTATAAGGACATTAGTCGTATTGGACTATGTCTCACCCAGATGTACCCATTTTTGTTTGATTAGCTCTGTTAAGACCTTGTTTCCAAATAAAGTCACATTATGAGATGCTAGAATTTCAATATATTTTTGGAAAAGATGCAGATCCCTCTCCTTTACATGCTGTAACAATATGTAAAGAAGAGAAAAATGACAATTTGAGCTGAAAAGAGACTCACTGTATGTATCAAGTGGCCTTGATATTCATAATAAGGAATACAGACATTATTCTCTGAAGGTAACTCTGTAGCTGATATGTGTAGGGTGGTTAAATTACCTTGAGATAGAATAGCTAATAAGCTAATAAATGTAATTGAGATGCATAGTTGTAAAAGAAAGGATAGTCGTAAATGATATTGAAGACAACAATAGATGCAGATTTTAAAAATTTAACGCTTGATATGTGGAATTTGGATATGGAGAATGGTCAATGTATCATAAGATGAAAAGAAATTTCATTCAGGAAAATAATGCCTTCTTTCAACTTCCAAGAGATGGAAAAGACACCGAACACAGCAAGGCCATCCCAAGACCCAGTGTGCAAACCACTTCCCCCCTGCACTTTAGACTAATATCTGAAACCCTGTTGTCAGACACCATCTCCTGGGTTAGGTGGGCTATCTTCTTAAAGGGTTAGAAGGAGTAGGATTTGCTAGCCATGAAGCAGCTTCAAAGAGATTTCCACTTAACTCCTTGAAACTCGGCATCTAGGAAAAAATAATTCCTTCCTCTCTACCCCACACATGCATGCACACACAGGCACCAACAGGCATGCCAGCACTTATATGCCAGATATAGGGAATACATACAGGAACTAGATTTATTATCACAGGTAATTTCTAACAAATGTAAAAAGCCAAATGATATTTTCAACATACGTGAAGAAAGTGAAGGCAGGATACAGCAGTGGAAGGCAGGGAGGATTTGGAGTCTGGCAGGCAGCCTTACGCAGAGCTCCACAAGCTATTTTCTAGGCGACTTTGGACCAATGAACTAATCCTACATGCTTGGGTTAATGTGCTATGTAAGGTGGGGATAAATATGTCAACTGTTTATTTGGAGGATTAGGTAAAATAAGCTATATAAAGAACAGAGTGTTACATAACTCTTTCATTATTATGAATTCCAATTTTCATAAGCAAAAGGATTCTAGACATTATTCCCCGTAGATTTAAACACGTGCTTATGCCCAGACTGAATTGCTATCTTAAATTGAAAAAATCTAACTAGATAATAAAAAATTTCATCTGAATCTGTTGTTGGAAAAACCCTTGGCTTTTGCAGCACTGTGATGATTCTTGATAACTATTGCTTGTGTAAAGTTTCCTCCAGTTTGTTTAGCTTTGCAAGCCCAGAAGTTCTGAATAATGAGATCTTAATACTTGTTTTAGAAGTAAATAAAGTGGACATTTTCAAGTGCATATACCAATAATGTTTGTTGGAAGAAACTTAAGAAATGACCCTAAAGTTTTCATACAGATGTGTAATATTGAGCCTGCAAAGACAGAAGAGCATGAAAGCAGTGGTTTTGAAATAAGACGTAAATAAAACATCCTCCTTTTTTCATTGCTTTTGTATTTTTTTGTACGCAGTAATTCCAAGAGATGGAAAAGACACCGAACACAGCAAGGCCATCCCAAGACCCAGTGTGCAAACCACTTCCCCCCTGCACTTTAGACTAATATCTGAAACCCTGTTGTCAGACACCATCTCCTGGGTTAGGTGGGCTATCTTCTTAAAGGGTTAGAAGGAGTAGGATTTGCTAGCCATGAAGCAGCTTCAAAGAGATTTCCACTTAACTCCTTGAAACTCGGCATCTAGGAAAAAATAATTCCTTCCTCTCTACCCCACACATGCATGCACACACAGGCACCAACAGGCATGCCAGCACTTATATGCCAGATATAGGGAATACATACAGGAACTAGATTTATTATCACAGGTAATTTCTAACAAATGTAAAAAGCCAAATGATATTTTTCAACATACGTGAAGAAAGTGAAGGCAGGATACAGCAGTGGAAGGCAGGGAGGATTTGGAGTCTGGCAGGCAGCCTTACGCAGAGCTCCACAAGCTATTTTCTAGGCGACTTTGGACCAATGAACTAATCCTACATGCTTGGGTTAATGTGCTATGTAAGGTGGGGATAAATATGTCAACTGTTTATTTGGAGGATTAGGTAAAATAAGCTATATAAAGAACAGAGTGTTACATAACTCTTTCATTATTATGAATTCCAATTTTCATAAGCAAAAGGATTCTAGACATTATTCCCCGTAGATTTAAACACGTGCTTATGCCCAGACTGAATTGCTATCTTAAATTGAAAAAATCTAACTAGATAATAAAAAATTTCATCTGAATCTGTTGTTGGAAAAACCCTTGGCTTTTGCAGCACTGTGATGATTCTTGATAACTATTGCTTGTGTAAAGTTTCCTCCAGTTTGTTTAGCTTTGCAAGCCCAGAAGTTCTGAATAATGAGATCTTAATACTTGTTTTAGAAGTAAATAAAGTGGACATTTTCAAGTGCATATACCAATAATGTTTGTTGGAAGAAACTTAAGAAATGACCCTAAAGTTTTCATACAGATGTGTAATATTGAGCCTGCAAAGACAGAAGAGCATGAAAGCAGTGGTTTTGAAATAAGACGTAAATAAAACATCCTCCTTTTTTCATTGCTTTTGTATTTTTTTGTACGCAGTAATTCCAATAGACGTTTTCTGGGCAACAGCATTTGTCAGCAATTACTCTGTTGAGTGTAGAAAAGAAAACAGTAATTAAATACCTTCACTTATCCTACTTTATCCCTGACTCTGCAGCTAAACTTAAGCATAGATTGAAAGTAAACATACCTCAGGATAACTTAATATAGAAAGTATTGGATAACCTTGCCCTTGAAGCAATCTTTTATACAGTTATAGACAGTAAATGCTTTTATGTGAACTACTTTAGCTTTTTCTTTCAATCTGTGTCTAACTTGGTAAATATGCTGTGGAATATTTTTGTTAAGTGAAATACTCATCTTAAAGAATATATACTGTAGCAGCATCTGAATGTAGTAATTCTGGAACATGGGCGAGAATGCGGCCTGCAGAATATTTGAGTATATGTAGTAACACCCTACTTTATGGATTAAAAACAAAGGAGACAAAGGTAAACACCAATTCTAGCAATATAGCACTACAAACTTTTTTTGGAAAAAGTAGTCACTGTTTCCCTCAGCTGTTAACATTTTTATCCTTTATCCTATTTATAGTCAGAGTATGTGTAAAAGTTTACAGACATGGTATTTTCAAACCCTTAAATAAATTTCCCATTATAGTGTGTAGTTTTACATTGCTGAATTAAATTTATAGTCATTCATTAATTATTTAACATTTCAGAAAATAGTCTTTCATCTTATTAATTTTCTCTATTGTTAGGTGTTTATAGTAATCTCAGTGTTTCAGTATTTTCAAAACTATGAATAACTATGCAGCAAGTTCTCTCTTATATTAGCTAAGATTTCACCTTCTGTGTCTTGGGGAGAATATAATTCCAGGGGCTTGATTGTTCAGGTTTCTACTTCTCAAAATCCAGAAGAAAAATATATTTCAAATTAGAAAGACACTTTAGCAGTTACTAAGACTGTGTCTGGATTTCTTAAGAAAATATACCAAAATTGTTAGCTTAAATATCCCACAAAGAAAAGACAAAATCAATGGATATCCAAGGGGGCATCAATTTGTGAATTTAAGCAAAATATAGGCAAAAAATTTTTTCCTGCTTCTTGGAAGTAGTGTTTATGAGCATGTAAGATACATATTTGAATGTCTTTTATGAAACACACAAGGTACCTTAAGAAGGTAGAAAAGAAAACAGTAATTAAATACCTTCACTTATCCTACTTTATCCCTGACTCTGCAGCTAAACTTAAGCATAGATTGAAAGTAAACATACCTCAGGATAACTTAATATAGAAAGTATTGGATAACCTTGCCCTTGAAGCAATCTTTTATACAGTTATAGACAGTAAATGCTTTTATGTGAACTACTTTAGCTTTTTCTTTCAATCTGTGTCTAACTTGGTAAATATGCTGTGGAATATTTTTGTTAAGTGAAATACTCATCTTAAAGAATATATACTGTAGCAGCATCTGAATGTAGTAATTCTGGAACATGGGCGAGAATGCGGCCTGCAGAATATTTGAGTATATGTAGTAACACCCTACTTTATGGATTAAAACAAAGGAGACAAAGGTAAACACCAATTCTAGCAATATAGCACTACAAACTTTTTTTGGAAAAAGTAGTCACTGTTTCCCTCAGCTGTTAACATTTTTATCCTTTATCCTATTTATAGTCAGAGTATGTGTAAAAGTTTACAGACATGGTATTTTCAAACCCTTAAATAAATTTCCCATTATAGTGTGTAGTTTTACATTGCTGAATTAAATTTATAGTCATTCATTAATTATTTAACATTTCAGAAAATAGTCTTTCATCTTATTAATTTTCTCTATTGTTAGGTGTTTATAGTAATCTCAGTGTTTCAGTATTTTCAAAACTATGAATAACTATGCAGCAAGTTCTCTCTTATATTAGCTAAGATTTCACCTTCTGTGTCTTGGGGAGAATATAATTCCAGGGGCTTGATTGTTCAGGTTTCTACTTCTCAAAATCCAGAAGAAAAATATATTTCAAATTAGAAAGACACTTTAGCAGTTACTAAGACTGTGTCTGGATTTCTTAAGAAAATATACCAAAATTGTTAGCTTAAATATCCCACAAAGAAAAGACAAAATCAATGGATATCCAAGGGGGCATCAATTTGTGAATTTAAGCAAAATATAGGCAAAAAATTTTTTCCTGCTTCTTGGAAGTAGTGTTTATGAGCATGTAAGATACATATTTGAATGTCTTTTATGAAACACACAAGGTACCTTAAGAAGGTAGCTACTCCTCAGAGGCAAAAGGGCTAGGATGGTTAAATAACTTTTACAGTCTCTAAGTTTGTCTTCCACCATGGGTTTACAAGTGGTTTCTGATCCTGAAGGCTAAAGGTAGACTTGAGCTTATTTATCTTTATCTTTTGCTGGGCTGTTTAATTGTTCCATTCACAGTAAAGATTTATTTATTTATATTTATTTTGGTGGGAGTGGGGTGGAGAGGGAGGGGAGCAGGCGGGCCGCTTCTATTGGTCTTTCATTTGTCCATTGTCATCCATCTTTGTTCTTTGGCCCGTGTGGGCCTCCCATCATGGTGGCCTCTGTTGTCGCAGAGCACCGGCTCTGGGCGCATGTGCTCCAGAGCTCCAGCTCGGTAATTGGACACATCGGTCCAGCCGCTCCACGGCACGTGGGATCTTCCCAGGCCAGGGATCGAACCAGCGCCCCTTGCACTACAAGGTGGTGTCCTTGCCCACTGGACCACCAGGGAAGCCCTCCATTCACAATAGTTTGTTCCTGTGGTCCCATGACAAGTCCAGTAACATCAACCAGCCTTCAAGGTTCATGTTGCCAGAGAGAAATTTCCAACTTAAAAAATAAAAATGTTTCTAAAACTCTTTTCTGTCTAGTCCTGCCAAGTCATTTATGTATTTTAAAAAATACAACGCTTCCTCTTGCATTCTACTTTTCTGCAGTGAAAGCCAATATTCATCAAAAGTTTTAACACTCAAACCTAGTACAGTCACACTGACCTTGCAGCTTCTTGAACCTGTGAAGCTGATTCTCAGCCCAGGACTTTGCTCTCTCAGGTCACATTCTGGAATACTTTCACAAACTGCCCCCCTGGTGAAGAGGGGTGTGCTCAAAGGTCTGCACTCTGAGGCAGCGCTCACTGATGACTAGATCTAAAACAGTCATACTCAGACAATTGCTCCTTTTACACACATTCCCTGCTTTATTTTTTTCAGTAAAGCATCTAATGTCATTATATTAATTTTGCTTGTGTTCCCTCTGGAATACAGTTCCTTTTAATCAATTACATTATTTTATCCATACAGCCCAAGCTAGAACAATCCCTGTTATGTGACTGGGACTCCATATTTGTTGAGATAATAATGAATGAGTGAATAAATGAATAAACGAATGAATGAAATCCATTATAGACCTCGGGCTGCTGAGAGGGGTTTAGGGAACCTTTTAAACTGTTATTGGCAGCTTTTCAAAATAGCTGTTGAAAGAGACAGGTTTTTAAGAGTTCTCCAACTTGAGGCAATTTCTGGCACTTTTTTATTTGTTGTGAAATTCTAGTTAAGTAATTAAATTTTGAATAAATTTAAAGAGATAACCGATGGTATATCTGAACTCCTTATAATTGGCAAATAGTTGCCTGGTAGCAAAGTTTCATGTTTAATTTTATCTTTAAAGCCTAAATGTTTATTACTATATGTAAAATAAAATCCCATAGAATAGATAGCCAGTGAGAATTTGCTCTATAATACAGGGAGCTCAACCCATTGCTCAGTGAAAACCTAGAGGTGTGGGATGGGGTGGGAGGTAGGAGGGTGGGGACATGTGTATACCTACGACTGATTCATGTTGATGTATGACAGAAGCCAGTACAACGTCGTAAAGCAATTAATTATCCTCCAATTAATTACAACAAATAAATTTTTAAAAGGAAAACCTAAGTGCTTAAAAAGTCAGTACCATAAGTCAAAACAATATTCATATCAAGTTAAAAATGATGTTAATTGGCATTTGACATGAAATGTCATTGTATCATAAAGTACAGCTAAAAGAACTGTGCCATCCTCCTATACCATGGCCAAATAAGAAAGGAGTTGATGGTGTTTCTAATACTGGCAATTTCTTTTCACTGTCATTGACCTTGAAGTCTGGTTAATGTTGTTGAACTTGTCCTGGGAACTCAGAACAAGTTTCCTAATTAGACAATTTGATAGCCCAATTAAATATTAAAAGAGAACCAATCTGTCTATATATCATCTATAACTATAACTATATTCAAATCATTGAAGATCAGTCATTGAAAATTTTCCCAGTCTGAACTGGACAGAGATTTTATAAAGTCTTAGCAACTTCATGTCATTAGGTGGGTAGAAAACACAAGAAAATGTACCACCACTAAGTAATAACATTGTGAATGATTAGGATTGTTACAACTGTAGAGATAGATGTGCTGTGGGTCTTTGAATGAGTTATTGGAAAGGAGATGGGAAGGGGGTGCCCTGAGGTTCACTTCAAAAACAAGCCTCACAGGGCTTCACTGGTGGTCCAGTGGGTAAGGACACCGCCTTGCAGTGCAAGGGGCGCTGGTTCGATCCCTGGCCTGGGAAGATCCCACGTGCCACAGAGCGGCTGGACCAATGTGTCCAATTACCGAGTCGAAGCTCTGGACAACGGGGGCCGCCGCGATGGGAGGTCCACACGGGCCGGGGAACAAGGATGGATGAAAATAGATGGATGAAGGACCAATGGAGGTGGCCCGCCCACTCCCCTCCCTCCCCACCCCACCCCCCCATAAATAAATAAATAAATCTTTAAAAAAAAAATCTAGCCTCAGTTAAGCACGTAAATTCAAATAATTTACTGCATGTTATTTAATGCCAGGTATAGTGCACGCTCTACCCTCTGCTGGGAAAGCCCATCTTTTTCTTTTCTGGTTTTGTTTGACTTCATTTTAGGGATGAAAGAGATACTGCCCTCAACTTTCACAATTGTTTAACCACTCATGCTTACCCTGTGAGACCTACCAAAAGTGCCACCTCCCATGTGACACACGCCTGAGTCCCCAGGTGAGATAAGTGGATGCCTCCTGGGAACCTCCATTGCATTATGCAGATGTGATCACTCTGCCACAGGGGAGTTTTGTTCATTGCTTGTCCATCTGTCTCTGCCTCCATGCCCTCAGGCTTTGGGACCATGCATAGATGATGTCTGTAACAAGTTAGAATTTTTATGCTCCTCTGAGATTTGATAAAGTTGATCCATATCTAACTTTGCATTGTCCTGAATCCAAAGCTCTCCCCACAAGTCCTGAAAATCACTCGAGAGTTAATTTCTGTTCAGTCACCAGTGTCTTTATTCCAAGTTCAATGTTTCTTAAGTAATTCCTTGCCATTCATTTAGTAATTCTCTACCAGACTCAATCACTCAGCTCCTTCCCAGTTTTCCAGAAAAAATAGTTGTATTTCTTCAGAATCTGATGAACTTAGTTCACAACTTATCAAAGATTTAAGGGGTTATGAGGAAGGGATCACAAAACACAGCAAATCCTTCCACAGTGCCCTGCCACTGTCCCCGGATCTCCCTATCCCCCTTTAAAGCTATAGCCCAATCCTCCGGAACTCACTCAGGGCAGCTCCTGCTAGACTTAGGCTTCTCAGCATCTCAGTTTTTATCCCTAGCAAGCTTATTCATAAATATTCCCAACAAAGAAAACTCTCCCTTTAAGAGAGACTCTCAGACTATCCAGAAAGGGAACAATTGCCTTTATCTCAAGTCTTATTCATCTTTGTCGTGAACACAAGACCAACATTTTTATTTTCTGCTAAACAGAAAATACCTTTATTGACTCTGTTGTCTCAGTTACCTTGGTCCCTGATCAATTTCAGGCAACTATAGAAGCCTTCTATTTTGGGTATCCTTGGTTGTGATTTGAATGACTTAATTGATTTGTGAGCTATTTTAATTTTCCCTTTGCCCTTTACAAAATTCTCCTCAGATAAGAAAACTAGATTGTGTGAAAGTCATCTCTTACCTGGAAATACTTCTGTAAGTGAAATACATGATTTTAAAAAACTAAAAATTTCAAAATTCATCTTTGAGTTGACCAGTAGGACCATACACTAATACAACTCTATGATTAGAATGAGTAAAAGCCTAAAGGTCTTTGTAACTGGAAGGATATGTCTGATTATTAAATACTTAGCATTTTAATGAGCTCTTTTGCCAATGTATAGGAGCTATAAGCATAATGAATTATTGCCTCTCTCACTATAATTGCAATCTCAAAAGCAGTTTCCTAAAAACCTGAGAACGGTAATAAATCCATTTTTTAAAGATTGAAAAATACCCCCAATGCACCAGTAAATTAGAATTCGTTTGTTAATGTTAAGGTAAAATGTTTCATCATGGAAATCACTATGTTTTGTGTGGTAGGTATGGTCTGATCCCTAGGGGTGGTTAAATCTGAACTATTTCATTACTCCCCTGAAATGGAATTTTCCCATAAAATAAAAGGGCATGGTTTTGACCTTTTAATTTACCCACGATTTAAACATGGGTATGATGCATGACAAGCCAATCAGAGATGTGTTTGGCATTCTAAAGCCCCTTTAAATCCTTGTCACAGGGCCAGTTCCCAGTGCCTAGAAAGGAAGTCCACACAGGCAACACAAACAACGCCCGCCAAGCCTGGGCACAGTTTGCTTCTGCAGAGATTGTGTAAGCATTCTTCATGGGCATTTCTGTGTGGTAGTTGACAAGAACATAAAACACATTTAAGGGTGCTGTCTCCATTTTGGTAGTTTAGCCAAATAAACGGAACTCTGTACTGGAAGTTAGAGATCTGAATTACAATTCCAGCTCTGTGATTTACTGTCTGCATACCTCTACCCAAGTCATTTCTGAGCTCTGGGTGCCAGTTTCCCCCTCTATAAATATGGGCAATGCCGCTTGCCATATCATTAAACTTCCACGCTGTAGAGTGATGAGTATCTTGTCCTTCCTTCTCATCTGCAGTTGTGCCTGGCCCAGTGCTCAGTCAGTGCCTTCTGAGGAACTGGTTTGTTGTAGTGATCAAATAAAAGAACAAGGTCCAGATAAAATATAGAAGATTAATGTATTAAGAAAACTAGATTGTGTGAAAGTCATCTCTTACCTGGAAATACTTCTGTAAGTGAAATACATGATTTTAAAAAACTAAAAATTTCAAAATTCATCTTTGAGTTGACCAGTAGGACCATACACTAATACAACTCTATGATTAGAATGAGTAAAAGCCTAAAGGTCTTTGTAACTGGAAGGATATGTCTGATTATTAAATACTTAGCATTTTAATGAGCTCTTTTGCCAATGTATAGGAGCTATAAGCATAATGAATTATTGCCTCTCTCACTATAATTGCAATCTCAAAAGCAGTTTCCTAAAAACCTGAGAACGGTAATAAATCCATTTTTTAAAGATTGAAAAATACCCCCAATGCACCAGTAAATTAGAATTCGTTTGTTAATGTTAAGGTAAAATGTTTCATCATGGAAATCACTATGTTTTGTGTGGTAGGTATGGTCTGATCCCTAGGGGTGGTTAAATCTGAACTATTTCATTACTCCCCTGAAATGGAATTTTCCCATAAAATAAAAGGGCATGGTTTTGACCTTTTAATTTACCCACGATTTAAACATGGGTATGATGCATGACAAGCCAATCAGAGATGTGTTTGGCATTCTAAAGCCCCTTTAAATCCTTGTCACAGGGCCAGTTCCCAGTGCCTAGAAAGGAAGTCCACACAGGCAACACAAACAACGCCCGCCAAGCCTGGGCACAGTTTGCTTCTGCAGAGATTGTGTAAGCATTCTTCATGGGCATTTCTGTGTGGTAGTTGACAAGAACATAAAACACATTTAAGGGTGCTGTCTCCATTTTGGTAGTTTAGCCAAATAAACGGAACTCTGTACTGGAAGTTAGAGATCTGAATTACAATTCCAGCTCTGTGATTTACTGTCTGCATACCTCTACCCAAGTCATTTCTGAGCTCTGGGTGCCAGTTTCCCCCTCTATAAATATGGGCAATGCCGCTTGCCATATCATTAAACTTCCACGCTGTAGAGTGATGAGTATCTTGTCCTTCCTTCTCATCTGCAGTTGTGCCTGGCCCAGTGCTCAGTCAGTGCCTTCTGAGGAACTGGTTTGTTGTAGTGATCAAATAAAAGAACAAGGTCCAGATAAAATATAGAAGATTAATGTAATTATGTTACCAATGGTGTATTATTAACGATACATATTCAGTAGCTTACATAAACACCAACACCATATAATTTTTGTTTATTTTTGTTTTTTCATTGACGTATAGTTGATTTATAGTGTTTCACATGTACAAGAATCAGTTATATATGTATATCTTTTTCAGGTTCTTTTTCATTATAGTTTATTACAGGATATTAAATATAGCTCTCTTATGGTAGGTCCTTGTTGCTTATTTTATGTATAGGAGTGTGTATTTGTTAATTCCAAATTCCCAATTTATTCCTCCCCACCCCTCGCCTTGGTAACCATGAGTTTGCTTTCTATGTCTGCCAATGTTGTAAGAAGCCTTCTTGTGTAATGGATCTGTGCATTCTGTGACTCTAAACACAGTTTCTGCAGGCTCAGAAGAAACTACTCAGCACTTACCTATTTTATTCTTTGTCAGTTAAAGCTAGGGTGACCATGTGTTCCAGTTTGCCAAGGACCTCCACAGCCCACCTGTGTTATCCTGGTATAATTATTAATATGACCCCATTTTACCAACAAATGCCCCAGTTTGGATGAGAAACTATGGTCACTATTTAAGCATAAATGATGATGTTCTGTTATATTCTATATAGAAAAAATACTAAGCAAAAAGCTGGAGAATATATGGCTCTTTATGATTTTAAATCTTGATCTTGAGACTATACATACTATTATAACAATAGATTACTTTTATATCACTTGAGTAACTAACTTACCTTTCTATATCTAACCAGCAATGGTTACTAAGTCAGAATGTAACTCTGTCAAGGACTTAATTTTTTGGTTTAGAAGTGTTTTCTGCTTGCTGAAGAGAATTTAGTCTTTGACCAGTTTCCCCACCTGAACGAAATTCCCAAGGTCTGTATCCATCCATTCAGTAAATATTTATAGAACCAGAACAGCTAGCATGACATAAACAGCTCATTGTGCAGTTGTAAGAAAGTGACCATCCTTCATGGAGGTCACCTTCTAAAGAGAGAAACAACTGTTACTAGTCACTCACACATAAAGCTGCACTTCTGATAATGTTCAAAAGAACATTCTGATCATGTTCAAAAAGAAGTAGAGGAGTAGGGTGCTCTGAGAGCTGCCAACAGGGGGATTTGAGCTGATCAGGAATATTTAGGGAATATTTCTTTGTGGAAGCTTCATTTCATTTGGGATCAGAAAGATAAGTCAATGTTATCTTGGTGAGGAAAAAAAAGTAAGTGTGGAAGAAGCTTGTACCAAGGTCCTGTGGTAGGTGGGGACTTATGGGCACAAGACTCAGGAGGGAAGAGTAAGGCTAGAACTTGTACCAACTCAGTACAGAAGTCAGGTAAAAAGAAAAAGACTTATAGTTTCTAGCTTGGGCAGTTTCATGTTTCACAAATGTATCATGGCTGCCTTTCATCTTCCACCTTAGCTGTCCATCTGACACCAATCTTGTGTTTATTCTGCTGCCAGGAAGAGGATACTATCTCCAAGAATGGGCAAAGACCTTGATCTTAATTCCCCAGGAGAATAACTGAGTCTCTCTTTTAGAAGACTATGCTGAAGTTCAGAGAAAAGAAAAGAGAATTGTAACACAGGGAGGTACTTTAAACTACCCCAAAGTAACTACTTTTGGAGCCCAAAAGCCCACAGTCATCCTCAAGGAATCTCAACATATACATCGTCAAGGTGTAACTACTTACCTAGAAAATGCTGCCAGATTTCACGATTTGACTTACATTCCCCAGTGGGATTGATTGCATGCGTGTAGATGCTTCTTGAAATTAAGGCTTGAAATTCTGCAGTAAGACCGTGTCTTTCTTCCTCCAGTTATAAAGTTCTTGGCCCTAATTTCCTTTCTAAGATGACCTTCTGTCCATACTTGACTATGCAAATGACCCTTCTAACAGGAAAAAAAACCAACCAACCTCCCAGCAAAGGGATGTCATGTTGTCTTCTGATCTCAATAGGTCGATGAGATGAGAACATGAAATCAGAACATCCTGGGGTATTCAGACTTATATTACCCTCTATAGTTAAACCTTTGAGTGGTTATGAGCAGGTTTCATAAGCTTTCTTTGGCTGCAGTGTGGAAGATTGACTAGAGAGAGTCAAGACTAGGTATATGGAAATAAGAAAGAGACTCCTATAGCAATCCCAACAGGAGAAGAGAATTTGAACCAAGGTAGTTAAAATGGTAATGAAGAGACAAAGGAAAAAAAATCAAAATCATTGTAACATGGAAACTTAAATTACCATATGTAAAATAGACAACCAATGTGAATCTGCTGTTAAGGCTAAGACAGTTGTTTACACAGGGGCTAGGTAACAACCTTGAGGTGTGGGATGGGGAGGGAGATGGGAGGGAAGTTCAAGTAGGAGGGGTCATGTGTATACCTATGACTGATTCAGGTTTACATATGGCAGTAAACAACAAAACTCTGTAAAAGTAAAATTTAAAAAAATCAAAATCATTAATGCTTAATGATTAAGGCAATACATCATAGTAGTTAACAGTCAAAGCTTTAGAGACAACAAATCTAGTTTCCAAACTTGGCTTACTTTTTAGGTCACATAGGAATGTGATCTAAAACAATTGTTCAATTTCTCAAATCTCAATCACCTCATCTATAAAGTGAGAAGGCTGATACCTGCTTTACTAGATGATTGTAAGGATCAAATAGTATGATTTTCTAGAGTCTTTTGTTACCTGTCACAGAGTTGTGTTAGGTTGAACTAGGAATTTTATGGACTCAGTTGGCAGGTTTTGGCCTATTGGTGGTTGTTGTCTTGTACCATCTAAATGGACAACTGTGCAATGATAAGTGCAGCAAATGAAATTGATGTGGGAGAGAGATGACTTTGTGAGTGATCAGAACTTTGCCAGTAGTTACAACCACTGACTACTGAGTATGACTCAAATGAATAAGACATTAAATAAATGAATGAGAAGAAAGATTGAGAAAAGAACACTGGAGAAGAACTTGTTAAAAGTGGGCAAATGAATGGTCCCTGAAAATAAAATGTAAGAAGAGGCCAGAGAATTAAGGGACAGTTTACGAAATGGTGATATTCTAGAAGCCAAGGCAAGAGAGAAGGAGGGAGTGACAAATAGTGTCAAATGTCATAGTGAGCACTGAAAAGTACCCACTCGATCTGTCAACTAGGAGGTGATTGATTGCCTTGAAAATATCAACTTCAATGAAGAACTGATAAGAATTGAAGGCATATTTAGATTGGTTAGGAGTGAATGATTGAATATACAGTACATTTTTAAGTAACTAAAGCATAAAAGGAGAGAGAGGGCCGTGTAACTGGAAAAGGAGATAAGCAGGATGTAAGGGGGTTTGCATTTTGGTTTGTTTTGAGCAGGCTTGTGTTCAGTGGTGCACTGAAAAAACCAGCAGCCTAGGAAAGGAAGGGGAGACAGAAACCCTGATTGGTAGTTTTTGTCATTGTTTTAGTTAACAAAATCCCACCATGACTGAAGTCAAGCTGTGACTATAATATTAAATTCCGAAAAAAAGATTTACATACCTAGAATCAGACACCAACTCCACTGTACCACTGCATAGAAGCTAATGCAATGGGAAAACTTAAAGGTTTGTGTGAAAATGAAATATCTAATAAAATATATATAAGGAGGGTGAGAGAAGAAGCAAGAATACAGGTGGAACTTAGTGTTGGACAAGAGAAAATATATCACTTCTAATGAGTTAAGATTTGGGTTGGAATAAATAGATATAGAAGAGATTAAGTTGAATGAGTTCTCACTGCGCTAAGCATAAGCCCATGTAAATTAGGCAATGAGAGCCTCACTGAGAGGAAGGAAGTGGTGGTTGGTGTATAATATTGGATTGAAAGGAACAGGTAATATTTGAAGGAAAAATAGATGTGGTAGGAGAGCTGGACAACATTGAGGTGGCAGTGATATCAAGGGCTTTGTATCAGCACCATTCTGCAGTTACATGGATTTTTGCAGAACTCAGCAGCACAAACATAGCAACACAGAAGTAAAAATCACTGTATGGTTCTTGGGTTTATTTTCATCCATCTTTTTACTCTTTGGCCTGTGTGGGCCTCCCAGTGCAGTGGCCTCTATCAATGCAGAGCACTGGCTCTGGGCACATGTGCTCCAGAGCACTGGCTCCTAATTGAACAAACCGGCCCAGCCGCTTCTCGGCACATGGGATCTTCCCAGGCCAGGAATCAAACCGGCAAGGTGGACTCTTTACCCACTGGACCACCAGGGAAGCCCAATAAAATGCTACTTTTAAGAGAGTCAAAGTCTTAATGAGGTTGTTGGACAGTTGTAGACAAACTGTGAAGTGGAGAGAGCTGGAAAGATGGGGGAATGCTGGTGAAAGAATATCACAGAGTGAGCAAGTAAAGAGGGAACAGAGTTTGGGTGGCCGTGCATTGTGACTGACTGAAGTGACTGGCTGAAACAGAGTGGAGGTGAAAATCATTACATTGCATAGGGGAAGGCATTAGATATTCATTCCAAAGGACATTACAGTCACTGTGGATCTTGGATTGAATATTAAGACTTTAAGCCATATGCCTAAGTCTTTGATGATTGTAAGGAGGTCTCAGGGATTCCATCCAGTTTCAAGGGAGAAAATTGGGGTGTAGTTAAGCAGTTCAGGCCTCAAAAGAGAACATGCTTTATAGAACAATGAAGAGATCGTATTTTTTTTTAAGTGATAATGAAAAAACTAGCCATTGGGTCCTGATGGCATGATTTTTTTTTTTTTAATTAGGTTCCCACACTTCAGTAAACAGTAGTAGTCAGGTGCAACTAAAACCAGGGAAAACAAGGGAAAGCAGCTCTCTCTCAAGATGAGACTGCACAAGAGGGTTTTGGCTTATTTGACCTGGTCTAGGCTTGTTACTTTACTTTGGTTTTAACCACTCACACAAGCATATTTGAAGACTGTATCTTTCTGAAGTTAGTTATAGGAAGATGTCTTCAGTTCCAGAAAGACATAGGTATTCTTAATCACCTTCACTGTTTTCTGCACAAATAAATTTACCATGACTGCATCTTTCAAAGAAGAGAAAGTTCGAGTGTAAGATTTGAGGCAGATCAGAGGCTCTCAGAAAGCCTTATACATGTGCTGGACCCATATGCTCACTGAATACCTGAGGTAGCCACTGACCTTAAGAGTAACCAACTGTATTGACTTGGTTATACTGGTACCAGGAAAGCACAGAACAAACTCTTTTGATTGACAGGAGCCTTGTTGGACATTTCTATATCAGAGAAGGGACTTGGGGCCATTTCTTTGGCAGAAATAAAAGTATTTTTCTTACCAGACAATTCCAATACCATAGTTGTTGTTATTGTTCAGTCACTTAGTCATGTCCGACTCTTTCCAACTCCATGGACTATCTCCACTATCTCCTGGAATTTGGTCAAATTCATATCTATTGAGTCAGTGATGCTAGATAAGCATCTCATCCTCTACTGCCCTCTTCTCCTCCTGCCTTCAATGTTTCTCAGCGTCAGGGTCTTTTCCAGTGTGTTGGTCCTTCCTGTCAGGTGGCCAAAGCACTAGGGCTTCAGCTTCTGCAGCAGTCCTTCCAGTGAATCTTCAGGATTGCTATCATTTAGGATTGACTGGTTTGATCTCCACTCAATCCAATGGGCTCTCAAGAGTCTTCTGCAGTACCTCAACTCATAAGCATCAATTCTTCAGTCTTCTTTATGGTCCAACTCTTATATTCATACATGATCACTGGAAAAACCACAGTTTGACTCCGTGGACCTTTGTTGGCAAAGTCGTGTCTCTGCTTTTTGATATGCTGTCTAGGTTTGTCATAGCTTTCCTTCCAAGGAACATCTTAATGTCAAGACTGCAGTCACTGTCTCAGTGATTTTGGAGCCCAAGAAAAGAAAACCTGTCACTGCTTCCACCTTTTCCACTTCTATTTGCCATGAACTGATGGGACCAGATGCTATGATCTTAGTTTTTTTCAATGTTGAGTTTCAACCCAGCTTTTTCACTCTCCTCTTTCAATCTCATCAAGAGGCTCTTTAGTTCTTTGCTTTCTGCCATTAGAGTGGTGTCATCTGTATATCCAAGGTTGTTGTTATTTCTCCCAGCAATCTTGATTCCAACTTACCATTCATCTAGCCTGGCATTTCCCATGATATACTCTGCCATGTAAGTTAGATACGCAGGGTGACAGTATACAGCCTTAGACTTGGATTATTGTGATGATGAATGGTTTGCCTGAGACTGAACTTTTTTGAAAGAGACTGATATCACAAGAACCAACTGTATTGACTTGGTTATACTGGTACCAGGAAAGCACAGAACAAACTCTTTTGATTGACAGGAGCCTTGTTGGACATTTCTATATCAGAGAAGGGACTTGGGGCCATTTCTTTGGCAGAAATAAAAGTATTTTTCTTACCAGACAATTCCAATACCATAGTTGTTGTTATTGTTCAGTCACTTAGTCATGTCCGACTCTTTCCAACTCCATGGACTATCTCCACTATCTCCTGGAATTTGGTCAAATTCATATCTATTGAGTCAGTGATGCTAGATAAGCATCTCATCCTCTACTGCCCTCTTCTCCTCCTGCCTTCAATGTTTCTCAGCGTCAGGGTCTTTTCCAGTGTGTTGGTCCTTCCTGTCAGGTGGCCAAAGCACTAGGGCTTCAGCTTCTGCAGCAGTCCTTCCAGTGAATCTTCAGGATTGCTATCATTTAGGATTGACTGGTTTGATCTCCACTCAATCCAATGGGCTCTCAAGAGTCTTCTGCAGTACCTCAACTCATAAGCATCAATTCTTCAGTCTTCTTTATGGTCCAACTCTTATATTCATACATGATCACTGGAAAAACCACAGTTTGACTCCGTGGACCTTTGTTGGCAAAGTCGTGTCTCTGCTTTTTGATATGCTGTCTAGGTTTGTCATAGCTTTCCTTCCAAGGAACATCTTAATGTCAAGACTGCAGTCACTGTCTCAGTGATTTTGGAGCCCAAGAAAAGAAAACCTGTCACTGCTTCCACCTTTTCCACTTCTATTTGCCATGAACTGATGGGACCAGATGCTATGATCTTAGTTTTTTTCAATGTTGAGTTTCAACCCAGCTTTTTCACTCTCCTCTTTCAATCTCATCAAGAGGCTCTTTAGTTCTTTGCTTTCTGCCATTAGAGTGGTGTCATCTGTATATCCAAGGTTGTTGTTATTTCTCCCAGCAATCTTGATTCCAACTTACCATTCATCTAGCCTGGCATTTCCCATGATATACTCTGCCATGTAAGTTAGATACGCAGGGTGACAGTATACAGCCTTAGACTTGGATTATTGTGATGATGAATGGTTTGCCTGAGACTGAAAGAGACTGATATCATTCTAATGTTTTTGAGGTTGTCCCCAAGTATTACATTTCAGACTCTTGTTGACTGTGAAGGCTACTCCATTTATTCTAGGAATTCTTACCCACAACGATACAATGGTCATCTGAATTAAATTCACCCATTCCCATCCATTTAGTTCACCAGTTTCTAAGATGTTCAATTTTACCATCTCCTGCTTGACCATGTCCAATTTACCTTGTTTTGTAGACCTAACATTCCAGGTTCCTATACAATATTGTCCTTTACAGCGTCGAACTTTACTTTCACCACAAGACACATCCACGGCTGAGTGTCATTTCTGCTTTGGCCCAGTTGCTTCATTTTTTTCTGGAACTACTTATAACTGCCCTGTGCTCTTCCCCATTAGTATATTGGACACCTTCAGACCTGAGGGGCTAATCTTCCATTGTCATATCTTTTTGTCTTTTCATACTGTCCACTGGGTTCTTGCAGTAAGAATACTGGAGTGGGTTGCCATTTCCTCCTTCAGTGGTCCATATTTTGTCATAAGTCTTCACTATGACCCATTCATCTTTGGGGGCCCTTAATGGCATTGCTCATAGCTTCATTGAATGGTGCAAATACTTTCTCCAAACAAAGCTGTGATCCATGAAGGGGTTCATCACCACTAGAAAATACTAATACAGAATTTAAGAAGAAATAGACACACATATTTTCATAGCTGTGTTACTAAAAAATATCTAAATGTGGTTGTTGATTATTATCAGTTGGTTAGAGATTAAAGTGATGTTTCTTCAGATGTGAGCAGTGACCTATGTAGTAATGTCCTTTGTGGCAGAAATGTGAGGTTGGGGATGCATCTTCTTTCTCAAAATGTCGTTTACTCTTTTATGCTACCTGTCACTTCTGGTGTAGACATTGTCCAGGAAATTCACCAACACTGAACAAAGAACTGGCTTCCTAACTTGATTTTTTATCTTTCCTCCTCTAAAACTGGCATTCCCTGAGGCAAAGTCCTGAAATGACTTGTGCTGCTCTGACTGAATGGTAGTAATTTGTGTTTAGCTCCAGCAGTTTATCAAGCAAGCTCACTTTATGCCATGTCAGTGCCTAGAGTGAAATAGCCACAATAGGACAGGGAAGTTGATTTTCTATATTTCCTTCTGCTTCATGTGAAGCATGATTTTGTGTACTGACAGATAAATGGCCTAGTACCCCAAGTATTACATTTCAGACTCTTGTTGACTGTGAAGGCTACTCCATTTATTCTAGGAATTCTTACCCACAACGATACAATGGTCATCTGAATTAAATTCACCCATTCCCATCCATTTAGTTCACCAGTTTCTAAGATGTTCAATTTTACCATCTCCTGCTTGACCATGTCCAATTTACCTTGTTTTGTAGACCTAACATTCCAGGTTCCTATACAATATTGTCCTTTACAGCGTCGAACTTTACTTTCACCACAAGACACATCCACGGCTGAGTGTCATTTCTGCTTTGGCCCAGTTGCTTCATTTTTTTCTGGAACTACTTATAACTGCCCTGTGCTCTTCCCCATTAGTATATTGGACACCTTCAGACCTGAGGGGCTAATCTTCCATTGTCATATCTTTTTGTCTTTTCATACTGTCCACTGGGTTCTTGCAGTAAGAATACTGGAGTGGGTTGCCATTTCCTCCTTCAGTGGTCCATATTTTGTCATAAGTCTTCACTATGACCCATTCATCTTTGGGGGCCCTTAATGGCATTGCTCATAGCTTCATTGAATGGTGCAAATACTTTCTCCAAACAAAGCTGTGATCCATGAAGGGGTTCATCACCACTAGAAAATACTAATACAGAATTTAAGAAGAAATAGACACACATATTTTCATAGCTGTGTTACTAAAAAATATCTAAATGTGGTTGTTGATTATTATCAGTTGGTTAGAGATTAAAGTGATGTTTCTTCAGATGTGAGCAGTGACCTATGTAGTAATGTCCTTTGTGGCAGAAATGTGAGGTTGGGGATGCATCTTCTTTCTCAAAATGTCGTTTACTCTTTTATGCTACCTGTCACTTCTGGTGTAGACATTGTCCAGGAAATTCACCAACACTGAACAAAGAACTGGCTTCCTAACTTGATTTTTTATCTTTCCTCCTCTAAAACTGGCATTCCCTGAGGCAAAGTCCTGAAATGACTTGTGCTGCTCTGACTGAATGGTAGTAATTTGTGTTTAGCTCCAGCAGTTTATCAAGCAAGCTCACTTTATGCCATGTCAGTGCCTAGAGTGAAATAGCCACAATAGGACAGGGAAGTTGATTTTTCTATATTTCCTTCTGCTTCATGTGAAGCATGATTTTGTGTACTGACAGATAAATGGCCTAGGTACAGGGTAAAGAGAAGCAACCACCATATTATTTTGCCAGAATTCTCATGTTAGTGTCTCAAAAAATGCCAAGAAAGATAACCATGCATGTTAGAATGTTCCTTTCAAATAAGAGCAAAGCTTTAATTAATTGATATACAGACACACTCAGGATTGAAATGCAGCTTACAAAGTTGAAACATGAAAAGTGGTTCATTGAACACTGCACAGAAAGTAAATGAAGTGTATATGTTCCAATCACAGTTGGAATTTTAAGTGAGTGGAATGGAATAAACTCAGTTTGGAATTTGAAATAAATTCAGCTTGGAATGTGTCTTAGAGACCAGGGTTTATACAAGAGCTACACAAACCTCTCAGCATGAAACATGACACAAGGTGAAATTTTCCTGGCATCTTAGAAGAGCCAGATATGGATTTCTACAGGATTAGGGCACGGGCAATTGGTCCAGAGCTATTTGTTCCTACTTGGGGAAGAAACATAGAAGCTTAACCAATATGGTGGGATAGGAGTAATATTCCACTTAGTGGATAAAACTGTGTATGCTTTCTCAGAAGGTGCTGTTTTTAGTTTGGTGTTACCAATAAAAAAAATTTCATCTGGTTTTCATTTTTTCTATCATTTGATGTCTGCTTCAGCAGTTCTAAGTACCTTTATCTATCACACATAGTAAAAACTAGGTAGGAAAAAGGAGAAGTGGCTGGAGAAAACACAAAAAATCAACTTCCAGTAATTCAGGAGAAACCACTAGCAGCAATTTACCTGCCTTGTTGCCAAAGCTTTTTTCTCGAATTATAGAGTCTCATGAGCTCAGAACTCTGCAAGGGAGTTGTAAAGGAGACTAGATTTTCTATGAAGAACTGAAGAAGCAATCAGTAACTAACAGTACATCTTTTTTCCTAAGGTAAGTTTCAGTCACAAGACTTTGTCATGGAGCCCTTTTTAAAAAAAAAAGTCAACTAAAAGTCACTAGATTAATACACTTTATGCCATGTCAGTGCCTAGAGTGAAATAGCCACAATAGGACAGGGAAGTTGATTTTTCTATATTTCCTTCTGCTTCATGTGAAGCATGATTTTGTGTACTGACAGATAAATGGCCTAGGTACAGGGTAAAGAGAAGCAACCACCATATTATTTTGCCAGAATTCTCATGTTAGTGTCTCAAAAAATGCCAAGAAAGATAACCATGCATGTTAGAATGTTCCTTTCAAATAAGAGCAAAGCTTTAATTAATTGATATACAGACACACTCAGGATTGAAATGCAGCTTACAAAGTTGAAACATGAAAAGTGGTTCATTGAACACTGCACAGAAAGTAAATGAAGTGTATATGTTCCAATCACAGTTGGAATTTTAAGTGAGTGGAATGGAATAAACTCAGTTTGGAATTTGAAATAAATTCAGCTTGGAATGTGTCTTAGAGACCAGGGTTTATACAAGAGCTACACAAACCTCTCAGCATGAAACATGACACAAGGTGAAATTTTCCTGGCATCTTAGAAGAGCCAGATATGGATTTCTACAGGATTAGGGCACGGGCAATTGGTCCAGAGCTATTTGTTCCTACTTGGGGAAGAAACATAGAAGCTTAACCAATATGGTGGGATAGGAGTAATATTCCACTTAGTGGATAAAACTGTGTATGCTTTCTCAGAAGGTGCTGTTTTTAGTTTGGTGTTACCAATAAAAAAAATTTCATCTGGTTTTCATTTTTTCTATCATTTGATGTCTGCTTCAGCAGTTCTAAGTACCTTTATCTATCACACATAGTAAAAACTAGGTAGGAAAAAGGAGAAGTGGCTGGAGAAAACACAAAAAATCAACTTCCAGTAATTCAGGAGAAACCACTAGCAGCAATTTACCTGCCTTGTTGCCAAAGCTTTTTTCTCGAATTATAGAGTCTCATGAGCTCAGAACTCTGCAAGGGAGTTGTAAAGGAGACTAGATTTTCTATGAAGAACTGAAGAAGCAATCAGTAACTAACAGTACATCTTTTTTCCTAAGGTAAGTTTCAGTCACAAGACTTTGTCAGTGGAGTAGAAAAACCCACATCTTTCTTAGGAGTGTAGAAATAATCAGTGAGTTAAAACTACAGGGAAATACAAGGTGCTAGACTTTAAAAAACAGATCATCTGTAGATTAATACACTAGAAAAGGTGGATGACTCCAGAAAAATGGAGGGGAAAATAGGGTGAGGGGCTGTGAATGAAAGGTTTGTAGAGTTCGAGGGTTTGGGAGGTGAAATGATGAAGTGGGAGAGCTTCAGTAATGCTGGATAATCGGGTTTGTTGAATTGCTTGTTCTGAGTTTATAGCTGTTTGAAGGTATGGAATTAGTCTCTTGTACTGCATGTTACATTTTTCCACTAAACCATGTTTTCATTAGACAGTAGCTTCTGGTCATTTGCATTCAGGTAGAATCAAGATAATGCCCTAGAAATTAGCAAATATTTGTTTTCCTGGCAGTGACGGACCTGCCAGTATTACTGTTTAGGGGGCAGATGTACAGTGTTTACGGTTTCCACTGCTTGGAGCTTTCTATATATTTATCCTTGGATTAGACTGAAAGTAATCTGATTTTATCAAGCCACTGGGTAATTCTGACCATTTCATCTGGCGATTCTAGTCCTGTATTGCAGCGGACCTTTAGACATAAGGAATTACTGGGTCACCAGCTCAAAGAAATGTCTTTTGATTATGAACACACTTTCAGCATGTATCCGTTCAAGGTAAGGGGAAAAAGTATTGCATGATCTGCTTTAATGCCAATGTTAAAGTGGAATTGTAGGCATGGCCCAGTTATATCTTCTAAAATTTAGGTAGTCGTTCAGCAATTCTGTGTAAAACAAGAGGTCTTTGAAGAACTGAAAACTCTGATGAAGCAACCATGTCCTTCAAACCACATCCTTCCTGCTGCCTGTGGGAAAGAGGTGGTGTTTGTGTTGGGCTCTGAGCACATGCAGAATAGATCTGTGTGTATTTCCATAAATAAAAGGACATTGTGTGTGTGTTTGGCACCTGTGATGGCAAGAGCAGTTGATTGCTTCCGAAAGCTTTGTTCCAACTCCAGGATCAGCAGGATTTTTAAACACTGAACTAGGAACTGGGCACTAAAAATACATACACGGGAGACCTATGATAGCATTAAGACTTGGAAGCAGAGTGAAGACTTGCAAACTATGTTATAGCTGTGTCATTACTCTCATTATTATGGTTCGGGGAAGGGATTTGACAGGCTCTGTATCCAACCTGCAGACTAATGAGCTGTGTTGTAGTAGTGATTTGAGTTACTGCTGTTGTTTCAGTAAAGATGATCCAAAATATATAGAATGCAAGCATATATTTTGCAAAAGCTAGAAACTTTGCCTTGTTTGTTTTCTTTGGTTATATTCTTTGTATCATGTTTTATAGAGCCATTGACAATTAACAATCTCGTCATTTATTCAGAGACAGAGGAACACCCAATCAAAAAAATTTTAATAGAATTAAACATTATATTACAAATTAAGCTTGGATTATGAAAACGAAGTATTATTTCTCTAATGCCAGTTGGTTCCCGTTTTCTCAGGACAAAAACTGAGACTTTTCCATGTTGTAAGCAGCTGTGAAGTAAACAAAGAGCGCAGTGTGACATTCTTAAATGCACCTAATATTTTCAGATGCTTACTCCCAAGTCTTCAAGGATTTTCTCTGTAGAGAGATGGGAAATTTGAATTGTTTTTTTTCTACATACGGGCGATTCTAGCTTTAATTGACATAAGGAATTACTGGGTCACCAGCTCAAAGAAATGTCTTTTGATTATGAACACACTTTCAGCATGTATCCGTTCAAGGTAAGGGGAAAAAGTATTGCATGATCTGCTTTAATGCCAATGTTAAAGTGGAATTGTAGGCATGGCCCAGTTATATCTTCTAAAATTTAGGTAGTCGTTCAGCAATTCTGTGTAAAACAAGAGGTCTTTGAAGAACTGAAAACTCTGATGAAGCAACCATGTCCTTCAAACCACATCCTTCCTGCTGCCTGTGGGAAAGAGGTGGTGTTTGTGTTGGGCTCTGAGCACATGCAGAATAGATCTGTGTGTATTTCCATAAATAAAAGGACATTGTGTGTGTGTTTGGCACCTGTGATGGCAAGAGCAGTTGATTGCTTCCGAAAGCTTTGTTCCAACTCCAGGATCAGCAGGATTTTTAAACACTGAACTAGGAACTGGGCACTAAAAATACATACACGGGAGACCTATGATAGCATTAAGACTTGGAAGCAGAGTGAAGACTTGCAAACTATGTTATAGCTGTGTCATTACTCTCATTATTATGGTTCGGGGAAGGGATTTGACAGGCTCTGTATCCAACCTGCAGACTAATGAGCTGTGTTGTAGTAGTGATTTGAGTTACTGCTGTTGTTTCAGTAAAGATGATCCAAAATATATAGAATGCAAGCATATATTTTGCAAAAGCTAGAAACTTTGCCTTGTTTGTTTTCTTTGGTTATATTCTTTGTATCATGTTTTATAGAGCCATTGACAATTAACAATCTCGTCATTTATTCAGAGACAGAGGAACACCCAATCAAAAAAATTTTAATAGAATTAAACATTATATTACAAATTAAGCTTGGATTATGAAAACGAAGTATTATTTCTCTAATGCCAGTTGGTTCCCGTTTTCTCAGGACAAAAACTGAGACTTTTCCATGTTGTAAGCAGCTGTGAAGTAAACAAAGAGCGCAGTGTGACATTCTTAAATGCACCTAATATTTTCAGATGCTTACTCCCAAGTCTTCAAGGATTTTCTCTGTAGAGAGATGGGAAATTTGAATGTTTGTCTTTCTTTTAAGTTTTTCTCTTATGTGATTTTCTAGAGCATTAAAGTTCAAGAAGAGGCATGATTTAAAGAGAAAACAAAGTCTTACGAAATTCATGTTGGAAATCATGAGTATTGTATTTGATCCTTGAATCAAAGTGGTCATCTCCTTGAATATAATGAATATAAAAACAGGTACTATCCCCTTAGGTTTATTTGAATGCACGCTTTTTCTTTGTGAATTAAATTTCCTTCTTGAAATATTTGTGGCAAGGAGTGCTTTTGTTGAAAGGCAGTATGCATTTTAAAATTTTGTTTTATTTACATTCAACTGAAATAGATTTGGGAAGAATATATATTTATTTAAGGAAAGGTTTTCATCAGTTTCTATAAAATGGGAATTATGTATTGTGATGTTTTAACTAATCATAATTGTAGTCAGGTGATGGACAGAGGAACCTGATGGTTTGCAGTCGTTAGGGTCACACAGCGTAGGACACAGCTGAAGTGCCTGAGCATGCACACATGAACCAATTAAAGGAGCACTCTTTTGAAGAAGTGGGACTATGTCAAAAGCTCAGACTCTGTGGTGTGCAAGGATGTCTGTTTCTCAGAAAACCCAGTGTGTTTTAGTTCTTAGACTAGACACGGTAAAAGAGTCCCTGTCTAATTCTGAGTGAAATTCTTATCAAAAAGAATGATGAATACAGAAGATGAAGGAATGTTCTTCTCCAGCTAACCTTACAGTAGGACCACCTTTCCGCCAGCTCTTATCTCTCTACTTAGCTCATAATCCCAGAGATTCCAGGATCAAATGGGAAGAAACACACCAGGGAAGCCCTGGGGCTTGGGCTTTGTTTTGTTTTCAGGCTGCACCACACAGCATGGGGGATCTTAGTTCCCATAACAGGGATCAGACCTGGGCCCCTTGCCAAGTTGTAACCACTGGACCACCAGGGAAGTCCAATATTCAAGGCTTCTAAAACACAGTAATGTGTCATCCATGAATGACATAAACACATTTCGTTACCACGTAGTACAAAGTTTCAAACTGAGAGCAAGTCAGAATGGGAGATTATATTTTAATGAAGGACAGAAAAAGTACCCTTTTAACAGATTAAAAAGAATGAAAACAAAGTCTTACTAAATTCATGTTGGAAATCATGAGTATTGTATTTGATCCTTGAATCAAAGTGGTCATCTCCTTGAATATAATGAATATAAAAACAGGTACTATCCCCTTAGGTTTATTTGAATGCACGCTTTTTCTTTGTGAATTAAATTTCCTTCTTGAAATATTTGTGGCAAGGAGTGCTTTTGTTGAAAGGCAGTATGCATTTTAAAATTTTGTTTTATTTACATTCAACTGAAATAGATTTGGGAAGAATATATATTTATTTAAGGAAAGGTTTTCATCAGTTTCTATAAAATGGGAATTATGTATTGTGATGTTTTAACTAATCATAATTGTAGTCAGGTGATGGACAGAGGAACCTGATGGTTTGCAGTCGTTAGGGTCACACAGCGTAGGACACAGCTGAAGTGCCTGAGCATGCACACATGAACCAATTAAAGGAGCACTCTTTTGAAGAAGTGGGACTATGTCAAAAGCTCAGACTCTGTGGTGTGCAAGGATGTCTGTTTCTCAGAAAACCCAGTGTGTTTTAGTTCTTAGACTAGACACGGTAAAAGAGTCCCTGTCTAATTCTGAGTGAAATTCTTATCAAAAAGAATGATGAATACAGAAGATGAAGGAATGTTCTTCTCCAGCTAACCTTACAGTAGGACCACCTTTCCGCCAGCTCTTATCTCTCTACTTAGCTCATAATCCCAGAGATTCCAGGATCAAATGGGAAGAAACACACCAGGGAAGCCCTGGGGCTTGGGCTTTGTTTTGTTTTCAGGCTGCACCACACAGCATGGGGGATCTTAGTTCCCATAACAGGGATCAGACCTGGGCCCCTTGCCAAGTTGTAACCACTGGACCACCAGGGAAGTCCAATATTCAAGGCTTCTAAAACACAGTAATGTGTCATCCATGAATGACATAAACACATTTCGTTACCACGTAGTACAAAGTTTCAAACTGAGAGCAAGTCAGAATGGGAGATTATATTTTAATGAAGGACAGAAAAAGTACCCTTTTAACAGATTAAAAAGAATGAAAACAATATTTTACATATCTCTAGTTCAAATAAAGAACATTCCAGTGAAACAGTTCCTACACAGATAGTTTATCACAGAATAATCAACACATATTCATTTTGTACAGTATGCAAAAATACAAAAGAAATGTTATATAATCTGATAGTAGATTATACGCACTCATTTGTTTTTATGCACCTATGAAACAACTGGAAAAAAATACAAAAGACCAAAAAATATAAAATTAAAAAAGAAAGTATTGCAGGAAGTAAGGAAAGGGAAATGAGCTGATATGGGAGATTTCCAGGACATTGAGTATTTAAAAAGTACCTTGAAAAATGAGTAAAATTTGTACCCTCAACGAAAGATAGGAAAAAGTATTCCAGATCATGAAATCCTAGAAGAAAAGGAAAAGTAAATATTTTCTCAGTTCACATTCAGCTTTTGGTTCAAGGGATAAGCATTTAGAAACAGTGCAGTTTACCTGATCTTAGCCTGAATAAGTCATCCTAGTCCTCTGATGTTCCAGCCGAAGTCTGTGAATCAGTTTAACCACTTTATTTTGCCAGGTGATTCATAAAGATGTAGTCACCTGGAAAGTGCTAAAAGGATTGACTGAAGCCAGATTTCTTCCATGCCTATGAAATGAGCCTTTGTTTCAGTCAAGTTGATTTGATAACTGAAAAAACAAGAAACTCACTCGATGTTTTTTACCATGTGTTTGCCATATGGGCTAACTCACAGATACCCAGTTAGTTGCATGAACAGATATGATTGCTGTCTACAACCCCCTCCACCACCAGGTTAAGTTATGTTTACCAGTTTATGAAATCTTTCCTCTTACAGTTTTTTTTTTTTTTTTTTAATTTTGGCCTCTTTATTGTTTTTTTATTTATTCATTTTTATCCATCTTTATTCTCTGGCCTGTGTGGGCCTCCCATCGCAGTGGCCTCTCTCATTGCAGACCACCAGCTCTGGGCACATGAGCTCCAGAGCACTGGCTCATAATTGGACACACCAGTCCAGGCACTGTGTGGCACATGGGATCTTCCTGGCCAGGGATTGAACCGGTGCCCCTTACACTGCAAGGCAAACTCTTCACCCACTGGACCACCAGGGAAGCCCTCTCTCACAGTTTAATAGCTAAATGGACACAACAGAATCTGAAGACATAGATTCTAGTCTTGTAGTTATTCCTAGTTGTGACTTTGGTCAAATCAATTGCCTTATTTTCATCTTAGTTTTCTTTCATTGAGTTATTGTTTTGTTGTTGTTGTTCAGTATTTATTTATTTGACTGAGTCTTGTCTTAATTGTGGGAAGCAGGATCTTTAATGGGCTGTGCAAGGTTTTTCACTGAGGCATGTGGACTTCCTTCTAGTTGAGGCACACAGACTCAGTAGTTGCAGCTTTCGGGATTAGTTTCCCTGAGACATGTGATATCTTAATCCCCCATCAGGGATCAAACCTAGGTCCCCTGCATTGCAATCTAATTTCTAGAACTAGATTCTTAGCCAGTGTATCACTGAGAAGGCCCTAATTGAGTTAATTCATTAAGTATACTGAGAAGTACAAATGCCTTGTCTGAAATGCAAGTATATTGGAGTTAAGAATCTTTGGTATTTAAGATATTAAAGATAACTTTAATGTATACATAATACATTTTATTTAGAGCTAAACCAACATATGCAAGAGTTGCATTTATAATGATAATTTAAATGATATTTTTCTAAGTCTAGAAAAGCTCTGCATTTATTTAAGAACATTTATAAACACAAATGAGCTCTATTGACTCCTGTATTTCTTTTATGTGGGTTTCTTAAGTACATTCCAGGGTAGATATAGAACAGATATCACTTAAGAGGTTATGAAAAATTAAAAGGGAAATAAAAATCAAAGTAGGTTTGGTTGATTGTGTCATCTCTATATGCATTTGTTCTGATTAAAGCTTGACAATTACTTACTGATATGTATATTTTTGTCCAGTGGCTATGTCACATCTGACTCTTTGCCACTCCAGAAACTGCAGCATGCTAGGCCTCTCTCATTGCAGACCACCAGCTCTGGGCACATGAGCTCCAGAGCACTGGCTCATAATTGGACACACCAGTCCAGGCACTGTGTGGCACATGGGATCTTCCTGGCCAGGGATTGAACCGGTGCCCCTTACACTGCAAGGCAAACTCTTCACCCACTGGACCACCAGGGAAGCCCTCTCTCACAGTTTAATAGCTAAATGGACACAACAGAATCTGAAGACATAGATTCTAGTCTTGTAGTTATTCCTAGTTGTGACTTTGGTCAAATCAATTGCCTTATTTTCATCTTAGTTTTCTTTCATTGAGTTATTGTTTTGTTGTTGTTGTTCAGTATTTATTTATTTGACTGAGTCTTGTCTTAATTGTGGGAAGCAGGATCTTTAATGGGCTGTGCAAGGTTTTTCACTGAGGCATGTGGACTTCCTTCTAGTTGAGGCACACAGACTCAGTAGTTGCAGCTTTCGGGATTAGTTTCCCTGAGACATGTGATATCTTAATCCCCCATCAGGGATCAAACCTAGGTCCCCTGCATTGCAATCTAATTTCTAGAACTAGATTCTTAGCCAGTGTATCACTGAGAAGGCCCTAATTGAGTTAATTCATTAAGTATACTGAGAAGTACAAATGCCTTGTCTGAAATGCAAGTATATTGGAGTTAAGAATCTTTGGTATTTAAGATATTAAAGATAACTTTAATGTATACATAATACATTTTATTTAGAGCTAAACCAACATATGCAAGAGTTGCATTTATAATGATAATTTAAATGATATTTTTCTAAGTCTAGAAAAGCTCTGCATTTATTTAAGAACATTTATAAACACAAATGAGCTCTATTGACTCCTGTATTTCTTTTATGTGGGTTTCTTAAGTACATTCCAGGGTAGATATAGAACAGATATCACTTAAGAGGTTATGAAAAATTAAAAGGGAAATAAAAATCAAAGTAGGTTTGGTTGATTGTGTCATCTCTATATGCATTTGTTCTGATTAAAGCTTGACAATTACTTACTGATATGTATATTTTTGTCCAGTGGCTATGTCACATCTGACTCTTTGCCACTCCAGAAACTGCAGCATGCTAGGCTTCTCTGTTCTTGACTATCTTCCAGAGTTTGCCCAAACTCACATTCATTGCATCAGTTATGCCATCCAACCATCCCATCCGTTGTCTCCCCCTTACCTTGCCCTCAGTCTTTACCAGCAAGAGGGTCTTGTCCAGTGAGTCAGCTCTTTGCATCAGGTGGCCAAAGTCCTGGACCTTCAGCTTCAGCATCAATGCTTCATATATGTATGTGTATATACATATATATATAAATAACCTAGATGAGCACTTAGATGAGTCAGTGGAGACTTAAGAATTTACTCAATACCTTTGCTTTCTATCTCGTATTTCCTCCATGTAATGTGAAAAAAATATTGCTGAGTTGCAGTGTCAGTGGTATCTGCATCTGCTTTCATGCCAGTGAAGCTATTCCTTCAATTTATGTAGCCACATACAAGGCATCATCACTCATTTACCAGAAATACCAAACACATGAAACAGTAATAAAATAAGATCTAAGTAATTTCTAGAGATACTTTATAATGAGGATAAAATAGTTTTCCAAAGTGTAATTGAATTATAGTTTTGACTGTTTTAAATGTTAATGTCTTGTCAATATTTGTCCTTGAAAGATCACTAGTTTATATTACATTTAATAGCAATGACATAAACAGAATTAGATTTTTTACTTTCTTGTACTTGATTATTTCAACTTTATCTTTAAAATGTACAATGCGTCATAAGGACTGGCAAGCTCAACAACTGAGCAAATGTTTATTAAGCTCCCCTGATTTTACTGCTAAAGTATATTGCTGTGACTTATAATAAGAGCCAACATATATTGAACAATTTGTGCCAGACATGGTGTGTGATACTTTATATACTCTATCCCACTACAGTAATCATGTATAGGATATCATGTGATTAAATATGATCCTTATCCTTAGAAAAAATTGTATGAAATGTTTCTAGAACTAAATTGAAAATTGCTGTGGTCAATGTGATGTGACCTAAGTCTAATGAAGCTCTTTCAGAGTGTCCTCCTGTTCTTACTACAGAGCCTCTATGGATTCTGTGACTTTAATATGAGGTCCCAGGGTGTATACCACTAGCATTTTGCATCTTTACAGCCCCAGTTCCATTGAGTGCCGAATTGTGGAGCTTGCCAAAAATACAGGGATGTTCAGCATGAAAAGTCAGAAAGCAAACTCCATTTTATGAATAAATATACTTTGGCCCTGAGATGATAGTCACTAAAGGCAAGCTGTACAATCTCTCTTACCTTCAAATATCATTGAAAACTCACAACTTTGCCCCTTTGTCTCCATCCAAATCAATATTGCCCAAAGCCAGAAGTCATGCCTTTGTTGGCTATGTTGTAGATGCTGGAACAGTGGTCAGCTTGGCTGAATTGTTGACTTAAGAGGGTATGAGTACATTCTAGTTCTTATAAACTAAGTTAACAGAAGCATATCTTGAGCTCTTGTTGTTGTTTAGTCATTAAGATGGATCCGACTCTTTGAGACCCCATGGACTGTAGCCCACTAAACCCTTCTGTTCATGGGATTTCCCAGGCAAGACTGCTGGAGTGGGTTGCCATTTCCTCCTCCAGGGCATCTTCCTGACCCAAGGATTGAACATGCATCCCCTTCCACTCCTTGCACTGGGGCCAGGTAAAATAGTTTTCCAACGTGTAATTGAATTATAGTTTTGACTGTTTTAAATGTTAATGTCTTGTCAATATTTGTCCTTGAAAGATCACTAGTTTATATTACATTTAATAGCAATGACATAAACAGAATTAGATTTTTTACTTTCTTGTACTTGATTATTTCAACTTTATCTTTAAAATGTACAATGCGTCATAAGGACTGGCAAGCTCAACAACTGAGCAAATGTTTATTAAGCTCCCCTGATTTTACTGCTAAAGTATATTGCTGTGACTTATAATAAGAGCCAACATATATTGAACAATTTGTGCCAGACATGGTGTGTGATACTTTATATACTCTATCCCACTACAGTAATCATGTATAGGATATCATGTGATTAAATATGATCCTTATCCTTAGAAAAAATTGTATGAAATGTTTCTAGAACTAAATTGAAAATTGCTGTGGTCAATGTGATGTGACCTAAGTCTAATGAAGCTCTTTCAGAGTGTCCTCCTGTTCTTACTACAGAGCCTCTATGGATTCTGTGACTTTAATATGAGGTCCCAGGGTGTATACCACTAGCATTTTGCATCTTTACAGCCCCAGTTCCATTGAGTGCCGAATTGTGGAGCTTGCCAAAAATACAGGGATGTTCAGCATGAAAAGTCAGAAAGCAAACTCCATTTTATGAATAAATATACTTTGGCCCTGAGATGATAGTCACTAAAGGCAAGCTGTACAATCTCTCTTACCTTCAAATATCATTGAAAACTCACAACTTTGCCCCTTTGTCTCCATCCAAATCAATATTGCCCAAAGCCAGAAGTCATGCCTTTGTTGGCTATGTTGTAGATGCTGGAACAGTGGTCAGCTTGGCTGAATTGTTGACTTAAGAGGGTATGAGTACATTCTAGTTCTTATAAACTAAGTTAACAGAAGCATATCTTGAGCTCTTGTTGTTGTTTAGTCATTAAGATGGATCCGACTCTTTGAGACCCCATGGACTGTAGCCCACTAAACCCTTCTGTTCATGGGATTTCCCAGGCAAGACTGCTGGAGTGGGTTGCCATTTCCTCCTCCAGGGCATCTTCCTGACCCAAGGATTGAACATGCATCCCCTTCCACTCCTTGCACTGGCAGGCAGATTCTTCCCCATTGACCACCTGGGAAGCCCTCCTTGAGCTCTTAGTAGAGTCCAATAAAGTTTGATTCTCTTTATCAAGTAATTTGTTGAGGAGACACATGGCAAAGCCCAAGCAACCCATCTGTGGGCCTAGCATTGACAAAAAGTGATCATTTTTTGGAATGTTCTTCAGATTGAGTTGTTTTATTATCACAAGATATGTGATAGTGGTAAGAGTGAAAAGTATGATTTAATGGGTTAAAAGTCAGGTTTTGCCATTTGTGTAATTGTCTGTGCTTTGGGACGTTGCTTGACCTCACTAGACTTTAGGTACTTTGCTTATAGAATGTGTTACACCAGTGCAACTACCAGGCAAATTCAATTAATTTGGACAGTCAAGTGCTTAGCACAGCTCCTAGTACAAAGAACACATGTACTAAATGCTAATATTAGTATGGCTTCAAATAATGATTAAGTAGTCTAACATTTTTTAATCACATGGATGTTTTAAACATATCTCAAATACAGCACCTTAATCTTTCAGTGTGCCGTATTTCAACTTTTCAGCTAATCATCTAAGCTGGAAATTCTAGTTGCTTGCTGTTATTTTTTTCTCTGTCTTCCATGTGTGATCAGTTACCAGTGCCTAATAATTTTACCATGTAAATATTCCTAAGTTTTCTGCTTTCTTACACCAATGCCTTATTTCAGTCCCTTTTCTTCTGTGGACCCGATTACTAAAGCAGCAATCACTTCCTCTCACATCCAGTTTTGCCTAAGACATCCCCGTCACTCCTTCCCCAACACTGTTCTTTCATAGCACGTACTTAGTAAGGCACTCTTCCCATCACATGGAAGTGTAAGCTGGGCATTTTAGGACAGTATCTTTTTTGATCTAGTTCCTTCTCTAATGTAATTTCCTTCCTCAGCATATTTTCCACTTTGGAAGATGGATCCGACTCTTTGAGACCCCATGGACTGTAGCCCACTAAACCCTTCTGTTCATGGGATTTCCCAGGCAAGACTGCTGGAGTGGGTTGCCATTTCCTCCTCCAGGGCATCTTCCTGACCCAAGGATTGAACATGCATCCCCTTCCACTCCTTGCACTGGCAGGCAGATTCTTCCCCATTGACCACCTGGGAAGCCCTCCTTGAGCTCTTAGTAGAGTCCAATAAAGTTTGATTCTCTTTATCAAGTAATTTGTTGAGGAGACACATGGCAAAGCCCAAGCAACCCATCTGTGGGCCTAGCATTGACAAAAAGTGATCATTTTTTGGAATGTTCTTCAGATTGAGTTGTTTTATTATCACAAGATATGTGATAGTGGTAAGAGTGAAAAGTATGATTTAATGGGTTAAAAGTCAGGTTTTGCCATTTGTGTAATTGTCTGTGCTTTGGGACGTTGCTTGACCTCACTAGACTTTAGGTACTTTGCTTATAGAATGTGTTACACCAGTGCAACTACCAGGCAAATTCAATTAATTTGGACAGTCAAGTGCTTAGCACAGCTCCTAGTACAAAGAACACATGTACTAAATGCTAATATTAGTATGGCTTCAAATAATGATTAAGTAGTCTAACATTTTTTAATCACATGGATGTTTTAAACATATCTCAAATACAGCACCTTAATCTTTCAGTGTGCCGTATTTCAACTTTTCAGCTAATCATCTAAGCTGGAAATTCTAGTTGCTTGCTGTTATTTTTTTCTCTGTCTTCCATGTGTGATCAGTTACCAGTGCCTAATAATTTTACCATGTAAATATTCCTAAGTTTTCTGCTTTCTTACACCAATGCCTTATTTCAGTCCCTTTTCTTCTGTGGACCCGATTACTAAAGCAGCAATCACTTCCTCTCACATCCAGTTTTGCCTAAGACATCCCCGTCACTCCTTCCCCAACACTGTTCTTTCATAGCACGTACTTAGTAAGGCACTCTTCCCATCACATGGAAGTGTAAGCTGGGCATTTTAGGACAGTATCTTTTTTGATCTAGTTCCTTCTCTAATGTAATTTCCTTCCTCAGCATATTTTCCACTTTGGAAGTTACTTAGGAAATGATATTTTTATTTTATTTTATTTATTTTCATCCGCCTTTATTATTTGGCATATGTGGGCCTCTCATTACAGTGGCCTGTCTCATTGCAGAGCACCAGCTCTGGGCGCATGCACTCCAGAGCGCTGGCTCATAATTGGACACACTGGCCCAGCTGCTCTGCAGCAAGTGGCATTTTCCCGGGCCAGAGATCAAACCGGTACCCCTTGCACTGCAAGGCAGACTCTTTTTACCCATTGTACCACAAGGGGAGCCCAGATGTTCATACTTTTTATGCCAAATGTCTCACTGCATAAATTAAGGTGATATAGTTTTCCTCATCTGTTTGGTTTTAAACTTCTTGACAACAAGGAAACTCTTACAGGTGTGTCCCTATGTGCTTAGAAAAGGCAAAACACTTTGTAACCAGTCTGTAAATGCTTTTTGACTGGCTGATTGAGGGTCAGATCATGAATTTTGAATTATTTATCCAACAGTAAGGAGAGTTTTGCTGTCTGGATAAATTTTTTAGAAAGACTGACTACCCTGAAATCCAGCCTAAAATTTGCAAACTATTTCAAGGTAATAAAGGTGAATTGGGTTAAAATAAAAAATGGTTGCTAGTATGAGTTCAATTAAAGAACTGTATAGCCTGATTATTGAGATGTGCATGTTTTCCCCTTTTTTAAATTTATTAAACCATATTATGATATATAATTTAAAACACTGCTACAGATGTCTTTAAACTCTTTCGTACTTCCATAGGAGTCAGCAAACTATAGCCCGCAAGTAAAATGTTCCCCACTCACTGTTTTTTAAATAAAGTTTTTTTGGAACACAGCCATGGTCATCCATTTGCATGGGTAAAATAGAAGCTCTCAGGTCCTTCAGTGAAAAGTTTGGTAACTTTTTCTTCTAACTCTATCCAGCATATTAATTCTTATATTTTTTGGTTTAGATTTAATTATATTAATATGTAATTTTTGTACATTGTGAGTGGTTATATGTTTTATCTATGTATTATCATATTGTTCATCTTGGCACTGAACTTAGTTTCCTGGTGGTTCAGTGGTTAGGACTCAGTGCTTTCACTGCCAGGGGCCTGAAGACAATCTCTGGTTGGGGACCTAGGATTCCACAGACCACAGGGCATGACCAAAATAAATAAATAAATGGTAAATGCATAATGCCCATGGAATTCATGTGCCCTCTATTACTAAACTATATCCCATTCATTAGACATTTAGTTTATCTTATTATGTTTTGACTGATTTCAATTTACTTTTTAAAAATATGACTTCAAAGTACACAATATTAATGTAGTTCCTGTATATGCAGATATTTATCAAGTGGTTTGCCAAGTTTGGCGGGAATAGAACTCACCTTTAGGGTCACAACAATTACTTTTCTTATCTACAAGACATGTGGTGATATTTTGTGGAATACACTTGTCTGAAACCAATGGGCAGTACTTCTGTTTTCCATTGGGCATAAAATCCTGAACAATCTCTATATTAGTTTTCCTTCTAGAAAAACAGACATGACAATAAATGTCTTATGGAACCAACTCCAAGAAATGAGGTGCTGATGAAACTGTTTTTCTGAATAAATAAGAGTGATTTGTTTGCTATAATGATGTCAGTATCTCACAGTACCTGATAGCAGTGCTTATAGATGTTTGTCATCTAAATTAATAATGATGCAATAGAGAATTGCAGATGTTCTAGAAGACTACCAGAACAATGATTAAAACTACAGCATCTACAGTTAGCCACCCTGGGTTTGGATATTGGCTCCCCCACTCCAATCACTTTACACACATGAGTTAAACTCTAAGCCATCGTTTTGGCACCTATGTGATACAGATAATAACAGTACCTACTTCACAGAGTTATTGTGAAGATCAAATGGTGAAATCCAAATATAGTATTAACAGTGCTCCTGGTACGTGGACACCTCTCTGTGAATGTAGGTTATTACCATGTATTAGTGTGAATCTCAAGGGAAGAGGCAGATAGGCTGTTTTGAAGATAATTTTTCCTGGAAGGACTTCATCTTCTGTTTGGATATAATTGTTATTCTGAGTAGCCTGGCCCTGACCTCAGTAGAATGAATATTAAAATGATCTCGCATTTCAAAATGTCAGTTTCATAATTTCTTTGCCAGTTGAGCCCTTGACAGGGAGGCACTTTCTCTGACCTTTTTTGGTATTACCAATTGTTTAGAAGTCTCTATTAAATTTTAAAAAGCTTTTGTGCTACTTTTCCTTGATCCTTATTATAGGTTTGGAATCGTGTGCTATAAAAAGTATTTGGCTGTATGTGATTTTATAATGGAAGTAATTTAATTGGGCACTCTGCCTCCACAGATCAGCAAGGGTCAAATGACTTTTTAAGAGTACATGAGAGAAGTATTATATAAGGGGAGGAACAGAGGAGGGAAATAGCCTTACTACTTCCTTTCAGCACTGAATTGTTTATGTTTAACAATTGTTAAGGCCACTGGTGAGTCTCCCGTGTTGTGTATTTGCAAACCTGCTCCACTGACTGACAGGCTCTCCATATGTGCTTCTAGAGTAGACAGCTAATTATCCCACAGTTGTGTGATTTCTATCTGCACGATTTGAAAATCCTGGGACAAGGGCACCTCAAATGCTACACCTAATACACTTAACTCACTATCTTGTCAGGAATGCTTGCTGCCTTTGAAGTTTCCTTATTAAACTTTTCCAGGGTTACACTTGCTACTCTGGAAAAGTACAAGAAAAAAATACCTTTCTTAAAAAGGGGTTACATACCCCCACCAAATTCATTTATATAACCTACTACCTTTTCACACAATGTCAGCAGAATTACAAAGTTGGCCACCTCTCTACCTGTTATTGATAAGGTTTTCCTCTTTGAGTGAAACTGACTGTTTGCCTTTGTCTGAATATACACACACTCACATCACAACCTCCCTACTGAGAGAAGCTAAATTTAACACTAATGATCAGGGTTACAGGCCGTTTAAATGAGATTAGGATTGAAGAGTGAGACTTTGGGGTTTGCCAGAAACCTTGAGTTTCTGATTTATGTAACATTAACACATACCTATTTTGTGGCCAACATTTTGGTTGAAGAGAGTGAGACTTTGGGGTTGCCAAAATTACTTCTGTTTGGATATAATTGTTATTCTGAGTAGCCTGGCCCTGACCTCAGTAGAATGAATATTAAAATGATCTCGCATTTCAAAATGTCAGTTTCATAATTTCTTTGCCAGTTGAGCCCTTGACAGGGAGGCACTTTCTCTGACCTTTTTTGGTATTACCAATTGTTTAGAAGTCTCTATTAAATTTTAAAAAGCTTTTGTGCTACTTTTCCTTGATCCTTATTATAGGTTTGGAATCGTGTGCTATAAAAAGTATTTGGCTGTATGTGATTTTATAATGGAAGTAATTTAATTGGGCACTCTGCCTCCACAGATCAGCAAGGGTCAAATGACTTTTTAAGAGTACATGAGAGAAGTATTATATAAGGGGAGGAACAGAGGAGGGAAATAGCCTTACTACTTCCTTTCAGCACTGAATTGTTTATGTTTAACAATTGTTAAGGCCACTGGTGAGTCTCCCGTGTTGTGTATTTGCAAACCTGCTCCACTGACTGACAGGCTCTCCATATGTGCTTCTAGAGTAGACAGCTAATTATCCCACAGTTGTGTGATTTCTATCTGCACGATTTGAAAATCCTGGGACAAGGGCACCTCAAATGCTACACCTAATACACTTAACTCACTATCTTGTCAGGAATGCTTGCTGCCTTTGAAGTTTCCTTATTAAACTTTTCCAGGGTTACACTTGCTACTCTGGAAAAGTACAAGAAAAAAATACCTTTCTTAAAAAGGGGTTACATACCCCCACCAAATTCATTTATATAACCTACTACCTTTTCACACAATGTCAGCAGAATTACAAAGTTGGCCACCTCTCTACCTGTTATTGATAAGGTTTTCCTCTTTGAGTGAAACTGACTGTTTGCCTTTGTCTGAATATACACACACTCACATCACAACCTCCCTACTGAGAGAAGCTAAATTTAACACTAATGATCAGGGTTACAGGCCGTTTAAATGAGATTAGGATTGAAGAGAGTGAGACTTTGGGGGTTTTGCCAGAAACCTTGAGTTTCTGATTTATGTAACATTAACACATACCTATTTTGTGGCCAACATTTTGGTTAAGGATGTATAGGATGTAGAATATAGATATTCTACATCTCCTGGAAGACACCATGTCCATTTGTCAATATTCCTGACTAAATTTGGTTAAGTCTAAAATCTTTCAATCTTTTTTTGAGGGGCCACTTCTATTGGTTTTTCATCTATCTATTTTCATCTATCATTGTTCTTTGGCCTGTGTGGGCCTCCCATCGCAGTGGCCTCTGTCGCTGCAGAGCACTGGCTCTGGGCGCATATGCTCCAGAGCTCTGGCTCAGTAATTGGACACATGGGTCCAGCCACTCCACAGCACACAGGATCTTCTAAGGCCAGTGATTGAACTGGCGCCCCTTACACTGCAAGGCGGTGTCCTTACCCACTGGACCACCAGGGAAGTCCTAAAATCTTTCAATCTTTGTTCCCTGTTTTATAAGTTTACAATAGCATAGTTATGTATTACATAAGTAATTTTTTTCAAAATAGGTAAGATAGCATAAATTGACAAATATTTATAGAAAATGAAGAAAAATATTTTAGTCCCTTGTGGTTGATGGTACTGCAATTAATAGAATAACTTAATCATTTCCTCTTAAGATATACCCAAATCACCATGGAAATTTTGACACAGTCTCTGTTTTTCATTTTAATTTTGACTCAAGGATCTACCCTTCATCAACAGATAGGTCTTCATTGTACACACACACACACTTATTTGTATACTTTGAGCCACCAAAAAGACTATCAATGTTACAGATAAAATCAGCACAAGTTCACTCATTCAGTTCTTCATTTAAAATGTTTTGAGTATTCACTGTATTTCAGGTATTGTCTTGAAACCCCACCAAATTCATTTATATAACCTACTACCTTTTCACACAATGTCAGCAGAATTACAAAGTTGGCCACCTCTCTACCTGTTATTGATAAGGTTTTCCTCTTTGAGTGAAACTGACTGTTTGCCTTTGTCTGAATATACACACACTCACATCACAACCTCCCTACTGAGAGAAGCTAAATTTAACACTAATGATCAGGGTTACAGGCCGTTTAAATGAGATTAGGATTGAAGAGAGTGAGACTTTGGGGGTTTTGCCAGAAACCTTGAGTTTCTGATTTATGTAACATTAACACATACCTATTTTGTGGCCAACATTTTGGTTAAGGATGTATAGGATGTAGAATATAGATATTCTACATCTCCTGGAAGACACCATGTCCATTTGTCAATATTCCTGACTAAATTTGGTTAAGTCTAAAATCTTTCAATCTTTTTTTGAGGGGCCACTTCTATTGGTTTTTCATCTATCTATTTTCATCTATCATTGTTCTTTGGCCTGTGTGGGCCTCCCATCGCAGTGGCCTCTGTCGCTGCAGAGCACTGGCTCTGGGCGCATATGCTCCAGAGCTCTGGCTCAGTAATTGGACACATGGGTCCAGCCACTCCACAGCACACAGGATCTTCTAAGGCCAGTGATTGAACTGGCGCCCCTTACACTGCAAGGCGGTGTCCTTACCCACTGGACCACCAGGGAAGTCCTAAAATCTTTCAATCTTTGTTCCCTGTTTTATAAGTTTACAATAGCATAGTTATGTATTACATAAGAAATTTTTTTTCAAAATAGGTAAGATAGCATAAATTGACAAATATTTATAGAAAATGAAGAAAAATATTTTAGTCCCTTGTGGTTGATGGTACTGCAATTAATAGAATAACTTAATCATTTCCTCTTAAGATATACCCAAATCACCATGGAAATTTTGACACAGTCTCTGTTTTTCATTTTAATTTTGACTCAAGGATCTACCCTTCATCAACAGATAGGTCTTCATTGTACACACACACACACTTATTTGTATACTTTGAGCCACCAAAAAGACTATCAATGTTACAGATAAAATCAGCACAAGTTCACTCATTCAGTTCTTCATTTAAAATGTTTTGAGTATTCACTGTATTTCAGGTATTGTCTAGATCAGTTCTCCAAGTGTGGTCTGTTGAGATGTGTTTTTTTTTTTTTTCCACAAGACCCTCCCAGAAGGGAATACACCAGGTCAAAACTCTTTAATACTAAGATTATACTAGGTTGACATTGGCATTGATGGTATAAGCTGCTACTGCTCAGACATCAGTTGTGTTAGTTGCTCAGTTGTGTCTGACTCTTTGCAACCCCAGAGACTATAGCCAGGCTCCTCTGTCCATGGAATTCTCCAGGCAAGGATACTGGAGTGGGGTGCCATTTCCCCCTTCAGGGGATCTTCCCCACCTAGGGACAGAACCCAAAGTCCCCTGCATTGGCAGGTGGATTTTTACCACTAGCACCCCCTTGGTAGCCCTTGATCGTGTAAAACAATAGTGAATAAAACTGCTGTTTCCTTAGCAGGAATCAAGGCAGGGACACAGAACTGTACTAGTCACTGAATTCTTCACTACCCCTTGCTCACACACATTTCACTTGAGTGTTTGCAATGAAGCAGTTAAAAAACTAAAGCCAACTAATTTTGTTAAATCTCCATCCTTGAAGACACATCATTTTAATATTCTGTGTGCACAGTGTGAAATATGCATAAAATTGTCTCATACTGAAACATGATGTTTGTCTTAAAAAAAAAACAGGTGCTTGTTTCAGATGCAAGCTGAACAAACCACTTTTTTCATGGAACACCATTTGTACTTGAAAGAATGACTAACAGACAAACTTTGGTTATTCAGATTTGAATGTTTTGCAGATATTTTCCTTAAAATGGAGGAGATGAGCTGTCATTTAAAGGAAAAATAGTTGACGGTACTTATTGCCAATGGTAATTTTAAGCTTTCAAGTAAAAATTACAATTTTCAAAAAAATTATATCCATCACATGAGTTTGACAACTTGATAATATTTTAAAAGTTTGAGACAGGTATGATGAAACCGGTGGTGATACTAAGTAATGTGACTATTTTGTATTAAAAAAAAATGTTAAAATCTGGAAGATCTACACAAGCCATCGAATCAGTGTGTTTTTAAAAATGCAAGATGGTACAGCATTATGCACTGGTAAAAAGACACATTCAAAATACAATGGGTTTTAATATAACATTGTGTGAAAACTGTAGTTTTAGATTTCATATTGCATCTCATATTTAAGGAACTACTGTTGTTGAGTTTAGAATTTTCAATAGCAGTCCCTGGTGACTCAGATGGTAAAGAACCCGCCTGCAGTGCAGGAGATCTGGGTTTGATCCCTGGGTCAGGAACATCCCTTGGAGAAGGGAATGGCAACCCACTCCAGTATTCTTGCCTGGAGAATCCCATGGACAGAGGAACCTGGTGGGCTACAGTCCATGGGTTCACAAAGAATCAGACACCACTGAGTGACTAGCATGCATTTCCCCTTCAGGATCAAAGGGAACCCAAAGTCCCCTGCATTGGCAGGTGGATTTTACCACTAGCACCCCCTTGGTAGCCCTTGATCGTGTAAAACAATAGTGAATAAAACTGCTGTTTCCTTAGCAGGAATCAAGGCAGGGACACAGAACTGTACTAGTCACTGAATTCTTCACTACCCCTTGCTCACACACATTTCACTTGAGTGTTTGCAATGAAGCAGTTAAAAAACTAAAGCCAACTAATTTTGTTAAATCTCCATCCTTGAAGACACATCATTTTAATATTCTGTGTGCACAGTGTGAAATATGCATAAAATTGTCTCATACTGAAACATGATGTTTGTCTTAAAAAAAACAGGTGCTTGTTTCAGATGCAAGCTGAACAAACCACTTTTTTCATGGAACACCATTTGTACTTGAAAGAATGACTAACAGACAAACTTTGGTTATTCAGATTTGAATGTTTTGCAGATATTTTCCTTAAAATGGAGGAGATGAGCTGTCATTTAAAGGAAAAATAGTTGACGGTACTTATTGCCAATGGTAATTTTAAGCTTTCAAGTAAAAATTACAATTTTCAAAAAAATTATATCCATCACATGAGTTTGACAACTTGATAATATTTTAAAAGTTTGAGACAGGTATGATGAAACCGGTGGTGATACTAAGTAATGTGACTATTTTGTATTAAAAAAAAATGTTAAGATCTGGAAGATCTACACAAGCCATCGAATCAGTGTGTTTTAAAAATGCAAGATGGTACAGCATTATGCACTGGTAAAAAGACACATTCAAAATACAATGGGTTTTAATATAACATTGTGTGAAAACTGTAGTTTTAGATTTCATATTGCATCTCATATTTAAGGAACTACTGTTGTTGAGTTTAGAATTTTCAATAGCAGTCCCTGGTGACTCAGATGGTAAAGAACCCGCCTGCAGTGCAGGAGATCTGGGTTTGATCCCTGGGTCAGGAACATCCCTTGGAGAAGGGAATGGCAACCCACTCCAGTATTCTTGCCTGGAGAATCCCATGGACAGAGGAACCTGGTGGGCTACAGTCCATGGGTTCACAAAGAATCAGACACCACTGAGTGACTAGCATGCACACATATATTCAAAATAAAATAACTACAGTTATCTGCAAAAGGGTATTAAAATAATGCTCTCCTTCTGATGATGTATCTTTATGAAGCTGAATTTTCTACATGTATATGAACCCAAACTGCATACCTCATTAATTTACTGAATTCAGAAACAGAAACAAGAATCTAGCTATCTTCTGTAAAGCCAGACATTAATATAATCTGTAAAAATGTAAAACAGGGGCTTCCCCTGGTGGTCCAGTGGGTAAGGACGCCGCCCTGCAGTGCAAGGGGCGCCAGTTCCATCCCTGGCCTGGGAAGATCCCACGTGCTGCGGAGCAGCTGGACCCATGTGTCCAATTACTGAGCCAGAGCTCTGGAGCACATGCGCCCAGAGCCAGTGGACTGCAACAACAGAGGCCACTGCGATGGGAGGCCCACACGGGGCGAAGAACAAAGATGGATGAAAATAGAGAAATGAAAGACCAGTAGAAGTGGCCCGCCTGCTCCCGTCCCTCCCCAACCCGACCCCCGCCCAAAATAAATAAATAAATAAATCTTTTAAAAAAAAATGCAAAACAGTACTACTCTTATCACTAAGATTTTGTTTAGAAAATACAGCCACTTTTCAGCAAAAATTGTTACTTATGTTTGGTTGATTATTTTTAAATAATGTTTCATACTATCAGTTTTAACTTTAAATATGGTAAATATTGTTAGTGTATAGTCCCATAAACAGATGACCTTTTGTGTACTCAGTAATTTTAATAGAAAAAATAATAATAATTTTAATAGTATACAGAGGAATTGGGACCAAAAATTTGAGAACTAATTTTTCAGACACAGGAATGCAGAATCAAAGACACAGAGTCACCACCTTCATAGTTTAGTAGAAGAAGCAGAACAAGCCATGCAGCTATTATAGTTTACGTGATACTGAAATTGAAATTTGTAAAGATACCATGAGAAGAGAGAGGCAGGACTTTTAACTCACAGGTGAGACAAGAAAGACATCCCTTGGAGAAGGGAATGGCAACCCACTCCAGTATTCTTGCCTGGAGAATCCCATGGACAGAGGATCAGACACCACCCTGAGTGACTAGCATGCACACATATATTCAAAATAAAATAACTACAGTTATCTGCAAAAGGGTATTAAAATAATGCTCTCCTTCTGATGATGTATCTTTATGAAGCTGAATTTTCTACATGTATATGAACCCAAACTGCATACCTCATTAATTTACTGAATTCAGAAACAGAAACAAGAATCTAGCTATCTTCTGTAAAGCCAGACATTAATATAATCTGTAAAAATGTAAAACAGGGGCTTCCCCTGGTGGTCCAGTGGGTAAGGACGCCGCCCTGCAGTGCAAGGGGCGCCAGTTCCATCCCTGGCCTGGGAAGATCCCACGTGCTGCGGAGCAGCTGGACCCATGTGTCCAATTACTGAGCCAGAGCTCTGGAGCACATGCGCCCAGAGCCAGTGGACTGCAACAACAGAGGCCACTGCGATGGGAGGCCCACACGGGGCGAAGAACAAAGATGGATGAAAATAGAGAAATGAAAGACCAGTAGAAGTGGCCCGCCTGCTCCCGTCCCTCCCCAACCCGACCCCCGCCCAAAATAAATAAATAAATAAATCTTTTAAAAAAAAATGCAAAACAGTACTACTCTTATCACTAAGATTTTGTTTAGAAAATACAGCCACTTTTCAGCAAAAATTGTTACTTATGTTTGGTTGATTATTTTTAAATAATGTTTCATACTATCAGTTTTAACTTTAAATATGGTAAATATTGTTAGTGTATAGTCCCATAAACAGATGACCTTTTGTGTACTCAGTAATTTTAATAGAAAAAATAATAATAATTTTAATAGTATACAGAGGAATTGGGACCAAAAATTTGAGAACTAATTTTTCAGACACAGGAATGCAGAATCAAAGACACAGAGTCACCACCTTCATAGTTTAGTAGAAGAAGCAGAACAAGCCATGCAGCTATTATAGTTTACGTGATACTGAAATTGAAATTTGTAAAGATACCATGAGAAGAGAGAGGCAGGACTTTTAACTCACAGGTGAGACAAGAAAGACTTCTTAAAAGAAATATCACTGTATCTGAGTCATAAAGTTCATCCAAATCTTGAAGTTCAAGTAACTTTAGGCCAGTAAGGAGAGTGGATTCTTGTAGAAACAAAAATCTGTTCAGAGAACTAATAATAAGAGCAGAGTTTTCTGGAAACTTCACATTTATGTTTTATGAGTGAGCCATGGGTGCTGACGCTGGAGCTATAGAACTTGCCAGTGGCTCTGACTGTGTGGGAGGCTGTTGAAAGATTCCCCTGGTAGAAGGGTTACCTTCTCGTAGTGTGGATGCTCACATGGGTTTCAGGAAAGACTGGCAGAGGGAGAAGTAATTTAGGACTATGTCACAACAGTCGGGAGAAGGATTGATGAAAGACTAATAGGGGATGAAAAGAATGAAGGAGGGGATTTGAGCAATCTTAATGAGGTTAGATTTATAGAACTTGGGAGCCAGCTAAATGTGGAAGAGGATGAAGAAGCTGAAAAATAGAGCTGAGTTTTTGGTTTAGGTGGTTGGATAACAATAATTCCATTTCTGAGTAAAAGAACAAAAGAGAGAAGCCACTGGACAAGAATGGTGTTGTAAATATACTTTAATATTTTGAGCTATATATGGCCGTGGATCATCAGTTGGAGTGAGCCAGTGAGCAGCTGAACATACACGTCTGTTAAGAGAAACACAGAAATTAAAAACTTCCCTGGTGGTCCAGTGGGTGGAGAGTCCGCCTTGCAGTGTGGGGGACGCTGGTTTGATCCTTGGCCTGGAAAGATTTCGCATGTCCTGGAGCTTCTGGACCAGTGTGTCCAATTAGGAGCCAGCGCTCTGGAGCGCATGTGCCCAGAGCCGGTGCTCTGCAACGGGAGAGGCCACTGCAATGGGAGGCCCACACAGGCTGGGGAGTGGAGATGGATGAAAATAAATAAGTGGAAAACCAATAAGAGGCCAAAATTAAAAAAAAAAAAAATAGCACACAGTGTGCTTGGGGATTGCTTCATTTCTTTGTTTAAAAAAAAAAATAGCTGAGGGAGCCATTGGTGTATAGCTGTCAGCCAAATCCATGGGTCTGACTCAGATCACTCAGACAGTGGATATAGGACAAGAACATAGGAGGTTTGAGGATATCAACATGGAAGAGATGAGCAAGGCAAAAGGAATGATACTGCCAGTGATATTGGCTATTGTATCAATAGTTCATTTAGTCTCACTGGATATAGTAATAGTTTTGCTTTCAACTTCAAGTAACCTAAGATTAAGGAAGATCTCAGTGATGTATTTATAATTAAGGAATTCAGTCATTGGTTCTTGGTCACAGTAAGTTTGTATATGCCATTAGTATTTTGCCATCTGTATGCATTCTTGCTTGAGTAAGAATAAAAGAACAGAGAGAAGGGAGGAGGTGCTTAAAAGTGTAGTGACAGTGAGTGTGTATGGAAACTATGACACTCTCTAGTACAAATCTTTCTTTTTTAAGTATTTGGCAGCATTTAGATAGTAGGAAACATTTCAGTCTTGGTCTAGATTCAAGTGCATCTTTTGCCAATCATTTATGATCCATAATAAGTTGTCATTAAGATTGTTCCCTCAAAAAACACTTAAAAATCTTTACTGCTGGCCTCAAGGATTTGGCAGAAATGATAGTCCCCAGAACTGAAAAAAAAATAACCAATAATTAGCCATTTGTGCTTATGTTTTACATTTTTAAATGTCTATTAAACTGGTATATAAGGATTGTATTTCTAGACTATACCGAGCAAATATAAACAATTAGACTCAAACACAATTGTTTAAGAACCTGTAAATTTCAGTTCTAACTCAAAAGAATCTCTGAGTCTAGAAAATGCTCAGCAGTACAGCCACAGAACACACCTCACTTGAGCAGAGGCCTTTCTTCCAAATACTGGTTAGCCCTCTACCCATATACAGGTGAAATTCAGTGATTCAGATGAAGTTGTTTAACTGATATCATATTTAAACAATCACAATCAGTGTTTCATTTTACTTGATTAATCAGGTGAACTTTATCCAAAAAGAGGAACAAATGTCATTTAACACTACTTACATTCTTAAAAGTGATATCCCCTCCCCATATTCTCCATTGTCTACATACTGTTTTGTTCTATTAAGATTTTATAGCATCTTATCCTTTCCTCTTCTGTTTTGCTGGTTATTTAATCCTATTGACCAAATTCTTCTATTCTACAAGTTCTTCAGCTCTTTAAGTCACCTTGCTATGGCCTCTGATCTCAAACTATAAGACCAACTACCTCACTCAGCCCTGAGACAAAGTAGAGTCAGCTCCAGCATCTGGACAGCTCCCTGGGCTGTGCTGGCTAGGGAGAGGCTCCAAGGGCAATAAGGATTGCCCTTGAAGAGAACTATGATGAGGACTCCAGAGGTTTCTCCAGCCACCTCAACAACTTGGGAACAACTGGCGAGAACTGAGGCAAAAAGTTACATGAACAGTGGAAAGTAGCTCTTTGTAAATATATTGGGTTGGCCGAAGAGTTTGTTCAAGTTTTTCCACAAGATGTCATGGAAAAACAGAATGACATTTTCAACCAAACCAATATATGCCCACCATATAGCAAGCATCCAAGAAATAGTTCATTATTTTTATATTCCTGTTCAGTCATTTTCAAGGTAGATAGTTTCATCTTAGAGATTAGCAGTAAATCCCGGTTTTGCTACTACCCTCTGTAGGTGCTCATACAGTTACTTTAGTTTTATCACAAAGCATATTTATTTCACTTTTAAATCTTTTTCAGTATAGTTGGTTTATAGTATTATATTAGTTTCAGGTATACAGCCTAGTGATTCAGAATTTTTCCAGATTATAACAAATGAAGTAAAGTTGAAGATGAGGATTAAACAGGAAATTCAGTTGAGTCAAGAATTAAACTCAACAAAACTCTTTTAAAAAAAAAAAAAAAAAGAACTGAACTCAAGTACTACTTTAAGTATGGCTCCAATACATTTTCCTTATGTAGGTAAAGATACAAGAAGATAAACAGTCAATATTATTAAGTATCTCTGATCTTTCAGACTTTGCAAGGTCCTTTACAAACCTCATTTCATTTAACTCAATTTTATATAAAGCATTTCCTCTCTTATACTTCTTCATATAAGGTATTGAACCATGCTGAACTTGACTCTAGATGCTATAAATCCAAGTTCTATTTTTATATAAGTAGTTTTTCAAATAACAGAAATCATTAACCCTGCAGACTTTCCACACATTTATACAGAATAGAAGGTGCTTTTATTGGTGACATGACTATTACTTCTGACTCTGCAAAGAAAAACTTTTCATGAAAGGCTACTAACCTAATAGCAATGAGCATCTCAGGCACTCAGATTTTTGTCTCTAAAAATCATTTGCCATTTAAAGAACAGAATCACTCCTGTGGAAATGGCTGTTTTCTGATATAGGACTGGAAATGTGCAGAATGAGCCTTGAGTATCTTGTACTGAGGAAGCCAGAGTCTACTGGGGCTGTGTCAAAATGCCTTGGATCCAATTTGAATGGGCTTCCACTCATGAGAGATGGAACAGTTTGAAAATCAAAAAGTATATTCACAAATAATTGAAATACATTAAATATGTTGTGGTTCTATGAATTTGTGAGAATACAAAGAAATAGTAGTTTTCAAAGAATACTAGGTAGTCAATATTATGAAAACTAGTAAATAAGGGAAAGAATTATTTTTCTGCCTTTCCTTTGCAAATTGTGTCATGGGCTGTACCATGTAATTGATGAAAGAAATGTTGTCTTTTTAGAAGAACTCCAGTTAACTTAGAAAGAATGATAAACTTGAAATCACTCCTTTTTATCCTATAAATGAAATAATGAATTTGAGCAAGGATCATCAATCACTGTCATAAAGCATTGGTAGAAAATCAGGATTTTCAACAAAGAGGAGAAAAGGGAAAGCCCAGGTATTAAAGAGAAATAAGGCCAAACGGATGCAATATGTGAGCCTTTGTGCTGATCCTGACTTGAATAAACCAAACATAAAATATTTACGATATAATCAGAGAAATGTCATTAGTGAGTACTAGGGAATCTTGTAACTGTTCAAGTGTTATATTTATATAGTGTTTATGTGTAAGTGGTTATGTAAGTAAAACTGAAATTTGCCTCAAAACAAGCGAAGATAGAGAGGAGTAGGTGGAGATTTAGGTGAAATAAGACAGCCATATGTTGGCTGTTGTTGAAGCTGGGTAATGGAGTTTATTACAGTATCTCTACTTCCATATATGTTGGAAAGTTTCCATTATTTAAGATAAAAGCAAACATTTCTTATGCTATAGGGTATACTCCTTAGAAGTACAGAACACTTACATTCTCTTCAAAATGGTGGTTAGAATGGGAAAACAGTTTTCATACTTTTAATTGCCCTATTTTTTAGGAGAGGAAACAGACTGACACTATGACCTCTGACACAGAAACGTAAAACTTTACTATAAAATCAATGTAACATGAGTGTATAATCTCTGATGTTACCCTGGCTGAGATCACTGTGACTGATCTCAATCTCCACAGGCCCCACAGGGGTCTTCTTTCAAAGTAAAAGTCAAAGAATTTCTACCATCATTTTATAGATGATGTTAATTTGGTCAATCCATAAACTGGGTCTTCAGAGCACATGGCATGCGTCTGTTTCCTGTACTGCCAATAATCTTGTTCAGCACTGTCTGTCTGCTTTAGCAACATGTTTCCTGTTGCTGACAGGTTTTAAATGAGAGACAAATTTTCCGTGCCTTTATTATTTTTTAAAAAGTGATAAGCCAATTTAAAACTCATGGAGTGATGTTGAATGATTTTTCTTTTATCAAAACAAGTCAGTGTCAAAATTTTTTCCCAGACATAGATTCCTTACTTTTGAATAAAATAAAAGCAGTGAATGAAAACAATAAATAATAAATGAAATGGTATTTTGGCTTGAAGCAAAAGTTGCTGTCACATTTATTTTTCATGACCATCGTTAGTACATTACTTGATTGATCATTACCTCCAGAAGACTGAGTTTTGTTGAATTACTGCTTTTTCTTTTGTCATAGAATATGCCACGCAGAAAAAACTGGCTCCCCTAAAATGAATGCTGACAAATTAACATTATTATATAATTCACACAGGCAAGATACATCAGAAAAAGCAGTTACACTGAAAATATTCAGCTGTTGAGACCAAGCAGGATGATATCCTTGGAGATGTATGATGTGCCATACAGTTTGTTGGCCATATCTTCAGCATTAAGAAGTCCTTTTGTAAACACTAGGGGCAAATTACTGTCTTCTTGATCTGTCTTTACTACCTCCCCCTTGAGATAGAGGACAAGAGCTAAACCAATATAATGTTGTGATATTCTCCATTAAATGACAGCAGCTATTAGAAACCACTCTCTTTACATGTGGCATATATAACTGGTGCTTTTTGTGTATCAAGGCCTTTAATTGTCACAGAAGCCCCATTAGGAGGGTATTCTTTATTACTCTCTATATATATTATGTATGTCATATGAGGAACTGGTGGTCCAAAAAATAGGCTGCCCTGACGCCAACAGGTTGTAAAACAAAAATTGGAACTATGCATTCTGCTCGGAACCATGCACTTTTAATCTCTAATCAGTACTCTACTTTGAAAATGACTAGGTTAAAATATCTGATAAAAAGTAAGTCAAAGACCTAACCAATCACTAAGTAATATAAGAATAAGAAGGAAGAGGAAAAGGAAGATGAGGATGGAAAGGAGAGAAAGAAAAATATAAAACTTGTTGATATGTCATGATTTTACTCCATCTCCATTTTAATATTGTCCTAAACATGAATGACAGCTTCTATTGCATTATACATAGGGACATGAGTATACCACCATTAATGCTGTGAGAATAAAAGATTTCTTTTATCAAAACAAGTCAGTGTCAAAATTTTTTCCCAGACATAGATTCCTTACTTTTGAATAAAATAAAAGCAGTGAATGAAAACAATAAATAATAAATGAAATGGTATTTTGGCTTGAAGCAAAAGTTGCTGTCACATTTATTTTTCATGACCATCGTTAGTACATTACTTGATTGATCATTACCTCCAGAAGACTGACTTTTGTTGAATTACTGTTTTTTCTTTTGTCATAGAATATGCCACGCAGAAAAACTGGCTCCCCTAAAATGAATGCTGACAAATTAACATTATTATATAATTCACACAGGCAAGATACATCAGAAAAAGCAGTTACACTGAAAATATTCAGCTGTTGAGACCAAGCAGGATGATATCCTTGGAGATGTATGATGTGCCATACAGTTTGTTGGCCATATCTTCAGCATTAAGAAGTCCTTTTGTAAACACTAGGGGCAAATTACTGTCTTCTTGATCTGTCTTTACTACCTCCCCCTTGAGATAGAGGACAAGAGCTAAACCAATATAATGTTGTGATATTCTCCATTAAATGACAGCAGCTATTAGAAACCACTCTCTTTACATGTGGCATATATAACTGGTGCTTTTGTGTATCAAGGCCTTTAATTGTCACAGAAGCCCCATTAGGAGGGTATTCTTTATTACTCTCTATATATATTATGTATGTCATATGAGGAACTGGTGGTCCAAAAAATAGGCTGCCCTGACGCCAACAGGTTGTAAAACAAAAATTGGAACTATGCATTCTGCTCGGAACCATGCACTTTTAATCTCTAATCAGTACTCTACTTTGAAAATGACTAGGTTAAAATATCTGATAAAAAGTAAGTCAAAGACCTAACCAATCACTAAGTAATATAAGAATAAGAAGGAAGAGGAAAAGGAAGATGAGGATGGAAAGGAGAGAAAGAAAAATATAAAACTTGTTGATATGTCATGATTTTACTCCATCTCCATTTTAATATTGTCCTAAACATGAATGACAGCTTCTATTGCATTATACATAGGGACATGAGTATACCACCATTAATGCTGTGAGAATAAAAGATTTATTTTAGGGTATCTTATCAGTTGTTGAACCTGACTGTCAGATTAACATAGAATGCTACAGATTTGCTTTCTATCATAGATTTGAAACTCCATGTCATTTTTTTGTTCAGGGAATTTTTCCAAGATTAATTGCTGATCTTGCTGATGTGAGTTCCATAACTGATGATGATGCCAACAAAATTCACATCTCCAGCATTGAATTGGCAGCATTGAATTGTTAATGTTCCATTTCTTTAACCATAATAAAGTAGAATAAAGTAACTTGTAAAGAAATTGCTTTTTAAAATGGCTGGCAACTTGGAATTCACTTAAAATATTCCATTGAGTAATCACAGAAATTGATTTTATGCTTTTAACGTAATTTTGCATGAAAGTTCAGTCTTGCTGGAAAGTATGTGAATACACTTCTATAACACTTTTATATTGCTATGTAATCACTGCTACAGAAGTCTTTTTGATAGTTTATGGTTTGAGGTTTATTTCAGGGATTTTTTTCTCCAAAACACTAGCTTCTGAGTGATTAAATATATAGTTGACTTAATATCTATATTTCCTATATATAAAATCACTCTGCCATATACCACTCTAAAGTATAAATATTGACATCAATGTTTCTGAGTCTATTTACAATCAATGGTCCTCCAGGGAGTATTTCTTTTGTATATTGTTTGCCAGTATTTTCAGCCACATCTTAATAAAATGTCAGAGAAACTTTTGTTATTTTTTATTTCCCTCTGTCACCATATGTACCACTTTGTAATGATCTCTTTGGAAAAAAAGATTTTTCCACAGAAAATCTGAGTAAAGAACAGAATTTAAAACTAATCTCTAGATCCAAGAATCCTCAAAGAGAGTGATAATGTTACTGTCGGAGTAATTGCTGTACCTCTAAAAAAAAAAAAAAAACACACACACACACACAACTAACCATAGGTACAGGTATATAAATATTTCAAATGCCACTTAGCAAAGTCCCAAGAGCATAGTTTGAAGGTAGAGCTCTACCAAATAGCTTTGACCTTGCTTTCCTTTTTCATGTATCCTCTGCTCCTCACCCTAAAGGTATAACCACTTTTATCTTACATGTTTGTATCACTACTCTTTGCAGTTTAGACCTGGCAATGGGGGTTGACCTTTAGCAAAGAAGTGTTTTCCAGAGTTGAGCTGGCTTTGTTCATCACACGAGCAACTTCTGTCTCTGTCATTGAGATTTGTTTGAAATAACACAAAACTCAGAGGTTCTTCCTAGGATACCCTGAATAGAAGAAAATCATGTTGGATTTCAAAAATGCCTGTCCGGGTGTCTTTGAGATCACCTCTTTGAAAGTCCACAAATGAAGTAAACGGATCTATCAGAACACAGGTGAAAACTGTATTTATTTCTCATGGTCAGTTAAAAATGATAGTCATTACTCATGGATATAGCTTCATTAGTTTGCGTGTTTCTTTAATTGCTAGCAGGAATTAAGAGAGCTGCTTTCGATAACAAATAGCTGTGAGGGTTACAAGTTTCATTCCACGACAGGTTTATAGGAAAAGATCCATGTGGCTGGACATTCTCTTTAATCATACTCTATACCTACATTTTGGAAATTAGCTTTTGGTTCCATTCTCATTCCAGATACCCTTGTGCTCTTCATTTCTCACTCTAATGCCATCTGCAATTACAGGATCTACTTCTGTTTGTACAGAATAAAAGAAAACTGGATGCCTCAGTTATGTAGACATCTATGTCCCATATGGAGAGCTCTGGCTTGCAGTCAGCACTGAGACTTGACAGTCAGGACAGAGAGTGAACTGTCCCCAGTTTAATGATGGGGATTATCATCCAGGATCAGGCTCAGGAAGATTTGAGGAGCCAAAGACTGTGTGTAAATGAGAGATTGGGGATACACTAATACTAGGGTGGCCAAAAATAAAGTGTTCCTTTCACTAGGAAAGTGAAAGACTCTCTTGGATGGGTGAATGTAGTCAGGCTGGCATTATAAACCTGTTAAACAGACATTTGTACAAGAGGAATAAAATGAGAGAGAGAAAGCAAAAGCCTAACCTACACTTTCTTTTCCTAGTTCTTGGGCACTATGAACTGAGACAGAAAATTAACCACTTGGGCACTCTTTCTGCTCTCAACAGGTTTGCAGAATGTCCTCAGTGCACTTTGAAAGGAATTGTGTGCAAAATAGATATTATTCAGGAAGCTGTGTATTATTCAGAAAGGACTGAAAATGACTACCCATGAAGGGCGTCAGAAATGATAGGTCTCCTTTAAGACTTGTTTTTAACATGGAAGCCTTGCCTTGGTCACCACTGAATCAGGCTCCATATCCTGTCTTTTCAGAGGTGACTCCGGGGGGATTTTACACTGCCCTGCCCCATCATCCTGTCACCGTCCCTACCTGTTTCCTTAGGTTCCAGTCGTTTAGTTAATGTTCACCGCAGGAAGCACCTAAGAATAGACTTGCTACTCTGAGCAGATTCTATCTTGGGACAGGATGGGTGGAGAACAGCCAAGAACATTGTAGCAAATAGGTGTCCAATTGGGCTTTTCAGTATTATGTATTTGACAGGGCACAACAGCACCAGCATGCATTGGCATTGGAAAAATGCACTGCCCAGTGCTATTTGAAAGTTCCCTGTCATATCAAAAGCACTTGGACACGGGCATGCTCTAGGCTTTGCTGCTGTGCTTGCAGGGACTATTAATAGGAATCAAGACTTGTGCTTGTATTGCCCTTTTTATCTTAGAAAAAAAAAAAAATCCAAGAGCTTTTCTTTTCCAAAACAGTACCGACCAAGCCAACTGTGGCCATCTTTCCACATAGCATCACATAACTCTTAAAACTGGAGTTTGTTAAGCTGAATTACGTTCCCTTTAGGCAAGATATTTCTCTTGTGCAGAAGATATTACAGGATTCACATTGAATGAAGGTGGTAGATACTAGGCTTCCCTACCCAGTCAGGCAAAATAACCAGTTGGGTGATGGGTGAGTCTACTAAATTAGCTCAGTAGCATATTATACACACAGATAGCCACAGCCATGTCCTGGAGGAGATAAAGATACAAATATAGATATAGATACTTTTCTGGCTTGTTTTAAATGCTATAATGAATTAAAGGGAGTGTGTTCCAATCATCTCAGGAAAAATCATAAAAGTGATGTCAAAAAAACTAAAGGTCTGTTTTTGTTTTCAGTTATCTAACATTTTATTTATTTATATATATATATGTATTTTTTTATTTTAATTATTTATTTGACTGCACCAAGTCTTTGTTGCAGCACACAGGATCTTCAGTCTTTGCAGCATAGGTATGTAGGATCTAGTTCCCTGACCAGGGATCGAACCCTGGCTCCCTGCATTGGGAATGCTGAGTCCTAGCCACTGGACCACCAAGGAAGTCCTTTATTTTTATATTTTAATATTATAAAAATATTTTATTTTTTATATTTTATATTTTTATATTTTATATGTAAAATATAAAACATAACATTTTTGTTATGTCTAAAAAGTGGATTAAGGGAAGGAGTGTACATCAACTAGTAAATAGATAAATAAATTGTACTGCATCCCAAAAGGAAGTATTACTCAGCTAGAAAAAGGGGCACCATTGATCCATGCAACAATGTGGATGAATCACAAAAACACCATTCTGAGTAAAAGATGTCAGACACTAGGGAGCACAATAAATAATTCCACTTGTATGAAATTCTAGAAACGGCAAAATTGAAATGATGGACCACAGGTCAGTGATCACCAAAGGTTAAGAGCAAAAAAAGAAATTAACTACAAATTGGCCAAAGAAAACTTTCTGGAATGATAGAAAGATTCTATATGATGATTATGGTAGTGACTCAGTAATCCAATATTTTTAAAGAGGTTGATTTGTCTTACACACTGCTAGCCAGTGGGTCTCAGCATCTGGAGATAAGCTGACGTTGCTGTTTGTCCTGGTACATAATGGGAGAATGTGAGCTGCTTTACGTGAGAGAGCTGTCCAGGACATCTGTTTGTATGGGGCTTCACATTAGAGGTATTAATGGAGTCAGTGTGCTAGTTTCTAAGTCAGAAGAGCTGAAAGCAAGGGAAATATTCCACAAAGGGCAGAGCACAATGATTCAACAGTAGCGGCAAAGTCAGCCTGCTGGGAGACATCTGGGTGCCTCTTGCAAGGTCACCCCATCATACAAGCTTCTTCCTGACAGGGAATAGGATGTTCTCTAGGCCAGGAATTTTCGAGGTTAAAACTGAAGTTAAGAAAACTATTGTCTTTTTAAAACAACAACTGGAAATCTCTTGAAAATAATACCGTGGAGTGTTTTGCCTAGGATTTGAGGGAAGAAAATATTTCTTTTTTCCTTACAATTGTTTACCGATTTTCAAAGCTGGACGTTTGGAATTTTGACAAGATGTTCTCGGCTCCATCAGAGCTGCTCAAGCAGGAAACGTGACTGCTGCTCACTCTGAGGTGCCGCTGGCTTCGAAGGAAGTTGACACTGAGGATGTTTTGACAAACATACACTGAGGTGCCGGTGACGGTTAAATTTAGTTAAATAAATCGTTGTTGTTTTTAGAAATGACTTCCCCAGCTTAATCTTATTATCACTCCCTGTTTTCATTCTCTCTTGATGTATTCATATATTTTCTTCTCAGCTCTTTTTGTGTGTGTTCTGTAAACCGTCTCATATCCTTTTAGTAAGACATCTGAGTTTGAACAAATAATAGAATTCTATCACTGAAGCCAATGGAATATTGGATGAATTCAACCAGTTAAAGCCTTCTTGGTTGCGGTAGTGGTTTGCAAGTAAATAAGCCCTCACACCCACTCACGTATACTTGCATTCACACACACACACACACACACACAATCTTATATTTGTATGTAAACATAGTCAAAGCTATATTTGGCTCCACAAAGATCGTCATGGAAGATTTGGAGAAAAAAATAAGACTTCTGAAAAAATAAATCTGGTTTCATTTTGCCTATCAGCCTCCTTTCTGCCTGCCCGTCAAACAGCATCTGCATGAGGCAGAGCGAGCTGCATCCATCACAGCTGTTGTGACATCTGCTCACCTCTTGAGCCCTTCACCGTCACCATGTGCTCCAGCCACCTCTGCCCTGTCCAAAGCCTTTTCACACTCCTCCAAGCTCCAAGCCTCTCTCGTACTTCTGAAGATCTATTGAATTTCAGTTTTGACGTATAGGCTCTAGTGGTTAGCATTGTTTGTCCCGTAAATAATTCTGTGCTTCTACCTCCCAATTGTGTGTAAAATGATGGGTGAATTCTCTGTCTCATGAGTCACAGATCAAAGTACAATGTGAGGCACTAAAAGGCACTTCGTGGTTCAATTAGTTGAGAACTAATATAAAAGTTGGTCTCATAATAGTACATTTCTGGAGAAATGTCTCTCAACTTTTAAATTTCTTCCATGATATGATGAATCCAGTTTTCTTCTAGGAAAGAAAAAAGACATGTGAAAACAATTGCCATGTGTGTTTGCCTGAAAAGAATGCTACAATTTTCACTTTATCACTATAGCATACATATATACTTTGGTCCTTTTCTGTTTATATGGAAGAGAAATTTTAAATTAAAATAATGTACATTAGAAAATGCTTTTGTGATTTAAGTTAAATTTAAGAACTGCTGTCTTAGTTATCAGTTGCTATACAACCAGTAAAAATTTAGTGATTTAAAGCAATAGCCAAGCTACATACAAAAAAATGAAGTTGGAACATTCCCTGACACCATGCACAAATATCAACTCAAAATGGATTAAAGACGTAAATGTAAGGCCAGAAACCATCACACTCTTAGAGGAGAATATAGGCAAAACCCTCAAGAACATAAATCAAAGCAAGATCTTCTCTGACCCACCCACTAGAATAGCAGAACTAAAAAGACAAATGAACATGTGGGACCTAATGAAACTTAAAAGGTTTTGTACAGCAAAAGAAATTACAAAAAAGCTGAACAGACAGCCCACAGAATGGGCGAAAATCATAGCATATGAAACAGCAGACAAAGAATTAATCTCCAAAATCTACAAGCAGCTCAGACAACTCAGCACCAGAAAAATGAACCACCCAATCAAAAAGTGGGAAAAGGACCTAAACAGACACCTCTCCAAAGACGACATACAGACGGCCCAAAAACACATGAAACAATGCTCAACTTCACTTATAATTAGAGAAATGCAAATCAAAACTACAATGAGAATATCACCTCATACCCGTCAGAATGGTCATCATCCACAAATCGACAGACAATAAATGCTGGAGAGGGTGCAGAGAAAAGGGAACACTCCTGCATTGCTGGTGGGAATGTAGATTGATATGGCCTCTATGGAAGACCGTGTGGAGATTTCTTAAAAAACTAAAAATAGAAGCACCCTACGACCCAGCAATCCCACTCTTAGGCTTATACCCTGATGAAATTAAATCCAAAAGAAGCACCTGTACCCCAATGTTGACTGCAGCTCTCTATACAATAGCTAGAACATGGAAGCAACCTAGATGCCCATAGACGAACGAATGGATACTAAAGCTCTGGTACACATATACAATGGAATACTACACAGCTTTCAAAAGAAATGCAGAAGAATCAGCCCTAATGAGGTGGCTGGATCTAGAACCTATCATAAAAAGTGAAGTCAGTCAGAAAGACAAGGGCAAGTACAATATACTAACACATATATATGGAATCTAGTAGGATGGTGATTATGGCACATGCAGTGAAGTGACAGACAGAAAGACATGGACAGTGGACATATGGACATTGTGGGGAAGGAACAGTGGGTGGGAGGCATAAAGGAAGTAACTTGAAGGCCTGTACTATCATAAGTGAAGAAAATAGCTATAGTCATTGCTCTGTGAGAAAAGCAGATCCTTCACGGGTGCTGTATGACGGTCTGGAGGGGTGGGATGGGGGAGATATACATGTGACTAGTCTGAGAACATACATATTTGTAAACAACAAAACTGTAAAAGTTAAAAGTGAAATAAAGGTTAAGAAAAAAAAGCAAAAGCCAGCTATTGATCATATTTCTTTTTTAAAGTTTTTTTTTTTTTTTAATGTGGACCATTTTTAAAGTCTTTATTGAATTTGTTACAATATAGTTTCTGTTTTGATTTTTTTGGCCATGAGGTATAAGAAATTGCAAGGCAAAGTCTTAACCACTGGGAAAGTCCCTATTGATGACATTTCTGCACTTTGGATTGGTCTCTCCAAGAGTCACTTATGAATCTGGAGTCTCAGCTGGGGCCACATGGCCCCAGATTGTCTCATTAACCTGATTGGCAGCTGACAGTGCTGTCTCTTGGTGATTCAGCCCTCCTTCACTTGACTGATCTGGCAGAATAGCCTGTTTTCCTGTGACAATCTAGCCAGTCCAAGAGGGGAAGAGCAAAAGCAATAGACTTAAAAGTTACACCTGTCAGGACCTTTACATTCTCTTGGTCTAGGCAAGTCACAAGGCCGGTCTAGATTCAAAGGGAGATAGGAAATTTATTTTCTAAAAGGAAAGAGCAGAAAATAATTTCTGACTATGTTTAATCTATCATCTTCTCAATTTTTATCCAATTCATTTAATTAGCAGTAGATATGCAAATAAGAGAAATAAGATTGTCATGCAGCAAGACTGAATATTAGGCAAACTACAGGCCAGACTGAATTCAAGGAAGGAGAGGAAATACACTCCCATGAGAGGAAGATCAGGAAATAATTTGTGACCATATTTAATCTAGCATCATCTTAATTTTTACCCAATTCATTTAATTAGTAGTAAATATGCAAATATAGAAATAAGATTTTCTTGTTGCAAGACTGAATATAAATGAAACATGCATCTGGTGTCATTTTTAAATCTCTAATAAGGTTCATTTAGACAGTATGGCCCTGTGATAGTTGAAAGAAAACCAAAAAGCTGTATTGCTGTTTTCCATTTCACTTATATTTACCACAAACTAGCTTTACCTAAACCTCGACTTGAATATAGAAATTTTTAAAAAGCTACACATTTTTATAATCTATTGAAAGAGGAAGCAGTTTGGGGATATGTTGAACATCTAGTCATATTTAATGAAGCCATTCTTTGGAGCCTGAAGTAAAACCAATCAGAGAAAGAAATGACTTCTATTTAAATAGAAAGTAACAGTTGCTTAAGTAATGAAGATGCCTTCATTTTACAACTTATTTTATTTATAGTTTGAACTCAAAAATTGAAATTAATTTTCAAAGAAAAGATACACACACACACATATATATTTGCATTAGCAACAAGTTTCTTAGAAGATTCAAGGCTTTAAGGTATTTAGGGAGCAGTCCCCTAAATCACATGTTACTATAAAAGTAGCTATTGAGGAGCTACTTATGGTCCAGTGGCTAAGATAGTGAGCTCCGAAAGCAGAGGGTCCAGGTGTGACCCCAGGTCAGGGAAATAGGCCCCATATTCTGCAACTAAAATATTTCACATACCATAATGAAGTTTAAAGATCCCTGATGCTGGGCTTCCCTGGTGGTCCAGTGGGTAAAGAGTCCCCCTTGCAGTGCTAGGGGCACCGGTTCGTTACCTGGCCTGGGAAGACCCCATGTGACATGGAGTGGCTGGACCAATGTGTCCAATTACCCAGCCAGAGCTCTGGAGCACATGCGCCCAAAGCTGGTGCTCTACAGTGAGAGAGGCCACTGTGATGGGAGGCCCACACAGGCCAAAGATGGAAATAGATAAATGAATGACCAATAGAAGTGCCCCTCCCCCCAAAAAAGCTTTAAAAAAAAAAAAAAATCCCTGATGCCACAACTAAGACCCAGTACAGCCAAATAAATAAATATTTTTTAGAAGTAAAATGAGGGCTTCTCTGGTGGTCCAGTGGGTAAGGACACCACCTTGCAGTGTAAAGGACGCCGGTTCGTTACCTGGCCTGGGAAGACCCCATGTGACATGGAGTGGCTGGACCAATGTGTCCAATTACCCAGCCAGAGCTCTGGAGCACATGCGCCCAAAGCTGGTGCTCTACAGTGAGAGAGGCCACTGTGATGGGAGGCCCACACAGGCCAAAGATGGAAATAGATAAATGAATGACCAATAGAAGTGCCCCTCCCCCCAAAAAAAGCTTTAAAAAAAAAAAAAAATCCCTGATGCCACAACTAAGACCCAGTACAGCCAAATAAATAAATATTTTTTAGAAGTAAAATGAGGGCTTCTCTGGTGGTCCAGTGGGTAAGGACACCACCTTGCAGTGTAAAGGACGCCGGTTCGATCCCTGGCCTGGGAAGGTCCCACGTGCCACGGAGCGGCTGGACCCATGTGTCCAATTACCGAGTCAGAGCTCTGGAGCGCATGCGCCCAGAGCCGGTGCTCTGGGACAACAGAGACCACTGCGATGGGAGGCCCACATGGGCCAAAAAACAAAGATGGATGAAACTGAATAAAAGAAAGACCAATAGAAGTGGCCCGCCCGCACCCCCTCTGTGCCCAACCCGCCCCACCCCACCCCCAAGAAAGAGTCAGAGGAGCCAAAAAAAAAAAAAAAGTCATAAAAGTAAAATGAAAATTAGCTTATGATGAAAATAGTAACAGCCACCATTACAGTAAGGTTCCTTGAGTGTCTATTTCACTTTTGATCACTTATTCCCTTTAATCCTAATTTATAGGAGATGGATCTTTAAAATCTTTGAAATTTGCTGAGGGTTACATAGAGAGGAACTTGGAAGCTGAAATGCCTGACTCCTACTCACTTCTATAAATAAGGGCAGGCATTACACCTTCTAACAAGCTTCCTCAGTCAGCATCACTGAATTGAAATTTGGTGCAGAGCTCTTCCATCATGCCTGTAATAAAATGTACCGCCTCTAAGTAAGTGGCAAAAACTATAGGGAAAGTAGGAAAGGGAAGGCTGTGTGGAGCAGAGGTGATAATGGAGGAGTCGTTGAATCTGTTCATTGTTTGTTTGTTTTTTGACTTGATTTTGAAGCCGTTTTAGATAGAGTTTAAGGAAAGCTTTGCGGAGCAGATGAGTCAAGGCCTGGAGGACTTGAGGGAAGGGAGGAGCTGGCTAGGGAGAAGGGTGTTCTTGACAGAGGCCAAAAAATTAAAACTGCAAATGTCCTGAGGCAGTAATATGAATCGCTTGTTCAGGAAAGAACCAGGAGGCCAGCCTGGCTGGAGGACAGCCAGCAAAGAGAGCTTTGCTGAGATTGGGATGAAGGGCAAGTTGGGAGGGGAGGATTTGTTTTAGATATTTTAATTTTCAGATGTTTATTGAACATCCACGGGCAGATATTGAAGAGGCACGCAGATAAAGAACCCAGTGTGTCATCAGGGTTGGTACTGTTGCAGGGAGAAAACCAACTCTGACCCCATGAGGAAACTGTTTCCTTGACTTGCCTTCCGTTGCTTTTATTATCATAATCATACTTAACGGCTTGTCACAAGGGCCCTGCCCCTCTGGGCTATTAAAGTAAAATGCCTTTGTTCAGAACTTTGTCCACCTGTGAATGACAGGAAGGGAGAAATTCACACACACCCTGCCTGAGGTTTGCCATTCTAGAAGATGTTTGCAAGATTAATGGCCTTTTTACTTTGCTTCCTCATCTCCCCCCATCTCTGATCTATAAAAGAACCTGTCATCCAAACCCCAATAAGATGGTTGTTTCCGCGTCACTAGCCTGCCATATTCTTTTTTTTTTTTTAAAGATTTATTTATTTATTTTGGGCGGGGGTCGGGTTGGGGAGGGAGGGGAGCGGGCGGACCACTTCTATTGGTCTTTCGTTTCTCTATGTTCATCCGTCTTTGTTCTTTGGCTCCTGTGGGCCTCCCATCACAGTGGCCTCTTGTCGTTGCAGAGCGCCGGCTCTGGGCACATGCGCTCCAGAGCTCCGGCTCGGTGATTGGACACATCAGTCCAGCCGCTCCGTGGCACGTGGGATCCTCCCAGGCCAGGGATCAAACCGGCTCCCCTTGCACTGCAAGGCAGTGTCCTTACCCACTGGACCACCAGGGGAAGCCCCAGTCCCCTGCCATATTCTTGATCAGCTAGCTACTTTCCAAAAGAAGTCGTTTTCCTTGCCTCAGCATCTCATCTCTCAGATTCATTGGCCTGTTGTGCAACCAGCAGAGTGAGCTTGGACTCAGTAACAGTACCTGCCTGTGGAAATGGTGGGTTCATAGAGCGTTTCAATCTGTGTCAACTCAGAGGGAAGAGAATGACAGACTTGTGATGAGTTGTCCATGAAGACATGCTCTCTGGGCACGACCCCAGAGAAGTCGCATGAAATCAAGGAGCAGGAACTGGGAAAGAGGACATAGCAGGCGAAGGATTGACATTGTTCAAGTCAGACAAGGGGAGGTTTGGAGTGTGGGGAGCAATGTCTGGTGAGGCCGCATGCAGGACACAGCACTTGAACGGGAAGAAAGGGTGTGAGTGAGGGGCTGGAGATTAGGTTAGAGAAACAAACTGAAGAGCCAGATTGCAAGTATCTTTATAGGACATGCTAAGAAATTTACTATTTGTTCTGCAACTGGATGGGCCCCGTTGCAAATTCACTTAACGGCTTGTCACAAGGGCCCTGCCCCTCTGGGCTATTAAAGTAAAATGCCTTTGTTCAGAACTTTGTCCACCTGTGAATGACAGGAAGGGAGAAATTCACACACACCCTGCCTGAGGTTTGCCATTCTAGAAGATGTTTGCAAGATTAATGGCCTTTTTACTTTGCTTCCTCATCTCCCCCCATCTCTGATCTATAAAAGAACCTGTCATCCAAACCCCAATAAGATGGTTGTTTCCGCGTCACTAGCCTGCCATATTCTTTTTTTTTTTTTAAAGATTTATTTTTTTATTTATTTTGGGCGGGGGTCGGGTTGGGGGGGGGGGGGGACGGGCGGGCCACTTCTATTGGTCTTTCGTTTCTCTATGTTCATCCGTCTTTGTTCTTTGGCTCCTGTGGGCCTCCCATCACAGTGGCCTCTTGTCGTTGCAGAGCGCCGGCTCTGGGCACATGCGCTCCAGAGCTCCGGCTCGGTGATTGGACACATCAGTCCAGCCGCTCCGTGGCACGTGGGATCCTCCCAGGCCAGGGATCGAACCGGCGCCCCTTGCACTGCAAGGCAGTGTCCTTACCCACTGGACCACCAGGGGAAGCCCCAGTCCCCTGCCATATTCTTGATCAGCTAGCTACTTTCCAAAAGAAGTCGTTTTCCTTGCCTCAGCATCTCATCTCTCAGATTCATTGGCCTGTTGTGCAACCAGCAGAGTGAGCTTGGACTCAGTAACAGTACCTGCCTGTGGAAATGGTGGGTTCATAGAGCGTTTCAATCTGTGTCAACTCAGAGGGAAGAGAATGACAGACTTGTGATGAGTTGTCCATGAAGACATGCTCTCTGGGCACGACCCCAGAGAAGTCGCATGAAATCAAGGAGCAGGAACTGGGAAAGAGGACATAGCAGGCGAAGGGATTGACATTGTTCAAGTCAGACAAGGGGAGGTTTGGAGTGTGGGGAGCAATGTCTGGTGAGGCCGCATGCAGGACACAGCACTTGAACGGGAAGAAAGGGTGTGAGTGAGGGGCTGGAGATTAGGTTAGAGAAACAAACTGAAGAGCCAGATTGCAAGTATCTTTATAGGACATGCTAAGAAATTTACTATTTGTTCTGCAACTGGATGGGAGGTATTAAAGGCTTTTAAGCAGAAATGTGACATGATCAGGTTCACTGTCTAGAAAAATAACTGGCAAACTGATGAAGGTTAAACTAGAGACAAGAAAACTTTAATTCATATACATAATAACTGTCAACAGTATTAAAAGCAATGGTCGCTTGCTGTATAGGTTAAGTGCTATCGAAAGATTACATATACCTCTTTCAAGTTGAAAAAAGTGTTTCTGAAAGGACAAACAGTGTGTTTGATGTTACTTTTTTTTTTCTTTCTATATCAGTCCAGTTTATATTTTTCACCTTATAGTCTAATTTAAGATGAATCTTAGGAAGCATATTAAGCCCAAGTTAAAAGGGCCTGTGTATATAACAGCTACAGCATCATTCTTGTTCATTTCATGTTAATTTGTTTTGCCTTTCAATTAAAATCAGTAAATTATTTCACAGTCTATATAGCTCCAATCAGGAAGACATCAATTTGGGTGCTTTATAGCTTTTTCATTTAATTTTTATTTTATATTGGAGTATAGTTGATTTACAGTATTGTGTTGGTTTCAGATATACAGCAAAGTGATGTTAGTCTTTATTAAAATTTTTGTTAGAGGATAATATGCTGTGACTGACTTCTTTTTCCTAAAAGCCTTATCTTAACAATTGTCCTTCTAAAATTATGACCTATATTGAAGTGTGAGTATATTGTAAATAGTCTCATCTTTGTCCACAGGGTTGGACTCTCGAGTATCACGATTAACTCATCATTTTTACTTGTTTCCTAAAGAAACCTATCCAACTGATTTGTGATTAAATCCCATTTCAACTGGACATGTGAAAAAAAAGAAATATGGCAATTGAGAAATGCCCTTGTTTTTTCTGTTCCAGAATACCATTAGCCATGTTATACTGGTCAAATTACAGTATTTTATACTGGAAATACATTGGAGCATGCAGCCCAAACACAAGCTGTAGGAGCCAGGAAAATACATCCCATAACGCTTGCTTAAAGGAATTTCCCATAATCAAACAGAAACTTATTCTTCCTCCTGTTGGAGATTGAGAGCAAAGCCACATTTCTTGTATGTCTTTTCTGTGCCCAGCAACTTTCACATGCAATTTCATCTAAGTTTTAAAACACTCTGATTGGGTATAATTTTACAGGTGACAAAATTGAGGCTCAGAGATTTAAATAACTTGACTGAAAGGACTGCAACTCTTATCTGAAGTGATTGTTACTTTCATTTCACCTCAGCTCACCTTGTTGAGAGAAAACTTACTTGATGTCTAAAGCAAATTATCCCTCGATAGATAGAATGATAAATAGATAGAATGAACATTTTTCTTATAGAAGAATTTGAGTGCTGTTTTAAAGATTCATCCATCTCATTAATAAATTTCAGTTCTCTTTCTAAGTATTTCTCCCTTTCCCTGGTCATGATGGAGGTATAGGAATGAAGGGCTGAAAAAATTAGATCAAGGGCTTCCCTTGTGGCTCAGTGGATACGAACCCGTCTGCCAATACAGGAGACACGGATTCGAGCCCTGATCCGGGAAGATCCCACATACCGCAGAGCAGCTAAACCCACGCATCAACAAAGACCCAGCACAGCCAAAAATAAATAAATAAAAGTTTTATTAAAAAAAAAAATTAGATCAAGAGGGTTCATTTTTGTTGTCTGTAAGACTTTACTAAAAGATTAGCCTTTATTACTTCAAATATGTCAATCCACTGACAAAATGTTTGGCTAATTTGAGTGAATAATTGATGAAATTAAAAGAAAAATCAAAATATGTTATGTAAAATAAAGATAAATTATTTGAATTTTCCTTCATTCAAATGGACCTATTTCTACTATCATTTTCTCATCCAGAAACTCAATAAATATCATTCATAATATGAATATTTATTGAGCACCTACACCCTACGAGGCGTTGTTCTGGCAGCTAAATAGAGAACAGTAAATAAACAAACAAACCAAATCCATGCCTTTTGGGAGCAGACACCCAGTTTAAGTCTGTGGTATGTTCCATGAAAGATGGTCATTGAAATCACCCAGGGAAAAGAAACAGTAAATAAAAAAAGAAGGAAAAAATAGTATCATTCACAGAGCATTTTACGGGTGCAGAGTGCCTCCGATCAGAATCCAGGGATATTCATGTGATTTATAAATTTCATAGAAGACGCTGATTAGGAACCTCAGGCAAAGAGACTTTTGTAAACAGAAGTAGCAGTGCTCATGGTTTTCCTCCATTGAAATTGTTCTTGCTCCTCTTCTCTTCTCAAATCTCCACTGTTTGGTCAAACATGGAGTGAATATAAGAAAATACAAGGCACAGAGTTCTTGCTTTGAGAAAGTATGGTTTGCTAAGTGTTTTAAATATATGGATTAAAATGTTATAAATCAGTTTTGCACGTAGTATAATGGTTTTGATCGATGAGAAATATTGATGTGTGAAGGAACATTGTCAAAATAAGAAGTAGGAAATGATCTTACTTGTATTTGAGTGGACACCTATAGATCTCACTGGTTCATAAAATCACACTAGATGATCAGCTTTTGGGGAATCTGAAGCCACTAATCCAGGAGAAAGTTTATATACACTCACTTATTATCTGCACTAATATAAAATATTTGTGTTGAGTATTAACTACTTTTTATTGTTAAGTCTCATCTTGAAATTCATACTTCTCATGTTTGTCTTATTTTGATTTTCCAAACATCAGTACCTTCTTGTTATGAGGACAGTTTTACTGGCACTTCTTTCTAATTCTCAGCCTAATCAGACACCCATTCTATGGGGTGCTTTTGCTCAGCCATAATTCTCTTAAAGGATAAATCATAGTACCTACCAGTCTTTGACTCTTTTTAATTCCATAAAAGTTTAAAATACATGTTTTTCAATTAACAAAAATGTCTGGACAGCTATATATTAAATTCTGTGCAGAAGTTGATTTGGAGGTCAAAAAATTTTCAACAATGAAGTTATTAACTAGAATCAATTTGCATATATCTCAGTTCATTGTTAGTTCAGTGTCAGGAAGGAAAGAAGAAACAGCCAGGGAATATGTGATTAGTCCAAAATGGACGAATTGAATTCATTTGATAAGTATAATTAGCTGTTAAACAGAAACTTCATTAAACAAGGAACAATTTGCAGAAAACAAAGGTGCATGCAAATTTCAGTATGCCTTCTCTTTTATGTGAGCCCTTCTCTAGATGCTTGTAGGACAGAGATAACTTGACCTTCCTGCTCAATGGCTGGCTTTCTTGAGGGAAAATTGTCTGTGTGGGACACCGAGACTGCACTGGTAGGTCTGTGAAGGATGTTTAAAACAGGTGCTAAAATGAGCATCACTGTTGAAATGCACAGTAATGATGGGCCTCATTAAGATACAGGTAAAGAGAACCTGGGCTATCTGCAGTTGTTGTCAAGGCCACGGGCTGTGCTTATCACTAGTTCAGAAGGCCATGGCACATTTATGTTTCACCCCTCGATGTTTGCTTTCTCTGTTAATAAAATCGGGCTGAGGTTCTGGAGAAAGGAATCATTCACGTAATGGCCATGGAGAAAGTCTTACTTTTTAGGCACTTCTCACTGGTTCATAAAATCACACTAGATGATCAGCTTTTGGGGAATCTGAAGCCACTAATCCAGGAGAAAGTTTATATACACTCACTTATTATCTGCACTAATATAAAATATTTGTGTTGAGTATTAACTACTTTTTATTGTTAAGTCTCATCTTGAAATTCATACTTCTCATGTTTGTCTTATTTTGATTTTCCAAACATCAGTACCTTCTTGTTATGAGGACAGTTTTACTGGCACTTCTTTCTAATTCTCAGCCTAATCAGACACCCATTCTATGGGGTGCTTTTGCTCAGCCATAATTCTCTTAAAGGATAAATCATAGTACCTACCAGTCTTTGACTCTTTTTAATTCCATAAAAGTTTAAAATACATGTTTTTCAATTAACAAAAATGTCTGGACAGCTATATATTAAATTCTGTGCAGAAGTTGATTTGGAGGTCAAAAAATTTTCAACAATGAAGTTATTAACTAGAATCAATTTGCATATATCTCAGTTCATTGTTAGTTCAGTGTCAGGAAGGAAAGAAGAAACAGCCAGGGAATATGTGATTAGTCCAAAATGGACGAATTGAATTCATTTGATAAGTATAATTAGCTGTTAAACAGAAACTTCATTAAACAAGGAACAATTTGCAGAAAACAAAGGTGCATGCAAATTTCAGTATGCCTTCTCTTTTATGTGAGCCCTTCTCTAGATGCTTGTAGGACAGAGATAACTTGACCTTCCTGCTCAATGGCTGGCTTTCTTGAGGGAAAATTGTCTGTGTGGGACACCGAGACTGCACTGGTAGGTCTGTGAAGGATGTTTAAAACAGGTGCTAAAATGAGCATCACTGTTGAAATGCACAGTAATGATGGGCCTCATTAAGATACAGGTAAAGAGAACCTGGGCTATCTGCAGTTGTTGTCAAGGCCACGGGCTGTGCTTATCACTAGTTCAGAAGGCCATGGCACATTTATGTTTCACCCCTCGATGTTTGCTTTCTCTGTTAATAAAATCTGGGTTAGACATGAGGTTCTGGAGAAAGGAATCATTAGCAGTGGTGGAACTTTTCCTTTTTGGCTCTTTATAAGTTTGCAGTAGTAAACTTAAATGCAATCTTTTTCTTTTCCTTTTAGGGACTAGTTTTGATCAGACCACTGTGCGTGGCTGCATGGGTCAGATAATCCCTGAAGTAGGAAAGCAGATGTCTTCTTGTTATCCCTCCAAAGTCTGAGAGCCGAGCGCAAACTCAGGGACAGCTTTTTGTATTGTGTGACTAAGTTTCAGGGTTCTGGAAGTTCATTTTAACAAGGACAACTTAATCACTAACCAGAATGGTTATGCTGCTGTGCTCAGTTGCTAAGTCATGCCCAACTCTTTGCAACCCTGTGGGCTGTATAGCCACCAGGCTTCTCTGTCCATGGGATTCTCCAGGCATGAATACTGGATCAGGGGTGCCGTTTTCTCCTTCAGGGGATCGTCCTGATACAGCGATCGAACCTGTGTCTCCTGCATCTCTTGCATTGGTAGGCAGATTCTTTACCACTGAGCCACCTGGGAAGCCCAACCAGAATGGTTGCATTCGGTTAAATAAGAATTTCTTCTGTAAGCAAATTAATATTTAGGTAGGGTAGCCTAACCTCAGGTTAGCAAATAGTCCATTTAGGAAGAACACTCTGGCCCAAACGGTGAGAGGATATTTTGAGTTATAAGGATCTTTATGAAGGGTACAAAATAATATAACGTGTCACGTCAAGTCTCAGTTAAGGGTTAGGATACTACATGACTGCTGTTGAAGAAATAGGTATTCACAGATTGAATTCTTATTAATCCAGATAATAATTACCCTGTTACATCATGTTTTAATTGCCTGAATGCTGCTTTTTTGGGGAGGGAAAATTGTCTGTGTGGGACACCGAGACTGCACTGGTAGGTCTGTGAAGGATGTTTAAAACAGGTGCTAAAATGAGCATCACTGTTGAAATGCACAGTAATGATGGGCCTCATTAAGATACAGGTAAAGAGAACCTGGGCTATCTGCAGTTGTTGTCAAGGCCACGGGCTGTGCTTATCACTAGTTCAGAAGGCCATGGCACATTTATGTTTCACCCCTCGATGTTTGCTTTCTCTGTTAATAAAATCTGGGTTAGACATGAGGTTCTGGAGAAAGGAATCATTAGCAGTGGTGGAACTTTTCCTTTTTGGCTCTTTATAAGTTTGCAGTAGTAAACTTAAATGCAATCTTTTTCTTTTCCTTTTAGGGACTAGTTTTGATCAGACCACTGTGCGTGGCTGCATGGGTCAGATAATCCCTGAAGTAGGAAAGCAGATGTCTTCTTGTTATCCCTCCAAAGTCTGAGAGCCGAGCGCAAACTCAGGGACAGCTTTTTGTATTGTGTGACTAAGTTTCAGGGTTCTGGAAGTTCATTTTAACAAGGACAACTTAATCACTAACCAGAATGGTTATGCTGCTGTGCTCAGTTGCTAAGTCATGCCCAACTCTTTGCAACCCTGTGGGCTGTATAGCCACCAGGCTTCTCTGTCCATGGGATTCTCCAGGCATGAATACTGGATCAGGGGTGCCGTTTTCTCCTTCAGGGGATCGTCCTGATACAGCGATCGAACCTGTGTCTCCTGCATCTCTTGCATTGGTAGGCAGATTCTTTACCACTGAGCCACCTGGGAAGCCCAACCAGAATGGTTGCATTCGGTTAAATAAGAATTTCTTCTGTAAGCAAATTAATATTTAGGTAGGGTAGCCTAACCTCAGGTTAGCAAATAGTCCATTTAGGAAGAACACTCTGGCCCAAACGGTGAGAGGATATTTTGAGTTATAAGGATCTTTATGAAGGGTACAAAATAATATAACGTGTCACGTCAAGTCTCAGTTAAGGGTTAGGATACTACATGACTGCTGTTGAAGAAATAGGTATTCACAGATTGAATTCTTATTAATCCAGATAATAATTACCCTGTTACATCATGTTTTATCTTAAATATCACCCATTTTGCAATTCCTCTTATTACTACTCTCTTCGTGAACATTCCTTTTCCTAATCCTTTTGACCTCTACTTACTTTCGTCTTTGCACATGTAACTCAATTTTAGAATTCACAACTTACCTGATTGGTTGACTGGCCCAGGACTTAGTAAATATGTGTATGATATAAATGGAAAATGATTGATTATTAGATATAATGCTTGAAACAAAATACATGAAAGACTATAATAATGAATTTATAAAAATCATACATATAGTGAAGGAATGTTCTAGGAAGTCTTCAATGACATGAATTTATTATAGCCAAGAGCACTTTTGCAGTTTATCCAGAAACTTCTTTCTCTGATAACTTGTGTTGCTACTATCATTCAGTCAACTCTTCAAATTTCATTTTCCGAGTGAGGACTTCTCATTCAAAGATTTTGTATTGCCTTCACCCAAAAAATGTTCTTACCACATATCTCCTAATGCAGTGATTATTTCATCTTACCCTGAAGTAACCCCATTGAAATTTCTTGCTAACATCAAAAATAATTTTGTAAAATAATTATCCCTTGAAGGAATAGTCAATGAATAATTATTTCTACCGCCTATTTGTGTCTTTTGTGTTGCCCTAAGGAAAAACAAAGGCAAAGTGCCTATGCTAACCATGCCAGCCTCCCAGTTTCTGAAATGGCAATCTGCAGTTTGCATCAGTCATCTTAAAATGACTTGTGCTATTAAGATAAGACAAGTGGGGCTTCCCTGGTGGTCCCGTGGGTAAAGAGTTCGCCTTGCAATGGAAGGGGCACAGGTTCAATCCCTGGCCCAGGAGGATCCCATGTGCCACAGATCAGCTGGACCAGTGTGTCCAATTGTGAGCCAGTGCTCTGGAACACATGCACCCAGAACCAGTGCTCTGCAATGAGAGAGGCCACTGCAATGGGAGGCCCACACAGGTCAAAGAATAAAGATGGTTAGAAATAAATAAACAATAATAGAGACAAATTTAAAAAAAAAAGATAAGACAAGTAGATAGTAGATATTGGGCATCTAAATAAGATTCATATTGTTGGAGTTCTTAGAAACATTTTTATTAAAATGTTTTTACTCATAACAGCATTTCTTTTGGAAGTGGACTACTTGTGGGTCACAGTTCATGTACATAACTAACTAGTGTAATTCTAGAGAAGCAAAGAACTATCTGGTCAAAAGAAAGAGCATAGGCACTCAGTCAGACACACTGGGACTATCTCAGATCCACTAAGTTATTCAAGGAGCCTCAATATTCTTAACTACAAAATGGAGACAACAATAGAATCTACCTGAGAGAGTTTGTGAGGAATAAACAATATCAATGTAAAGTATTTAACACTAGGTGAAACACAGATTAAGCATTGTGAAAATAGGAACTCTAGTTATAGTAGCACATTATTTTAAAGGATGTAAGAAGAGACGAAAGAGAATTAATTTGCTGAAGAGTCTGTCTGATTCCCTATATATGCGTTAATATATGATATGTATTTTTCTCTTTCTGACTTACTTCACTGTATATGATAGGTTCCGCATTCATCCACATCACTTCAACTGGCATAATTCCATTCCTTTTTATGGCTGAGTAATATTATACTGTATATATGTACCACATCTTCTTTATCCATTCGTCTGTCAGTGGACATCTAGGTTACTTCCATATCCTGGCTATTGTAAATAGTGCTGCAACAAACTTATCTCTTTTTTGAGTTATGGTTTTCTTAGGGTATATGCCCAGCATTTATATTAGAGAAATTGTACTGATGAAGCTATTTTCAGAGTAGTAATAGAGATGCCAAGGTATAGATGGACTTGAGAGCACAGGGGAAAGTAAGAGAAGGGGAATAGATTTAGAGAGTAGCACTGAGATATATACATGACCATGTGTAAAATAGATAGCTAGTGGGAAACTGCTATAGAGCACAGGGAGCTCAGCTGGGTGCTCTGTGATGACCTAGACAGGTGGAATGGCAGGGGAGACTCAAGAGGAAGGGCACATGTATATATACATATGGCAGATTCGCAGTGTCATATATAGAAATTAACATAACATTGTAAATCAATTATATTCCAATTAAAAAAATTCAAAAAGGAGAGTCCATCAGTACTATGTATTAGCTAGAGAATGCTATACTGCTCTAGCAAACGATCCCTTGTCGTCAGGGGCTCAAGGAATGCAGAAGTTTATGTATGGTTCACTTAGTCCTCCTTAACAAGTATTCCAAGTCAGTGAGTGCTATTTTGTATGATCATTTTCAAAGTCTGAGTGGTTAGCCTCATTTCAAAAGCACTTGGAAAGGACAAAACAACATGGAAAAGCAGATGTGGAAGATTTAGGATGAGACGTGGAAATAAGGGGAAACAAGAGTCACAAAGTTATTCACAGCTCTAAGAGAGGATGGGAAAACATGTAGCCAGGCAGCCATGTGCTTCTATGGAAGAAAAGAAGGAGACAGTTTTCATGAGCTCTTAGTCTTCTCTGGGATGTTAAAGTTTTTGGAAGATTGGCAGGGCACGCACAAGTCTTGAGGAAATTGTCTACCTTTAGAGTTTATAAGCCATCATGTCTACAGTTTATAGTTTTGTGGTTTTCCTTTAATTAAATGAGGGAGTAAACTTGTTTACAAGGTCATTTCCAGCTCTTGGTATTATAGAATTAGAGAATACTGACTTTTAACAAAATACTGCTTTGGTTAAATAACCTTCCTAATTGAAAATTCATCACTCAGAATATACGATAAGTACTATATGGATCTATTTTTCCATTCTCAAATGTGAATACCATTAAGTGTGAATTTATGATAAACAACTGCCAAACTTATTTATTCAAACGTTTTTAAAAACAAATAGGGTAGTTTAATTATGCTGGTTTTTCTAAGTTTTTCTGAATTGGAAAATCCTGAAATTCCTATGGTTATCTATTCGATGTGATAATTATATTTTTAAGTGTATTTGCATTAGACTTCACTTGTTGTGAGACTCACATCCTAAATCAGAGGGGGGAAAAGGGTTAAGCTCAAGTTTAGGGTCAGTCTCTTCATATTTTGGTAAAGAGAACATGATGCTTAAGCTATACATCATTTTTATTGATATTTATGCACAAGTAGATAGGTAATTTTTTTTTTTAGTTCATCCTTCTTTTAAGCAGTGGAATATTTGAAAGAAATACTTTGATAAGCTGCATAACTTAGAGGGCAAGACTGCAAAGACAAACTACTGTGTGTAAGATCAGAATCATTTATATTCTTTCTGAAATCTAGAGTGAGCATATGAGTTTCTCCCAAGAGTATTAGCCCTTAGAATGACTTTGGATCAAAAACATAGAAATTTCTTTAGTGGTTCTTGTTTTTTAACTGAACTTGATGAAGTATATATGTTTTAAAATAGAGTCGGGAATGACTTAGTGACTACAGCAACATTTACTTATTTGGCTAAGCCAGGTCTTAGTTGGGGCATACAGGATCTTTGGTCTTCATTGCAGCAGGCAGGATATTTCAGTTGTGGCTTAGGGATCTAGTTCTCTTACCAGGGACTGAACATGGACCCCCTACATGATAGCATGGAATTTTAGCCACCGGACCACCAGGGAGGTCCCTCATAGTTCACCAGGAACAGCCCCCGTGAAGGATCTGGCAGGATGCCTATATCTGTACCTATAGACATAGATGATGCAGATACAGACGTGGCAGGAGATTCTTTACTGTCTGAGCCACCAGGGAAACCCGAAAACAGATATAGGTGCAGAATGAATGGATGATTGTGAATGTCTAAGCTTCAGGGAGAACCCAGCTGACTCCTGGGTTGTATAAGCAGCCCATAGATTGGGGAGATGTCATTTACCAGGCGACTGCACTTGTTACAAACACAGCAATGGATATTTCCCCAGAGATTTTTTTAAAAGACATTTTTTGACAGAGTAAAAAAAAAAGTAACTCACAGAAGTAGGCAATTTCCTCTGTTGACCTTTTGAACATCATAAATCATGTGTGACCGAGCTCATTCCTGCTTGATTGTAGGTGTCAAATGGTCGATAGAGACTTTGCTGTGTTCATTCATTTACTAATTTGCTGTTGATTTTTAGTATTTATTTATGCCAGACCTTGTGCCCTGTGATTACAGCAACAAACAAGGAGGGATATAACACTCTATTCTAAATGGGCTTACAATTCAGAGGCAAATAGAGCCAAGTCACCAGGCGCCGTTACAGGTGCTGACTGTGTGTTTGAGGTGAGGGCTGGGGGGAAAGGGGTGGTCCAAGCAAATGTCTTTCAGTTGTAGTGGTTGGTACAGAGGAAATGTTTCTAATAACCACAGTTATAAACTATAAATATGTATGTTCCATGTGAACAAATAATTTAGAATCTAAACATCTGCATATTGACTTAATTGTTTAGTGAGAATATCAGTGCTGGTCTAATTTTAATTTGTTTAATTTGAATTTAGTTTGTGAAGATGGTGATTTCTAAAGACATTTCAGCACAGCACAGTGGCTAATGTAATTCTCAGTTGGGACCACTCTGACCTCTCTCTGAGTCCTTTGGAAATATGTTGGTGCATTTCCAGTTCTCACAATGACTGAGAACACCAGGAAGAGGCCACAATTCCCAGATGCCCTACAGCTCAGTACCTCAGAGGATTCCTGTACCTGTAATTTCACTGGTTCCCCATTGAGAAGCACTGGGAGAGCAAGTTATTTTTCCTCCCTTTCTGTGGTCTGAAGATCCTGCTCTAGACATCTCTCCTGGGTTAAGCATATAAAAAGGCAATCTGTTCCCACACTGGGACACAGGACAAAAAGAATCATACCAGAATCTGTGATGACTAATGCTTTGTTTATAAGCGGAGCTGTGGTCCTGAAGTTAACCCCAGACATTGGGAATGGATGATTGTGAATGTCTAAGCTTCAGGGAGAACCCAGCTGACTCCTGGGTTGTATAAGCAGCCCATAGATTGGGGAGATGTCATTTACCAGGCGACTGCACTTGTTACAAACACAGCAATGGATATTTCCCCAGAGATTTTTTTAAAAGACATTTTTTGACAGAGTACAGAAAAGAGTAACTCACAGAAGTAGGCAATTTCCTCTGTTGACCTTTTGAACATCATAAATCATGTGTGACCGAGCTCATTCCTGCTTGATTGTAGGTGTCAAATGGTCGATAGAGACTTTGCTGTGTTCATTCATTTACTAATTTGCTGTTGATTTTTAGTATTTATTTATGCCAGACCTTGTGCCCTGTGATTACAGCAACAAACAAGGAGGGATATAACACTCTATTCTAAATGGGCTTACAATTCAGAGGCAAATAGAGCCAAGTCACCAGGCGCCGTTACAGGTGCTGACTGTGTGTTTGAGGTGAGGGCTGGGGGGAAAGGGGTGGTCCAAGCAAATGTCTTTCAGTTGTAGTGGTTGGTACAGAGGAAATGTTTCTAATAACCACAGTTATAAACTATAAATATGTATGTTCCATGTGAACAAATAATTTAGAATCTAAACATCTGCATATTGACTTAATTGTTTAGTGAGAATATCAGTGCTGGTCTAATTTTAATTTGTTTAATTTGAATTTAGTTTGTGAAGATGGTGATTTCTAAAGACATTTCAGCACAGCACAGTGGCTAATGTAATTCTCAGTTGGGACCACTCTGACCTCTCTCTGAGTCCTTTGGAAATATGTTGGTGCATTTCCAGTTCTCACAATGACTGAGAACACCAGGAAGAGGCCACAATTCCCAGATGCCCTACAGCTCAGTACCTCAGAGGATTCCTGTACCTGTAATTTCACTGGTTCCCCATTGAGAAGCACTGGGAGAGAGCAAGTTATTTTTCCTCCCTTTCTGTGGTCTGAAGATCCTGCTCTAGATATCTCTCCTGGGTTAAGCATATAAAAAGGCAATCTGTTCCCACACTGGGACACAGGACAAAAAGAATCATACCAGAATCTGTGATGACTAATGCTTTGTTTATAAGCGGAGCTGTGGTCCTGAAGTTAACCCCAACCAAAGGACCCTGAGGAAGAAAAAGCATCAAAGCCCATCAAAGCCATGAGTTATAAGCTAGTCCTCCAGAGGCTGTAAGAGACAGAAGGAAGATTTTCTTTAATAATTCACCTGATTGTGGAAAGAAATGCCCAATCTAATTCTCAGGTTAAAGATCATTAATGAATTTTAAATGGGCAGACCCAAGGCTTTCCTACGCTGTCTCAAAAGGATTATGGATCAGATTAAGGGACTTTTCTGTTCCATCAAAGCTTGTACGAACTTTCCTACTTTATTGAGGTAGAATTATTTTCAATCTTAATGAGATTTATCCTTTCTTTGTTCTCTTAAAACTGAATCCAAAGCATGTCCTTATCAATGCTTCAACAACCCAAGTCATATATTCCAGAGAAGTCTATTTTTTTTTCAGGGAAATCTATTCAAAATCACTGGGGATGTTGTGATCAACATTGTAAAAGGTTTCATTTACCTGAAGTATGTCAGGCAGCCCCCAGGCTTAATTTTGCAAGCCATTGTGTTTTATTTCAGTAACACAATAAAAACCTCACTTATCAGGAAGTGCCTTATCTGTGAACCTCTAATATCTAGGACATGGTAAACCAAGGGAACAGGGTTCCTGATTTTTCTGTCCCAAATGGAAAACTTTTAGCCTCTCTTGGGAGTCAATTTATTTTCAGCCTACATGCAGTTCTAATAAACTTGGCTACTTGATTCTATACCTTACAACAGATTGGAAAATGAACAGCCAGAGTCTTTTTTAGTTCAGACTAGGGACTGGAGCCAGAGACTGCCTATAGCCTAGCAAGGAAAAGGTAGAAAAAATGGTTTTAAACACTTGAAAACAATAAAGGACACTCAAAACCATGAGAGTCTGGAACCACACTGTTATGTTCAATATAATGTATCATCCAGGTGGTTCCTGAAGCGTAACTGGTGCCTAAATAGAGATAGTCATTTGATCATAGTAACCATGTTGTAAGAAGTTAGAGAAGTTTGTAGCATATTTTAAAAACTTACCCTCCAATTTGTAGGTTTGGTTTTTTTTTTTTTTTGTAGTTGTCTTAATTATAAGACTAAACCGATTAGTGGTCTGGGGACTTCTCTGGTAGCTCAAATGGTAAACAGTCTGCCTGCAGTGCGGGATACCTGGGTTCCATCCTTGGTTTGTGGAGACCCCCTGAAGAAGGGAATAACTACCTATTCCAGTATTCCTGACTGGAGAATTCCATGGACAGAGGAGGCTGGCAGGTTCATGGGGTTGCAGAGTCAGGCACAACTGAGCAACTAACACTTCATAGTATTCTGGAGGGAAAAACACTTACTTGGAATGTCTTATTTCTTAATAAAATTGGAGGGATGGGGCAATTATATGTGAAATTCAACTGAGAAACCCACCATTGAAAGTTGAAAGGATTCAAAGTTCAACACAGCCAATTCTGTATTTTCTTAAGTCCCTCAAATGATAGGTGTGTTTCTGACCTGCAGACTTCCTGATATTATGTATAGTTCACTTGATATGCACATTTGGATTCGCCACAGCTCAATCTCATGTGAATGTGCATGGTCAGGCTGGTTCATGTATGAGATGGTCATTTCCCAACATTTATTAAAGTGGAGGGAGAAAGCATCTTCTGTTCAGTTTGTGCTAGTATGGGTGAAAAGGATTGAGGAATTGGAATGAAGTCAGATAATATCAAAATAGAAGATAATGGTACATAATAAAGTTTACATATTATATTATTTTTAAATATTTGGTTATGACATATTAATATAATTGCATTTGTATTTGGTGAGTATGATTTCTATGAAATCAGTTTATTTCAGAGAAAGACTAATCAGTGTTGATAGAGTAAAATGCATAGCCTTAAAATGTTTGTATATACTGGACCACTATTGTTCTATTACCCAATGTCTAATAAGAAAGATAAATATCATAGTTAGACTTCGCAAGTGGCACTAACGTTAAATAATCTGCCTGCCTAAGCAGGAGTCACAAGAGATGCAGGTTAGATGCCTGGGTTGGGAAGATCCCCTGGAGAAGGAAATGGCACCCACTCCAGTATTCTTGCCTGGAAAATTCCCTGGGCATTCCAGGAGCCTAACGGGCTTTAGTCCATGGGGCCGCAAAGAGTCAAACATGTCTGAGTGACTGAGCGTGAGCACATGCCCTAGTTTACACTGAACTGATGATAAACAGTAGGAGTGCTTTGAGACAATGAACAGAATGCTGTGAGGGAAGAATAATGGCGGAGAAAACCGACCTGTTTTCCGTGTAAAGTTTTGAATTATAGAACCATCCTGTTAGTTACCTTTTGATACCCAAAGTGGGCAGCATAGGTACATGGTTATTCTTGCCAAATATTGCCTCGCTTGTCTTATTCTTTCCTGAGTTTTTAACATATTTCTGCCCTCTCACTACACAGAGGTAAGTTTGTAGACTGTTTATGAGAAAGTTCAGAGATATAGGCTATCCCTTGCTTTCTTAAGTTAGGCAACTGACTTGTAATCATTGACGAGTTACATAATTATACATGATCTAGTTAATGGAATCTAAAATAGAATGTGCTTTGCTGTAGCCTTATATTTTTCATTTGAGAATAAAACACCATTTCTTTTCCACACATTACAATATGGTGATTATTGTTTGCAAAGGACTCTGAGAATTTCAAGACGAAGGTGATAAAGGTTTTTCAGTACAGAAAAGAATATTGTTGCCATTCTTAATTTATCTTCCTCATTCATGAAATAGTTACAAATTCCTATTTATCCCCAGTCTTTATCTAGTTGTTAATTCAAGGAGTGAGATACTGAAAGATCAATTTCACATGTCCTGAATCTTTTCCTGTCTAATTAATAAATGTGTGTGTTATGTCTCCATTCATTATATATTGTCATTGAGTCACTTACTCATGTCCAACTCTTTGCAACCCCATGGACAGCATACCAGGCTTCCCAGTCCTTCACTGTCTCCCAGAGTTTGCTCAAGCTTACATCCACTGAGTCGATGATGCCGTCCAACCATCTCATCTATGATCACCCCTATCCCATTCTGCCTTCAGTCTTTCCTAGCACTGGGGCCTTTTCCAATGAGTTAGTTCTTCCCATCAGGTGGCCAGAGTGTTGGAGCTTCAACTTCAGCATGAGTCCTTCAGTGAATATTCAGAGTTAATTTCCTTTAGGATTGATTGGTTTGTTCTCCTTACTATCCGAGGGACTTTCAAGAGTCCTCTCTAGCATCGCAATTCAAAAGCATCAATTCTTCAGCACTCAGCCTTCTTTATAGCCCAGTACCCACATCTGTACATGACTACTGGAAAACCCATAGCTTTCATTATATATGACCTCTTTTAAGGTTAACTATAGGGAAGACTTCTTTATTAAGAATCAATGAGTGATAGCTGTGAAGGCACTTTTTATATTCTTGCCAGCAACTTTATGAAGTAGAAGTTCAATATGAGCAATCCATTTTAATCCTTTGCTGCTCTGCCTTTAAAGCTCAGTAAACATTTGGTAAATGAGTGTTGAATGTTAATGCATTCTGTTTGCCCATCTCATGAACTAGACAAAAGGAAGCAGGGACCTTAATAAAGGCAGCAGTGACTGACGCACCTAATCCTGGTAACAGGAAGATGTTTAAATGCAACTCACTCTTCCTGAGTGACTCTAGGTCAGAAGTAGTCAGTTCAACTGCCAACATCTTATATGTGGTTAAGAAATCTAAGTTAATTTGTAGAATTTAATAATTCCCAGCACTGACCAACAAATTTGTGTTAGATCTTAACTGTTTGTTGCATATATAACAATTTTGATACTGGTTCTTGACACTGAGTACCTTACACAACTTGCCTGATTTTCGCAGGGATGCCTGACACTCCCTAGTCTCATTGGACGTAATAGTATCATGCCTTTCAAATGAGTCCTTTTCTTTCATTTGTCACTAGTATAAGTTTAGGCTTTGACTCTGGTCCCTAAATATTTAGAACTGAATATAAAAATTTAGCAAATTATATATGTATATATTTTAGAATGAGTCAAGCATCAAATTTAAGGCCACAGTTGAGGATAAGAGTTAAGAAACAGCTTAGACTGGGGAACTCTTGGGAAAACATTTTAACTGTGTCCTGGACAGATGTTCCGTTGAGAGTTTGCTCAAGCTTACATCCACTGAGTCGATGATGCCGTCCAACCATCTCATCTATGATCACCCCTATCCCATTCTGCCTTCAGTCTTTCCTAGCACTGGGGCCTTTTCCAATGAGTTAGTTCTTCCCATCAGGTGGCCAGAGTGTTGGAGCTTCAACTTCAGCATGAGTCCTTCAGTGAATATTCAGAGTTAATTTCCTTTAGGATTGATTGGTTTGTTCTCCTTACTATCCGAGGGACTTTCAAGAGTCCTCTCTAGCATCGCAATTCAAAAGCATCAATTCTTCAGCACTCAGCCTTCTTTATAGCCCAGTACCCACATCTGTACATGACTACTGGAAAACCCATAGCTTTCATTATATATGACCTCTTTTAAGGTTAACTATAGGGAAGACTTCTTTATTAAGAATCAATGAGTGATAGCTGTGAAGGCACTTTTTATATTCTTGCCAGCAACTTTATGAAGTAGAAGTTCAATATGAGCAATCCATTTTAATCCTTTGCTGCTCTGCCTTTAAAGCTCAGTAAACATTTGGTAAATGAGTGTTGAATGTTAATGCATTCTGTTTGCCCATCTCATGAACTAGACAAAAGGAAGCAGGGACCTTAATAAAGGCAGCAGTGACTGACGCACCTAATCCTGGTAACAGGAAGATGTTTAAATGCAACTCACTCTTCCTGAGTGACTCTAGGTCAGAAGTAGTCAGTTCAACTGCCAACATCTTATATGTGGTTAAGAAATCTAAGTTAATTTGTAGAATTTAATAATTCCCAGCACTGACCAACAAATTTGTGTTAGATCTTAACTGTTTGTTGCATATATAACAATTTTGATACTGGTTCTTGACACTGAGTACCTTACACAACTTGCCTGATTTTCGCAGGGATGCCTGACACTCCCTAGTCTCATTGGACGTAATAGTATCATGCCTTTCAAATGAGTCCTTTTCTTTCATTTGTCACTAGTATAAGTTTAGGCTTTGACTCTGGTCCCCTAAATATTTAGAACTGAATATAAAAATTTAGCAAATTATATATGTATATATTTTAGAATGAGTCAAGCATCAAATTTAAGGCCACAGTTGAGGATAAGAGTTAAGAAACAGCTTGTACTGACCTAATATAATATATTTTCAAGGATTATGACTCTTGGAACTTAAGTGTCTCACAATCATCATTAGGAAAGAGGCTTATTAAAATCTGTATTTTTAATAACTGTGTCCTAGGCAGGAGATATTCTTCACTCCTCTGAGTGTTGCCCCAAGCATCTAGCTTCGCTCCTGCACATAGTAGCTCTTGGTGAGTTAGCTGAATGAGTCACTGAATGGTGTGCTACATGGTGTCTCCCTGACCACCCCAGCATACAAGGTGGTGTGTAAGGATGGTAATGACCCTGTAGGAGAAGCAGCATGTTTACATGAAAATAGCTGGCAATCGCCTATTGGGACATGCCTATATAAAAGCATTTATGTAGGTGATTCCAGATTTATCCAACTTTTTGGGAGTTGTCTGCATGCTTCGTCATTTCAAGGTAACAAAAATTCTTAAATGCCCAAACGTATTTTTTTTAAATCACCATGTCTGTTAATAGCATTTCTCAACATAACTAGTTCAAAGGAAAGACTATTTCTTTCCACTTCTATGATTTTTTTTTCCTTAGGAAAACTCTGAAAAATTGTGCTTTTTGATAAATTATTGTGGTTATTGATTGAGTTCAGAAGTGGACAACTTTGTAAATATTCATGTAAAAGAGTTTGGACTTGATGAATAGGATTCATTCTCATGCATCTATTTAAGCTCTCCTGCCGGGAACCTCTAAGCCCTCCGGCATCTTTTCTGAGAAGTCAGGGAATCAGCTGTACATATTGTCTCAGAGTCAGGTACTGACGCTTAAATTCATAGGTTTTTCCACGGTGTTTGTGGTCAAGCGTTCAGATTTGTTAAATGGCTCCATACTTTCTAAATTATGAGAGCAGGAGTGGAAGACCAATCAGAACTTGGACATTTTCCTCATAACTCGATGTTTAGTTTGAGAGGCTTATCCAGAATGTCTGTGGGATTCAGTGGAGAGGAAACTCATATTTTAAAATATATGCATACACAGTTTGGGCTGAATTTTAACTCAACAAAAAATAACGTTATTTTGCAGCAATCTTTTTGATATATTATCTGTTTGATTTTACCTGGAATTTTATTTCATATTAACTTATCAAAGAGGAAGTAAGGATGCATACCTTTAAAAAGGAACTGCAAGCAAAAGGAATAACAGGTTTTTTGGTATTCCACATGAATCTTGGCTTTGTAATTGCAAAACAAAAGGGACCGGAGGATTTAATCTGCAGCATTTTCTAGCCTTTTTATCATCCAAAATGAAGCTAAACTGACTGTAACTTTTTGTTTGTTAATATCTAAATGTTTTTTTCAATCTGTGTATAAAAATAGCAAAAAATAATAATAATGTTCCTCTAAATTTGTTTTGAAATGAACTGTAAAATTAAGAGGTTTTGAACTGGAAAAATAGGTGTGGTCAGGCCATGTTTCACTAGATTTTTTATGCAGCCAGAAAGGAACAGAAGAAATGAGAATGAGTGCAGGCCCCTGCCTTTTCTCGTTTAACAAAATTTTGAGTTCTTAGTTGATTACAGTGTAATTTTACTCCTTGTATGTTCTAAGGTTATTTGCTCAGTCCTATCCAACTCCTTGCGACCCCACAGACTCTAGACACAAAGGCTTCTCTGGTTTCCAATGGGATTCTCTGGGCCAAGGAACCCTCATGGCAGACAGACTATCATCTCAGTCGTCAAGGAACCTCACAGTAAATAGTACATGAATAGGATTCATTCTCATGCATCTATTTAAGCTCTCCTGCCGGGAACCTCTAAGCCCTCCGGCATCTTTTCTGAGAAGTCAGGGAATCAGCTGTACATATTGTCTCAGAGTCAGGTACTGACGCTTAAATTCATAGGTTTTTCCACGGTGTTTGTGGTCAAGCGTTCAGATTTGTTAAATGGCTCCATACTTTCTAAATTATGAGAGCAGGAGTGGAAGACCAATCAGAACTTGGACATTTTCCTCATAACTCGATGTTTAGTTTGAGAGGCTTATCCAGAATGTCTGTGGGATTCAGTGGAGAGGAAACTCATATTTTAAAATATATGCATACACAGTTTGGGCTGAATTTTAACTCAACAAAAAATAACGTTATTTTGCAGCAATCTTTTTGATATATTATCTGTTTGATTTTACCTGGAATTTTATTTCATATTAACTTATCAAAGAGGAAGTAAGGATGCATACCTTTAAAAAGGAACTGCAAGCAAAAGGAATAACAGGTTTTTTGGTATTCCACATGAATCTTGGCTTTGTAATTGCAAAACAAAAGGGACCGGAGGATTTAATCTGCAGCATTTTCTAGCCTTTTTATCATCCAAAATGAAGCTAAACTGACTGTAACTTTTTGTTTGTTAATATCTAAATGTTTTTTTCAATCTGTGTATAAAAATAGCAAAAAATAATAATAATGTTCCTCTAAATTTGTTTTGAAATGAACTGTAAAATTAAGAGGTTTTGAACTGGAAAAATAGGTGTGGTCAGGCCATGTTTCACTAGATTTTTTATGCAGCCAGAAAGGAACAGAAGAAATGAGAATGAGTGCAGGCCCCTGCCTTTTCTCGTTTAACAAAATTTTGAGTTCTTAGTTGATTACAGTGTAATTTTACTCCTTGTATGTTCTAAGGTTATTTGCTCAGTCCTATCCAACTCCTTGCGACCCCACAGACTCTAGACACAAAGGCTTCTCTGTCCATGGGATTCTCTGGGCAAGAATCATGGAGTGGGTTGCCAATTCCTTCTCCAAGGGATCTTCCTAACCCAGGGATCAAACCTGGGTCTGCTGCATGGCAGACAGACTATCATCTCAGTCGTCAAGGAACCTCACAGTAAATAGTACATGAGTAGTAACTATTACATTATTTTTTTAAATCCCTAAAAAGGTCCAGGTGGCTAATTTTTAACCAGTTTCTAAAATCCATCCTTTCATATCTGTTTTTCATACTCATATTTAAAATAGTCCTGTGTAACTTCTGTAATATATAACACTGTTATATAATGTGTAACTTTACATACTTATATATATATATATAATTTCTAAAAAATTTTCTTTACCAGTTGGTTCTTCAGTCTTTAATCAGGGTCTCTAACATACCATACAACATATCATCCCATTTAAAAGTTTTCATTAAAGTCCCCATTTTAGTTAGGGGGAAAAGGCAGTATTTTTAGTGTATCTTGAGAGTCACGGACCTCTCAGCTCTGCTGCTAACCTGGCTTTCCCTCTCTGTCCCTCCATGTCCACCAAGCTAGGGCTACTCCTCTCCTGTCTGTTCCCTGAATTCACTCTCCTCCTTCCTCCCCACACTTCTTTTCTTCCACGAGTGCTTTCTCCCCCTGTGAATGCTCTCCTGTTTATCCCACTTTTCTGCCTGTGAGATGGTTTCTCTGACTCTGAGCTCTAGATTAGCAGGTGATATCCTCTGAGTCTCAAAGGTCCGCTCTGCTTACTCGTGTCTGCATCATCTCCAGCCACAGGTCAGCTGTCGTTCCTACCTTGACTCCTTGACATGATCTGTGCTTTTCCTCTGAGTGCTTTTAAGTTTTCTCTCTTTATCACTAGTTCTCTGCAATTTGGTTATAATGTTTGCTGGTGTGATTTTTCTCCACAGTTCTTTCTTGATTTAACGGGAAAATGTGGTCAGGCCATGTTTCACTAGATTTTTTATGCAGCCAGAAAGGAACAGAAGAAATGAGAATGAGTGCAGGCCCCTGCCTTTTCTCGTTTAACAAAATTTTGAGTTCTTAGTTGATTACAGTGTAATTTTACTCCTTGTATGTTCTAAGGTTATTTGCTCAGTCCTATCCAACTCCTTGCGACCCCACAGACTCTAGACACAAAGGCTTCTCTGTCCATGGGATTCTCTGGGCAAGAATCATGGAGTGGGTTGCCAATTCCTTCTCCAAGGGATCTTCCTAACCCAGGGATCAAACCTGGGTCTGCTGCATGGCAGACAGACTATCATCTCAGTCGTCAAGGAACCTCACAGTAAATAGTACATGAGTAGTAACTATTACATTATTTTTTTAAATCCCTAAAAAGGTCCAGGTGGCTAATTTTTAACCAGTTTCTAAAATCCATCCTTTCATATCTGTTTTTCATACTCATATTTAAAATAGTCCTGTGTAACTTCTGTAATATATAACACTGTTATATAATGTGTAACTTTACATACTTATATATATATATATAATTTCTAAAAAATTTTCTTTACCAGTTGGTTCTTCAGTCTTTAATCAGGGTCTCTAACATACCATACAACATATCATCCCATTTAAAAGTTTTCATTAAAGTCCCCATTTTAGTTAGGGGGAAAAGGCAGTATTTTTAGTGTATCTTGAGAGTCACGGACCTCTCAGCTCTGCTGCTAACCTGGCTTTCCCTCTCTGTCCCTCCATGTCCACCAAGCTAGGGCTACTCCTCTCCTGTCTGTTCCCTGAATTCACTCTCCTCCTTCCTCCCCACACTTCTTTTCTTCCACGAGTGCTTTCTCCCCCTGTGAATGCTCTCCTGTTTATCCCACTTTTCTGCCTGTGAGATGGTTTCTCTGACTCTGAGCTCTAGATTAGCAGGTGATATCCTCTGAGTCTCAAAGGTCCGCTCTGCTTACTCGTGTCTGCATCATCTCCAGCCACAGGTCAGCTGTCGTTCCTACCTTGACTCCTTGACATGATCTGTGCTTTTTCCTCTGAGTGCTTCTAAGATTTTTCTCTTTATCACTAGTTTTCTGCAATTTGGTTATAATGTTTGCTGGTGTGATTTTTCTCCACAGTTCTTTCAATTGGGATTTTTGATGGGTTTATAGTTTTCCTCAGACTGCGACATATTTCAGTCATATTTCTTCAGAGAGTTTTTTCATTTCCCTCCCTTCTCACCTTCTATGAAATTCCACTTACCCATTTATATAGCAATCTAATAATACCTGCCATATTCCATTCTTTGTTTTTGTCTCAGACACTGTATATTTGATTTGATTTGATTCTTTTTTATCCTATATGATTCTCTTATCATGTCTTGATTTCCTTTAGCTTGTTGAACAGAGAGAGAGAATGTGTGTGTGTGTTTGTGTGCACATATCTATGCTCTTTTAATATCCTGTCTACTTAATGGTGTCATCTTTGTCCTGACTGGGTTCATTTCTATTGATTCTTTCTAAATTATAGATTGTATGATCTGCTTGTTTGCATGTCTAAGGATTTTTTTTCATTCAATGCCATATGTTATGAGTTATAAATTTTACACCATTGGATACCAATTTTATGTATTCCTGTAAAATGTTTTATTATTGTCCTAGGATGCATTTCAGTTTTAGTTGTTCCCATCTTTTTGAGGCTTGCTTTTAAGATTTGTTAAGAAGGACCAAAAATTCCTTTAGTCTAAGGCTGCCAAGACTGTGCCACTCCAAGGCTCTGCAGGTGTCCTGTGCATCAGGAGGCCTTTGCATTCTGGCTGGAGGAAATCTGGACTCTTCCTGGCAGGTGTGCTCTGGAGATCACCCCTGGTGCTCCTTTCAGGCGGGCCTTCCCGGCACTTCAGTAGTCTCCTCATGCTCCAGCACCCATCAGTCATGCCTGGTGGATTTCTGTAGTTCTCCCTTTTTGCAGCTGTTTCTTCATTTTACTGCTGACTCTATTCACTTTGCTGTCCAGGAACTCTCAACTTGATTTCTGCAACACGGAGAGAAGCCTGCCTCTGTCTGGGTTCCCCTTTCCTGCACTGCAACTTGGAAAGTGCTCTCCAGGTCCCATAAATAGGGACTGTAATAGATTTACTTCTCTTCTCCTGGGGATCCCTGCCTTTGCTCTCTATTGTCCAGTGTCTCCGCTATGCCATATATTTTGTCCAGTTTTGTATTACATCCCTAATGAAAGTTTATGAACCTCCTTTTTCCCTAAGAGAAATGATTGTGACTTTGTCTACATATTTCCAGTTTTTGACTTCTTCCAGAATGACTGCACACCTCTGTTCTACTTTGTATTATTCCTCAAGGTTCACAAATTACCTCTCAATGAATTGTAGGTTTCTTGAAGACAGAATCCGTGATGCATTATTTTTTAGATTCCCCGTTGTGCATAGCAAAAGGCGTTGTGCACAGACAATATTTAATAAAAGTCAATCAAATGATAATAAATTGTCTTATAGGTTTGTATAATGTATTTATTTTATTGAAGTATAGTTCGATGTATTAATTTCTACTGTATAGCAAAGTGATTCAGTTATTCATATATATATGAAAGTGAAAGTGTTAGTCACTCAGTTGTGTCCAACTCTTTGTGACCCCATGGACTGTATGTAGCCCACCAGGCTACTCTGTCCATGGGATTCTCCAAGCAAGAATACTGGAGTGGGTTGTCATTTCCTTCTCTTGGGAATCTTCCCAACCCAGGCATCAAACTCAGGTCTCCTGCATTGCAGGCGGATTCTTTACCATCTGAGCTGCTTATATTCTTTTTTAGGTTCTGTTCCGTTATGGTTTATCACAGGATATTGACTATAGTTGCCTGTGCTGTAAAGTAGGACCTTGTGGCTTGTCCATTCTATATATAATATTTTACATCTGCTAATCCCAAACTCTCAATCTTTCCTTTCTCCTCCCCTGTCCCCATTAATAAATATATAATACATTTACATTAAAATGTAAGAACTTGGGCCTTTGTTTAACATTGTAGATAAATGAAGTCCATTTGCCTGTATTTGCATTTGTTCTGCTTTTCCTATTTGTCTTTCTGCACAGTTTTTTACCAGTGAGAGGAATGAGGGAATAGTAACCATGTTTATTAAATTTCTAAATGATACCAAAATCCAAAGGGAAGCATAATCTCAAAATATAAAATTAGAACTAACCATATCCTTTGTAAGTAGGATGAGTGATCACATTTAAGTAAAATTAAACAACCAGGTATTAAATTTTAAAAAGAGACTAAGCTGCATGACATGATAGAAATGACTAGAAACAACTGAAATCTTAAGAGCCATAGTGAATTACAAGTTGAAAATGCTTCAAAAAATAAATTTCCTGTTATAAAATGCTATGCAAGAGTGGCAGAGGTCCTTTAATAGTCATAATTATGAAGCCTTTATAAAATTCTGTGGCATTTTTGAGGTCTATTTTTATCTTAAGAGCATTAAGAAATACAGGGTTTTAAGAAGAGGACTGTTTAAATGCTGCTAATAGATGCCAAGAGAAAGAGGTACCCACCTTTTTCCCTTTTGCTTTTTCATTTTTCTGCAAGAACAAGGTGTGCGTAAAGAAAATTAACATGTTGTAACAAAGGAAACACACAAACGAAAAAGAACAACCGCTGCCTTTAACTTAAACAAAAGCAATCACAGTAAGTGAAAAACATGACAGACTGTCATTAACATTCGCTAGGTTTTTGGTTGTTGTAGTAGCTGCTTTTGAAGCATTACAAAAGATCACCTAGCAAAGGAATAGCTCTTTTGACATACTTTCAGCATGTCATGAGTGTATAATCCTACTTAAACGTCACAGCTATTCCGTGGAACATTATTTCCATTTTACAGAGAATAAAATTGAGTAGTTTCAGAGAAATGAATTGTCTTTCAAATCAGGTAGCTAACTATTAGCATAGTCTAGACAAATATAGAGGTCCCTGCAATACTGTGTCAAACACATGGTAACCCTAAACGCTTAAATATATGTGAGAAGTGCTCTGAAAGCTTTAAAGCACTATAAAATGGGGACTGCTCTGGTGGTCCAGTGGCTAAGACTTTGCTCTCCCAATGCAGGGGCCTGAGTTCAGTCCCTGGTCAGGGAGCTAGATTTCACATGATGCAACTAAGAGTTTGCATCTAAAAGTTTGGAAGTTAAAAAAAAAAAAGATGCCACATTCTCTCCCTCTTTTTTCTTTCTTTTTTTTTGCTGTACAATAGATTTTTGTTGGTTATCCATTTCAAACATGTCATTGTATACATGACTTTCCCAAAGTCCCCAAGCATACCCTCCCCCCTGCAGCCCTAAGTTTATTTTCCAAGTTTGTAAGTCTCTTTCAGTTCTATAAATAAGTTCATTTGTATCGTTTCTTTTTAGAATCCACTGAAAAGGGATGTCATATGATATTTCTCCTTCTCTGTCTGACTTGCTTCACTCACTATGGCACTTTTTAGGTCCATCCATATTGCTGCAAATGGCCTTATTTCATTCTTTTTTAATGACCAAGTAGTATCCAGTTATGTATACCACATCTTCTTTATCCATTCCCCTGTTGATGGACATTTAGGTTGTTTCCATGTCTTGGCTATTGTAAACAGTGCTGCAATGAGCATTGGGGAACGTGTATCTCTTTGGAAAGATGCCACCTTCTGCGGCTAAGACCTGGAACAGCCATATGTATATATTTTAACTGGTAGATATTTTTAATATTGTCTGTGATCTAGAGATCATGCCTGAAAAAGTGCTCCTGTGAATTTCAATGAATCCCTTCAACATTTCAGAAGGAAAAAAACTTATTATTTTCTATCCCTGGCACTAGGAATGGAAGGGAAACAACCTAAAACCTGTGTCTAAAGAGAACTTTGGTCTCACTGACTCCTTGAAGATACAGTGGCCATTAATAACAAAAGCTAATGATTTTGCCAACTCCTTTCACACTGTGTGATAGTCATTTATGTTACCATGCTACCTCTAGTCAGTTGTTTTAGTGTTATTGTTGTTTTATGTTCCTCTTTAAAAATAAGTTCATAAAAGGGCCCCTTGAAGTGGATGATGAAAATTCGGGCGAAAAAGGGTAAGATTGGTGCTGAATCCAAAGAATTATCCTTTGCCTTGAGAAGACTTTTCTTTCATTAGAAGAAAAACATGAATTGGCACAGAGTCTGTGTGACAGATCTGCTTCCTCAGTGAATTTCTTGGAGGAGATCAACTCCCCTGATGTGTATGTTGGGCCTGAGACATGGGTATGAGAAAGGTGAGGATTGTGTGATAGTGTCACAGTCTATTTTACTTTTCAGATTGTAGGTGAAATAGGTACTCAAGCCGCCCTCTTTACCAGTTCTTCTGATGGGAGCAAGCTGCTCTGTCCACATATGAACAGTAGACAAGAGCTGGATGTGAGGAGAGGTCTCGAGTGTTACTTATCAAGATGTGCACACAATCTCCAGGGGTGAATATAGACAAAATGTGACCATTATCTTTCACTGGGGCTTTATCAAAACTTGCTTTCTTCCATATACCAAGCCTATCCTGATTGAGGTTGCCCCAAATTCATACCAGCTTTGTGTAGTATTAGTAGTATAGTGGTGAGTATAGCTGCCTTCCAGACAATCTTCATGTGCCTACCCTTTTTATTTTTTTAAATTAGAACATGTTTTCTTTATCATGCTGTACTAGCTTCTGCTGTACAAAAAAGTGAACCAGCTCTATGTATACATACTTCCCCTCTTCCTTGAGTTCCCTGTGCTATACAGTCTGTTCTCATTAGTTATCTGTTAGTTATAGTAGTTTATATATTAGTCCCAATCTCACAACCCATCCCACCTCTCCTTCCCTTCCTTGGTATCCATATGTATGTATGTTCTCTACCTCTGTGTCTCTATTTTTGCTTTGCAAATAAATTCATCTATACCATTTTCTAGATTCCACATATATGCATTAATATATGATATTGCTTTTACTCTTTCTGACTTGGAAGGAGTTTTAAATAGCTGCTGTGGAAAATTCCACTTCTCAGAATATCCTCATGTCCTTTCTGTGTGCATGCAATTTTCATACCAGAAAGCAACTTTGGTGCCTTCTGAATATCCAAACTTAGCATAATGGGTTAATAAATTAGGTGGCATTGACTCAACAGAATAGTTATGGTAAGAAGAGATAATTCTCTAGCCACTGCTCATCAAGATTTGTGTCTTGTGCCTCCCTAGTGGTTCAGTGGGTAAAGAGTCTGCCTTGCAGTGCAAGGGACACCAGTTTAATCCCTAGCCTGGGAAGATCCCACATGCCACAAAGCACCTATACCAGTGTGCCCAATTACAAGCCAGCACTCCGGAGCACATGCGCCCAGAGCCAGTGCTCTGCAATGAGAGAGGCCACTGCAATGGGAGGCCCACACATGCCAAAGAATAAAAAAGCTGAATGTAAATAAATGTAAATAAAAGAGGCATGATGGAGAAAAGAAAAAATAAATTAAAAAAGATTTATCTCAAGTTGCCAAATTCTGGACAGGTATGGACATATCCACATAGCTATTGTTCAAGAGAGTCTTGTTGAAATGAGCCTGAAATTTCCTTTGTTTGGATAACAAGTGTGATCATGTGAAGGAATTTAATCATGCAGTTGACTGGCTACCACTGAGGTAACACTGCATGACTCTAGAAAGTCTCCTCTGCTTTTTTCATAATCTGCAACTCAGAATATTCTAGGAAAAAAATTTCAAGGTCCTTTCGTAATCATAGACTTGCAACAGACTAGAAAGGGTCTTAGCTCATCATGTTATTCCTTCACTTTAGAGAGGAGGAGACTGTACTCATCATGGGGTAGGGGTGTTACTCAGTGGTGCAGAAAGTATCGACAGTAGTGATGCTGCAGTTCCTCTGCCGAGGTTTCCCCAAGGAAGTGATGATTTTCCCTGTGGAAGCCAGCAAACCTCTTTACCGATCCCTCTCCATTCAGAGAGCCTGGGGATCTGCCTCTGTCCTCCTGTTGCTCTCCATTGCCTCCTGGGAAGCAGGGAAATCCCTCTTCTGTTGGCCCCTGGGCCCTTCTGGCTGTTTAAGTTCTCATCACTATGCCTGTAAGTCCTGCTCAGGGTCAAGTCTGGTTAAAGCTCTATTATTTTCTTGTTACAATGTTTACAATGCTGATTGTTTATAGCAACAGAAAGCAACTGTCTTGTTTTGCATAATGGGTTAATAAATTAGGTGGCATTGACTCAACAGAATAGTTATGGTAAGAAGAGATAATTCTCTAGCCACTGCTCATCAAGATTTGTGTCTTGTGCCTCCCTAGTGGTTCAGTGGGTAAAGAGTCTGCCTTGCAGTGCAAGGGACACCAGTTTAATCCCTAGCCTGGGAAGATCCCACATGCCACAAAGCACCTATACCAGTGTGCCCAATTACAAGCCAGCACTCCGGAGCACATGCGCCCAGAGCCAGTGCTCTGCAATGAGAGAGGCCACTGCAATGGGAGGCCCACACATGCCAAAGAATAAAAAAGCTGAATGTAAATAAATGTAAATAAAAGAGGCATGATGGAGAAAAGAAAAAATAAATTAAAAAAGATTTATCTCAAGTTGCCAAATTCTGGACAGGTATGGACATATCCACATAGCTATTGTTCAAGAGAGTCTTGTTGAAATGAGCCTGAAATTTCCTTTGTTTGGATAACAAGTGTGATCATGTGAAGGAATTTAATCATGCAGTTGACTGGCTACCACTGAGGTAACACTGCATGACTCTAGAAAGTCTCCTCTGCTTTTTTCATAATCTGCAACTCAGAATATTCTAGGAAAAAAATTTCAAGGTCCTTTCGTAATCATAGACTTGCAACAGACTAGAAAGGGTCTTAGCTCATCATGTTATTCCTTCACTTTAGAGAGGAGGAGACTGTACTCATCATGGGGTAGGGGTGTTACTCAGTGGTGCAGAAAGTATCGACAGTAGTGATGCTGCAGTTCCTCTGCCGAGGTTTCCCCAAGGAAGTGATGATTTTCCCTGTGGAAGCCAGCAAACCTCTTTACCGATCCCTCTCCATTCAGAGAGCCTGGGGATCTGCCTCTGTCCTCCTGTTGCTCTCCATTGCCTCCTGGGAAGCAGGGAAATCCCTCTTCTGTTGGCCCCTGGGCCCTTCTGGCTGTTTAAGTTCTCATCACTATGCCTGTAAGTCCTGCTCAGGGTCAAGTCTGGTTAAAGCTCTATTATTTTCTTGTTACAATGTTTACAATGCTGATTGTTTATAGCAACAGAAAATAGGAACCTATGCAGACTTTGTTTTCACAGTCTGTGACATTTGACAGAAAATAAGCTGAAAACACATTTTTAGGACAAAAGGTCATCAGTTGATTCCCTTGATGTTGCTGGTTTCAGATCAGTCATAAAAACTAAAGTTAGGGCTTCCCTGGTGGTCCAGTGGGTAGGAGTCCGCCTTGCAGTGCAGGGGGCACCATTCAATCCCTGGTCCAGGAAGATCGCACGTACTGCAGAGCGACTGAACTGGTGGGTCCAATTGCGAACCAGCACTTTGGAGCACATGCACCCGGAGCCAGTGCTCTGCAATGAGAGAGGCCACTGCAGTGGGAGGCCCACACAGGCCAAAGAATAAAGATGAATGAAAGTAGATATATAGAAAACCAATAAAAGAGACCAAAATGTAGAAAAACTTAAAAAAACTGAAGTTAAAAAAAGTGACTTTGTAGAGAAAGAGCCCAACTTCTGACTTTTATGTAGTGTGTTTGATGTAAGAATGTATAAAATATGTTAGAAAGGCCCCCGAGAGGTCAGTACATTCAGTATGTATGCAATAGTCAAACTGGGGAAAAAACTAAACAGGCAAGGAAATAAATTTAATAAAACGAATGAGCATTTTCTTAACAATAATACATGCCAAAAGTGGGAGAGATAAGTAAGAAGAAATGGTATGTATAAACAACTGAAATTCTGAGAGTTTATCTTCAAATATGGAATTGCCATAAATGGATATGGTGTCATATAGAAGAAATAAAATGAAGATAAAACAAGATGAAAAACAGTACACCTGTCACACGCATTGTCCTGCCATGGTTTGTTGAAATCCAGGATGAATAACAAGGGTCTTTAAGCATAATATTACAAGTAAATATGTATTTGCCAATATTGTAGATAAAGAAGTTTAAAAGTCTTCCCCTTTAAAATGCAGTAAACGCTCAATTTTGCCTCTCCATTCGGGTGGGATCTGCCTCTGTCCTCCTGTTGCTCTCCATTGCCTCCTGGGAAGCAGGGAAATCCCTCTTCTGTTGGCCCCTGGGCCCTTCTGGCTGTTTAAGTTCTCATCACTATGCCTGTAAGTCCTGCTCAGGGTCAAGTCTGGTTAAAGCTCTATTATTTTCTTGTTACAATGTTTACAATGCTGATTGTTTATAGCAACAGAAAATAGGAACCTATGCAGACTTTGTTTTCACAGTCTGTGACATTTGACAGAAAATAAGCTGAAAACACATTTTTAGGACAAAAGGTCATCAGTTGATTCCCTTGATGTTGCTGGTTTCAGATCAGTCATAAAAACTAAAGTTAGGGCTTCCCTGGTGGTCCAGTGGGTAGGGAGTCCGCCTTGCAGTGCAGGGGGCACCATTCAATCCCTGGTCCAGGAAGATCGCACGTACTGCAGAGCGACTGAACTGGTGGGTCCAATTGCGAACCAGCACTTTGGAGCACATGCACCCGGAGCCAGTGCTCTGCAATGAGAGAGGCCACTGCAGTGGGAGGCCCACACAGGCCAAAGAATAAAGATGAATGAAAGTAGATATATAGAAAACCAATAAAAGAGACCAAAATGTAGAAAAACTTAAAAAAACTGAAGTTAAAAAAAGTGACTTTGTAGAGAAAGAGCCCAACTTCTGACTTTTATGTAGTGTGTTTGATGTAAGAATGTATAAAATATGTTAGAAAGGCCCCCGAGAGGTCAGTACATTCAGTATGTATGCAATAGTCAAACTGGGGAAAAACTAAACAGGCAAGGAAATAAATTTAATAAAACGAATGAGCATTTTCTTAACAATAATACATGCCAAAAGTGGGAGAGATAAGTAAGAAGAAATGGTATGTATAAACAACTGAAATTCTGAGAGTTTATCTTCAAATATGGAATTGCCATAAATGGATATGGTGTCATATAGAAGAAATAAAATGAAGATAAAACAAGATGAAAAACAGTACACCTGTCACACGCATTGTCCTGCCATGGTTTGTTGAAATCCAGGATGAATAACAAGGGTCTTTAAGCATAATATTACAAGTAAATATGTATTTGCCAATATTGTAGATAAAGAAGTTTAAAAGTCTTCCCCTTTAAAATGCAGTAAACGCTCAATGTCATTTCTGTCTTTATTTTAGTAAGCATGCATAGAGAGCTATGAAGAGCTTGTGAAATATCTGGCTCTTCCTCTTTCACAGTGTTTTCTATGTGATATCAGATATGGAGAATCCAGAGGAAGGGCATTCATGCCCTTAGGTCATGAATCTCACTCACACTCCTGGCCAGGTAGATACAGAAGTGCTTTCCACGTAAACAAGACAGTCAAACTTCCAACCAGCTAAGCTACTTTAAGAACATACAGACTCTTAAACTTTAGAACAAAAACTTCCAGAAGGCTTAATATTGATGCAGTAGTAGGTTTAGCAAAGAGATGGAATACAGAACAAGAATAACAAATTCACAAAAACCCTAGTGTCTTATTCTAGTTTTGCCTATAAAACACTGTATCCCTTAAAGTCCCTTAAAAGACTTGTACACAGATAACTATATATACCCAGTGCATGCATGTGTGTTAAATCACTTCAGTCTAACTTTGTGACCCCATGTGCCCTCCAGGTTCCTCTGTTCATGGGGTTCTTCAGGCAAGAATACTGGAGTGGGTTGCCATACCCACCTCCAGGGAATCTTCCCACCCCAAGGATCAAACTTGCCTCTCTTATATCTCCTGCATTGTCAGATAGGTTCTTTACCACTAGTAACACTAGGGAAACCCATTTATAACCAGAGGAAAAACATAATTCCACTAGTTTAACACTAGGGAGAACTGGATAAAGAAAATAAATTTAATAAAACGAATGAGCATTTTCTTAACAATAATACATGCCAAAAGTGGGAGAGATAAGTAAGAAGAAATGGTATGTATAAACAACTGAAATTCTGAGAGTTTATCTTCAAATATGGAATTGCCATAAATGGATATGGTGTCATATAGAAGAAATAAAATGAAGATAAAACAAGATGAAAAACAGTACACCTGTCACACGCATTGTCCTGCCATGGTTTGTTGAAATCCAGGATGAATAACAAGGGTCTTTAAGCATAATATTACAAGTAAATATGTATTTGCCAATATTGTAGATAAAGAAGTTTAAAAGTCTTCCCCTTTAAAATGCAGTAAACGCTCAATGTCATTTCTGTCTTTATTTTAGTAAGCATGCATAGAGAGCTATGAAGAGCTTGTGAAATATCTGGCTCTTCCTCTTTCACAGTGTTTTCTATGTGATATCAGATATGGAGAATCCAGAGGAAGGGCATTCATGCCCTTAGGTCATGAATCTCACTCACACTCCTGGCCAGGTAGATACAGAAGTGCTTTCCACGTAAACAAGACAGTCAAACTTCCAACCAGCTAAGCTACTTTAAGAACATACAGACTCTTAAACTTTAGAACAAAAACTTCCAGAAGGCTTAATATTGATGCAGTAGTAGGTTTAGCAAAGAGATGGAATACAGAACAAGAATAACAAATTCACAAAAACCCTAGTGTCTTATTCTAGTTTTGCCTATAAAACACTGTATCCCTTAAAGTCCCTTAAAAGACTTGTACACAGATAACTATATATACCCAGTGCATGCATGTGTGTTAAATCACTTCAGTCTAACTTTGTGACCCCATGTGCCCTCCAGGTTCCTCTGTTCATGGGGTTCTTCAGGCAAGAATACTGGAGTGGGTTGCCATACCCACCTCCAGGGAATCTTCCCACCCCAAGGATCAAACTTGCCTCTCTTATATCTCCTGCATTGTCAGATAGGTTCTTTACCACTAGTAACACTAGGGAAACCCATTTATAACCAGAGGAAAAACATAATTCAAGAGACAGTCTTCATTGCACCACTATTTACAATAGCCAGGACATGGAAGCAACATAAATACCCACCAGCAGAGAACTGGATAAAGAAAATATGTTACAAATATACAATAGATTATTACCCAGCCATTGAAAGGAGCAAAACTGGGTCATTTGTAGATGTGGATGGATCTAGAGACTGTCATACAGGGTGAAGTCAGAAAGAGAAAAGCAGGGGCTTCCCTGGTGGTCCAGTGGGTAGAGAGTCTGCCTTGCAGTGCAAGGGGCACCAGTTCCATCCGTGGCCTGGGAAGATCTCATGTGCCACAGAGCCACTGGACCGGTGTGTCCAATTAGGAGCCAGCGCTCTAGAGCGCATGAGTCCAAAGCCGGTGGGTGCTCTGCAGGAGAGAGGCCACTGCAGTGGGAGCCCCACACAGGCCAAAGAATAAAGATGGATGAAAATAAATAACCAACCAATAAAAGAGGCCAAAACATAGAGAAAAAAAAGAGAAAAGCAAATATTGTTTATTAATGCAAAAATGTGGAATCTAGAAAAATGGTGTAAATTATCTTTATTTGCAAAGCAGAAACAGAGAAATGGACACCAAGGAGAAAGGAATGGGGGTGGGATTACTTAGGAGATTTTGATTAAAACATATATACTAATACATATATATGTATTAAATAGATTACTAATGAGAACCTATTGTATAGCATAGGGAACTCTGCTCCATGCTCTGGGGTGACCTAAATGGGAAAGAAATCCAAACAGCAGGGATATATGTATACGTATAGCAGGTTCACATTGCTGTACATCAGAAACAAACACAGCACTGTAAAGTAGCTACAGTAAAAATTTATTTAAAAAAAAAAAAGTCCCTTAAATCCTTCAGGCCTCTGAAATACGCAATAAACATTAATTATACTAACTTTGTAGAATCAAAACTATTAACAGATCACTTCTGGTGATCATTTGAAATGAATAGCTATAATCATATATATTAAATATAATGAGTGGAGTATGAATAACAATTAATAACTATAGTCTATTTAATATTTATCTTTTTCCAGGTAATTTATGTATGTTACCTTATCTTCACAATGACTGTACAAGATACATACCTTGAAGGAGATAACACGAGACTCAAATTCATCTGGTTCCAAAGCTAAAGCCTTTTTTAGTTATATAAGAATTTCCTTAAACATTTCCTCAAACATTGATGTATATGTAAGTCGCTCTGATATCTTGTTAAAATGCCAACTCAGGTGCGGTAGGGTTGGGGTCAGAGGCTAGAGAGTCTGCATTTCCAACAAGCTCCAAAAGGCAGTGTGAGTGTGACTGGTCCATGGGCCATACTTAAGAGTAGCAAAGTTCTAATGTAGGATCATCCCAGAATATGTTAATAGAAATGATTAAATTAGAAATACTCCTATTCAACATAATGGGAGAGATCGGGCTAGCAGGAGAGAACCGATCACACCAATGCAGGTCCTTTCAGAGCCTTCAATAATGTGCATGTGGCTTCCAGAGGTGAATGGTATATACCCCAATTATCAAATCTATTTGGCAGGGAATTTTCTCATAAAGCATAGCACATGGTATTTAGATTAAAAAAGAGAAAAGCAAATATTGTTTATTAATGCAAAAATGTGGAATCTAGAAAAATGGTGTAAATTATCTTTATTTGCAAAGCAGAAACAGAGAAATGGACACCAAGGAGAAAGGAATGGGGGTGGGATTACTTAGGAGATTTTGATTAAAACATATATACTAATACATATATATGTATTAAATAGATTACTAATGAGAACCTATTGTATAGCATAGGGAACTCTGCTCCATGCTCTGGGGTGACCTAAATGGGAAAGAAATCCAAACAGCAGGGATATATGTATACGTATAGCAGGTTCACATTGCTGTACATCAGAAACAAACACAGCACTGTAAAGTAGCTACAGTAAAAATTTATTTAAAAAAAGTCCCTTAAATCCTTCAGGCCTCTGAAATACGCAATAAACATTAATTATACTAACTTTGTAGAATCAAAACTATTAACAGATCACTTCTGGTGATCATTTGAAATGAATAGCTATAATCATATATATTAAATATAATGAGTGGAGTATGAATAACAATTAATAACTATAGTCTATTTAATATTTATCTTTTTCCAGGTAATTTATGTATGTTACCTTATCTTCACAATGACTGTACAAGATACATACCTTGAAGGAGATAACACGAGACTCAAATTCATCTGGTTCCAAAGCTAAAGCCTTTTTTAGTTATATAAGAATTTCCTTAAACATTTCCTCAAACATTGATGTATATGTAAGTCGCTCTGATATCTTGTTAAAATGCCAACTCAGGTGCGGTAGGGTTGGGGTCAGAGGCTAGAGAGTCTGCATTTCCAACAAGCTCCAAAAGGCAGTGTGAGTGTGACTGGTCCATGGGCCATACTTAAGAGTAGCAAAGTTCTAATGTAGGATCATCCCAGAATATGTTAATAGAAATGATTAAATTAGAAATACTCCTATTCAACATAATGGGAGAGATCGGGCTAGCAGGAGAGAACCGATCACACCAATGCAGGTCCTTTCAGAGCCTTCAATAATGTGCATGTGGCTTCCAGAGGTGAATGGTATATACCCCAATTATCAAATCTATTTGGCAGTAGGAATTTTTTCTCATAAAGCATAGCACTGGATTAGTGTTCACTTCTGAAGCATTGCATTCTCTCAGGCTGACTGCTTAAAAGTAACTTTCTTTTCTGGAAAACATTGAAATAATACGTTAGTCAGGAGAGGATTAAATTAAATAACCATTATTATGCCTAATATAAACCAGGTAGTTACCAAAGGTGGGAAGGGATGGGATGAATAGGGAATACAAAGATGAATAAAGCAGGACTCATGCCATCAGGGAGAGGTCAACTTGGTGAAAATAAATGTGTAAAAATTTTACTACAGGGGAGTATTAAATAAATTGTAAGTGTAGGTTGGAAAAAAAAACATGCTGCAAGAAATAAAGGGAGGAATTGTTCCTTTTAAACTTTTGTTAGTAGTTTGGAATTCTACTTTTTTTCTTTCTCTGATGCTTCCTTTACGGAAATCCTAGACACAGTGGGGATAGTTATGGAGAGATGTAGAGGGCTGGGTATGTTTTTTAGATTTAACCTTTTCCCATGTCTTAAGTTTCTTCTTTGTTTACTTTTCTGTGGGAATAGGCTACAGTATCGGTGATTTTTTTTTCTTTAGAATGTGTCCTACATGGTTTTGCACATCTGGGTGTTGAGTTTCTTCTTTTGTTCAGTTGCTTTGTGAGGGGAGTGCTTGGTCCTGTGCTCCATCTGCTGGCATCAGGAGAGCCTAGGCAGTGGGAGACTGATGGAGCTGGGGCTCCATCTGTGCCCGTGGCACCCTCGTCTGGGGGAACAACCCTCTGATCAGTCTAATCTGAACTTTCCTGGATCTGATCTCAAAGGTCTCAGGCCAGGGCATCTGTGTGGCCTCTGAATCAGTACGTTAGTATCAAAGACCTTATTTACTTCACGGCAGTGTGAGTGTGACTGGTCCATGGGCCATACTTAAGAGTAGCAAATTTAATTAGATCATCCCAGAATATGTTAATAGAAATGATTAAATTAGAAATACTCCTATTCAACATAATGGGAGAGATCGGGCTAGCAGGAGAGAACCGATCACACCAATGCAGGTCCTTTCAGAGCCTTCAATAATGTGCATGTGGCTTCCAGAGGTGAATGGTATATACCCCAATTATCAAATCTATTTGGCAGTAGGAATTTTTTCTCATAAAGCATAGCACTGGATTAGTGTTCACTTCTGAAGCATTGCATTCTCTCAGGCTGACTGCTTAAAAGTAACTTTCTTTTCTGGAAAACATTGAAATAATACGTTAGTCAGGAGAGGATTAAATTAAATAACCATTATTATGCCTAATATAAACCAGGTAGTTACCAAAGGTGGGAAGGGATGGGATGAATAGGGAATACAAAGATGAATAAAGCAGGACTCATGCCATCAGGGAGAGGTCAACTTGGTGAAAATAAATGTGTAAAAATTTTACTACAGGGGAGTATTAAATAAATTGTAAGTGTAGGTTGGAAAAAAAAACATGCTGCAAGAAATAAAGGGAGGAATTGTTCCTTTTAAACTTTTGTTAGTAGTTTGGAATTCTACTTTTTTTCTTTCTCTGATGCTTCCTTTACGGAAATCCTAGACACAGTGGGGATAGTTATGGAGAGATGTAGAGGGCTGGGTATGTTTTTTAGATTTAACCTTTTCCCATGTCTTAAGTTTCTTCTTTGTTTACTTTTCTGTGGGAATAGGCTACAGTATCGGTGATTTTTTTTTCTTTAGAATGTGTCCTACATGGTTTTGCACATCTGGGTGTTGAGTTTCTTCTTTTGTTCAGTTGCTTTGTGAGGGGAGTGCTTGGTCCTGTGCTCCATCTGCTGGCATCAGGAGAGCCTAGGCAGTGGGAGACTGATGGAGCTGGGGGGCTCCATCTGTGCCCGTGGCACCCTCGTCTGGTGGAACAACCCTCTGATCAGTCTAATCTGAACTTTCCTGGATCTGATCTCAAAGGTCTCAGGCCAGGGCATCTGTGTGGCTGTGACATCACTAGAAATGCCAGCTAACGTTAGTATCAAAGACCTTATTTACTTCACAATGTGATTTTTGGTTTTAGAATCACTGACCTATTCAGCATATAAAACAGTACAAGCACCACATTTCAAAAGAGATCATGGCATCTTGCTATCAGCTTTGTTTCTGTAGCTTCCTTTTCTCCATCACTCAGTAATTCTCAATAATCCCATCCATTTTTTCTTCTCAGGATCCAGAATCTTTTGGAGTCCAGCTCTTCCTTTCAAGTTAACAGATCGTTTCTTTTGATCAAATTCTGTCCTTTATTGGAACGCCTTTCCTCTTAAAAATTACAGAAACAAAACCCCCAATGTAATCATATTACTATCTCATTTTTAAAACACTTATAGATTTTAGAGCACTCTGTTTTAATATGCACCAAAGCTCTGTAATAAATCATATTAACAGCCTACTGTGGGAAATCCCACAATGCTTGGAAAGCACATCTGACTCATGGCATTTTCAGATTCATACATTTTTATTTGACTGTGTGTTGTTGCTTTCAATGTTGATGGATATAAATTTGTGGAGACCTAGATCCAAATGGGCTCTGGGACTAGGGAGGGAACCTCGACAGCATCTGCCTTATATGTTGATTTGACTTTGTGATCTGATCATCTTAGCTTAATCAGTAATGCCTGTGACATGAAAAGTGTATTTGTGAAAAATGGTCACCAAGTGAAAGAGATAATGAAACATAATAACATGTGTAACTTGTGGTGTGAAGATATTCACAGGAAATATGTGACTTCCTATGAAAACGCAGTTCAGAAGAATGCTAGGCACCTGGATAAACATTTCAGTTATCTTAAATTTAAGGAATCAAGGACATTTTTCAGGGGGGGTTAAATGCTTTGTGAGGGAGTGCTTGGTCCTGTGCTCCATCTGCTGGCATCAGGAGAGCCTAGGCAGTGGGAGACTGATGGAGCTGGGGCTCCATCTGTGCCCGTGGCACCCTCGTCTGGTGGAACAACCCTCTGATCAGTCTAATCTGAACTTTCCTGGATCTGATCTCAAAGGTCTCAGGCCAGGGCATCTGTGTGGCTGTGACATCACTAGAAATGCCAGCTAACGTTAGTATCAAAGACCTTATTTACTTCACAATGTGATTTTTGGTTTTAGAATCACTGACCTATTCAGCATATAAAACAGTACAAGCACCACATTTCAAAAGAGATCATGGCATCTTGCTATCAGCTTTGTTTCTGTAGCTTCCTTTTCTCCATCACTCAGTAATTCTCAATAATCCCATCCATTTTTTCTTCTCAGGATCCAGAATCTTTTGGAGTCCAGCTCTTCCTTTCAAGTTAACAGATCGTTTCTTTTGATCAAATTCTGTCCTTTATTGGAACGCCTTTCCTCTTAAAAATTACAGAAACAAAACCCCCAATGTAATCATATTACTATCTCATTTTTAAAACACTTATAGATTTTAGAGCACTCTGTTTTAATATGCACCAAAGCTCTGTAATAAATCATATTAACAGCCTACTGTGGGAAATCCCACAATGCTTGGAAAGCACATCTGACTCATGGCATTTTCAGATTCATACATTTTTATTTGACTGTGTGTTGTTGCTTTCAATGTTGATGGATATAAATTTGTGGAGACCTAGATCCAAATGGGCTCTGGGACTAGGGAGGGAACCTCGACAGCATCTGCCTTATATGTTGATTTGACTTTGTGATCTGATCATCTTAGCTTAATCAGTAATGCCTGTGACATGAAAAGTGTATTTGTGAAAAATGGTCACCAAGTGAAAGAGATAATGAAACATAATAACATGTGTAACTTGTGGTGTGAAGATATTCACAGGAAATATGTGACTTCCTATGAAAACGCAGTTCAGAAGAATGCTAGGCACCTGGATAAACATTTCAGTTATCTTAAATTTAAGGAATCAAGGATGGTTGCCTTGGGAGTTTTGTCCACTGTTTGGGTGGACGAGGAACAGGACTGGGAAGAAGATGGTTGCCAAGGTGACTGAGGGAAGGCTGAGGAAGGACAGTTGAAGGACGGCAGGGTGAGGACCTCCGCACCGGGAACTATTGGATTTAAAATAATGTTCACTGTTCACTTGAAATTAATGTAATACTGTGAATCCACTAGATATCAGTAAAAACAAACATGGGTAATATAAAGAATCCAAACTCTTGTTTACACTTGTCCCCAAATGAAAGCATTTGTGTGGGCTTCCCTGGTGGTCCAGTGGGTAAAGACACCGCCTTGCAGTGCAAGGGGCGCTGGTTCGATCCCTGGCCTGGGAGGATCCCACGTGCCACGGAGCGGCTGGACCCATGTGTCCAATTACCGAGCCGGAGCTCTGGAGCGCATGCGCCCAGAGCCGGTGCTCTGCGACAACAGAGGCCACCGTGATGGGAGGCCCACACGGGCCAAAGAACAAAGATGGATGAAAAATAGACAGATGAAAGACCAACAGAAGTGGCCTGCCCGTCTCCCTCCCTACCCACCCCCCACCCCCTACCAAAAAGAAAGCATTTGTGTCGGTTTTTTATCAGTTTGTCATAACAGTCATAGTCAAGTAAAATATATTTCCTTAATTTCACATTTCTAATGGTGCTTCTTTTCAGTGGATGAGTTATTGAATCTTTTCAGTTCAGAAGCATTTTAACCCAAAAGCACTTAACACTGCCCTTTCACCTTGACTTTATCCAATGTGGCATTCTCAGAGTTTCCTCCTGAATCTTTTCAATGCTGACTTCCCTACCGATTCCCACCTTTTGTTGGTGTTCTTCAGGCACTCAGTCATGTCCAACATTTTGCGACCCCATGGTCTGCAGCGCACAAGGCTTATCTGTCCTTCACCATCTCCTGGAGCTCATTCAAACTCATGTCCATTGAGTTGGTGATGCCTCCAGCCATCTCCTTCTCTGTTGTCCCCTTCTCCTCCTGCCTTCAATCTTTCCCACCATCAGGGTCTTTTCCAATGAGTCAACATCAGGTAATCAAAGTATTGGAGCTTCAGTTTCAGTATCAGTCCTTCCAATGAATATTCCAGGTTGATTTCCTTTAGGATTAGCTGGTTTGATCTCCCTCCTTTGGACTTGCCTAATCTCTAGACTCAGTGATGGGAACCGCCTTCTAGTTGATCCATTTGCTGTAAGACTCCTTACTCCAGACTCTTCACACTGCCACCAGGATTCTTTCCAAAAATGCAAAAAGAACAAAGTATAGGAAATTGCCTCCTAGAAAACATCTACAGAAATATGTACTTAAACAGGTAAAGATATATGTATCAAAATGTTAGTTTCAGTTTTATGTGTGACCAAGCAGTGCAGTGACTTTGCTGTCTATGTGGAAGTGATGAAATTTGTTCTAGTGCGTTTACATTGTAGACTAGCAGGCAGCAGACTTTTTCTGCCAATGGTAATATGGTAGGCTTTGCAGGCCAGACTCTGCTCTTATATCAAGAAAATAGCTATAGATAGTATGTGAACAAATGAGTGTCTGTGTTCCAGTAAATCCTTATTTACAAAAACAGAGCTGTGCTGATTTGACCCCTCAACCTGTGGGCTGCCACACCTCTTGTGGATTACCATGCAGATGTTAAGGGCCAAATAAATCTGCATGTGCTGACAGGAAGGATATGCATCAGTACGCTACAAATGCATCCTGTTTGTTATCCTATCTTTGTTTGTGGGTCTGTCTTTGTTAAAAAGGAAAAAAAAAAAAAAAGATACATTTCAAACAGAGGAAAATAGATACAAACAGAAATAAATAGATAAACTAGATGACACAGTATGTGTGAAAAAAATAAACCCAGAAAAACACATACCAGATGTTCCTAGAAGATCCTCCTGAGATAGAATATATGTGAAGGCAAACTTTTCATTTTTATATATTTTACTTTTACTATATTCTGTATTATTTAAACTTCAGGCACTCAGTCATGTCCAACATTTTGCGACCCCATGGTCTGCAGCGCACAAGGCTTATCTGTCCTTCACCATCTCCTGGAGCTCATTCAAACTCATGTCCATTGAGTTGGTGATGCCTCCAGCCATCTCCTTCTCTGTTGTCCCCTTCTCCTCCTGCCTTCAATCTTTCCCACCATCAGGGTCTTTTCCAATGAGTCAACATCAGGTAATCAAAGTATTGGAGCTTCAGTTTCAGTATCAGTCCTTCCAATGAATATTCCAGGTTGATTTCCTTTAGGATTAGCTGGTTTGATCTCCCTCCTTTGGACTTGCCTAATCTCTAGACTCAGTGATGGGAACCGCCTTCTAGTTGATCCATTTGCTGTAAGACTCCTTACTCCAGACTCTTCACACTGCCACCAGGATTCTTTCCAAAAATGCCAAAGAACAAAGTATAGGAAATTGCCTCCTAGAAAACATCTACAGAAATATGTACTTAAACAGGTAAAGATATATGTATCAAAATGTTAGTTTCAGTTTTATGTGTGACCAAGCAGTGCAGTGACTTTGCTGTCTATGTGGAAGTGATGAAATTTGTTCTAGTGCGTTTACATTGTAGACTAGCAGGCAGCAGACTTTTTCTGCCAATGGTAATATGGTAGGCTTTGCAGGCCAGACTCTGCTCTTATATCAAGAAAATAGCTATAGATAGTATGTGAACAAATGAGTGTCTGTGTTCCAGTAAATCCTTATTTACAAAAACAGAGCTGTGCTGATTTGACCCCTCAACCTGTGGGCTGCCACACCTCTTGTGGATTACCATGCAGATGTTAAGGGCCAAATAAATCTGCATGTGCTGACAGGAAGGATATGCATCAGTACGCTACAAATGCATCCTGTTTGTTATCCTATCTTTGTTTGTGGGTCTGTCTTTGTTAAAAAGGAAAAAAAAAAAAAAAGATACATTTCAAACAGAGGAAAATAGATACAAACAGAAATAAATAGATAAACTAGATGACACAGTATGTGTGAAAAAAATAAACCCAGAAAAACACATACCAGATGTTCCTAGAAGATCCTCCTGAGATAGAATATATGTGAAGGCAAACTTTTCATTTTTATATATTTTACTTTTTACTATATTCTGTATTATTTAAACTTTTTCATGATTTAGGTATTATATTTTTGTTATGGAAAAACATTGAAATAATGAAGTCTCTCCCTAAATCTGATTCTGTCCCTCCACTGTTTAATGGCCTTCTATAATCGTGCATCACCTGGAGGAGAAACGTTAAGCAATTCATCAGAGCATCAAAGGCAGTTCACGATGTGCCCAGCCGTCTGCTCTGGTCTCATGCCATCCTCCTGCCTCCTCTGCAAAGTCTCCCTATTCCTATGCCTTCCACAGCACTCCATGACTCCCTCTGCTTACAAACACAGCTTCCTTTTCTCTAACTGACTCCTGCCCTGCTTCTCCTATGGACGCTCTCTCACTCCTATTTCACAGTCCCATCTAGACGTCCCCTGCTTTTGCATCTTTCCTGTCTCTTCAATCAGAAGTTGCTCCCAACTTTATATTTTACTGGTACATGGCTCCATTTTCCATATCTGCTATTAGTTTACTATCATTTCTGAATCCCCACACTCAGCACAGAGCTTAGCACCCAGTACACACTCACTAAACCTATGCAGATGAAGACTTCAAGTTAAGGAAATATTTTGAGTATCTTAGTGATATAATAAGGAGATTTTCACATTGAAATTTAAAATATTCCATGAAGTCTGCAGCATAGACTCATATGGGAAAAGGTTTTAAAAAAGTCTGCAAGCACATAGATGCTTGGCTCCTTATTTACAAAAACAGAGCTGTGCTGATTTGACCCCTCAACCTGTGGGCTGCCACACCTCTTGTGGATTACCATGCAGATGTTAAGGGCCAAATAAATCTGCATGTGCTGACAGGAAGGATATGCATCAGTACGCTACAAATGCATCCTGTTTGTTATCCTATCTTTGTTTGTGGGTCTGTCTTTGTTAAAAAGGAAAAAAAAAAAAGATACATTTCAAACAGAGGAAAATAGATACAAACAGAAATAAATAGATAAACTAGATGACACAGTATGTGTGAAAAAAATAAACCCAGAAAAACACATACCAGATGTTCCTAGAAGATCCTCCTGAGATAGAATATATGTGAAGGCAAACTTTTCATTTTTATATATTTTACTTTTTACTATATTCTGTATTATTTAAACTTTTTCATGATTTAGGTATTATATTTTTGTTATGGAAAAACATTGAAATAATGAAGTCTCTCCCTAAATCTGATTCTGTCCCTCCACTGTTTAATGGCCTTCTATAATCGTGCATCACCTGGAGGAGAAACGTTAAGCAATTCATCAGAGCATCAAAGGCAGTTCACGATGTGCCCAGCCGTCTGCTCTGGTCTCATGCCATCCTCCTGCCTCCTCTGCAAAGTCTCCCTATTCCTATGCCTTCCACAGCACTCCATGACTCCCTCTGCTTACAAACACAGCTTCCTTTTCTCTAACTGACTCCTGCCCTGCTTCTCCTATGGACGCTCTCTCACTCCTATTTCACAGTCCCATCTAGACGTCCCCTGCTTTTGCATCTTTCCTGTCTCTTCAATCAGAAGTTGCTCCCAACTTTATATTTTACTGGTACATGGCTCCATTTTCCATATCTGCTATTAGTTTACTATCATTTCTGAATCCCCACACTCAGCACAGAGCTTAGCACCCAGTACACACTCACTAAACCTATGCAGATGAAGACTTCAAGTTAAGGAAATATTTTGAGTATCTTAGTGATATAATAAGGAGATTTTCACATTGAAATTTAAAATATTCCATGAAGTCTGCAGCATAGACTCATATGGGAAAAGGTTTTAAATATCCCCACCTATAAAAGGGTTCTTCTTAGTGATCTGTAACAGAATAGTACACATTCAGATGTGCTTTAGGGCTTAACGTGCTTATGTGTTTTCAACATCATCTAAGCAACCGAAACAGACAGGACCTTTTTGCAGTATAAGTCAAACAGCACACTCTATTCTAAAATGTTGATTTTATGGCTATATTTGTAGTGAAAGTATTCAGCTGCAAATAATAGAATATTCTATTCATGGCCTAGAATATTAAGAACTTTCTTGTCTCAAATATGACAAAGTCTAGAGGAACACAGGTGTTGATCTTGAATTAACTGCTCAGGATGAATATCAGAGGCAAACACCCTTTCCATCTTTCCTTCTGCTATTTCTTAGCACACTGTCTTTGATCCCCATCCTTGCTGATGCATCATTGCAGAGTGGATACAATACCACCAAGAATCACATCCACACGCAGTAAGAAATTAAACTTTTAGAATAAAAGACCTTCTCTTCTTTGTCTTTTAATTGTGAAATACAAGTCTCTACTAACAATCTCTGCCTTTCATTTCGTTGGCCCCTTAGCCATAGCCGCTCATATCAGTCTAGTCAAGGGAAGTGAGATGAAGATGATGAGTTTAAGTTAATCATGATGCAGCTCTTAGATTTGGTAGGCCGAGCTAGCCTCTCTTCATTAAAGCAAATTCCACCTGTTATCTCAATATGTAAGGATTTTTTAATTTATTTATTTATTTATTTATTTTATTTTGCTTTTACAGAGTTTTATTGTTTACAGCTATACATAAACCCAATCAGTCATAGGCGTACCCTTGACCTCCAAACCCCCCCAACTTATATTTTACTGGTACATGGCTCCATTTTCCATATCTGCTATTAGTTTACTATCATTTCTGAATCCCCACACTCAGCACAGAGCTTAGCACCCAGTACACACTCACTAAACCTATGCAGATGAAGACTTCAAGTTAAGGAAATATTTTGAGTATCTTAGTGATATAATAAGGAGATTTTCACATTGAAATTTAAAATATTCCATGAAGTCTGCAGCATAGACTCATATGGGAAAAGGTTTTAAATATCCCCACCTATAAAAGGGTTCTTCTTAGTGATCTGTAACAGAATAGTACACATTCAGATGTGCTTTAGGGCTTAACGTGCTTATGTGTTTTCAACATCATCTAAGCAACCGAAACAGACAGGACCTTTTTGCAGTATAAGTCAAACAGCACACTCTATTCTAAAATGTTGATTTTATGGCTATATTTGTAGTGAAAGTATTCAGCTGCAAATAATAGAATATTCTATTCATGGCCTAGAATATTAAGAACTTTCTTGTCTCAAATATGACAAAGTCTAGAGGAACACAGGTGTTGATCTTGAATTAACTGCTCAGGATGAATATCAGAGGCAAACACCCTTTCCATCTTTCCTTCTGCTATTTCTTAGCACACTGTCTTTGATCCCCATCCTTGCTGATGCATCATTGCAGAGTGGATACAATACCACCAAGAATCACATCCACACGCAGTAAGAAATTAAACTTTTAGAATAAAAGACCTTCTCTTCTTTGTCTTTTAATTGTGAAATACAAGTCTCTACTAACAATCTCTGCCTTTCATTTCGTTGGCCCCTTAGCCATAGCCGCTCATATCAGTCTAGTCAAGGGAAGTGAGATGAAGATGATGAGTTTAAGTTAATCATGATGCAGCTCTTAGATTTGGTAGGCCGAGCTAGCCTCTCTTCATTAAAGCAAATTCCACCTGTTATCTCAATATGTAAGGATTTTTTAATTTATTTATTTATTTATTTATTTTATTTTGCTTTTACAGAGTTTTATTGTTTACAGCTATACATAAACCCAATCAGTCATAGGCGTACCCTTGACCTCTCCCAGCTGAACCGCCTCCCCCATCCCTCCCCATCCCATCTCTCCAGGTTGTTGTGTAGCCCCTGTGTAAGTTCCCCCTGTCTTACAGCATATTCACAATGGTTGTCTCTTTTACATATGGTAGTGTAGGTTTCCTTGTTACTCTTTCCATACCTCTTGATCACTCCTCCCTCCAGCTAATGCCCATAAGTCTGTTCTCTATATCTGTTTCTCCATTGCTGCTCTGCATATGCATTTATCAGTACCATCTTTCTAGATTCTCTCTATATATATGTGTTAGTATACCATCAATATGTAAGGATTTTTTTTCATTTAAACTTTTCATTTATATTGGAATATTGCCGATTAACAATGTTGAAATAGTTTCAGGTGCACAACAAAGCAACCTATCTGTACAGATGTATGTACCCACTCTCCCTCAGACTCCCCTCCCATCCAGGCTGCCACATGATACTGAACAACACAGTCAGCCCTTGTTGGTTATCTATTTAAAATAATAGCAGTGTATACATGTCAATCCCAAACTTTCTAATTATCCTTTCCCTCTACCTTTCCAGGAAGAGAACCATAAGTTCATCCTATAAGTCTGTTTCTGTTTTGTAAACAAGTTTGTTTGTGTCATTTCTTTTAGATCCCACAAAGTAGAAGGACTATCATAGGATAGTTCTCCTTCTCTGACTGACTTGCTGCACTCAGTGTAACAGTCTCTAGGTCCATCCATGCTGCTCCAAAAGAGAGTCTTTCATTCTTTTTTTTTTTGGCGGGGGGGGGGGGGGTTCGGGGAGCGGTATGGATTGGGAAGGGACAGGGGGAAGGTGGGCCACTTCTGTTGGTCTTTCATTTATCTGTGTTCATCCATCTTTGTTCTTTGGCCTGTGTGGGCCTCCCATCACAGTGGCCTCTGTTGGTCACTGAGCCTCTGAGTGGTCGCAGAGCACCGGCTCTGGGTGCATGCACTCCAGAGCTCTGGCTCGGTAATTGGACACATTGGTCCAGCCGCTCCATGGCATGTGGGATCTTCCCAGGCCAGGGATCAAACTGTCGCCCCTTACACTGCAAGGCGGTGTCCTTACCCACTGGACCACCAGGGAAGCCCTCTTTCATTATTTTTTATGGCAGCATAGTATTCCATTGTTTACATGTGCCACATCTTTGGGCTTCACTGGTGGCTCAAATGGTAGAGAATCTGACTGCAATGCCGGAGAGCTGGATTTGATCCCTGGGTTGAGAAGATCCCCTGGAGATGGGAATGGCTACCCACTCCAGTATCCTTGCCTGGAGAATCCGTGGACAGAGGAGCTTGGCAGGCTATCGTCCATGGGGTTGCAAAGTCACCACATCTTTATCCATTCATCTTGTTGATGGATATTTAGTTTGCTTCCATGTTTTGGCTTCAGTATGTAATGTTTTTGTTAGAATGGAAGACAGAGGGAGGGTGAGTCCTTAGTAGACAAAGAACTGTATTAGTGATAATTAGCCTTTGTCAGATTGGTATATGATTGGACTCAAATATACTAGAAAAAAACAAAATTTACAGTTATACAGAAGGATTCTAGCTCTACTGTTTAGGAGCTATGGGAACCTGAAATAATTACTTAACTTCTCTGGACTTTTTGCTATATATATAAAATAGGAGAAAATACTATATGTCTCACCAGATTATTGTGAGGACTCAGTCAAGGTAGCTTACCTCAAAGCCTAACACAGTGCACAGGTTATACCCAAACTTTCTAATTATCCTTTCCCTCTACCTTTCCAGGAAGAGAACCATAAGTTCATCCTATAAGTCTGTTTCTGTTTTGTAAACAAGTTTGTTTGTGTCATTTCTTTTAGATCCCACAAAGTAGAAGGACTATCATAGGATAGTTCTCCTTCTCTGACTGACTTGCTGCACTCAGTGTAACAGTCTCTAGGTCCATCCATGCTGCTCCAAAAGAGAGTCTTTCATTCTTTTTTTTTGGCGGGGGATTGGGAGCGGTATGGATTGGGAAGGGACAGGGGGAAGGTGGGCCACTTCTGTTGGTCTTTCATTTATCTGTGTTCATCCATCTTTGTTCTTTGGCCTGTGTGGGCCTCCCATCACAGTGGCCTCTGTTGGTCACTGAGCCTCTGAGTGGTCGCAGAGCACCGGCTCTGGGTGCATGCACTCCAGAGCTCTGGCTCGGTAATTGGACACATTGGTCCAGCCGCTCCATGGCATGTGGGATCTTCCCAGGCCAGGGATCAAACTGTCGCCCCTTACACTGCAAGGCGGTGTCCTTACCCACTGGACCACCAGGGAAGCCCTCTTTCATTCTTTTTGATGGCAGCATAGTATTCCATTGTTTACATGTGCCACATCTTTGGGCTTCACTGGTGGCTCAAATGGTAGAGAATCTGCCTGCAATGCCGGAGAGCTGGATTTGATCCCTGGGTTGAGAAGATCCCCTGGAGATGGGAATGGCTACCCACTCCAGTATCCTTGCCTGGAGAATCCCGTGGACAGAGGAGCTTGGCAGGCTATCGTCCATGGGGTTGCAAAGTCACCACATCTTTATCCATTCATCTTGTTGATGGATATTTAGTTTGCTTCCATGTTTTGGCTTCAGTATGTAATGTTTTTGTTAGAATGGAAGACAGAGGGAGGGTGAGTCCTTAGTAGACAAAGAACTGTATTAGTGATAATTAGCCTTTGTCAGATTGGTATATGATTGGACTCAAATATACTAGAAAAAAACAAAATTTACAGTTATACAGAAGGATTCTAGCTCTACTGTTTAGGAGCTATGGGAACCTGAAATAATTACTTAACTTCTCTGGACTTTTTGCTATATATATAAAATAGGAGAAAATACTATATGTCTCACCAGATTATTGTGAGGACTCAGTCAAGGTAGCTTACCTCAAAGCCTAACACAGTGCACCACGTGGCTGCCATGCCTGCAATACCAGGTCCCTTCTTTATTAGCCGTGGTACAAGGATTGAACCTGGTAAATTCTTCTTTATCCTTGCGTTTCATTGTCCATCTGAGTTCATTGGTATAACTGTTCTTTGTATAGCCATGGCTGTGTCAGGCTAGATATAAATTAGGTGCTTTTAAAGCACTAAGTATGTATTTAAAAAGTCAAAGTAGGAATACCTTGGCAATGTGTTTATTTAAAGAGAATGATGAGGTGCTCACAGCACAGAGCAGTTCCTGTGTAACTTAATCGTGAAAGCTAAATACTCTTTCAACATGGGGAGAAGAAAAACGTGTGCAATCAGGATGTAAAAGAAGAAAATTTAATTTAGGAACCAATACAAAATGAAATTTCTTTTGAATCTGAAGTCCTTGGATGACATAGCTTTGATTAATAAAAATTTTAGTTCATCAACAATGACAGACATTCCATTAAATAAAATAATGTCTCAGAGATTTCTTCGCACTTCAGAATAGTCCTGACCATCCGGGGCTCTTTACCCATCCTTTCCTTCTGGCAGCTTCTCCAAACTCTGGGAATCTATTGTGTCATAGAAGGATGTGGGTAAAGTCCCTCCGTTTAGAAACAAGAAGTATCTGATCCCCACCTTGTCGGAAACCCCCTCTAATAAAAAGGACCAGGAAGGTTTCCCTTTGCAGAGGAAAAAAGCACTATGCACTACTCAGACATTTCCCATCAGCTGTTCTGGTGCAGGGTGCTGAGAGGGAAGGATTCAGGGAAGGGGCAGTAGCTTCCTTAAAGCTTAGTGTGGGGGCTTCCCTTGTGGCTCAGTGGATAAGAACCTGTCTGCCAATGCAGGAGACACAGGTTCGAGCCCTGATCCGGGAAGATCCCACATACCGCAGAGCAGCTAAACCCACACATCAACAAAGACCCAGCACAGCCAAAAATAAATAAATAAAAGTTAAAAAAAAAAAAAAGCTTAGTGTGCAATAGTTCTGTAACCCTTCCTGTCGTAAAAGAGGGAGTCAGGCTCCATGGAGAAAAACAATTTGGGAAGAAAATCCAAAAATCAGAAAGCTTCCCATGTAGAGAACAGACTTGTGGACACACGGTGGGAAGAAGAGGGTGGAACAAATTGAGAGAGCAGCATTGGCATATGCACATGGCCATGAGTAAAATAGACAGCTGGCAGAAAGCTGGTATAGAGCACAGGGAGCTCAGCTCGGCGCTCTGTGATGACCGAGAGGGGTGGGATGCGGGGAGGGAGAGGGAGGCTCGAGAAGGAGGGGGTACATGTATACTTATAGGTGGTATATGTATACGTATATGTATACTTATCTGTGTTGATGTACAGCAGAAACTAGCACAACATTGCAAAGCAATTATCTTCCAATTAAAAAAAAAAAAAGCCTCCCATGTATTCACCATATGAATTCCGTCTTTTTGGAGCTCTACTGAACTGAATTTTACAATACATGCTGTCTTATAACCCTACCTTATCTGACAGCCTTCCATATCTGTTCTAATTTGGGGTTATGGCTCCAAAAAAAAAAGTTTATATCTTTAGGTAAGTTAAAATAAAGAAAGAGTTCAGATAAGTTTTGAGAATTACTAAAATATCAAACAATAACTTTATCTTTGACATTCACATTAATAATCCAGTCACACGCTTGTATTTATTATTAAAGAAATAGCTTGAAGCTTCAAAGGTTGCCTACTTACTTCTTCAGGAATATTTGAACTTCAGCCCTGTACAATTAAGTATTACTCTCTGAAAAGCACTTATTTGGGAAACTCCAGGTCCTCTTTTTGTATTTAATACAGTCAGCTTTTTAAAAAGCGCAGGCCTGTCTCTGAGAATGTCCAAGGTTCCTTCCCAGATGGGAGGAGTTTTTCTGTTTTCAAAACCTTAACTAAGAGAATCCTGCCGTGAATAAGGTCTAAAAACATATATTATCTTTTGTAATATGAACAGAGAAATGTCCTCGGTCTCCTTAAATATCAATACAAAGTTCAGTTCAGCTTTAACTTGTACTTTGAGAACTTCCAAAATCTTCAAGAACGGCAGTTGCTGTTTTCCTCGGCAGGCTGTATATATACAGCCGTGCCAATAGTATGTTGGATCAAGATTCCATTTTAGGCTGCTTAGTAAAAGAAAGTACAAGGCTTTGTACAAAATACATTGTAGAATATCCTCACACGATGGGAGAAACAAACATCTGGTATATTGCAGTTTGTCATTATGCAGTCAGTGGAAAGGTGAAACAGTCTATTGTAAGGCAGAATCTGAGAAGCAGCCTGAGGTGTAGGGCTGCTGCTAGTGATACCAGAAAGGGTTTTATTTCAGTACAGAGTTTCTGAGAAGGGAGATTTCTGGGAAAGATTAGTTTGGTGATAGTGCCCTGGTGCAGCCTCTTAACCTTAAGAGTCTTTTACCTGGTACACTTCTATGTGCACCTGAGGTCCAAGCATGTTTTATATGTGTCTTAATGAAAGAAGTCTGGGAGTTTTCCTATACTCTCCCCCCATCTTTTGTGCTTCTTTATTGTTTCTTAATTCATTGCCTTTATACTGTCTTCTCTGTTAAAAGGGGCATCAAATGGTGATCTGGCATCTGGGGATGTTTCTCCTGTTACTTCCATAGCAGCATAGTATAATGGCATAGTATAAAGGCACAGACCATGGAGCCAGACTCCTTGGGTATGAATGCAGGCTATGTTATTAGCTTCATGCCTCAATTTTCTCATCTGTAAAATGGGAACAATAATAATTTCTGTCATATGAAGTTGTTATAAAGAGTACATGAATTAATGATTGTAAAGTTCTTAAAACATGCCTGAAACATAGGAAACATCTATATAAGTAATTTTTAAAAATTAACTTAGGATGGCCTGTTATTTAATAAGGCAATAATGCAAAGGATTGTTCAATGCATTCTAATTTCTCTCAGTGTTGCTACTCAAAACTAAATGCTGTACTCCATGCCTCCCTCACCCCCTATCAGATAGATAAAATATCACAAAGCTTTATGAAAGGAAAGAAGGAGGAGGAGAAAGCACCACTCTGTTCTTGGGAAAGGATCTGCTAAGTGAGGATCACGTCAGGGAAATGGCTGTAGACTGGCATATAAAACAGTACATTCTTCTCCCCAGTAATTCTCTCAACCGAGTTTTTTGACTGTCTATGTAGTAATGCACTGTACTGCCTGCATTCTAGAAAAGGTTGTTAAACAGATGATGGTCAACAATGGCATCCCTAGGGATAAATAAGAATTCACCAAAAGAAGGTCATACCAAACTAACATCATCATCTTTTTGGTAGAAGAGGTTAGTAGAATCAGTGTGTCTCTTGATTTCAGATGAGGGCCTCCTGACTACAAAAAGACAGTTGATAGAGTTTCTATCAACTTTCAAGTTCAGTGCTTGAAAAGAGTATAGATTGCTACGAGAGGAGTTTAATTAGGTCAATAATTATAGAAGGGAGATTTCTGGGAAAGATTAGTTTGGTGATAGTGCCCTGGTGCAGCCTCTTAACCTTAAGAGTCTTTTACCTGGTACACTTCTATGTGCACCTGAGGTCCAAGCATGTTTTATATGTGTCTTAATGAAAGAAGTCTGGGAGTTTTCCTATACTCTCCCCCCATCTTTTGTGCTTCTTTATTGTTTCTTAATTCATTGCCTTTATACTGTCTTCTCTGTTAAAAGGGGCATCAAATGGTGATCTGGCATCTGGGGATGTTTCTCCTGTTACTTCCATAGCAGCATAGTATAATGGCATAGTATAAAGGCACAGACCATGGAGCCAGACTCCTTGGGTATGAATGCAGGCTATGTTATTAGCTTCATGCCTCAATTTTCTCATCTGTAAAATGGGAACAATAATAATTTCTGTCATATGAAGTTGTTATAAAGAGTACATGAATTAATGATTGTAAAGTTCTTAAAACATGCCTGAAACATAGGAAACATCTATATAAGTAATTTTTAAAAATTAACTTAGGATGGCCTGTTATTTAATAAGGCAATAATGCAAAGGATTGTTCAATGCATTCTAATTTCTCTCAGTGTTGCTACTCAAAACTAAATGCTGTACTCCATGCCTCCCTCACCCCCTATCAGATAGATAAAATATCACAAAGCTTTATGAAAGGAAAGAAGGAGGAGGAGAAAGCACCACTCTGTTCTTGGGAAAGGATCTGCTAAGTGAGGATCACGTCAGGGAAATGGCTGTAGACTGGCATATAAAACAGTACATTCTTCTCCCCAGTAATTCTCTCAACCGAGTTTTTTGACTGTCTATGTAGTAATGCACTGTACTGCCTGCATTCTAGAAAAGGTTGTTAAACAGATGATGGTCAACAATGGCATCCCTAGGGATAAATAAGAATTCACCAAAAGAAGGTCATACCAAACTAACATCATCATCTTTTTGGTAGAAGAGGTTAGTAGAATCAGTGTGTCTCTTGATTTCAGATGAGGGCCTCCTGACTACAAAAAGACAGTTGATAGAGTTTCTATCAACTTTCAAGTTCAGTGCTTGAAAAGAGTATAGATTGCTTAATAATGCAACGAGATGGATGTTTAATTAGGTCAATAATTATAAAAAGGAAAACTAACATTATTTCACAAAACTTTTCTGAAAATTATGCCTCAAGGGGTGAGATAGGTATAATCAACTGCAACAAAGATTCCAAGTAGATGAAACACTGAATGTATCATCTTGAAGTTGGTAAACTTTAAGCCCCAAACTTGGGCAAGGCACAAAGTTTTGTTAAGGAAATCAGGGTAAGGGATGCACAGAGGTGAAAAGGGAAAAAGGAAAAAGCCTTCTCATTCTTTGAGCAACCAGGTTATAAGCCTGATTAATGATTTATGCTATTTAGATGCAAATGCAGAAAAAAAAAAAAAAACCTTGTAGAGAGCCAACTGTATTTTAAATTTTTAGGTAAGACATTAGCAACAAACTTAAATCCTTCAGACAGTTGGAGGGTATGTTTTTGGATACCTATGTATATGTCTTCTGTCTTTGGCCAGTTTCTTTTCTTCTGGGGGGAATAAGAAACACAGAACTGAGTCTGCCTTTTGATCATCCACCTCAGTATTCTCAGAGCAGGACAGCAAGCAAAGACTATGTCCTTAAACATTACTGGGATATAGTCTCAAAGCATAGAATTGCACAATTAGACTTCAGAGTTATGAAAGTGTTTTAGAGTGCCACGTGTTTGCAACCTTTACCGATTCTTGAAGTAATGAGTGACAGAAATTTGCTATACACTGATTACACCATACTATTATTTATCCTAAAGTGACTTATGAAACCTCCAAAGCATCACCTCACCACCTCTCTTCATCTCTGGGTTTTAACAACATCTGGCTATAAAAGTTCCATGTTTACCCTCCCCTTGCCTTTTTGATTCTGTAGACTTTCATCAGCTCCCTCTTCCATATTCATCTTAACAGACGAGAATTTATACGGATTTAATAGCCCCCTCCCGAGAGTGATCATTTCGTTAAACAGATGATGGTCAACAATGGCATCCCTAGGGATAAATAAGAATTCACCAAAAGAAGGTCATACCAAACTAACATCATCATCTTTTTGGTAGAAGAGGTTAGTAGAATCAGTGTGTCTCTTGATTTCAGATGAGGGCCTCCTGACTACAAAAAGACAGTTGATAGAGTTTCTATCAACTTTCAAGTTCAGTGCTTGAAAAGAGTATAGATTGCTTAATAATGCAACGAGATGGATGTTTAATTAGGTCAATAATTATAAAAAGGAAAACTAACATTATTTCACAAAACTTTTCTGAAAATTATGCCTCAAGGGGTGAGATAGGTATAATCAACTGCAACAAAGATTCCAAGTAGATGAAACACTGAATGTATCATCTTGAAGTTGGTAAACTTTAAGCCCCAAACTTGGGCAAGGCACAAAGTTTTTGTTAAGGAAATCAGGGTAAGGGATGCACAGAGGTGAAAAGGGAAAAAAAGGAAAAAGCCTTCTCATTCTTTGAGCAACCAGGTTATAAGCCTGATTAATGATTTATGCTATTTAGATGCAAATGCAGAAAAAAAAAAAAAAACCTTGTAGAGAGCCAACTGTATTTTAAATTTTTAGGTAAGACATTAGCAACAAACTTAAATCCTTCAGACAGTTGGAGGGTATGTTTTTGGATACCTATGTATATGTCTTCTGTCTTTGGCCAGTTTCTTTTCTTCTGGGGGGAATAAGAAACACAGAACTGAGTCTGCCTTTTGATCATCCACCTCAGTATTCTCAGAGCAGGACAGCAAGCAAAGACTATGTCCTTAAACATTACTGGGATATAGTCTCAAAGCATAGAATTGCACAATTAGACTTCAGAGTTATGAAAGTGTTTTAGAGTGCCACGTGTTTGCAACCTTTACCGATTCTTGAAGTAATGAGTGACAGAAATTTGCTATACACTGATTACACCATACTATTATTTATCCTAAAGTGACTTATGAAACCTCCAAAGCATCACCTCACCACCCTCTCTTCATCTCTGGGTTTTAACAACATCTGGCTATAAAAGTTCCATGTTTACCCTCCCCTTGCCTTTTTGATTCTGTAGACTTTCATCAGCTCCCTCTTCCATATTCATCTTAACAGACGAGAATTTATACGGATTTAATAGCCCCCTCCCGAGAGTGATCATTTCTGCTCCCTTGCTCTGGCCCCCCTCCAGTAACCTTACAGGATTCTCCCAGGACAGTTACGGGGAACCCACATCCTTGCTGTGAGGTGGATGGTGGTGAATTGTTGGTTTGCAACAATGTTTTCCTGATAGCAGCTAGGGGATTTGGATTGGGTTCAGAAATGACTTGGAAGTTACCCACACGCAATCCTGTAATTCCTCTCCTTAGAGCCACAATTACAAGGGATGCCAGGTCCTATTCATTTTGGCCTTTTTTGTCCAACTTTTCCTTCTCTGATTATAAACACTTGCCATGACCATATAAAGTCCTATCCTTAAAGGAAACTCACTTATAGTTTCAGAAAGGTAATGTCTCCAAGCACAGCTGTTTCTATCCTTCCTTCCAAAAATATAGATGAACAGTATCTTTTTGTCACTTATCAGAAGGGAGAGTGGGCAATTTTTCCTTTTTTTTTTTTTCTATTTGCAGTGATCACTTACCAATCAATCTTGACTTGTAGGTTTGTTTTTATTTGTTTGCATTTTTAGGGACGGAATTAACTTAGTAGAGACAATGCCTTACATAAGTCATTTTAGCCTCCCTGTATAAATATTTGAGGGGTGGGGGTAGGGGAGAGAGGGGCTAAGTTATTTCTAATATCTCTTCCAGCTCTATTTTTCAGTGATTTTCATTGAGTCTCTTCTGTTATTGCTTACTAGATTTGCATACCAAATTGTTAATTAAAACCAATGAGCATTGTACCCCACAGTTGTCTAGCATTTCCATTGTCTCCTCAGCTCCCTTGCTCTCTTTCCAATTTGCCATCTGTCCGTTTGCTGACTTGGCAATATTTCTGCCACTCTCGTGCCAGCCTTGCAACCTCCCAGCAAAACCTGGCACTCCTTACGCGTGATTCGAGGGTCTCAGTATAAATAGAACCAGGAAGGCAGAGGGAAGCCTTCCAGCTCCTGCCGTGTGATTCATCCCCTGTAAACTACACAGGACACATCCAGCATCCTCTTGGCTCATGATTATAGATGAAACCCCTGTGACCTCATTTAGAAGGATTTCGTTTATATAGGCAAGGTAAACTTAATGAGTTGGGAAAAATAAAATCTAGTTATGTGATTTCAAGTTAAATTCTGAGTTATGAAGCCTGCACGATCTTAAATGGATTTTGGACTTTAGTTGAGATGAGCATTTGAGGATGTAAAAATAGAAAAATAAATCACTTAAGCCCCTGGCTTTCTATCCGCCTGCATGGGGACCACATAGCTTGTGTTCTTTGTTACAGCCTCATCCTGTCTCTACGTTCCTCAAGACGTTTGCCCAACTTCTCTGTCTTCTTTCGGTGTGAGATTTCTTTCTTTTTTTAAAAAATGCTTATGTAATTTCTTATTATCTCTATTAATTCTTTGTGGATTTCTCAGCTCATGTTTGCCTTGGATGATGATTTCTCCTGATCTTACACGTATTATCTGGGATTGACAGGGGTTATTTCCTTCAGGAAAAAGTAGGGTCTAAACTGATTGTGGGAACAGCTGTCACCAAAAGCCCATAGCTTTTATTTTAATCTTCATGGAAGAGTTCAGTTTGTAGATCTTTCCTACTTTGGCCCTTAGGATCCTTTCCTATGTAAGGGAGTGCAAATATTTTCTTTGGGTAAAATGAATTTAAAAAAACTTTGTGTGTGTATGTGTGTTTGTGTATGTATCTACATAAGGGTGTAAGTGATCTGAGAGAGCAGGTCCAAGTGCTTCCATGATGTCAACTGATCTATTAATAATATTTTAAACATTTTCCCAAGTTATTAAAATATATTAAAGGGCTCATGAGCTGCACCTTTAATCCATCTTCTATTGCCTCTATGATGACATTAACCTATCCCTCTCCTGATATCCATTTAATTCCAGGAGGACTGGATATTGCTGTAGTCAAGGTGCAGTCTGATTTCATTTTATTTTTAAAATACATCCAAAGAGCCGTCATTTATGTGTGGCTCACTATATTAACATTTTCTGCCCATTCTTCTAGGTTGTACTGTGGCAAAAGCAAAAATTGTAATTATTACCAATGCTTATAAAATACCATGTGTGAGTGTCCTTCAGAGTGTATTATAGATAGTGCCTCATTTAATCCTCACAGCATTCCTATGAGACAAAGCCTGTTGTGAGGCAAGAGAGACTGCATCATTATGCATCAGCTTTAGGGCATCAGTTAGCACAGTGGAAGGCAGGGTGGGAGTGGGGTGAACAGAGAGCAGGACAGGTGTCTAGAGAGCAGTAGAGGCTTCCCTCATGGCTCAGACGCCAACAATCTGCCTGCAGTGGGGGAAGACCTAGGTTCAATTTCTGGGTCAGGAAAATCCCCTGGAAGAAGGGAATGGGAACTCACTCCAATGCTCTTGCCTGGAGAACACCATAGACAGATAGTTCTGGTGGGCGACACTGCATGGGATCGCAAAGCGTCAGCCACAACTGAGCACCTAGCACAAGCCAGGTTGTGGGATATCTTATAGCTAAACTAGTTTGAAGTTACAGTGGAGGCCAAGGTGGGAGGTTGAAGGACATTATGCAAGCAAATTCAGTGATTAAGATTTATTTTTCAAAAAGACCATTCTGGCTTAAATACAAAGAGGGTTGGCAGAGGGACCAGACAGAAGGCAGAATGACTAATTAGTGGGCAGTTGCAATAAACCAGCACAAAAGTGAAAAGGTTCAAACTGAGGGTATTAGCTTTTGTAAATGGATGAATGTTACTAATTCATATAGAATATGTAGGAAGGTCAAGCAGGAAAGGAGAGGTGGCAAGTTTGATTTTGGATCTCTAGAATCTGAAGTGTGAGAGTCATCAAATCAAGGTATCCACCAGGCAGCTGAAGAGCCCTGTCTTAAGGTTAGAGGGTGTATGATTTGAAGAAACAGAGCTCCCCTTGAGGTAGCTGGTAAAGGCAGGGCACTCAGGCAGTTACAGAAATCTGTCGCCATACAGAGAGAGAAGTCCGTGGGGCAGAGGATACAGTCAAAGCTATAGAGTAGCTTGAAAGAAGCCTGCCAGGAGGAGGGAAGAAAACTAGGAGAGACTTAAATCTTAGAAGCTAGAACAGAAGTTTCCAGTGGCAGGAGTGTTTGATAACCTGGAATACTTCAGAGAGGTCAATTAAGAATAGGAAAAAGGGTCAGGAGATTCAGCCGTTCAGAGGTCTTTGTGACCTGAAGACAGGTCAGTGACAATGAAACAGTCCTAGACTGCTGGCCTGGGGTCAGACGACATGCAGACAGCATATCCGTCTGATGAGAAGGAACATGACAACCAGCACAACTGAATTCACACCACAGCCCTGTTGTGTATGAGTTGTCCCACACTAGGTAGGTGACAGCACACCTTTCCAGCACTTCTCTGACATGTGAAGGTAATACTGTGCCCAGGGAATACTTGGGGAATTAAATGTGCCAATGTAAGTAAAAAGCTTCGTAGATAAAAGATGTTATATGTGAAATACGCAAGATATATGTAACATATGACATTTTATAGACTTCATAACACATATGTCATATATATAAAACCTATATATTATGTACATATCTGTATTTAAAGTACTTTGTTAATGTGAATAGTTGTTTTTAACAGTAATCCTTAGATTAAGTAGTCGTGTTCTTCCCTTGAATCTTGGGTTCAGCAACTATTTTAATAGTAGGAAATCAGACAACCACTGACTTCCAGCAGCTAAACATTTTTTACATGTTTTGTTTGAATGACTACAAATGAAAGTCTGTGTTAAATCACCAAAGAAAGATGAAATTTCACTCAGTTATAGATTAAGATAAATTTTAATTATTTAAAGGGATATTGAATATGTATTATTTTCTTTGGCCTCTTTTATTGGTTTTTTATTTATTTATTTTCATCCATCTTTATTCTTTGGCCTGTGTGGGCCTCCCATTGCAGTGGCCTCTCTGGTCGCAGAGCACCAGCTCCAGGCGCATGCACTCCAGAGCACCGGCTTGCAATTGGACACACTAGTCCAGCCGCTCCGCAGCACATGGGATCTTCCTGGGCCAGGGATCGAACCAATACCCCTTACACTGCAAAGTGGACTCTTTACCCACTGGATCACCAAGGACGCCCTGAATATGTATTCTTTATGACATTTTCTAGCTGATGTAACTGGTAAAATTCCCAAAACTCAGTGAATTAAAACAGTGTTAATTTATATTTCGTTTATGCAAGAGTCCACTTTGGATTTTCTGGTCAGCAGTCTCTTCCCTAAGCAGTGGTTAGAGGATCGTTCCATCCTCTGGCCGGGTTTATCATGTCAGCTGCAATTTCACATCCACCCTAAGGAAGTCTCCATCACAACCACTGGGAAGTGAAAAAGAACGTTTTAGACTGGGCATGAGGGGATGCTGTGGGCAGGGTTTGTAGAGATGCACATTTCCTTCCATCATGTCTTACTGATAGTGCTCAGACCTACCTAGTTACAAGTGAGACTGGAGAAAGTCATCATATGCTTAAAAGGAGAGAAATGAATTTGGTAAAAAGTGTAGGGGCTTCCCAGGTGGTACTAGTGGTAAGACCATGTGCATATACCTAAAAATTATTAATGCAAGATATATGTAACATATGACATTTTATAGACTTCATAACACATATGTCATATATATAAAACCTATATATTATGTACATATCTGTATTTAAAGTACTTTGTTAATGTGAATAGTTGTTTTTAACAGTAATCCTTAGATTAAGTAGTCGTGTTCTTCCCTTGAATCTTGGGTTCAGCAACTATTTTAATAGTAGGAAATCAGACAACCACTGACTTCCAGCAGCTAAACATTTTTTACATGTTTTGTTTGAATGACTACAAATGAAAGTCTGTGTTAAATCACCAAAGAAAGATGAAATTTCACTCAGTTATAGATTAAGATAAATTTTAATTATTTAAAGGGATATTGAATATGTATTATTTTCTTTGGCCTCTTTTATTGGTTTTTTATTTATTTATTTTCATCCATCTTTATTCTTTGGCCTGTGTGGGCCTCCCATTGCAGTGGCCTCTCTGGTCGCAGAGCACCAGCTCCAGGCGCATGCACTCCAGAGCACCGGCTTGCAATTGGACACACTAGTCCACCCGCTCCGCAGCACATGGGATCTTCCTGGGCCAGGGATCGAACCAATACCCCTTACACTGCAAAGTGGACTCTTTACCCACTGGATCACCAAGGACGCCCTGAATATGTATTCTTTATGACATTTTCTAGCTGATGTAACTGGTAAAATTCCCAAAACTCAGTGAATTAAAACAGTGTTAATTTATATTTCGTTTATGCAAGAGTCCACTTTGGATTTTCTGGTCAGCAGTCTCTTCCCTAAGCAGTGGTTAGAGGATCGTTCCATCCTCTGGCCGGGTTTATCATGTCAGCTGCAATTTCACATCCACCCTAAGGAAGTCTCCATCACAACCACTGGGAAGTGAAAAAGAACGTTTTAGACTGGGCATGAGGGGATGCTGTGGGCAGGGTTTGTAGAGATGCACATTTCCTTCCATCATGTCTTACTGATAGTGCTCAGACCTACCTAGTTACAAGTGAGACTGGAGAAAGTCATCATATGCTTAAAAGGAGAGAAAATGAATTTGGTAAAAATTAGCTAGTGTAGGGGCTTCCCAGGTGGTACTAGTGGTAAAGAACCCACCTGCCAAGGCAGGAGACTTAAGAGATATGGGTTCAGTCTCTGGGTTGGGAAGATCCCCTGGAAAAGGGAATGCAACCACCTCTCGTAGTCTTGCCTGGAGAATCCCATGGACAGAGGCACCTGACAGATCACAGTTGGGCTGCAGAGTCAGACACAACTGAAGCAACTTAGCCGGCACGCACACAGTCAGTGGGTGCCCAGTATGTAAGCAACAAGAAATAAGGTGTATATTTTTAATGTTATTAACCAGAATGCCACTTTCCTAGCCATATTGAGTAAATATGTAGTTAGTTCCATTTTAGTCTTTTGAGGATTACCTGAGATAATTCCTCATCGTCAGTCTTCTGAGGATTACTCAAGAAAAATATCCTTTCTCTAGCCTGGCAATTGTGCAGTGTAAACAGAGGCAAAGTCAAAACTGTCAGCAGCAGAACTAAAGTGGGAAGCTCAGTTCTTTGACCTCTTTCATAGAATATTAGTTCCTAAATCACATTAACCTCCCAGAGCATAAACATGAGGGAGCAGATCTGGCTTGTGCCTCCAAGTACAGTGTTATTGGCCATTAGAGTCAGTTGGAGGGTAAAGCTCCATCTACTCAGCAATTGTACAAGATGAGTAACTTTCTGGAAAGAACAGTTTAAAAGAAAATATGCAATAAAATTATTCACAGATAAACTTTTGTATAGATTTTTACTAGCAAAATTCCACATGCATTAAAACATATATATCTATGAGAAAAAATAGTATGTCCTACAGCTTGTCAAGATCAATAGAATTTCTTTGGATTTTCTGGTCAGCAGTCTCTTCCCTAAGCAGTGGTTAGAGGATCGTTCCATCCTCTGGCCGGGTTTATCATGTCAGCTGCAATTTCACATCCACCCTAAGGAAGTCTCCATCACAACCACTGGGAAGTGAAAAAGAACGTTTTAGACTGGGCATGAGGGGATGCTGTGGGCAGGGTTTGTAGAGATGCACATTTCCTTCCATCATGTCTTACTGATAGTGCTCAGACCTACCTAGTTACAAGTGAGACTGGAGAAAGTCATCATATGCTTAAAAGGAGAGAAAATGAATTTGGTAAAAATTAGCTAGTGTAGGGGCTTCCCAGGTGGTACTAGTGGTAAAGAACCCACCTGCCAAGGCAGGAGACTTAAGAGATATGGGTTCAGTCTCTGGGTTGGGAAGATCCCCTGGAAAAGGGAATGCAACCACCTCTCGTAGTCTTGCCTGGAGAATCCCATGGACAGAGGCACCTGACAGATCACAGTTGGGCTGCAGAGTCAGACACAACTGAAGCAACTTAGCCGGCACGCACACAGTCAGTGGGTGCCCAGTATGTAAGCAACAAGAAATAAGGTGTATATTTTTAATGTTATTAACCAGAATGCCACTTTCCTAGCCATATTGAGTAAATATGTAGTTAGTTCCATTTTAGTCTTTTGAGGATTACCTGAGATAATTCCTCATCGTCAGTCTTCTGAGGATTACTCAAGAAAAATATCCTTTCTCTAGCCTGGCAATTGTGCAGTGTAAACAGAGGCAAAGTCAAAACTGTCAGCAGCAGAACTAAAGTGGGAAGCTCAGTTCTTTGACCTCTTTCATAGAATATTAGTTCCTAAATCACATTAACCTCCCAGAGCATAAACATGAGGGAGCAGATCTGGCTTGTGCCTCCAAGTACAGTGTTATTGGCCATTAGAGTCAGTTGGAGGGTAAAGCTCCATCTACTCAGCAATTGTACAAGATGAGTAACTTTCTGGAAAGAACAGTTTAAAAGAAAATATGCAATAAAATTATTCACAGATAAACTTTTGTATAGATTTTTACTAGCAAAATTCCACATGCATTAAAACATATATATCTATGAGAAAAAATAGTATGTCCTACAGCTTGTCAAGATCAATAGAATTTCTTTAAAGGGGACACATTGAACAATTTTAGTAATGTCATTAAAGATCTGCTGGCAAGGAGCACTGTGTTGAGTAAAGACGTCTGAGTATCTCTGCGTCTCTAGCAGCAGTAGAAATATGATTGGTAGTATTTAGATGTTTCTCAGCAGTTATATCTTTTGATGTTTGAGGTAATGTTACATTTTTCTGGCCATCCCAGGGTTTTCTTCGCTCTGCTAGTTCTGAACGCTTAAGGAGAAGGAAAAAAATGTATGCCACTAGAATACAGAGACACGGGCTTCCCTGGTGGTCCAGTGGATAAAGAATCTGCCTTGCAGTGCAAGGGGCGCCCGTTCAATCCCTGGCCTGGGAAGATCCCACGTGCTGTGGAACAGCTGGACCAAATGTGTCCAATTACAAGCCAGTGCTCTGAAGTGCATGTGCCCAGAGCCAGTGCTCTGTAACGAGAGAGGCTACTACAATGGGAGGCCCACACCAGCCAAAAAAGAATAAAGATGGATGAAAATAAATAAATAAAAAACCAATGAAAGAGGCCAAAATTAAAAAAGAGAGAGAGAATACAGAGACATGAAAATGGTGAGGAAAAGGGGAAATAGGTCTTTGTGAAGTCAGGTGAGAAGACAGGTTTACAAGCCTGTGGATTCAGATGTGATGATGAGAAAATGACAGGGGCGTGGGGGTGCCAGAATCCCATTGGGTAAGTGGGCAGGTACAAGAAGGCCTTTTTTAGTAATATATGTGTTGTGTGTGGCTGTAAATATATTTATTTAGTCTTTTTAAAATAATTTTAGTGGAGTATAGTTGATTTACAAGGTTGTGTCAGTTTCATGTGTACAACACAGTGAATCAGTTATACATACACATATATCCACTCTCTTATATTCTTATCCCATGTAGGTCATTACAGAGTATTGAGTAGAGTATCCTGTACTATATAGTAGGTTCTTATTATTGTAGTTATCTATTTTGTATAGTAGTATGTATATGACAATATATTTAGTCTTATACATCCTACTCAGCATACTGGTCTTAAAACGAGGAAGAGGAAAGATCCAGCCTGAAGAAGAAGCACTTGAGAGGTCAAGACACAGAAGAGGTTTTCTCACTTCCCCTTCCTTAAAGTTCACCGTCACCACTGTCCACAGCTCTGGCTACCTTCCAGCCTCTCTCTATGAGCTCCTTGGCCACTGGGTCATCATGCAAGTAAAAGAAAAATCCTATTATTTTCCTTTGCCTTTTTTTCTCCCTAATTTTCCCTACCAGATCATGAAAGAGGAAAAAAAGCTGTTAATTATGTGCATGTTTATGTATTACTGAGTACCTACCATGAACCAGGCATTGTGCCAGATACTAGAGAAACCATGATGAACAGCAGTCCCTGCCCACTGAGAGCTTTCATTCTATTCAGGAAAAAGCTTCTGAGATGAATAATTAATATTCAGATGTCAACCAAACAAAGCCTTCCTACCAGGCTCCTGGTAAAACCTTTGAAAAGACAGAAACAACAGTCACTGTCCTGCTCTCATGTAGATCCTAGTCAAAACAAACCCTGAGAAATGTTCACTAGTGCCATGTCTTTTAATGTTCACAAGTGGATGAGATCATTTTTTATTTTTTCTTCTTATTCAACAGACTATAAATTAGATGACTTCCAAATGCATTTTCCACCCTTTGTTTATATCAATTTGATAAAACCAAAGTGTGTTTGTATGAAACTACAGGGATGTTAGGACTTGAATAGACTTTAAAGATGGTGGAATTCATGGCTCACAGAAGATACCTAGTTCTTTCCGAGGACATTCACGTCGTGGGCCCGAGGGTCAGGTCTAAACCTGAATGTTTGGCCCTGGACTTAAGGTTTGTTCATTAAATTATAGCATTACTAGTGTCTTCAGTAAATCGTGGCATGCTTGAACAACACAGCTATGACTGGCATTCTATAGCAAGACTTAGCCTGTGTTCGTGAATGGCCACATTACAGATGCTATTAAATGGAAGTTGACTCTCCTCATGATATAAGTGGTAACAGGAAACCAAATCCTGAACTTGCTAGCTGTTCTCAGCTAGAGAGACTTTGACTTGACTCACAATTATTTTTCAGGAAACGCTACACGTGTGCTTTAGTCATTGCTCATCCTATGTCCCATGCTTGGCTGATTTTAGAATATGAATTATTGAGCTTCCATAAAACAGTGCTTTTTAAAATAATTTTGTTTTGGCAAATTTTTTAAAAATTGGGCCTTAAAATGGGCCTCCATTCTTAAAGGTATTAAAACACTCATTTCTTCATTCTCTAGGAATTCCTTCAGGATTCTTTGTTTCAGTGTAGTTTTACCTTCTGTTTCAAGAGATTAAGATTTTATCTGCCTCTGGAAGTGGGATTAATAAAGTCATAATGACCTCACCATCTTTCACTGGGATAGAATCGTGGAGAGGGTACTAATGAGACCAGTTGACTTTCTTTTGAATGGGAATCACAGCTTAGATTCTCCACCAGGTTATCATAATTCCTGAATAGAGTGAAAGGGAGCTTACCCATATTAGGGACTTTTTCAAAACTGATGGTAAGCAATCAGATCCAAATCTGAAGCAAAATGATTCCTAGAGACATCCAAAATTTTACATAACTGCTCAGGTAGAAAAGTTAAACATATCAGATTGGGAATCATGGAGGGAAAATGCCTGTGAACAGTCTTATCTTTTGAGCTTTTAAGCATAAAAACATTTCATCTACTAGGATTAAGCAAAGGAACCTGAATGGTGGAACTGGCATATCCCCTTAAGCTTTTTGAGGAGTTTACGGAATTCTCACTTTATTGCTACCTTCCAGGTAAGGGGTGAGCAAATGTGTAATCTGCAAGGAATGAAATGTATGGTTTCTTCTCTGATTACCAGCTGTCAGTTGTTTAAGTCAGAGCATTTTTCTTTTCTGTGCAGCCAATATTTCAGCATGGAAAATATAGAAGTTACAGTGAAATAAATGATACTCCAACTATTACCTGTGACATTTTTGGCAGGAGATAATACAGAATGCACAGGGGAATAAATGGTAGGCTAAGTATTTACTGTAATGCTGGTGTGTGCGTGGTTGAGAGAAAACCTCACAAGTGCAGCAAGCACCTTAGCACGAACTTGAGTTTTGTCTCTCCTACTTAATAGCTTGTTCCTTTTTTGCCTTTTCTCATTGGGCTGACCTGTCATTCATATTAGATTGACTGTGTGACCATCCTATAACTCAAACAGATGTATCAATAACATACAAGATTTCAGACACTAGAGCCAAAGGAGTGGTAACAAGAATCTGTTGTATACAGTCTGTGTTGTGTTTTAATAAGTGGACCTTTGATACCTAATCTCTCTGTGTTTTTATTCTCCTACCAGTAAAATGGGAAGTTGAGCTCTACAAATTTGGAGGTTTGTTTCAGCTACAACTTGGTGGTTATAATTACCACCTCCTGAACAAGCAGTAGTGTTTCTGTTTATTAATTTGCACATTTTATAAGATATGAAGCCACTTCTAAAATGAAGCAGTAATTGATAATACATTGTTGTGTCTCCATTCATTTTTCTCTTTCATTCTATATTTTCAAGCTGTTTCTGTTTGTACCAATGAAATTAAACAGCAGAATAGTCACTGTGTTGACCAGATGCTGCTGCTGCTTAGTCACTTCAGTAATGTCTGATTCTGTGTGACCCTATGGACTGCAGCCCACCAGGCTCCTACGTCCATGAATTCTCCAGCCAAGAATACTGGAGAATGCCCTCCTCCAGGGGGCATCTTCCCAACCCAGGGAATAGGGGGCCTTCAGTTTTTTGAGTTTTGCTAAAAACATTTCATCTACTAGGATTAAGCAAAGGAACCTGAATGGTGGAACTGGCATATCCCCTTAAGCTTTTGAGGAGTTTACGAATTCTCACTTTATTGCTACCTTCCAGGTAAGGGGTGAGCAAATGTGTAATCTGCAAGGAATGAAATGTATGGTTTCTTCTCTGATTACCAGCTGTCAGTTGTTTAAGTCAGAGCATTTTTCTTTTCTGTGCAGCCAATATTTCAGCATGGAAAATATAGAAGTTACAGTGAAATAAATGATACTCCAACTATTACCTGTGACATTTTTGGCAGGAGATAATACAGAATGCACAGGGGAATAAATGGTAGGCTAAGTATTTACTGTAATGCTGGTGTGTGCGTGGTTGAGAGAAAACCTCACAAGTGCAGCAAGCACCTTAGCACGAACTTGAGTTTTGTCTCTCCTACTTAATAGCTTGTTCCTTTTTTGCCTTTTCTCATTGGGCTGACCTGTCATTCATATTAGATTGACTGTGTGACCATCCTATAACTCAAACAGATGTATCAATAACATGCAAGATTTCAGACACTAGAGCCAAAGGAGTGGTAACAAGAATCTGTTGTATACAGTCTGTGTTGTGTTTTAATAAGTGGACCTTTGATACCTAATCTCTCTGTGTTTTTATTCTCCTACCAGTAAAATGGGAAGTTGAGCTCTACAAATTTGGAGGTTTGTTTCAGCTACAACTTGGTGGTTATAATTACCACCTCCTGAACAAGCAGTAGTGTTTCTGTTTATTAATTTGCACATTTTATAAGATATGAAGCCACTTCTAAAATGAAGCAGTAATTGATAATACATTGTTGTGTCTCCATTCATTTTTCTCTTTCATTCTATATTTTCAAGCTGTTTCTGTTTGTACCAATGAAATTAAACAGCAGAATAGTCACTGTGTTGACCAGATGCTGCTGCTGCTTAGTCACTTCAGTAATGTCTGATTCTGTGTGACCCTATGGACTGCAGCCCACCAGGCTCCTACGTCCATGAATTCTCCAGCCAAGAATACTGGAGAATGCCCTCCTCCAGGGGGCATCTTCCCAACCCAGGGATAGAACCTGGATCTCCTGCATTGCAGGCAGGTTCTTTACTGTCTGAGCAATGCAGGGAAGCCTAATATATTTATATTTATATATAAGCCATATATACATATATATATATATATTTGAGATCCCATGGACTATAGCTCACCAGGCTTCCTATCCATGGAATTTTCCAGGCAAGAATACTACAGTGGGTTGCCATTTCCTTCTCTGTTGACCAGATAACAGTACTTAATTTGTTATCACATCTCTGTAAATACCTGATATTGGATAGTTTCCAAAGTTGCTTATATTATTCTTAAGTGAGAACAGATTATTCATCTGTTCATTAACTCACATGTACAAACTGTTAATGTCCCAGATTTTTAAAGTTTTATACTGGTTATTCATAAGAGTGTACAATCATCTTTAGTAATTATGTTATACTTTTGCTCTGAAAAACAAAATAGCACCTCTGCTGTGGTAACATCTATTTTCAAATCCCCAAATAAGGAAATACTAGTTTCTCTAGTGTTACCTTATCCACAGTCCTTTGATTTGATGAGTAGCATTTTGAAAATGAACTGGCATAAAGAGGTGGAGAATAAATAAGGAACATTTTTATTGTTGGTCCTTAAGAGTAATTTTACTAAAGTAGAGGGGTTTAATGAATATTTTTATTGAGGAATATTAAAAGTCAGTTTTCTTGAGGTCCTCTGAGAGAATATAAAGCGACTTAAGTTTCTGTTCCCCAGTGGAGTTTAATTGCATCAAGAGTGACTGGAATAAGCCCCGGCCATTTCAACTCCCTGTGTTGTGAGTTCGCACATTGGTTCTCAGAGGGTGTGTTCTGATTAATCGTTTCTCAAGCTGATCTCCTGCCTGCTATCAAAGTTGGCTCTCATCCAGTTGTTGTTGATTGTCCAAGTACATGCTGACTGGAATCAGGCAGGAGAATAAAGACAAATGGGCTCCTTAAGCAGATTTACTGTAGCCTCAAAAATGTGGAAAACATTGAAAAGAGTTCCTGATTCTGTGTGACCCTATGGACTGCAGCCCACCAGGCTCCTACGTCCATGAATTCTCCAGCCAAGAATACTGGAGAATGCCCTCCTCCAGAGGAATCTTTCCAATCCAGGGATAGAACCTGGATCTCCTGCATTGCAGGCAGATTCTTTACTGTCTGAGCAATGCAGGGAAGCCTAATATATTTATATTTATATATAAGCCATATATACATATATATATATATATTTGAGATCCCATGGACTATAGCTCACCAGGCTTCCTATCCATGGAATTTTCCAGGCAAGAATACTACAGTGGGTTGCCATTTCCTTCTCTGTTGACCAGATAACAGTACTTAATTTGTTATCACATCTCTGTAAATACCTGATATTGGATAGTTTCCAAAGTTGCTTATATTATTCTTAAGTGAGAACAGATTATTCATCTGTTCATTAACTCACATGTACAAACTGTTAATGTCCCAGATTTTTAAAGTTTTATACTGGTTATTCATAAGAGTGTACAATCATCTTTAGTAATTATGTTATACTTTTGCTCTGAAAAACAAAATAGCACCTCTGCTGTGGTAACATCTATTTTCAAATCCCCAAATAAGGAAATACTAGTTTCTCTAGTGTTACCTTATCCACAGTCCTTTGATTTGATGAGTAGCATTTTGAAAATGAACTGGCATAAAGAGGTGGAGAATAAATAAGGAACATTTTTATTGTTGGTCCTTAAGAGTAATTTTACTAAAGTAGAGGGGTTTAATGAATATTTTTATTGAGGAATATTAAAAGTCAGTTTTCTTGAGGTCCTCTGAGAGAATATAAAGCGACTTAAGTTTCTGTTCCCCAGTGGAGTTTAATTGCATCAAGAGTGACTGGAATAAGCCCCGGCCATTTCAACTCCCTGTGTTGTGAGTTCGCACATTGGTTCTCAGAGGGTGTGTTCTGATTAATCGTTTCTCAAGCTGATCTCCTGCCTGCTATCAAAGTTGGCTCTCATCCAGTTGTTGTTGATTGTCCAAGTACATGCTGACTGGAATCAGGCAGGAGAATAAAGACAAATGGGCTCCTTAAGCAGATTTACTGTAGCCTCAAAAATGTGGAAAACATTGAAAAGAGTTCCCGTTTTTACCCAAAGTTGATCATTCTTGTGTTTTCAAGAACAGAGTTGGGTTTTGTTGTCACATTTGTTTGTTTGTTTATTTGTTTTGTGATTTAGAAGAATCACATTTTGAAAGAACTAAAAATTTTGTTTCCCTAGCTGGCAGTACATTAAATCAGACCAATTTGACTTAGTTTGAGCTGAGTATAAATGAACTATCATTTCCACATGATAAGGTGCAAGGGGAGTCTATGCTGATATTTTTATGTTGACTATGTTTGTTGTCATTTACATTTTGGCATTGGGAACAGAAAAGAGATATTTTTTGGAGTCTTCTGGTTACACATATTTTTAAGTTCATCAAAGAAATGCAGATGCTGAAAACTCTACTGCTATTATGGTTTGATTTAGGACATTTGTTAATATTACTACTGCTTTGAACAAACATATATTAAATATGCACCCAGTTGGAACCTCATCTTTCTAGAAGAACATCTAAAGTTACATATGTATAAGCGCTGGAGTTTTGATGTTTTTCCTCCTTCCTCTGTGCTCTATTTTTTCTATTAGAATTTAAGAAATAAAAATGGAATAAGATGAAGTAAGAGGAAGGCAGTCACAGGGACAGGGGAGATGGGGTGGAAACCAGTGATTTTACCTGTATGTCACAGGGGAAAGAAAGTCATAACATGTGTTTAGAGATAAACGTCTCACAATGAACAACCATCACAAGAAATGCTTTCGATATAACTTTCCAATTATTTTATAAATAATGAACAGAGATTGAAAATCAGTTGTGTGGATTCCACATACATTTTGGTGCACTTAGGTATTTGCTTTAGGCCCTTGTGTCTAGCAATAGTCATTTTACCAACCTTCTTAGAGCTTGAGTTTAATGCTTTAAAGAGTGACTGGAATAAGCCCCGGCCATTTCAACTCCCTGTGTTGTGAGTTCGCACATTGGTTCTCAGAGGGTGTGTTCTGATTAATCGTTTCTCAAGCTGATCTCCTGCCTGCTATCAAAGTTGGCTCTCATCCAGTTGTTGTTGATTGTCCAAGTACATGCTGACTGGAATCAGGCAGGAGAATAAAGACAAATGGGCTCCTTAAGCAGATTTACTGTAGCCTCAAAAATGTGGAAAACATTGAAAAGAGTTCCCGTTTTTACCCAAAGTTGATCATTCTTGTGTTTTCAAGAACAGAGTTGGGTTTTGTTGTCACATTTGTTTGTTTGTTTATTTGTTTTGTGATTTAGAAGAATCACATTTTGAAAGAACTAAAAATTTTGTTTCCCTAGCTGGCAGTACATTAAATCAGACCAATTTGACTTAGTTTGAGCTGAGTATAAATGAACTATCATTTCCACATGATAAGGTGCAAGGGGAGTCTATGCTGATATTTTTATGTTGACTATGTTTGTTGTCATTTACATTTTGGCATTGGGAACAGAAAAGAGATATTTTTTGGAGTCTTCTGGTTACACATATTTTTAAGTTCATCAAAGAAATGCAGATGCTGAAAACTCTACTGCTATTATGGTTTGATTTAGGACATTTGTTAATATTACTACTGCTTTGAACAAACATATATTAAATATGCACCCAGTTGGAACCTCATCTTTCTAGAAGAACATCTAAAGTTACATATGTATAAGCGCTGGAGTTTTGATGTTTTTCCTCCTTCCTCTGTGCTCTATTTTTTCTATTAGAATTTAAGAAATAAAAATGGAATAAGATGAAGTAAGAGGAAGGCAGTCACAGGGACAGGGGAGTGGGGGGTGGAAAACAGTGATTTTACCTGTATGTCACAGGGGAAAGAAAGTCATAACATGTGTTTAGAGATAAACGTCTCACAATGAACAACCATCACAAGAAATGCTTTCGATATAACTTTCCAATTATTTTATAAATAATGAACAGAGATTGAAAATCAGTTGTGTGGATTCCACATACATTTTGGTGCACTTAGGTATTTGCTTTAGGCCCTTGTGTCTACTTGCAGGTGTCCATGGTCAGATCACTTGGCTGACCAACCTCTTAGAGGCTTTCCCTTCATCGCTGAAAGGCACACACTCCCATTTTTCTTTCTCAACACCTATCACTTCATACTGTAGTCTCCTTTGTTCACTGTTGTTTGTAAACAGCAGTAAATGAGTGAATTCATCAGCTACATGAGTATTTCCTCTCACATTGCACTAATAGTTATTGCAATAAAAGTAAAATAAAGATGTCTGAATTATTCCAAAATAATTGGTTTAAAAATGTGAAAATGGTTAAACCTGTTAGAAGGAATACCTCAATTATGTGATAGAAACCTCTCTATATAGTACATGACTATTTGCAGTGTGTAGTGTGCAAAACAGCAGTAAGCAGCTTGTGGAATATGCTTCATTTCTTCCCCTGTGGGATCTATTTCTGTTTACTATAACCATTTTAAAAGCTCTGTGTTCAACACAATGGTCGACTAAGAGTGTGGCAACTAGGGCACATGTAACGAGTTGATGCCGAGACTCTACGCCTGATGCACACTTTGAAATTAAAAGGTACAGACCCAAATCCCACATTGCCATAGCCACAAATCCACTCCTTCTGTCTTTTGGCACCTCTTTTTTTCCCATTTTCTCAGGTCTAAGACTTTGAGTTATCCTTGCCTTTTTTTTTCCCTCTCGTATGCCTGTTGGTTCTGTCTTTAAAAATAAATATAATAATGCAGCTAATGCTTCCATCCCCACACCTGTTTCTCAGTCCATCTCACCCCCAGCTCTCATTTGAGTTATTTTAGTCATCTCTTCCCTGTACTCCCTGCTTCCAACTTTGAATACACAGGTTTTTCCTGCATATTCTCCGTGTGGCAGCCAGCACGAGTTTTACACTTATATCCACTACATTCTGGCCAGTCTTATTCAAAATGCTATATTGGCCTCTTCTGTTATCCAGAGTAAAATCTAAAATTTTTCTGGCACCTGAGCACCAGGTGATCTGCTGATTCTTCTCCGGGGTCACCTGCCACCACTGTGGTCTCCCCTCCCTGCCTGGCCCACATTGGCTTCCTCACTATGTTCCTACAGTACACATGCTCATGGAGGGTGCAGGGGGCCGTGTCTACTGGTATACTATTCCTGCAGTTTTCATACCTTGCTGTCTTTTCCCTTGGACCTCTGTTCAATATCCGGCTCTTGGAGAGGCCTCCATGGACAATCCTAAATAAGTAGGCCTCCTCTATGAACAGATCGTTTCCTTTTTCCTGACTTTTGGCATATATATATATATATATATATATATATATATACCAAATCCCCCTTCCGTTCCAGAATAGAAGCTTCTTGATGACAAACCCTGTTTGTGGAGTCCTCTGTTGCTAGCACATAGAACAATACCTGGCACGCAGAAGATACTCCATAAATATTTGTTAACTGAGTGAGTAATGCAAGGCAGAAATCTCACTCTGCACAGTGTTAAATGTTGCTCAATGCTGTACAGTCTTGGGGAGAGAAATAGCTCTGTGAAATACCAAAGAACAGGAGCTTCTTTGGTGGTCCAGTGATTAGGACACCGCACTTCCACCACAGGAGGCATGGGTTCAATCCCTGCTTGAGGAATTAAGGTCCTACATGCCATGCAGCATGGCCAAAATAATAAAACTGAAATTTTTAACTAAAAAAAAAAAAAAAATCAAAGAGCAAAGACTACTTTGCAAATCCTAACTGGCATATATCAGTAGGAAAAAGGCAGGGGAGATTGTTACAGGCTTAGAAGACGTTGAAGGCTTCCTGGCCCAAATAAGACTCAACCCCATTTGAGTAGTAGTGTCCAGAATTAGATGCAAGTCAGTCGAGAGATTGTCAGTCACCTGCAAACGCCAGAGAGACAATGGGAGATTCATTATTGGATTCTGAAGAATAGAAATCTCAAATGCTGATATCTGTGTTCTGGATACCTACCAGATACCTACCTCTGCAGGTATTTTCAGTGGAGCTTCATGTGATACTATGGGAGTGGATGAGTATCTAGAAACCAGAGTATAGCTAGAAGAAAGCAGAGACTGGACCTCAGGAGGTGGTTATGTTTGATAGACAGGATCAAGTGTCAAACCATGAGAGGCAAGACAGAAGAGAAGGCTAGATAGGTTGAAAAGAAGTTGAATGATGAGCTGCCAAAGGAAGAGACATTAAAAGACAAAACCATTTCAAATATGGAAGTAAAGTCTAATAGAAGCAGAGCTTTTGGAAGGCCATTGGACTTGAAACTTAAAAGGTCATGGGTAGACTCTTTGTGCCATTTAAGTGCTGGGAAGGAATGCAGGCCAGATGGAATGGGCTTCAAAGCGAGTACATAGGACAGCTGCGTGGCTGGTGTGGAGAACAGGCTCAGGAAGTTAGGTGGGAAAAGGACCAAGGTAAGCATGTATTCAAAAGGAGGGACCAAGCGTGAGGGATCTGCTCTTCTGATGGAGAGGAGAGAAACCCACCTTTCCCTGCCTATTCTGGGCCAGAAGAACCTCCTCACAGAATCCCTCAGCTCCTTGAACTTCCCTGGTTGTCCAGTGGTTAAGGCTCCACACTCCCAGTGCAGAGGCTCAGGTTCAATCTCTGGCCAGGGAACTACGGTCCCCTATGCCACATAACCAAAAAACTCAGCCCACCCTCCTACATAACCCATCAGTTCTGTTGTTGTCTGGCTGTACCATAGAGAATGCTCCGCCACCATTGTCCCTTTTAGTGATACAGTCCCCCTTGTAGACATCTAGAGAAACAATCCAATCGGACTTACATTGACTTTTTGCCTTTTCTGCTTGACCACCTTTCCTAAGAGTGCACATCCTATTGTCTTCAGGGGAAAATGCCACTCAGCATGGCCCTGTCTTGGGGAGAAAAATAAGACTCTGTAAAATACAGGAAAGGATTCATTCCCAGACAGCTTTCAATGAATGCATGAATTATTAGTGACAGAGTCAAACGAGCAAATGTCAAAGCTTAGATCTCAAATCAGGTGTCCACGGTGCACACACAGCGTGTTATGCACCCTAAGAGTTGGCACAAGAAAACTGCTTATTGCTAGTCTTCTGAAAATGGATTTTTATTTCTTCTTCACACCAGGCCATTTATTTTTTTCAACACTAGAAACCAGAGTATAGCTAGAGAAAGCAGAGACTGGACCTCAGGAGGTGGTTATGTTTGATAGACAGGATCAAGTGTCAAACCATGAGAGGCAAGACAGAAGAGAAGGCTAGATAGGTTGAAAAGAAGTTGAATGATGAGCTGCCAAAGGAAGAGACATTAAAAGACAAAACCATTTCAAATATGGAAGTAAAGTCTAATAGAAGCAGAGCTTTTGGAAGGCCATTGGACTTGAAACTTAAAAGGTCATGGGTAGACTCTTTGTGCCATTTAAGTGCTGGGAAGGAATGCAGGCCAGATGGAATGGGCTTCAAAGCGAGTACATAGGACAGCTGCGTGGCTGGTGTGGAGAACAGGCTCAGGAAGTTAGGTGGGAAAAGGACCAAGGTAAGCATGTATTCAAAAGGAGGGACCAAGCGTGAGGGATCTGCTCTTCTGATGGAGAGGAGAGAAACCCACCTTTCCCTGCCTATTCTGGGCCAGAAGAACCTCCTCACAGAATCCCTCAGCTCCTTGAACTTCCCTGGTTGTCCAGTGGTTAAGGCTCCACACTCCCAGTGCAGAGGCTCAGGTTCAATCTCTGGCCAGGGAACTACGGTCCCCTATGCCACATAACCAAAAAACTCAGCCCACCCTCCTACATAACCCATCAGTTCTGTTGTTGTCTGGCTGTACCATAGAGAATGCTCCGCCACCATTGTCCCTTTTAGTGATACAGTCCCCCTTGTAGACATCTAGAGAAACAATCCAATCGGACTTACATTGACTTTTGCCTTTTCTGCTTGACCACCTTTCCTAAGAGTGCACATCCTATTGTCTTCAGGGGAAAATGCCACTCAGCATGGCCCTGTCTTGGGGAGAAAAATAAGACTCTGTAAAATACAGGAAAGGATTCATTCCCAGACAGCTTTCAATGAATGCATGAATTATTAGTGACAGAGTCAAACGAGCAAATGTCAAAGCTTAGATCTCAAATCAGGTGTCCACGGTGCACACACAGCGTGTTATGCACCCTAAGAGTTGGCACAAGAAAACTGCTTATTGCTAGTCTTCTGAAAATGGATTTTTATTTCTTCTTCACACCAGGCCATTTATTTTTTTCAACACTAGTAATATTTATAGGAATGTAAGCATAATACATTGGAACACTGAGAAATTTTTTAATAAGGCTGGAGATAGGTAGGGAAGTAGAGAAGGGAATAGATGGAAAGATGATTACAGTTATTTTTCCAAGATTTTCAGGTAAAGAGCATCCATCTCCTGTATTTTCACTTCTCTTTAAAGTGGACAGTCTCTAAGACCGGCTAATGGAGCAGATGGCAGGTTCCTGTGGGACCAGCTCACTGCTGCTCCCTGGTTTCCAGCAAGAAAACCCTCAGGAGAAGGGGGACATATCACTGTCATCTCTGTGTTCCTCATACCATTTAGCACAATGTCAGGCTCCCATTAGATGCTCAATGACTGTTCACTGATTTCTCCATCTTACTTAATCACAGTAGGTTAAAGCCTGCAGTTCCTTGGGGATGATCAAGTTCAATGCTTCTCAGCTTTAACATGCGTACTAATCACCCAGGGATCTTTATAACACACAGCTCAGCTCCTGTGGGTCTGCATTAAGGCTTGATTCTGCATTTCCCAGCAACTCCTTGGGGGTAATTCTGCCACACTTGGTGTAGCAGGGATCTATGATGTGCCTTTCCCACAGGGCCTGCCTACACCTGTGGGTGGGCTGAGGGGACCCAGAGCCATAAGATGATCAGAGTTCTTCCTGAAATATCAAAAGTAGTTGAAGAGAATTTGAACTCTGATATTTTTTAAATATTTAGATGAAGATTTAATATGAAGCTGAATGCAAAATATGTTTAACAAAATTTAAAAGAAAAAAATGTAAACTGTAATTAAAATGTAAGACAAATGGAAGGAACTTTTCTTCACTTGAGAATTCTCCCTTCAGGTTACACTGCCAGCCAGCCTCCAGGGTATACATTCCAACCAGATGCTCATAGGAATACTTTAGTGGGAAAGACGGAGAAGCGCTGACATAATACCCATGAGGAGATGGGGACCCAAGGACATTCAAACAGATAGTCTAATAATAACTAATTTTAAATTTTTTATTTATTTTTTAACTGAAGTAGAGTTGATTTACAATGTTGTGTTAATTCTGACTGTCATTCTGTAATACATACAAGGTGGTGGTGGTTTAGTTGCTAAGTCATGTCTGACTGTTGCGACCCCATGGACTGTAGCCCACCAGGCTCCCCTGTCCATGACTTTCTCCAGGCAGGAATACTGGAGTGGGCTGCTATTTCTTTATCCCAGGGATCTTCCCAAGCCAGTGACCGAACCCTGGCCCCCTACATTGTAGACAGTCTGTACTGCAGGCAGACTCTTTACTGAAGAAGCCACCAGGGAAGTGGCTTTTTTTGTTTTTTGTTTTTTTATTATTAATCAGGGTTTTTTTTTTTTAACTTTTATTTTACTTTTAACTTTTACAGAGTTTTGTTTTTTACGGACTTGCGTGTTCCCAGATTAGTCATATTGGGAAGTGGCTTTTTAACTGAAGTATAGTTGATTTACACTGTTGTATTAATTCTTAACTGTATAGCAAAGTAATTCAGTTATACATACATATATGTATGTGTGTGTGTGTGTATATATACTGTTTTTTATATTTTTTTTCACTACATTGTTGCCTATACTGTATAGTAGGACCTTGTTGTTTATCTATCCTACATAATACAGTAAAAACTAACTTTTATTGGACTCGCTATGTATGAGTTAGGCATGGTGTACAAAACATATATTATCACATTTACTGTCTGGCTAGTTTTCTCAAGTTACTGTTGTTCCTGTTTGTATCTGAGGAAACTGAGGCTTCAAGAAGCCAGATAGTTTGCCCCCGAAATGACCTCAGAGTCTGTGCTGTCAAGGACAGTGTTTCAGATCCTCCTGAAGTAGGTAGCCCAGGGCTAGAACCACATTGTTTCACTTCTGTCCAGGCCTCCACAGAGAAGCTGGAATAAAGCAGACCAATGCACTTGGCATCGCTTAGTTTTTCTAAAGAGTGCCTTTGACCATTATGAAATGGTATAGTGTGAATCAGAATATTTATTCCTTCCTGTTTCTTTCATGATAACAGTAAGCAGATTAACTAGGTTTTCTGTTCTGTCGCTGAGCCTTGGTTCTAGGCTCAGAGAAATCAATATTTTCTCACTAATGTGTACTTCTTTTCCTGCCAAGCAGCCTTCAGAGTTAAATGCAAAGGGTGTCTATAATGAGCTTTTATAAATTGCATTACTAGGTGACAGTTAATTGGTTTCATTCCTTACACAAATGGGATTAGAAAGAACAGTACCTGGAGCACTCCAAGGAGTGACTGCTCCATTTCTGTGCCCTTCAGCTCAGCATTCTGGAAGCAGTCCAGACACATCATCTGGATTTTTCCTGGATTTTTCCATGCTTGGGATACTGCACTCTCCGTTAACTCTGTGTTAACGAATACGCGCTGAGCCTATCCGGGAAGAGGACAAACGTGCTCGCTGCCACCGGATCAACCTGTGACCCTGGGCGAATGCAGCGGGAACTTCAGCCCCAGGGGCAGTTCTGTGTCTCTTGTGCATTATGGTTCTCTGTTCCATAAAAATAAACCAGGTTTTTCCTCTTCTAATGAATCTCTGACATTTCCAAAAGTGAGAAACACTGGGTCATTTCTATGAAGTGAGATTTTTGTAGAGGTCTGGGTTTGGATAAAGGCAGGCTGCTTTGAAATTAGACTGTCTGCCATTCCTTAGGTCATCTGTAGATCCCAGGGTAAGTGGAAACCAAACTAATAACCATTAAGCATATGCTAAAGGGAAAATATGCTTCTGAACCACACGATATCATCATTTTGAAATTTATTTTGTACTGATGGCTGAGACTATGTAAAAATTTAACACAGCTCATTAAGCAGGAAATACAACAGGAAGTGAAAGATGACATGGCGAGGCAATTCAAAACACTTCCACAGGGACTTCCCTGGAGGTCCAGCGGTTAGACTCTGTGCTTCCCCTTCCAGGGGTGCCAATTCAGCCCCCTCAGGGAACTAAGAGCCCACAGGTCACATGGCATAGCAAATAAACGAATAAATATATAAGTCCTACATAAGATTTATTTTTTAAAAAAGCCAAAGCACTTTCGGGCCTATGAATTACATGCTAATACCCCATCCAATAGCTTAGTGGTGCCCTCTGTTTATTAGAAGCCTTAAGCCGTACATAGCCTTTGTGAGAGTAAGAAGCTGAGGGTTCCAGGACTCACTCTACATGTGAACAGCATGTGTGTGTGTGTGCGCACACGCACACTAAATCGCTTAAGTCATGTCTGTCTCTGTGCAACCCTATGGACTGTAGCCCACCTGGCTCCTCTGTCCATGGGAATCTCCGGGCAAGAATACTGGAGTGGGTTGCCCCGCCCTCCTCCAGGGGATCTTCCTGACCCAGGGATGGAACCAGTGTCTGTGCCTCCTGCATTGGCAGGCGGGTTCTTTACCACTAGTGCCACCTGGGAAGTCCCAAACAGCATGTGTAGTCAGCTATAAATTTTAATTTGAGGTTTGATTGAGAGGTGCAGGGAAGCTGCCTCACAGGAAAATATCTCTAATGAAGCTTAAAATTCACCCTATGTAGACTGAGTCCTGCTAAATCAGACCCTTGTTACTCTTCCTATTGTTTTGACAGTACAAATATCCCTGAGAAAGTAATACTCTACGTTCCTCATATCACATCATGAAGACATTTTTTTGAGTCTTCCTTCATAGTATAACATGGTGGAAAGCTGTATTTTCCTAATGCACAGGAATATACGGTCTTACCTGCTTTCCAGTTTGGGCGCAGCTAAGTATCCTTTGTGCTGGGCCATTTAGACAGAATCTGTATTACAGTGGGCTTCCCAGGTCGTAAAGAATTCCAGCAATGCAGGAATCACTGGAGACAATGGTTGATCCCTGGCTCAGGAAGATCCCCTGGAGATGGAAATGACAACCCTCTCCAGTATTCTTGCCTGGGAAATCCCGTGGACAGAGGAGCCTGCCCGGCTACCTTCCATGGGGTCACAAAGAGTCAGACACAACTGAGCACGCACGCAGACACACGTGTTATTACAACACAAAGCCTAACTCACGGCTGCAAATTCTGAAAACAGGATGTGCGCTTGGATATAGTGAGAAGACAGAAAGAATAAAGTACTTAAAGACACAGGGTAAGCATCTTTGTCATCACATTCTGTTCAAAACCATGAGTCAGTTGACCAGATCCTTTTTAAAAGACATAGAGAACGCCTCCCAGAGAGCATGTTGTATCACCACATTAGGCAGGAATCCTGAGAAATGTTTTCCTTTTCTGTCAGCTGGAGCTGATACAAAGAGCTTTGGATTTCAAGAGATGACCGATTTCTCTGCTCATCCTCAGGGTGATCATTTCACTGTCAAGTTTAATTATAGATGAAAGTCTTAAAGATCAATTTATTTTTCTTGGTATGAATTTTCTAGACTTAGCCACTAAAATAAAATCTGAAAGCCATATGGTAGGAAATCATGGCTAACAAGCTAAATGATACAGGCAAGCTAAGGCTATGTACCACATTGCCAAGCAAGTGGACTTCTCATCAGGTGATGCACAGACGCAAGGTGCCAGCTCTTCCATTCAGAACTGTTGGAGTTCCCACTCACTGCCTTAAATCACAGCGGTGTTTGTCTGAATTTAACTCAGCTGTGGTAGCCCTGGGCACATACTTGCCAGGCGTGCCAACCAAACCAATTCACTTTTTAAACTATGATGATTAGAGAATTTATAGTCTCTGAGAGCAAGAGGCATTATGCTAATGGAGGAAAGGCAGCCTTCCCCTTCTCAGGGAACGTTCATCTCTCCTGGGGGATGACAGCTTTATGATTTTACTGTGAAAATCCATGGAAGGTGCTTTTACAAAATCAGCTGTCTTTTGAGATATTTCCAAGGGCAATGAGGAACCATATTATGAAGCAGAAGCTGAATTAAACTCCAGAGTGAAAAATGAGATGTTGTTACCATGAGGAGAAATTGACGTTTTTTTCTTTGATTCTTCCCATTTCATCCTCATGTGTCATCCATTGCATTTCTTTATTCAGAATGGTCCACACTGTGGAAATCGTTCTTCCCGTTGCAAGACCTGTGCATTTGCTGTTTGACATTCTCTCCTGGGAAATTCCAGAGTTAGGGACCTGTGAGCTGTATTGTTCCTACTTAGCATAGGTAGAGGGCCACCCCACCTCTTCTTACTGCTGGAAGTCTTATCCTCACATCGATCAGAGCTGCCTTTTGTTTTGAAGGGAGTTTGTTTTGTATTTCGAAGGGAAACAAGCTGGCGGTGACCCTGGCCTCCACAGCATCTTTCCCTTACACCATACAGGCCCCAGGGCATGGGCAAGTTCATCCTCGAATCCTGGAGCTCAGCCTGAGTGAAATTTATTCCCTTCCTCCTAACTGAGGCTGAGGAGGCAGCAGAAGATGGAGCTATATCATTCTTCAAAATCTTCCTCACCTCTCACGTTGATCCTTTCTCTTTCTGTGTTACTTTGTTCTCATGTATTTTCCTCCTGATTTCTCTCTGGCTGTGATTCGTGCAAACTCTTTTCTTCCCTTTAAAAGTTTTCTTCTTTATCATACATCTGTATTAATGTGTCTACTACTTTCTTTACTCTCATTCTTCAAAAGATTATTAATTCATTTCCGTCTCCTATTCCACCACTACCCTAAAGTCATCTTTTGCTTGCTTCCTTCTCTCTCACATTATGTCCCTTTTAGACCTAGAGTAAAGCTGTCCCAGGTGCAGTGGTAAAGAATCTGCCTGCCAGTGCAGGGGATGCAAGACACGCAGGTTCAATGCTTGGATCAGGAGGATCCCCTGGAGAAGGAAACAGCAACCTACTCCAGTATTTTTGCCTGGGGGATCTCATAGACAGAGGAGTCTGGAAGACTTCAGTCCATGGGGTCACCGAGAGCATACATGAACACAGACACTTTCTCAATTAAGTCATAATGAGAAGAATAATAAGTATTGTATGTTGAAGCTGCTGTATTTCAAGACACACTGGGCTACACATTTCACATTTGGCATCTCAATTTCTGCAAATGAGAGGGTGGTATCATACCCTTTTTTTTTTTTTTTGGCCACTACTATTGATCTTGCATCTGTTTATCCTCGTTCTTTGGCCTGTGTGGGCCCCCCACCTCAGCGGCTCCTTGCCGCAGAGCACCAGCTCTGGGCGTGTGCGCTCCAGAGCTCCGGCTCCGCAGCTGGACACATCGGTCCAGCCACTCCACGGCAAGTAGGATCCTCCCAGACCAGGAATTGAACCAGCGTCCCTTGCACTGCAAGGCGGTGTCCCCACCCACTGGACCACCAGGGAAGCCCCGTATCATGCCCTTTTAATTGATACGAGCCAGCAAGGTTCATACAATGATTAGCTGGCAGGGCTGCTGGTCCAGTGCAGTTTATCTGATTCCTGGTGTACAAAAAGCAACCATGACTTGCTTGCTCATGAGCTGTAACTCATAGGCATCCAGTGAATCAGAACAATTTTTTTTTTTAAAGATTTATTTATTTATTTATTTGGGGGGGGGTGGGAAGGGAGGGGAGCAGGCGGGCTACTTCTATTGGTCTTTCATTTGTCTATTTTCATCTATCTTTATTCTTTGGCCCGTGTGGGCCTCCCATCACGGTGGCCTCTGTTGTCGCAGAGCACCGGCTCTGGGCGCATGTGCTCCAGAGCTCCAACTCGGTAATTGGACACATCTGTCCAGTCGCTCCATGGCACGTGGTATCTTCCCAGGCCAGGGATCGAACTGGCACCCCTTGCACTGCAAGGCAGTGTCCTTACCCACTGGACCATCAGGGAAGCCCAGAACAAATATTTATGAATACCATTTCACTCAGGTTATTCATTGACTTGTATCATTGATTCTGTTAAATCTCTTCTACTTATAACCTATAAATAATTATATATGGAATATTTAAGAAATTCAGAAATAGGTAGACATAGTAGACGGTCAAGAGGAGGAAGAGGAGCGGAAAGGACAACAGAAGCAACTGGAACAGAAAAAAAAAATAAGACCTGGCTTGTTTATGCTTTTAAAGCCTCCACTCCAGCTGAGCTCTCTAGGAATCTGGGGCATGTTGGAAGGTTAGATGAGGAGTCAGAGCCTTAAAGTGGTTGGACAAGGAACAGATGAGTTCATCTTGGTCTCACTCACTCCCTTCCCATAAAATTGAAGGCTACTTCTTCCTGCCCAGGGGAAAACTGTAAATGTATTTTGCAACTATAAAGTGGGCTTGTCTAAGTATAAAAATTCATAAGGGATATACATATGACTAATCTGAGAACATACATATCTGTAAACAACAAAACTGTAAAAGTTAAAAGTAAAATAAAAGTTTAAAAAAAAAAATGTATGGCATGCACATGTGATTCAAAATCACATTTCACTGATCTAATCCATGTGGAAAGGGTACCTTCCTTGGCTCTCTCTTTCTCAGCTCTACCTCCCAGCAAAACACCAAATCCACCATGAAATCATTAAATAGGTAAAAGAGAGGAAAGGGGTTAGAAGCAGGATAAGCATTGATGGATTAAAAACCCCTGGGTTTGATCCAAACCCCATCGCTCCTATCACTTTATACATATATATAGAACTTAGTTACGTGTTTTGAATAATGGGAGTACTAATGCCATATATCCTGTCAATGACTGTAAGAGCTGTATGAACCGGGATACTTTAAAATGCTTTGTGAAATGTAAAACAGTCTGCAAGGAAGGTAGTAATTAGCATTTCCACATGACACTAGTGGTAAAGAATTGCCTGCAATTCTGGAGATATCGGTTAGATCCCTGGGTTGGGAAGATCCCCTGGAGAAGAAAATGACAACCCTCTCCAGTATTCTTGCCTGGAAAATTCCAGGAACAGAGGAGCCTGGCAGGCTGCAGTCCATGGGGTCGCAAAGAGTAAGACACAACTTAGTATAGACACACATATACTAACTTCAATGTACCTGATTTCCCTTACTGGCGAATTCTAAAGGAGTTTCCTTCCACTGTTTCTTTCCAGCATCTTAATAGTTGATACTTTGGTGCTACATTTTTTAAAAAACAGAATCTCTCTTGAACTGACTGTATTTTGAAAGCTTTCAATTCCTTGGGCCAAGATACCAAGGAAGCCAACCTGCCCAGACACCTTTGGCACAGCTCCACCTAAAGCCCCTACCCTACTCCTGTCTACATGTTCCTGATGGAGATTCTGAGATGGATTGAGGCCTCTGCTGCAAGCCTCTGATTCAGTGGCAGCTTTTGCCCAGCTTTGCACAACCATCTCACGAAGAGACTTGAAAGAAAATCTCAGAACTCTGCACCTGGAGGAGCAGGAGCAGAAACTGTAAATGTATTTTGCAACTATAAAGTGGGCTTGTCTAAGTATAAAAATTCATAAGGGATATACATATGACTAATCTGAGAACATACATATCTGTAAACAACAAAACTGTAAAAGTTAAAAGTAAAATAAAAGTTTAAAAAAAAAAATGTATGGCATGCACATGTGATTCAAAATCACATTTCACTGATCTAATCCATGTGGAAAGGGTACCTTCCTTGGCTCTCTCTTTCTCAGCTCTACCTCCCAGCAAAACACCAAATCCACCATGAAATCATTAAATAGGTAAAAGAGAGGAAAGGGGTTAGAAGCAGGATAAGCATTGATGGATTAAAAACCCCTGGGTTTGATCCAAACCCCATCGCTCCTATCACTTTATACATATATATAGAACTTAGTTACGTGTTTTGAATAATGGGAGTACTAATGCCATATATCCTGTCAATGACTGTAAGAGCTGTATGAACCGGGATACTTTAAAATGCTTTGTGAAATGTAAAACAGTCTGCAAGGAAGGTAGTAATTAGCATTTCCACATGACACTAGTGGTAAAGAATTGCCTGCAATTCTGGAGATATCGGTTAGATCCCTGGGTTGGGAAGATCCCCTGGAGAAGAAAATGACAACCCTCTCCAGTATTCTTGCCTGGAAAATTCCAGGAACAGAGGAGCCTGGCAGGCTGCAGTCCATGGGGTCGCAAAGAGTAAGACACAACTTAGTATAGACACACATATACTAACTTCAATGTACCTGATTTCCCTTACTGGCGAATTCTAAAGGAGTTTCCTTCCACTGTTTCTTTCCAGCATCTTAATAGTTGATACTTTGGTGCTACATTTTTTAAAAAACAGAATCTCTCTTGAACTGACTGTATTTTGAAAGCTTTCAATTCCTTGGGCCAAGATACCAAGGAAGCCAACCTGCCCAGACACCTTTGGCACAGCTCCACCTAAAGCCCCTACCCTACTCCTGTCTACATGTTCCTGATGGAGATTCTGAGATGGATTGAGGCCTCTGCTGCAAGCCTCTGATTCAGTGGCAGCTTTTGCCCAGCTTTGCACAACCATCTCACGAAGAGACTTGAAAGAAAATCTCAGAACTTCTGCACCTGGAGGAGCAGGAGCAGACTGCTTGCTTAACATCACCTCGGACTCATTCACTTAAAAAAAAAAAAAAAAGGTGGGAAGTATTAAGCAGAGCACTGCAACATGGAATGGAGTTATACCCCATGTACGCATCAGTGGGCCTCCAGAAATTGTCATTGTTGAGTTCATCAGAAGCAGATGGGCACGCTTAGCAAGAAAATGGGGTTGACTGCAGGAATTGAGCTGAGAGCTGTAAGTGCAGGAGTGAACAAGATGCATCAGGCCTACCAAGTAAGGACGGGCAGCGTTGAGGTCACACAGCCTCAAGTGTGCCCAAGAGCTGTAAGGCCAGGCTCCCTCTGAGAAATGCGCTATTACTATGTTCCTATATATCATAGAAAACAAATACATACCTCCATGTTACTTCCATTTCTAGAAAATTAGACAAAGTGTGACTTTCTTCTCATGGTTTGGAATGAGCAGGGGATTTTTGGTTTATTTGTTTCAATTTGAATTATAGCTGATTTACAGTTCTATGTTTGAGTGTGCAGCATAATGATTCAATGTTTTTGTAGCTTATATTCCATTTAAATGTATTATAAAATATTGGCTAAATTCTCTGTGCTACACAATATATCCTTGTAGTTTATGTGTTTCATCCATAGTGGTTTGTACCTATTAACCACCAAACTCTACCTTGCCTCTCCCTACCTTACTGGTAACCACTAATTTGTTCTCTATATCTGTATATTTATGTCTATTTTGTATAGTCATAGAGGCAGTTTGGGCTAGGAAAGTTAAATGCTGAAAGAAAAGCTAGAAATAAAAGGCATCTAGAAGCATTAGATGCACTGTCTGTTATCTTTCAAGTTGTAAAGATAATAGTTCACAAAAGAACTAAAAAGAAGCGTGTGTTCTGTCATCCTCTGTAGGCTGCTCCCTGATCGGGGAATATTCCCAATGGCTGTGAGTCCACTTGACTTTTGACAGTGATTATAGCAATTTGAGTTCATGCACTTTCTTTATTTGAGGTATTAGATGATTGCATCGACCAAAGTATCAAGATTTGACCAATGCATCCTGTGGGTGTGAGTTGTTAGCACAGTGAAAATGTAAGAAAAGAAGCAAAAGTCTTAGTTGGGTAGAAGATCTTGTGGACTATATAATCTTAAACAATTCAGTTCCTTTTTACTTCTTCAGAGAAAGAAAAGTAGCTCAAGCTCTCTAATACATCATTGTAAATAATTATTCTTCTGCCCTTTTTATTAGTGGGGTTTAGTTTATAGTTTTACGGCAAGAGTAACATTTATAGGTTGGCACAACCGAAAAACATCACCTTGTTTAAAACTGTCCTACCATTTAAATATCATCATTTTGGCAATGAACTCTTTCTAAACTTATCCTTTTCAATTGTGGGCATTAAGCCCATAAATAGGAATGCTAGAGGGGGAGAAAAGGGAGTTACTTCCAGGAGAAGAGAAGCCTTGGAGACGTGAATGGAAAATGTTGCCTCTGTTTAGCATGAATGAGCCTGGGATTTAAATAACATTCTTCAGGCCAGATAAATAGTTTTTCTTTGGCTTAGTAATCATGCATTGCATTCAAATATTTAAGTGAAATGTTTTCTGGATTTCCTCACTCTGTCTTTGATCTTTACGAGCCCTGTTGTATTTTAACTCATCAGCTTCACCAAATAAAAAATGTAATTTATTCCTTTTAGTGCATATCACAGAGGCAAATTTGCTATAAAGCATTGGAAATACCCATAATTGAGTTTTCTGTTTTATACACGCATGTCCTCCAATGCTGTAGTTGATTAACCACCAAACTCTACCTTGCCTCTCCCTACCTTACTGGTAACCACTAATTTGTTCTCTATATCTGTATATTTATGTCTATTTTGTATAGTCATAGAGGCAGTTTGGGCTAGGAAAGTTAAATGCTGAAAGAAAAGCTAGAAATAAAAGGCATCTAGAAGCATTAGATGCACTGTCTGTTATCTTTCAAGTTGTAAAGATAATAGTTCACAAAAGAACTAAAAAGAAGCGTGTGTTCTGTCATCCTCTGTAGGCTGCTCCCTGATCGGGGAATATTCCCAATGGCTGTGAGTCCACTTGACTTTTGACAGTGATTATAGCAATTTGAGTTCATGCACTTTCTTTATTTGAGGTATTAGATGATTGCATCGACCAAAGTATCAAGATTTGACCAATGCATCCTGTGGGTGTGAGTTGTTAGCACAGTGAAAATGTAAGAAAAGAAGCAAAAGTCTTAGTTGGGTAGAAGATCTTGTGGACTATATAATCTTAAACAATTCAGTTCCTTTTTACTTCTTCAGAGAAAGAAAAGTAGCTCAAGCTCTCTAATACATCATTGTAAATAATTATTCTTCTGCCCTTTTTATTAGTGGGGTTTAGTTTATAGTTTTACGGCAAGAGTAACATTTATAGGTTGGCACAACCGAAAAACATCACCTTGTTTAAAACTGTCCTACCATTTAAATATCATCATTTTGGCAATGAACTCTTTCTAAACTTATCCTTTTCAATTGTGGGCATTAAGCCCATAAATAGGAATGCTAGAGGGGGAGAAAAGGGAGTTACTTCCAGGAGAAGAGAAGCCTTGGAGACGTGAATGGAAAATGTTGCCTCTGTTTAGCATGAATGAGCCTGGGATTTAAATAACATTCTTCAGGCCAGATAAATAGTTTTTCTTTGGCTTAGTAATCATGCATTGCATTCAAATATTTAAGTGAAATGTTTTCTGGATTTCCTCACTCTGTCTTTGATCTTTACGAGCCCTGTTGTATTTTAACTCATCAGCTTCACCAAATAAAAAATGTAATTTATTCCTTTTAGTGCATATCACAGAGGCAAATTTGCTATAAAGCATTGGAAATACCCATAATTGAGTTTTCTGTTTTATACACGCATGTTCCTCAATGCTGAAACACACTAGGATGATACTGTAGTTGATGCTTCCTGGCTGCATCCTGAGAGATTATGATGATCTCATTTATTTTCTTCTTTCCTCTACTTTCAAGCTGTTCTATAAGGGTTGTGCATTACCATGCATATGATTATAAGTGACTTTTTAAAAATGAATATATTTTAAAAGGAGCTATTGAAAATGTATTTGAATTCTTTGTCAGTAAATTGCCATGCTTTGTCATTTTGAGGCACAGGTTATAGGGGTTTTGTTTGGCTTTTGTCTTATTTTCACATTTCTATTGCAGTATAGTTGATTTACAATGTTGTGCTAGTTTCAGGTGTACAGCGATGTGAACCAGTTATGCATATGCATATGTCAACTCCTTTTTTTTTTTTTTGTCAACTCCTTTTTAGATTCTTTTCCTATATAGGCCATGGCAGAGCACTGAGCAGAGTTCCCTGTGCTATACAGGAGGTCTTATTACTCATCTATTTTATATGTAGTATTATGTATATCTTAATCCCAATCTCTCATCTCTCCTTCCCACCATTACTCCCTGGTAACCATAAGTTTGCTTTCTACATCTGTAACTCTATTTCTATTCAGATAAGTTCATTTGGACCCTTTTTTAGATTCCACATATAAGCAATATCATGTGATACTTATCTTTCTCAAGACATTGTTTTGATCCAGATCTGGCTAGTCCCAATGTCCAGTTGCATCCAAGCTCCTTTGAAGTATTTACTTTATGGGAGTTCAATCAAGACAGTCTTCCAGAAAGCTCTCATACATGCATATATCCATGACAAGTCATAGCTGAATATCAGATGAGCAGAAAGAAATTGCAAGTCTCTTTTGTGTTATTCCCCTTGTGTGACTTTCAGGCAAGGTAAATCATACAGCTTTCATCACTCAGTAAAATGCTTGGTTGTTTTATGGACAGGATTAATCTGCATCAGAGAAAGTGGTAATTCTTGTTGGACATTTGTACAGAGGGAGACAAATAAGAATTTGCCCTAAAATCATGCTATGGGTAAGGAGACAACCTCATACTGCCTTAATTACGTGCTGTGTGAACTATTTTCACCCTTATACAGGTGATCTGTTCGAGGTCTAATGATATATAAAATCTAGAGGAATGAAGAAGTCTCTTATTTGTCACATGGAAACTACCTAGTAATAATCTTTGCTGGTGATTAATCTTAAATCCTGAGAGATTATGATGATCTCATTTATTTTCTTCTTTCCTCTACTTTCAAGCTGTTCTATAAGGGTTGTGCATTACCATGCATATGATTATAAGTGACTTTTTAAAAATGAATATATTTTAAAAGGAGCTATTGAAAATGTATTTGAATTCTTTGTCAGTAAATTGCCATGCTTTGTCATTTTGAGGCACAGGTTATAGGGGTTTTGTTTGGCTTTTGTCTTATTTTCACATTTCTATTGCAGTATAGTTGATTTACAATGTTGTGCTAGTTTCAGGTGTACAGCGATGTGAACCAGTTATGCATATGCATATGTCAACTCCTTTTTTTTTTTTTTGTCAACTCCTTTTTAGATTCTTTTCCTATATAGGCCATGGCAGAGCACTGAGCAGAGTTCCCTGTGCTATACAGGAGGTCTTATTACTCATCTATTTTATATGTAGTATTATGTATATCTTAATCCCAATCTCTCATCTCTCCTTCCCACCATTACTCCCTGGTAACCATAAGTTTGCTTTCTACATCTGTAACTCTATTTCTATTCAGATAAGTTCATTTGGACCCTTTTTTAGATTCCACATATAAGCAATATCATGTGATACTTATCTTTCTCAAGACATTGTTTTGATCCAGATCTGGCTAGTCCCAATGTCCAGTTGCATCCAAGCTCCTTTGAAGTATTTACTTTATGGGAGTTCAATCAAGACAGTCTTCCAGAAAGCTCTCATACATGCATATATCCATGACAAGTCATAGCTGAATATCAGATGAGCAGAAAGAAATTGCAAGTCTCTTTTGTGTTATTCCTTGTGTGACTTTCAGGCAAGGTAAATCATACAGCTTTCATCACTCAGTAAAATGCTTGGTTGTTTTATGGACAGGATTAATCTGCATCAGAGAAAGTGGTAATTCTTGTTGGACATTTGTACAGAGGGAGACAAATAAGAATTTGCCCTAAAATCATGCTATGGGTAAGGAGACAACCTCATACTGCCTTAATTACGTGCTGTGTGAACTATTTTCACCCTTATACAGGTGATCTGTTCGAGGTCTAATGATATATAAAATCTAGAGGAATGAAGAAGTCTCTTATTTGTCACATGGAAACTACCTAGTAATAATCTTTGCTGTGTCTATAGGGCTGATTAATCAAGTGTGATAAGACTCACCCCTTCTGTTTCCTAAAACTCAAAATGGATCATGAAGAAAGATTCAAGGCAAACCACTGATTTTCTTTATAACCTTTAACTTTGCATAGGCTCTGTGTAAGCCTTTCAGACAATTGCCTAAAGTATTTGTGTTTCCTAGAAATTGATTCTAAAAAGAATTAGTCAGGTCTTTTATAAAACCCAGCCCAAATGATGGCTTATGTTGATGCAGTGGACAGGCAGTTACTGAAAAGGCTTATGTATACTACTGTCTTTTCCTATCAGTAGTATCTTGACAAGCTCCCAGTTAAGTATTGCATGTTAATCTTTACAAAACGAGTAGATAAGGCAGTCTATACTAGGGGGTCTATGACTTTAAAGTCTGTTTCCTTTCTTCAAATGTCTTAGAAAAATCAGCCTTTGAGTCCAGAAGATTTCAGCTCTGAAGCCAGTGTGTCTCCCACCTCATTTTGTGGTGCCCCCTGCCCTATGCTGGCCCTTCCTAAGAGTACAACATCTGGCCACTTTTTCTTTCTCCTTTTTGCTTCAGCAAGCTTCCTTTGGCCCTTTCAATTGAGTTGACTTGCCACATGAGAAGATGAGGAAGCTATACACTCCTCCACCTAGGTGGTAGACAGGCTCAGGAAAGGCCAAGGTAGCCTCAAGGAGGAGCAGGTGTTTGTGGCCATTCCATCTTGGGACCCAAGAAGGTTCCTCCTCTACCTTGAGATGCCGTGGACCCTCAGGAGGCCCACATGTGCCCACTGTTAGTGTTGCGCTTATCAGCCTGGGCCAAACCACAGGCTTAGGCGACACAGGCTGATTTGTGTGCTGCTGCTGCCATGACTGTTCTTCCAAATATCCTTCTGCAGTCCCTGGGGCTGGGATGAGATGCCCCAGCTGTGAGGTAATCCTTACCAAAAAGGGATCTGTGCTGCTTTGGATTCCCAGGCTATGCAAGGGATGTGGGAGAACTTCAGGGCCCACTTTGCTGTGCTGCTGAACCTCTGGTGAAAAGCCCACAGGCCCTTGAAAGCCAAGCCACCGCCTGTAGCTTCCCCATGGCCCTGGGGACCATGCTGCTGGTCTTCCAGAGGAAAGCGAGGCTGGCCTGGGAAAACATTGACTTCCTTCTGTGAGGTCAAAGAAAAATCCCTGCCAGGGAAACACATCCCAGAATCTTCAGGGGAGACATGTCTGGGAAACTGGGAAGGGGGAAGATTTCCAAATCATGTGCTTAGGATCTCAGAATTTAAACCTGTGTCGCTTACTTCAAATGTCGTTTTCTTGGACTTGATTGGAAGTTTTGTTTCCCAATAGCACATCGTGTTAAATTTCAGAGCCCTGGCAGTTATCTTTGGTGTGACCTTGGCCACATTCAAAGACACCTTGATCATTTGCTAGAAAGAGCTAACAAAGGGAGCTGGACTACAGAGTTGTGATTAAGCACTGCCACTGGCTTATCAACGCTTTAAGGCTAAGGACAACAGTTGTCTTCATTTGACCTTTCACACCTTATAATATGGCCCTGGTGGCATTTCTGAAAATGGCCATCTGTACGTGTCAAGTTCACTACCAAGTACCTGTACCTGTGTGTGGTTCTAACCTGAGCCATGGTTTCCAAAGATAACCTTAGACTCCCTCTATAGTTTTTCTTCTAAGACCATACAGCAACCTTGATATGTTGTATAGTCAGGCCATAAGCCTACTCAATATACATATGTGAGGTTTGTTTTAATTCTCTTCTCTGTCTAAGGCAAGATACAGTTTATAGATTTGCACCTGCTCATGACTGGACTTTGCTGGTAAAATCCATCCTGATTCAAAGTCTGGGTAACGTTTCAGGTTATCATTGAGAATGTTTTGTCTGTGAACTGTGAGCAGACCAATGCTACAATGAGGCTCTGCCTTTTGTGTTTCCTAGGTAGTCTATGATTAGATTTATTTTAGCACTCATGATGTGGCAGCTCAATTGGCACTCGATAGCACGCTAGCCACAGGACCTATTGTCTCCCATTCAGGCCATCCAAGACTGCTGTGAAAATTATCTTCTTTGCCAGCCACTTTGATCTTGTCACTCTGGCACTGAAAGCTTCTTGCTGTTTCCTGAAACCCTTCGCATTAGCCTTAGCCTCCTCCCTCTGGCTGCTGCAGTTTGGCCCTCCCCTAACCACAGATTTTCCCCTGATCTCCTATCACCTCCTTTGCTTCAGCCAAACAAAGCTATTCTCAGATTCTTTTGACACAGTCTGACATTTTTGATACCTTGTTTTCACTCCCACTGCTTACCAAAATAGAACAAGGATACATAAACCAAAGTCTATAAGGCATGTGTTAGTTCCATTGGCTTCCTAACCTTTAGAAGTGAGGGAAGGATACACGGCAATGAGACCTGCATGTTGATTCACGCTTTGCATATTTTACATGATTATCAGACACCTGATGTCAAAGTCACTCTAGGAGAAGTTTCAGGAGGGAGAAGGAACTGTTCCATATTATTTTGATCACAATTTAAGGATGTTTTAAAGCCAGTTAAAGACACGATGAAAGAAACAGAATTTATACCGGCAGAAATTATCACAAATGTGGAGGCAACCAAAAGGAATAGAAGATAAAGCAATTCAGTGACCAATGGATAAATGTTGCAAGTGAACAGCATGGAACGAAGTGCGAGGCACTTTTTAACTCACATCCATTTATAAATTCGTTCATTTGTATGACAGAATATATCAAGAGCCTGATATGTGTCAGGTGGAATCCAAAAAATAATATGGTCTCTGCTCTATAAAACTAATGACAAAAGTTACTGCTATAGGAAAGGGGAACAGATAAGATTCAGTGGACACAGAGAATACAGTAGATTCCCCATGTAAGCCTTTTAGAATCTACTTATTTTAAATATGATTTTAAGTTTCATGGTTTTTACTAAGAAAATTTATGAGCAAGTTTTATAATAATACTAATCTCTTTGCAGTTGTATCTATTTACTGTCTTTTAGTCCATTTCTTAGACCTTTGAATATCAATTATGTATAGCGTACATCTAGGATTTGTGTGTGAACCTGAAACCATGGCTACCCACTCAGCACCTTGGATCCTGGGATCAACACCAGAAGTAAGGCTTGATTTCACTTCAGTCATGCATGAACTGGCAGAGTGCCCCCATCCTGGGGAAGAATTTCTGTTCCCTGGATTCTCTTGCTGTAATCTAGTAGAAACCATCACTTGTGGTAGAGGAAAGATGATCTGGCCTGCTGTTATGATGACTCTCCAGCAATGGGATGAGATCCTATCCAGCGGTGTTGGTGATTGCTGAGCAACAGAGCCTGGGTCTCACTGAGGCATTCCCAGAACTGAGGAGGGAACCTGGGGCACCTCCCTTAAGCACTTCTTTGAACCTCCCCTACCAAACAGGGAATACTCCTGTAGACATTTATGTGTTTACGCATAAGATATATGTGATAGGGCTCCCTAGAAACTATAGAGGCTATTGTTAAACATTTCATATGCATCAAGACCTTCACGACTTCCCACCTACCTGACCTTGGGGCTTAACACCTATGCTGCAATTGCTTCATTTGGTTGGGATTTCTCAGGGCCTTCTCCTTCATTTGGAGTGAGACTGGGAAGTAGGTGATAAGCAGTTGATAAAGATGAATATTTGCCAAAGTTAGTTCATGGGGAAGCTTTTTCTGGTCAAACAAATGTTTGAAATACTGGTTAGTTGAACCTAGATATTTTTTTTCTCACATACCTCTCCCACTGCCTTTTAAGTGTTGATTTCACTTCTTAGGATAATTACTATGCTGATATGTATTGTGAATCTCTGAACAAGAGAATGTAGCCGGCATCCTTTGCTAAACTCATTTTCAATTGAAGTATAGTTGATTTACAATGTTGTGTTAATTTCAGGAGTAAAGCACAGTGGTTCAGTTACATATACATAGATGTACATTGTCAGTTTCTTTTCCCTTATACCTTATTATAAAATATTGAGTATAATTCTCCATGTTATACAGTAGATCCTTATTAATTATCTATTATATACATAGTACTGTGTATCTGTTAATCCCAAACTTCTAATTTATTCCTCCTTCCCTTTCTCCTTTGATAACCAAAAGTTAGTTTTCTATATCTGTGGGTCTGTTTCTGTTTTGTAATTAAATTCCATTTGTATCATTTTTTATAGTCCATATCTATCATATGAAATTTACTTACCATGTTTATCATATGGTATTCATCTTTTTCTATCTGACTTACTTCACTTAGTATGATATTGTCTAGGTCCATCCATGTTGCTGCAAATAGCATTATTTCATACTTTCTTTGTTGCTAAGGAATAGTTGTATGATTTGTATGGAAACACAAAAGACCCTGAATAACCAAAGACATCTTGAGAAAGAAAAACTAAACTGGAAGAATCAAGCTCCCTGACTTCAAACTGTACTACAAAACTATAGTAATCAAAACAATATGGTACTGGTATAAGACAGATATATAGATCAATGGGACAGGATCAAAAAGCCTAGAAATAAACCCACCATGGCCAATTAATCTGTGACAAAGGAGGCAAAGACAGTCTCTTCAATAAGTAGTGCCAAGAAAGCTAAATTCATTTTCTAAAGAAAATTTCATAGAACTAGCTTTCTGTCTTACTCTTTCAGAAGTGGTGCAATCATGGCCCAATGTATTTCGTTCTAAAATCTGCCCTCTTTCCACTATAAAGTAAAGGTAACTGTCACACGTGGAGTTGTAGACAGCCTTCCTAGTGACAAATCCTTTCCTTTTATTCACACTCAACTTTACAACATTCCTGTGAAAGTTATTAACTTGCCTTAGGAAAAACAGATGAAACAATCTCAAAAGGCCAATTTGAGGTATTTTGGGTTATTTAAATCAAAATTTAAATGAAGAACTATAATCATTTTAGGTACTCATGGTCTTGAGGTCAGTCGGTAAATATCAAAGTGAAAATGAAGTTCAGTATGTGGTTTCTCTCTCACTCACTCTTCTCATTCTCTTCCCCTCATTGTTTCATTCTCTCTTGCTGATTCTCTTTCTTTCATATTCTCTTTCATTCTTTTTGTTTGTTTGTTTATTTGTTTTATTTGTTTGACTAGGCCGTGTTTTCATTGTGGCACGTGGGATCCAGTTGCCTGACCAGGGTACTAGCTTATCCCAAACTTCTAATTTATTCCTCCTTCCTTTCTCCTTTGATAACCAAAAGTTAGTTTTCTATATCTGTGGGTCTGTTTCTGTTTTGTAATTAAATTCCATTTGTATCATTTTTTATAGTCCATATCTATCATATGAAATTTACTTACCATGTTTATCATATGGTATTCATCTTTTTCTATCTGACTTACTTCACTTAGTATGATATTGTCTAGGTCCATCCATGTTGCTGCAAATAGCATTATTTCATACTTTCTTTGTTGCTAAGGAATAGTTGTATGATTTGTATGGAAACACAAAAGACCCTGAATAACCAAAGACATCTTGAGAAAGAAAAACTAAACTGGAAGAATCAAGCTCCCTGACTTCAAACTGTACTACAAAACTATAGTAATCAAAACAATATGGTACTGGTATAAGACAGATATATAGATCAATGGGACAGGATCAAAAAGCCTAGAAATAAACCCACCATGGCCAATTAATCTGTGACAAAGGAGGCAAAGACAGTCTCTTCAATAAGTAGTGCCAAGAAAGCTAAATTCATTTTCTAAAGAAAATTTCATAGAACTAGCTTTCTGTCTTACTCTTTCAGAAGTGGTGCAATCATGGCCCAATGTATTTCGTTCTAAAATCTGCCCTCTTTCCACTATAAAGTAAAGGTAACTGTCACACGTGGAGTTGTAGACAGCCTTCCTAGTGACAAATCCTTTCCTTTTATTCACACTCAACTTTACAACATTCCTGTGAAAGTTATTAACTTGCCTTAGGAAAAACAGATGAAACAATCTCAAAAGGCCAATTTGAGGTATTTTGGGTTATTTAAATCAAAATTTAAATGAAGAACTATAATCATTTTAGGTACTCATGGTCTTGAGGTCAGTCGGTAAATATCAAAGTGAAAATGAAGTTCAGTATGTGGTTTCTCTCTCACTCACTCTTCTCATTCTCTTCCCCTCATTGTTTCATTCTCTCTTGCTGATTCTCTTTCTTTCATATTCTCTTTCATTCTTTTTGTTTGTTTGTTTATTTGTTTTATTTGTTTGACTAGGCCGTGTTTTCATTGTGGCACGTGGGATCCAGTTGCCTGACCAGGGATCAAACCCAGGTTCCCTGTGTTGGGAGCATGGTGTGTTATCCACTGGACTACCAAGGAAGTCCCTCTCTTTCATTCTTTCTCTTACTCTGTGTATCAGAAAATGCATATTATCTAAGTTTTGCTCATAGCATTTAAGAAAGGCAATGTATAGTTTATCTCATGTATTTCTCAGCAGATCAAGCCTTCTCTGCTTCACGTTGTTGCCTGCTTCTCCTCTTAGTCACTCACGAGAGGAATAGTCCTGAGTCACAGCAGATTTGCCTGGGCCTGGAGACGAATATAATGTGCATTTCAGAGGCACTCAAAACTTCCTTTCCCTCCCACACCCCAATCTGGGAGAGAATGCACCTGCTTTCCTTTTGCCTGTGGTAACTGCTCTGTGTACCCGCTGGCACCTTCAGCATGATGGATGTCAGTGAAATTGCCTGTAATGCTGATGCTGTCATCCCACACTGATGAGGGATTGGGCGTGGAAAAAAGATGGTCCCGGGAAGGCAGCACACAGAAGTGCCATAAATGAGGTACTGTGTTTCAACCCCACAGGGGTTTCTGAGGGTGGCTCTGTTGTCCTCTGAGATAGGAAAAGCATTTTGGCTTCTCTTGATTCTTTTCTTTTTATTATTAACTTATATTATTGAAGCATAGCCGATGTAGAATGATGTGCTAGTTTCTGGTGTACAGCAAAGTGGTTCAGATATGCACACATATTATTCATATTGTTTTCATTATAGTTTATCACAGGGTATTAAATATAGTTCCTGATGCTATCCAGTAGAACCTGTTGTTTGTCTGTCCTATATGTAATAGTTTACATCTGCCAATCCCAGATTCCCAGTCCCTTCCTCTGCCACCTCCTTCTCTTTTGGCAACCACACATCTGTTCTGTATGTCTGTGAGTCTGTTTCTATTTTATAGATAAGTGCATTTGTGCCATACTTTACATTCCACATACAGGTGATATGCTATTTGTCTTTCTCTATTTTTTTTTTAATTTTCTTTCTTTCTTTCTTTCTTTCTTTCTTTATTTTTAAAGTTTTTACAGAGTTTTGTTGTTCACAGACATGTATGTTCCCAGATCAGTCGTATGGATATCCCTGATCCCCTCCTTCCCCCATGTCTTTCTCTTTTTTGACTTATGTCACTTAGTATGATCACCTCTAGGTTCATCCATGTTGCTACAAATGGCATTGCTTCATTCTTTTTATGGCTGAGTAGTATTCCACTGTATGTATGTATGTATCACATCTTCTTTATCCATTTCTCTGTCTGTGGACATTTAGATTCTTTTCATGTCCTGGCTATTGTAAATAGTGCTACTGTGAACATAGGAATACATGTATTAAATTACAGTTTTTTCTGAATTTATGCTCCAGAGAGGGATTGCTGGATCACATGGCAACTCTGTTTTTAGCTTTTTGAACCTCCTGATCCTTGATGTTATTATGTACTCACTTTTGTTTTTCCTCTGGCAAGCCAGCCTCAATCGTTCTTATACATTTTAGCACCTTATGTTATCAGAAGGCAGAGGTAAAGTCAGTCTTGCCAGTTGAAGGCCACGGAAAAGGACTCGTGAATAAAACTGAAAGTGTGTTGATTTCTGTGTACTCTGGAACATAATGGGTACAAATCAGAATGTACCCATTTTCATGACTCACCCAGTCAAGGGAATATGTGACTTTGAACTAGGCATTTAAACTCTTTACTTTGTTTTGTGGAAATATTTTTCTTTCCTTTTTAACCAAGTTTCTTAATTAGTAAAATGAATAGATTTTTTCCTTTCCTTTTTATTATTACTTATATTATTGAAGCATAGCCGATGTAGAATGATGTGCTAGTTTTAAAAATTATAGCCTTTTCATATTGTTTTCATTATAGTTTATCACAGGGTATTAAATATAGTTCCTGATGCTATCCAGTAGAACCTGTTGTTTGTCTGTCCTATATGTAATAGTTTACATCTGCCAATCCCAGATTCCCAGTCCCTTCCTCTGCCACCTCCTTCTCTTTTGGCAACCACACATCTGTTCTGTATGTCTGTGAGTCTGTTTCTATTTTATAGATAAGTGCATTTGTGCCATACTTTACATTCCACATACAGGTGATATGCTATTTGTCTTTCTCTATTTTTTTTTTAATTTTCTTTCTTTCTTTCTTTCTTTCTTTCTTTATTTTTAAAGTTTTTACAGAGTTTTGTTGTTCACAGACATGTATGTTCCCAGATCAGTCGTATGGATATCCCTGATCCCCTCCTTCCCCCATGTCTTTCTCTTTTTTGACTTATGTCACTTAGTATGATCACCTCTAGGTTCATCCATGTTGCTACAAATGGCATTGCTTCATTCTTTTTATGGCTGAGTAGTATTCCACTGTATGTATGTATGTATCACATCTTCTTTATCCATTTCTCTGTCTGTGGACATTTAGATTCTTTTCATGTCCTGGCTATTGTAAATAGTGCTACTGTGAACATAGGAATACATGTATTAAATTACAGTTTTTTCTGAATTTATGCTCCAGAGAGGGATTGCTGGATCACATGGCAACTCTGTTTTTAGCTTTTTGAACCTCCTGATCCTTGATGTTATTATGTACTCACTTTTGTTTTTCCTCTGGCAAGCCAGCCTCAATCGTTCTTATACATTTTAGCACCTTATGTTATCAGAAGGCAGAGGTAAAGTCAGTCTTGCCAGTTGAAGGCCACGGAAAAGGACTCGTGAATAAAACTGAAAGTGTGTTGATTTCTGTGTACTCTGGAACATAATGGGTACAAATCAGAATGTACCCATTTTCATGACTCACCCAGTCAAGGGAATATGTGACTTTGAACTAGGCATTTAAACTCTTTACTTTGTTTTGTGGAAATATTTTTCTTTCCTTTTTAACCAAGTTTCTTAATTAGTAAAATGAATAGATTTTTCTAAAACATTCTAAGACCCTTTCTGCCATTTTCTCTGGTTCCTAAACTATTCATAAGTCCATGTCTCATTGAAATCGTACTCATTTCAGAACTTACATAAATAAATCCAATAATATAGTACAGATTTTCTGAAAACTTAATTTAGAAAAAAAAAAAAAAAAACAATTTGAGAAGTGGGAGGACGGGAGCTCATAGGCCCGAGTAAAAGGAAAATTGCAGAGTATTTGCCACCAGGTAGACCTAGCTCAACCTACAAACAATTAAGTCAAATGTGAAACAAAATGTTATTTGAACATTGAACAGAGATAAATTGACTCTGGGAGGAGGAAGACGCTTTCATCTTGAGACCTGTATTTTATCTTCAGGCATGGGCTGCCTGGGTCTCCCGCTGCACCTTCCATCCAGGTTTTACGTGTCTCTGAGTTGCACTCTTAATTGACTCTTCTCTAGGTAAATGATGTATTGTGACAGCACTTCAGCAAAATCAATGTGGCACTTTTATCTCAATGACAAATTGGACAGTAGGTCATTACAGTTCATCAGACATCAATACATTTCATTCTGGTGTGCTTTTATTTTCTCTTTCTTTTTTGGGTAAGACTTCGTCATTCAGGAAGCCAAAAAAAACAAACAACCCAGGCTTATAGTCAGCGTTCTCCTTTCAGATTCTCCTACCAGTGTTATATATGTGGAGAATTCACCAGTTGGTGCTGTTTGGATGCTCTTGTAGCTGCCAGAGCTGTAGGTCTGCAGAGAAGCTTCTAGAAGGCAGAAAGGCTGCTCCTCAGCCTGACTGGTATCTGCTGCTGCCCATTCCCAGGAGGCTGATTCAGGCTAGGGAATGTGTTTGTCTTGCTTCAAAGAGATGGTCTTTCCTAATACAGTCTTGCTTTACCACTCCAGCGAAGGACTCGTGAATAAAACTGAAAGTGTGTTGATTTCTGTGTACTCTGGAACATAATGGGTACAAATCAGAATGTACCCATTTTCATGACTCACCCAGTCAAGGGAATATGTGACTTTGAACTAGGCATTTAAACTCTTTACTTTGTTTTGTGGAAATATTTTTCTTTCCTTTTTAACCAAGTTTCTTAATTAGTAAAATGAATAGATTTTTCTAAAACATTCTAAGACCCTTTCTGCCATTTTCTCTGGTTCCTAAACTATTCATAAGTCCATGTCTCATTGAAATCGTACTCATTTCAGAACTTACATAAATAAATCCAATAATATAGTACAGATTTTCTGAAAACTTAATTTAGAAAAAAAAAAAAAAAAACAATTTGAGAAGTGGGAGGACGGGAGCTCATAGGCCCGAGTAAAAGGAAAATTGCAGAGTATTTGCCACCAGGTAGACCTAGCTCAACCTACAAACAATTAAGTCAAATGTGAAACAAAATGTTATTTGAACATTGAACAGAGATAAATTGACTCTGGGAGGAGGAAGACGCTTTCATCTTGAGACCTGTATTTTATCTTCAGGCATGGGCTGCCTGGGTCTCCCGCTGCACCTTCCATCCAGGTTTTACGTGTCTCTGAGTTGCACTCTTAATTGACTCTTCTCTAGGTAAATGATGTATTGTGACAGCACTTCAGCAAAATCAATGTGGCACTTTTATCTCAATGACAAATTGGACAGTAGGTCATTACAGTTCATCAGACATCAATACATTTCATTCTGGTGTGCTTTTATTTTCTCTTTCTTTTTGGCTAAGACTTCGTCATTCAGGAAGCCAAAAAAAAAAAACCAACAACCCAGGCTTATAGTCAGCGTTCTCCTTTCAGATTCTCCTACCAGTGTTATATATGTGGAGAATTCACCAGTTGGTGCTGTTTGGATGCTCTTGTAGCTGCCAGAGCTGTAGGTCTGCAGAGAAGCTTCTAGAAGGCAGAAAGGCTGCTCCTCAGCCTGACTGGTATCTGCTGCTGCTGCCCATTCCCAGGAGGCTGATTCAGGCTAGGGGAATGTGTTTGTCTTGCTTCAAAGAGATGGTCTTTCCTAATACAGTCTTGCTTTACCACTCCAGCGGGGCTTCTCTTTTTTTTTTTTTTCTTTTTAAATCCACATAATCCTGTTTTCCTGAGCAGAATTATTAATAACTTCTAAGAATTCCCTCACTAATCCTACAGAGACTGTCTATAAGTAAGATCTATAGTGAATGACACTGTTTAAAGGAAGGGAAACTGAGACACAGGCAGAAGAAGAAAAGAGTTTAATACCAAGACTCTACATTTTCTAATACCAAGCTCACTGCTATGCTGGCCATGACTCCCTGCCCTTCTCCTGGTCCAGGAAGTATACAGCAAGGTGCATTTCTTCAGGAATGCACCAGGTAGTGGAACTTAGTGGTCAAGAACAGGGAAGTGAATTTGCCTGGGTTCAAACTTTACCCCCTTTAACTGGCTGTGTGACCTGAGAAACTACATCCAGCCTCTCTGTGCCTCACTTTTCTTTATTTGTAAACTAAGGATATGAACACTGGTTTCACTCACACGTGTGAAGATAGATGAGCTGATGAATGCCAAAAGCTTTGTGCAGTACTTGGACACAGAAAGTACCACCTAAGAGTTTGCTGCACTCATGATCCTTCCTAGGGAGCCAGGCATGCCCATCACTAACACTCCCTGTTCAGTCCCTAAGACCTACTTAAATCTAGGCTAGTTCTTCCTTCAAGATCTCCTTCCTGAGTCTTTGCCGAGCTATGTTTTTCTCCTTACTTCATCCTACCTACCAGGGGTTTCTCTGTCAGTTTGATGTGAGTCATATTTTCTGATTGTCCCATTCCCATGCTGTGTGTGCTAAGTGGCTTCAGTGTTCAACTCTTTGTGACTCCCGGAACATTTCCTGGCTGTGTTAAGATCCAGAAGAACTCCAAAGATAGTTGAAGGCATTGAGCTGTATACACATGCAATAAAGGATGGGGGAAAGTTGGTTGGAAAGTTAAAGTGCTCGTGCTCCATTCCCATTTTGTTATATATGTGGAGAATTCACCAGTTGGTGCTGTTTGGATGCTCTTGTAGCTGCCAGAGCTGTAGGTCTGCAGAGAAGCTTCTAGAAGGCAGAAAGGCTGCTCCTCAGCCTGACTGGTATCTGCTGCTGCCCATTCCCAGGAGGCTGATTCAGGCTAGGGAATGTGTTTGTCTTCCTTCAAAGAGATGGTCTTTCCTAATACAGTCTTGCTTTACCACTCCAGCGGGGCTTCTCTTTTTTTTTTTTTTCTTTTTAAATCCACATAATCCTGTTTTCCTGAGCAGAATTATTAATAACTTCTAAGAATTCCCTCACTAATCCTACAGAGACTGTCTATAAGTAAGATCTATAGTGAATGACACTGTTTAAAGGAAGGGAAACTGAGACACAGGCAGAAGAAGAAAAGAGTTTAATACCAAGACTCTACATTTTCTAATACCAAGCTCACTGCTATGCTGGCCATGACTCCCTGCCCTTCTCCTGGTCCAGGAAGTATACAGCAAGGTGCATTTCTTCAGGAATGCACCAGGTAGTGGAACTTAGTGGTCAAGAACAGGGAAGTGAATTTGCCTGGGTTCAAACTTTACCCCCTTTAACTGGCTGTGTGACCTGAGAAACTACATCCAGCCTCTCTGTGCCTCACTTTTCTTTATTTGTAAACTAAGGATATGAACACTGGTTTCACTCACACGTGTGAAGATAGATGAGCTGATGAATGCCAAAAGCTTTGTGCAGTACTTGGACACAGAAAGTACCACCTAAGAGTTTGCTGCACTCATGATCCTTCCTAGGGAGCCAGGCATGCCCATCACTAACACTCCCTGTTCAGTCCCTAAGACCTACTTAAATCTAGGCTAGTTCTTCCTTCAAGATCTCCTTCCCTGAGTCTTTGCCGAGCTATGTTTTTCTCCTTACTTCATCCTACCTACCAGGGGTTTCTCTGTCAGTTTGATGTGAGTCATATTTTCTGATTGTCCCATTCCCATGCTGTGTGTGCTAAGTGGCTTCAGTGTTCAACTCTTTGTGACTCCCGGAACATTTCCTGGCTGTGTTAAGATCCAGAAGAACTCCAAAGATAGTTGAAGGCATTGAGCTGTATACACATGCAATAAAGGATGGGGGAAAGTTGGTTGGAAAGTTAAATGCATGTACAAAAGCCTGTAGTGTAGAGATTAGATAATGATATAAAATCACTGTAGCAAGCATTTGCTTCATTGGGGCTTTCCTGGTGGTTCAGACAGTAAAAAATCTGCCTGCAGTGCAAGAGACCTGGGTTTGATCCCTGGGTTGGGAAGAGCCCCTGGAGGAAGAAATGGCAACCCACTCCAGTATTCTTGCCTGGAGAACCCCATGAAGAGAGGAGCCTGGCGGGCTACAGTCCATGGGGTGGCCAAGAATCGGATATGACTGAGAAACTGACACTTTCACTTTCACTGAAGAAACATGTATGGAAAAAATTCTCACTGAAATCCTGTTACCTTGAGCTCAGACATGTGTCAACCTGCTAAATCAGAATGCCCTTATCCTGTGAATGTGTTGTTTACAGTGAAGCTTGAAGTAGAGAGCTGGCTAGAGGTGTTTTGCCCTGCCCGTCATCTTCTGGTTCTCATAAACGAAGACTTCTGTGACTGATCTGGGGTTCCCTACTCTGCCTGCAATACAGGAGACGGGATCAATCCCTGGGTCAGGAAGATGCCCTGAAGAAGAGAATGGCAACTGACTCTAGTATTCTTGCCTGGAGAATTCCATGGACAGAGGAGCCAGGCAGTCTACAGTCCCTGGAGTTGCAAAGAGTCTTGAACATGACTGAGCCAACACTCCCTCCCATCCTGGTCCCCACCCTACTCACAGCTCATTCACAGACCTCACTTTCTAAACACAGCCTCAGGACCCGCCCCCAAGACAACTGCCTGGCCCTGTGCTCAGAGGGCCCCCAGGACGTGGGGGAGGCCACACCCTGTATTTATCAGGTAGATGAGACCTCCAGAGTGTTCAGGTAATCCAGAAGAACCAGTAATTCTACACACAGTAGATAGCAAGATGTCTCATTGATCTTCAAGACAGCAAAACAAATGGCCAAAAGGTCTGCTTTTTCTGCTCTGCATTTCAGAGGCAGTAATATATTTCAACCATCTCATTAAAGTATAACCAGTTAAAAATGGCCACAGCTGGAGGTACATGGTGTTCATTTGGGACTCATACAACAGGGGCATTGCGGGAGTTTTCTTTTCTTTCCTTACATTCTCTTACATCATCAAATTGAAGACAAACTAGGAAGGGCATAACCCATGGTGATTTAAGTGGGCTTGTTACTGTCTTATGATGTCCATCCAGACCATGAAAGGAGGCAACCAGCAGGAAGAGCTGTATGTTCTGACTTAATACATTAGATGTTCATCCCATGTCTAGAAGAAAGCATCTGTAGTTCAGCTGTTCTTAAAATTCAAGCAGCTTAATTTACTTGATAGTATTTTTCATCATACAGGAAAACATCAATCAACTCTTCCAGTGATAGTGTGGTTAAGGTCTGTAATCAGTCCCCGAAACACTCATCTCTGTTTGATTTAGAGACAGTGGCATTTCCCATCCTCTGCCCAAGTTAATCTTCTTTAGCTTTAGCAGATCTGAATTGTCTCCAGGAAAACAAGGCAGTAGGGCCCTTCTGCCTTCTTTGCTTTGAGTCCTTGCTGGTCTTGAAGTGACTCCCCACTCACATCAGTTATCAAGACATTCCCAGGAACCTTTTGATGCACGTTCTGATTATACTCACTGTGCATTCTGCACCACCTTGAGCTGGGTGGAAAATAGAAACCAAGGACCAGATACCAAAGTAGTGTCAGTGGTGAAGGGCAGAGGGGTTGGGGTGGGACACAGGCCTTATCTGTGCCATCTCTCAGACATCAACCCTCAACCTGCTCACCAGCACTCACATCATTGTGGGATAGAAAAATTGCTTTTTTTTTTTTTTTTTGTCTGAACCATGCAACATGTGAAATCTTATTTCTCTGACCAGGGATCAAACCCACATCCCCTGCACTGAAAGCATGGAGCCTTACAACTGGACCACCAGGGAGGTCCCAAAAGGGACAAATTTGAAACTGCTCTATTAAAGGTTAAGAACAGAATCTTTAAATTCCAAAGTCAGGGAGCTTCCCTGGTGGTCCAGTGGTAAGGAGTCCACCTTGCAGTGCAAGGGACACCGGTTTGATTCCTGGCCTGGGAAGATCCCACGTGCAACTGTGTCCAATTACAAGCCAGCACCCTGGAGCACATGCGCCCAGAGCCAGTGCTCTACAACAAGAGAGGCCACTGTGATGGGAGGCCCACAAGGCCAAAGAATTAAGATGGATGAAGAAATAAATGGATAAGAAAGCAGTAAAAGAGGGCAAATTTTTTTTTTAAAAGTCCCAAGTCAGAATACAGTTTTCTAAAACTCTAAATTTGTTCAGAAACTAACAGAAGAAAAACATTAATAGAGGTATTTTTGGATAGAAATTATAATGTCATTCAAAAGTTAAGACAACTACCAGCACAAATATGTGTCCTTTTATAACCAACAAACAATACATATGACTTAATTCTAATGGTGAGATTCCTAAACAGTATCTTATAACTTGGCTTTGGGTTTCTAAAACCAAGACAGAAAATTAGCGCAAAGGTAAAGTAACTATGATGAGTACCAGGCGTTGTGGAAGAGGAGCTTTTGCTCCTTTCCAGGGACTGTACCTTTGTTTAACCAGGATCTGTTTCAGCACATGTAAAGATGGATGTACAGTGATGATGATTTACCCTGCATGAAACATGAGTATATTGAAAAATTGTTATTCTCCTGAAACTCAGTGAGTTCAAATAATTTTTTCAGCTAGAAAAATTACCAGGACAGAAGAAAAAAGTTAGACCGAAACCCAGATCCTGCTTTTCAATATCAGTCTAGGAAAATCATTTTATAGTTATATTTAAGTAAGTTATTATATAACTTAAGTAAGCAAAGATTCCTGTTATCTCTCCCCATGTGCATCCTAACACACAAGGGCAAAAAATAAAATATGTATAAATAATCAATAGGATTGAAACTTGTTATGAACACTAATACCATTGCCGATAAATGAGATGTGGAAATGTTTTTCACTCAGTGATGCCTTTGAGGACCTAGGAAATTTGCATTGTTTGCATCATTACCTAACGAGTAGCAATGAGACATAAAATGAAAAAGGAAGAATTAAAAAAGGACAGACATGAAAAAACAAACCCAAAGTTGTAGTTTTCCACCAGTTATAAAGTGGCAAAGGAAGGGACTAGAGCTCTGACCTCAAAAATATTAATAATTAATAATAATAACAAGGAGGAGGAGAAGTTAATATTAGGGAGAATTGCTTGGCCGGGTGCTCAGAAGTTTGGGAGTGAACCATTACAGACCAATGGCGGAAAGTTTATCACAGATATATGTCAAACTGAGATCACTGTCATTATACATACATATGTACATACATACATATATAACCTAATAATCTCAAAGATTTATTCAGCAACTTAAAGATTTCAAAGCACTGTGTCCTATATCATTTTATCTAATTTTTGAGAAAAGGTGATGAAGGAGGTAGATAAGGTAATACCCCCTCCAGAAACTGAGACTTGGAGTCAGTAACAGCTTGGAGTCAGCTGGAGATCTAAAAACCAACAGCCTTATGGAATAACAGAGCCAGTAAAGACCTCCAAGCACCATGTGGTCATGCTTGGTACCTTCAAGCAGGATGGTTGCTAATGCTCCCCAGAAGACTGACAAGCAGATGATGACAAACGCCCCTAGCTTGCTCCAGGAAAGCCACTTACATGGCACCCAAGGCAGAGCTTGGCTTTCAATTACTTCCTGTGCACTTTGTGTATCCAGTAAGTGGACCGTTATGCTTCGTTCCTGCTCTCTCCCCTCTCAGCCTCAAGTGAGTACCATCAAGACAATATATTCTAATTGATCTCTCAAAACATTCCTTGGGAAATAACTTACTTACGAGTCTAGATTATCTTTAAGAAATAGCTCCAAAAAGTTATAACTTTATGATGCTAATAAAATGAAATATTTTTCTCGTAAGTAAGCGGCTTACGGAAGGTGTTTCAAATAGGAAAGACAGAAAAAGTAGACAACTCCAGAACACATTTTTTATGTAAAATGACAAACGAGGGAAAAAATAGTTTTCCAAAAGGAATTGAAAACTGGCAAGCAAAGAGAATGTCAAATGATACTAAAAGAGTGCAAATGCGGTGAAAGAAACTATAACTGTGTGACTGTGGGTGGAACCAGATCAGACTCTGACCTTTCACAAACACCTAAAGAGAACAGCTCCAAATAATAAATGTTGAGAGTAGCTGGAGGGACCTGGGCCAGTGTCTCCAAGGCATGTGCATGGCTGTCTGCTTCCCAGACACAGAAGGCCAGGCCAGGGGCGTTGTCCTAGCCCAAGAGGGCAATGCCTTATGTCACTCCAGGTTCTCACGCCATGTTTATTAAACATCTTTGATCTTTAAAACATTATTAGTGTATTTTATCAAAGTACAGTTGATTTGCCACATTGTATTAATTTCTGCTCTATAGCAAATTCAGTTTTATGCATGCACACACAGGCATATTCTTTTTTTTATATTCCTTTCTATTATGGTTTGTCCCAAGATATTGAATATAGTTCCCTGTGCTATATGCAATGTGTGCATGTATGCTAAGTCACTTCAGTTGTGTCCAACTCTTTGCGACCCTATGAACTGTAGCCCGCCAGGCTCCTCTGTCCATTTGATTCTCCAGGCAAGATTACTGGAGTGGATTGTCATGCCCTCCCCCAGAGGATCTTCCCAATCCAGGAATCAAACCTGCATCTCTTATGTCTTCTGCATTGGCAGGCGAGTTCTTTACCACTAGCACCATCTGGGAAGCTATACAGTAGGACCTTGCTTTTTATACATTTTAATATATACCAGTTTGCATCTGATAATCCCAATTTCCCAGTCCATCCCTCCCCTACCCCATCCCCCTTGGCAGCTACAAGTCTGTAAAACATTTGTTTTATATCCTGAATTTAACATTGAAAAACCTGATAATTCATCACCAGAGACACCATACTGAGGATAAGATGTGCTATCAATAACTCAGACAACTCAGCACAGGAAAAACGAACAACCCAATCAAAAAATGCAAAAAAAATCTAAAGAGACGCCTCTCCAAAGAGGACATACAGATGGCCCAAAAGCACATGAAACGATGCTCAACCTCGCTTATCATTAGAGAAATGCAAAGTAAAACCACAATGAGATACCACCTCACACCCGTCAGAATGGCCATCATCAAGAAATCGACAGACAATAAATGCTGGAGAGGGTGTGGAGAAAAGGGAACCCTTTTGCATTGCTTGTGGGAATGTAAACTGATACAACCTCTATGGAAGACAATGTGGAGATACCTTAAAAATCTAAAAATAGAAGTACCCTATGACCCAGAAATCCCACTATTAGGCCTATATCCTGATGAAATCAAAACTGAAAGAGGCACCTGTACCCCAATGTTCATTGCAGCTCTCTATACAATAGCCAGAACATGGAAGCAACCTAGATGTCCATCGACAAATGAATGGATCCAGAAGCTCTGGTACATATATACAATGGAATACTACACAGCTGTTAAAAGAAACGCAGAAGACTCAGTCCTAATGAGGTGGCTGGATCTAGAACCTATCATAAAAAGTGAAGTAAGTCGAAAAGAAAAAGACAGATACAGCATACTAACACACATATATGGAATCTAGTAGGACGGTCTTGATAACACATGCAGGGAACTCATGGAAAAACAGACAGAGCATAGACATATGGACATTGTGGGGAAGAAATAGGAAGGGGGAGGCATGGAGACAGTGACATGGAAACCTATACTGTCATGTGTGGAAAAGATAGCTATTGTCATTGTGCTAAGGGAATAGGAGTACCTACAATCACTTGGGGCGATGGTCTGGAGGGGTGGGAGTGGGGGAACTGGGTTGGGGGTGGGAACCAGGGATATGCATATGACTGATCTGGGAACATACATGTTGGTAAACAACAAAACTCTGTAAAATCTTTAAAATAAAGAATTTTTAAAAATTTAAAAAAAAAGATGTGCTAGCAATAATCAGCATATTTATCATCTTCTCTTTAGCCCCCAAGAATACACAAGGTGGGAATCAGTGTCATCAGCTAGGGCATTTTCCAACATGGAAACACAGACTAAAGTGTAAAACCATCAAATCTCAGTATCCAGTTCTAGTGCAGTGCCAGTAACATCCATTTATTGCTGGAACATAATCAGTGTTAAGTGAAAAGAAATAAAAACTCTAGTGTTGTGGATAATTAATAAATGCATTGTTTTTTATCCGCCTCCCCTGGAAAAAAATAAAGACAGACTGGTCTAAGAAGACGGAATTAGTATGTCCATTAAGTAAGATAATGTTTGTGTTTCCTTTTATTATTAAAATAGTTGATTTACAACATTATGTTAATTTTTTGGGGTACAGCAAAGTGATTCGGAATATATATTCTTTTCTCATAGTCTTCTCTATTATGGTTAAGGATGCTCAATATAGTTCCATGTGCTATACAGTAGGACCTTGTGGTTTGTCTATTTCGTATGTGCTAATTCCAAACTCCTCATTTATCCCTCCCCCATCCCTTTTCCTTTGGGTAACCATAAATTTGTTTTCTTTGTCTGTGAGTCTGTTCCTGTATTCTTTAGAATTACAAATATCTTAAAGTGAAAATATTGACTACAAGGTGAGCCTTGAAAAAGAAAGGTAGTGATTAAGAACATACTCAGGGCAGAGAGAAAGAAATTAACACCTCATTAAAATACGCATTGGTTATAGAAAGTTAAAGTAACTTAGAACAAGCTAACATATTTGAGAATTGACAATAGATATAAACGGAATCCTCACCAAGGAGTTCTAGCAATTGTCTCACAGATTCTTCCTTCTAAATGTTGCAGATTCATTACTTTCAGTATTTCTTACAGTTATGCCAGTCAGTCCTAACTCCTTCAAATAAAAACAGCAACATTAACTTTGACTTTTGGCCCATCTTCATCAGCAACAAGCATCTCTTGCAGGGGTGTGAGCATGAGGTGCCTAGAGGAGATCATTTATTTGTGAATTTGACAGCTGTTCACTGAGTGCCTCTGGGTGTAAGTCGAGTAATGTTCACTGGGCTTTGGGTCACAGCGTTTGGACAGACCTGCCCTCAAGAGACGTATAGTCATCAGCATATTTATCATCTTCTCTTTAGCCCCCAAGAATACACAAGGTGGGAATCAGTGTCATCAGCTAGGGCATTTTCCAACATGGAAACACAGACTAAAGTGTAAAACCATCAAATCTCAGTATCCAGTTCTAGTGCAGTGCCAGTAACATCCATTTATTGCTGGAACATAATCAGTGTTAAGTGAAAAGAAATAAAAACTCTAGTGTTGTGGATAATTAATAAATGCATTGTTTTTTATCCGCCTCCCCTGGAAAAAAATAAAGACAGACTGGTCTAAGAAGACGGAATTAGTATGTCCATTAAGTAAGATAATGTTTGTGTTTCCTTTTATTATTAAAATAGTTGATTTACAACATTATGTTAATTTTTGGTGTACAGCAAAGTGATTCGGAATATATATTCTTTTCTCATAGTCTTCTCTATTATGGTTAAGGATGCTCAATATAGTTCCATGTGCTATACAGTAGGACCTTGTGGTTTGTCTATTTCGTATGTGCTAATTCCAAACTCCTCATTTATCCCTCCCCCATCCCTTTTCCTTTGGGTAACCATAAATTTGTTTTCTTTGTCTGTGAGTCTGTTCCTGTATTCTTTAGAATTACAAATATCTTAAAGTGAAAATATTGACTACAAGGTGAGCCTTGAAAAAGAAAGGTAGTGATTAAGAACATACTCAGGGCAGAGAGAAAGAAATTAACACCTCATTAAAATACGCATTGGTTATAGAAAGTTAAAGTAACTTAGAACAAGCTAACATATTTGAGAATTGACAATAGATATAAACGGAATCCTCACCAAGGAGTTCTAGCAATTGTCTCACAGATTCTTCCTTCTAAATGTTGCAGATTCATTACTTTCAGTATTTCTTACAGTTATGCCAGTCAGTCCTAACTCCTTCAAATAAAAACAGCAACATTAACTTTGACTTTTGGCCCATCTTCATCAGCAACAAGCATCTCTTGCAGGGGTGTGAGCATGAGGTGCCTAGAGGAGATCATTTATTTGTGAATTTGACAGCTGTTCACTGAGTGCCTCTGGGTGTAAGTCGAGTAATGTTCACTGGGCTTTGGGTCACAGCGTTTGGACAGACCTGCCCTCAAGAGACGTATAGTCCAATCGATAGCTCTTTAGTCCTGAGAAACTCCGCATTTCTTCATTGCCATGATTTCTTTGCAGAAACATTAACATCATGGTGTCTAATGTTTTCTGTCCATTGCATAGCATTCTCATTTGTTCTGACCAGTCTGTATGTTCTAGCCTAGAAAATGGCCTATTTCCCACCCCATGCCTCACATCACTCATTTCTCAACTTTTATGATTATTCTGTACACAATACAAATGTACGCCAGGTGCCCTCCCTGTCTACTGCTTTCAAAACTCACTTCTTGTCACTTGTAAGTGCCTCTCAACAATTCCCTCTTTCACAGAGCTACCAGCTGACTCTGTGATTTCAGAAAGGTTAGTGCTTTCTCATCCCATATCAGAGCTATTCTGTGACTTTAAATCTTTTAAGACTGTGCTCACTCTGAAGAGATATTTTGCATATCCTTGTTCATAGCAGCTTTGGTCCCAGTGGTCCAAGGGAAGAAGCAACCTAAGTGTCCATGGACAGATGAATGAGAAATAAAATATGGTGCACTGTGGATGAACTCTAAGGACATGATGCTATGTGAAGTACGTCAGTCACCAAAGGCAAATACAGTATGATTCCATTAGTAGGAGAGATACAGAGGAGTCAGATTCATAGAGAAAGGAAGTAAAATGGCGGTTGGTGGTCAGCCACCAGGGGAGGGGAGGGGATGGAAGTTATCATTTAATGGGTACAGAGTTTAGTTTTTCAAGATGGAAAGAGTTCTTGAGACAGATGATGGTTGCCTAACAGTGTGAAGTAATAATACCCCTGACCTGAATGTGCACTTAGAAAGTGTTGAGATGATAACTTTTTTATTACATGTGTTTTTATCACAATTTAAAAATATATTTTAAAAATTACTCATTCAGAGGCTTCCCTGGTGGTCCAGTGGGCAAAGAGTCCACCTTGCAGTGCAAGAGGCGTCAGTTCCATCCCTGGCCAGGAAGATCCCATGTGCCGCGGAGCAGCTGGACTGATGTGTCCAATTACAAGCCAGCACTCTGGAGTGCATGCACCCAGAGCTGGAGTAAGAGAGGCCACTGTAATGGGATGCCCACACATACCAAAGAATTTTAAAAACGATGAAAATAAATATAAATAAAAAAAGAGGCATGATGGGGGAAAAGAAAAAAATTACTCATTCAGTTGGGGATCAGAACCTTTTGCTATCTTAGACACTGAAAGCATAAGATAAGCAGATATACTGAATAGGCTTAATTACATAGGGTTGCAAAATCACATTACCTGAGAGAGAGAGAATTTTCTTCAACAGCAAAGCTCTCTGTCCTTCCTCTGGTGTCAGTGTCACACAACAGTTATAGTCTGATTAAGCCAAGGTCAATGTAGCAGATATTTTAAGGAGAGGACCATGGCAAAGAACCAAATAACAACAACAGCAAAATTGCCTTAATCCACAGGATTGGAAAAATGAAAAGAATTGGGGAAAGTAATCAATAGAAAAGCTTTGAGATAAATATAGAACCAGGACACTTTATTAAATATGTTTTTGAAACAGGGAAGGAGCTGCAAAGTCATGAATAAAAGAAACCTATGAGACATATAAGATATATGAGTGAAATAAGATAAGAGAAAGTGCATCAATATTTTGAGGGGAAATGAAAGAAAATAGCATTTCCGCAATAGAGGGAAAGGCATGAACCAATGGAAATAATAATAATAGATATCTTTCCAAGCCCACACTAAACACAAGTTGCAGAACTGGCCTGTGGTGGAACTCACAAGTTTTATTGGCAATATATGTGAGGAGACAAAAAGCAGCATATGGAGAAATACAAAAATATACTCCCTAGAGACACTGCCTCTTCGAATGTCAAGAAAAACCTGGCTGAAACGCAGCAAGGGTGGCACACTGCAAAGTTACAGATTCAGGCCACCCACAGAACCAACCCAAAAGGCTTAGGCAATGTATTACCGAAATAGCCCTTTTCTTCTCTGCATTCAGAAGACGACTCTAGGGAATGAAGAGGGAGAACCTGGATCACCCTGCGGTCCTTAATGACCCCACCATGAAATGGGAATTAAAATGGAGAAGGGACTAATGCCTTGCTGGTGAAACATCACTCTGTGTAGAGTTGGCCTCTCAGGCAGCCAGGCATCTTGGCTACCCCTCAGTTCCATGTGAGGGTGGGGCTAACATCACTGTCTTCTGTTTTGTTACTCAGTGCCTGACACATTGTAGCTATGTAAAAATGCTTCATGGCTCAGCGGTGTCCAACCATGAAACCTCTGGACTGTGGTCTTCCATGCTTCTCTGTCTATGGAATCTTCCAGACAAGAAGGCTGGAGTAGGTTGCCATTTCCTACGTCAGGTAGCTTCATAAAAAGATGTTTTTACATTAAAAATGGGTGTCTAATCCACTTTCCAAATACAGTCATTTCTATGAATTAACAGAAAAAAGTACTTAAAAGGTGTTTAATTCTATACTTTTATTTTTAATTTGAGGCTCTTTTATTTATCCTTTGTCTGTTCATTTTCATCCATCTTTATTCCTTGGCCTGTGTGGGCCTCCCACCACAGTGGCCTCTCTCATTGCAGAGTACCAGCTCTGGGCACATGCACTCCAGAGCACTGACTTGTAATTGGACACACTGGTCCAATCACTCTGGGGCACATGGGATCTTCCAGGGCCAGGGATCAAACTGGTGCCCCGTGCACTGCAAGGTGGACTCTTTACCCACTGGACCACCAGGGAAGCCTCTACTTTTAAAATAGGTCATGTACTTTTACACAACTGGTAAGGCTAGATGTTTCAAGTAAGGATTTAAGTTTGTCCACTATACGCACACGTGGTAGTACTGAATGCACGGCATACAAAGGCCATCACCTCCCAGTGTCCTCTGAACAGGAGCACTCTAGCCGAGAACCCTTCCCCTTCTCATCTCTATCAACCCAGTGGACACGTCCAATAAGCCTCTGTAATGCTTAGAGGGGATTTTAACAGTTTTACTTCGGCCAGTTGTTTTCAGAAGTCTTTGCTATGAATTTTGACATCAAGTGTATGCAGTGTATTTATTGATTGTTTTTGTCATACACTGGCAGTCTCTTTAGCATCTGGGAAGACTAGGTGTTGTGAATTTGGACGTGTGTCCCTTATGTACACTATATACACAGCTAAGTAAAACAAAATGCAGAGACACATATGGGATTATGGGTAATCTTGCCTAACTGTAAACATACTAGTATAGCCCCCCTTGCACTTTCTCCCTGAACCAGCACAAACAAAATCATGTGTACTGCTCAGAGAGGTGGTTTGACCATTTTGATCATCCCATAGAAATGGAAAGAGAATTTCATCTGAATCCTAACAAAAGGGATATATCTGCAAAATGTTTTTTGGTTTCCTATTATGTACACATTAGCTTTTAAGAAATAAATGTCATTTTAAAAACCTTTAAAAAAATGGATGATTGAAGATATGGAAGCATGAAGACATTGTCACGTATACCCTACCTCCACTGCTAATGAACTCTGTGGCCTCTATTAGGATATGTTCTATTAAATTTTTATTTATTTGTTTTCTTGGCTGTGCCTGGTCTTAGTTGTGGCATGTAGGATCTTTGATCTTCTTTGTGGCATGTGGAATCTAGTTCCCTGATCAAGGATCAAGCCCAGGCCCTCTGCATTGGGGGCATGGAGTCTTAGCCACTGGACCACCAGGTAAGTCCCTAGGATATTTTAACTCTCTGTATTTCAGTGTCCTCACTGGTAAATTGGAGGTCATAATTAGAACTGAGATTAAAATGAATTAGAACAGGTGAAAGGTTTAGACCAGAGCCTCAGTAAGTATTAGTTGTTGCTCAGATTATTTCTGCTAAGTGATTGGATAAACCTAGTAGCCAGCGTAAAGTTCACTATCCATAAAGAATAATAAAAAATTTAAGTACAAATTTAGCCCACTAAAAAAAAAATTCAACATAATTTCCACCTTAACAATAAAACCTCAATTGTCCATACATTTTTGGCAGTATATCACATTGAACTTTTATGGTACCTAACTATTAAATTTGCTAGGATAATTTTAATGTGCTTTACATAAGAAAACATTATAAAGTGCACCATATAATTCTCTAAGTTTTCTTTTGTAATATGTGGGAGATAATTTTCTCTTTGCATTTCAAATTCACTGTTATAATCATAAATTATTCATTCCTCATTAAATACTTTTATTAAGCATCTATTGTATTTCAGGCATATTTCTATAAAATTGGATGCAAAAAGAATGCAAATAGGATGTAATGATGAATTAAATGAAGTCTGCTCTCATGGAGCTTGTATTTCCATTAAGAGAAACAAACACAACATACACAAATATACATGTACCAACATGTATATACACACATGCACACTTATAATGTTATGGGGCAACAAAAATGGTTCAAGAGGGCATATCATGAAGGGCTAGAGCATGTAGATGCTGATATATCTGCAAAATGTTTTTGGTTTCCAAAACACATTAGCTTTTAAGAAATAAATGTCATTTTAAAAACCTTTAAAAAAATGGATGATTGAAGATATGGAAGCATGAAGACATTGTCACGTATACCCTACCTCCACTGCTAATGAACTCTGTGGCCTCTATTAGGATATGTTCTATTAAATTTTTATTTATTTGTTTTCTTGGCTGTGCCTGGTCTTAGTTGTGGCATGTAGGATCTTTGATCTTCTTTGTGGCATGTGGAATCTAGTTCCCTGATCAAGGATCAAGCCCAGGCCCTCTGCATTGGGGGCATGGAGTCTTAGCCACTGGACCACCAGGTAAGTCCCTAGGATATTTTAACTCTCTGTATTTCAGTGTCCTCACTGGTAAATTGGAGGTCATAATTAGAACTGAGATTAAAATGAATTAGAACAGGTGAAAGGTTTAGACCAGAGCCTCAGTAAGTATTAGTTGTTGCTCAGATTATTTCTGCTAAGTGATTGGATAAACCTAGTAGCCAGCGTAAAGTTCACTATCCATAAAGAATAATAAAAAATTTAAGTACAAATTTAGCCCACTAAAAAAAAAATTCAACATAATTTCCACCTTAACAATAAAACCTCAATTGTCCATACATTTTTGGCAGTATATCACATTGAACTTTTATGGTACCTAACTATTAAATTTGCTAGGATAATTTTAATGTGCTTTACATAAGAAAACATTATAAAGTGCACCATATAATTCTCTAAGTTTTCTTTTGTAATATGTGGGAGATAATTTTCTCTTTGCATTTCAAATTCACTGTTATAATCATAAATTATTCATTCCTCATTAAATACTTTTATTAAGCATCTATTGTATTTCAGGCATATTTCTATAAAATTGGATGCAAAAAGAATGCAAATAGGATGTAATGATGAATTAAATGAAGTCTGCTCTCATGGAGCTTGTATTTCCATTAAGAGAAACAAACACAACATACACAAATATACATGTACCAACATGTATATACACACATGCACACTTATAATGTTATGGGGCAACAATTGGGAAGGAAAATGGTTCAAGAGGGCATATCATGAAGAAGCTGGCTTATCTAATGTAGTCATGAGTAGATGCTGATACAGTGGCATTTAAGTAAAGAACTGATCAATGTGGTGATGCTGTATATGAAGTGACTAGTTCAGGAAAGAGAGGACAAGTGATGCAAAGGCCCTGTGGTGGGAGCATGTTTGGAGTGATCGCAGAGCAGCATAGAGGCTGTATGGTAGTGGGTAAAGGGAAGAATGGTGTGAAGGATATTCAGGAAGGTAACAGGGAGCTATAACTGAGGCTTGGATTTTGCTCTACAGAGTAGGAAGATACTGGAGGGATTTTATGCTGAAGAAAAAGATGATTTATGTTTTACATTGCCCCTCTGACTGCTGTCAGTATAACAGATGGCAGAAGGCTTAAGGTGGAAGTGAGATGGCACAGCTTGGACTAGGCTTCTGGGTGAACTTGAGGTAACCCACAAGCACCTTCCGATAGGCGGGAAGTACTAAGGGTGGCAGATGCTGGTGGAGATTCCATGGAACAAGCAGCGTGTGATTTGCCACAATAGGTATGCAGGGAATTGCTTTCTTGAAATGTCCCTTATGTCAGCTTGCTTTTGTTTTTGCTGTTGCCTGGTTTGGTATGAACTTATTTCCATCCTTTTGTGAAAGAAATGAGCCTGAGTGGTGAAGAGCATTGCTTAACTGTAACTATGCATGGAACTAGACGTTCTAATTCCAACAGGGGGAATCTTAGCCTCTCTGAGTCTCGCCTTATTCAGTTATAAGGTAAGAAAAATTTCTGCCTCTGAGAGTCTGTATGGTTTTCCTACTGGAAGCTATGGCAACAGCTTGTTCAAAGGCCTGGTTTAATTTATTTTCTTCCTTCATTCCTTCCTTTCTCTCTTTCCTCTCTCTCTCTTTGCTCTGTCCTTCTCCCCCTCCCCCCTCCCCTCCTCTCTCTTTCTTTCTTTTTCTGGTCACCAAAGAACTTCACAACTTTCAAACTTGATTAGCTTAGTTTCCATTGAAGTCAAGAATTATTCCAGCAACTCTGGGGTTCAAAAACACCTGTTATCTTTTTAAATCATTTATTTTCAGATCAATTTCAATCTATCAATCTTTGTTATTTCTTCTCATACCAACCTTCCTTAAAACCTCTCCAACCTGCCTTGTCTGCACTCAAGTTGGGGAGGACTGGGAAAGGCCGCCAACAGAGTGGTTACAGCAAGGTCTCTGACCAGCAGGATTTCAAACCTGACTCCGCCACTTAGTAACTCTGCGATCTTTAGCAAATGATTCAGCCTCACTGTGTTCACTTAGTTCATCTCTGAAAAGGAAATGATGACAGTATGTTCCTCACAGGATTACTATGAAGAGCAAATGAATTCATGTCTGATAGGCAGTTGGGGCATTGCCTGACAATGTGGAAAACTGAATAAAACGTCCGTATAATTATTATTCCTTCTCCCTGTTCAAATATTACACATTTAAAGAACTTGAAAAAGGCTTAATATTTAAAATATCTGTGTCTCTTTCCAAGAATTCTTTTCAGTGCTAAAACGATGCCCATGTCCTGGAACTGTGCCTTTTATAACAGTATGAATTTTCAAATCAGAAATAACTCAGTTAATCCCAACCTGCTTATTGATTGGCTCCATGTATTGGGGGAAGATTCTGTCTGAGTTTCTATTCCTACATCTGTCACATAAACAGTAAAATATGTACTTCTCGAGGTTGTTGTAAGGATTAAAGGAGATAATGTATGTAAAGTGCTGGAAAATATATTACACCCTTTACCCTTCACCCTCAGTCAAAACATACTTCACTTAAAAAACATATGTAAAATTTAATGTGATGTCCCCAAGATTCACAAATGAAATGTTTCCATGGAAGGCAGTGGGCTGAGTGTTGCTTACAAGAAAGCAAGGCCATGTATGGTGACTCGTGTGGACGATGGTGCACAGATGAGACCCCTGGACTGTGGGCACTGGCAGCATGTGGTGTCCCCCTCTGTAGCCTCTCACCACCGTGAAACTCCTGTGTTTTTATCTGGCATTTCTTCTGTCCCAGTTTCAGAACATTTAGTACAGGGTGACAGGAAATTCTTCTGTTCATTTCATGAAGAATTTTTTCTAAATTTTTTCTTTGTGTTTGATTTTTTTTTTTCTTTTTAAATACGGGCTTTGAATTCTAAAAGCACATTTAAGACACATCAGAGCTATACAATGTTGCACTGTTTACTTTCCCATCATGCATCACTCAGAGACATGGGTAAAAGCAGCTTAGCTCCAAGGATAGAACCTGGCCTCAGAGTCAAATAAGGGGCTTGCTCCCAAAATGCTATGTAGGAGCGAGAAGGCTCTTAGAGGAATCAGTTAATCTCTGCATCTTCTCAACTCTCAATGAAAGATATTGAATCAAATGCGTTCTAATGTCTTCTCTCCAACTGTAATCCTTTGATTCCGTGAGTAGTTTATTCAGGAGGTGAAATTCAGACATGGGTGAATCACGAGGTCTGAATGGACCAGGAAGGCAGAGTGGGGAGGCTGCTGGTCTCTGAGTCTACTGCTTCAGGAAAACCTTTTGGTATCAAGTGTTTCATAAATATCCTCTCGACTGCCTTGAGGGAACAGACATACTATCAGAATACCTTAAGGAACTGTTTTCCTTTGTATATAAATTTCTAAAACATATTGCTATTCTCAATTATGATGGCAGGTGTTCTGGCAATTTTAACAGATACTAGCAGAAAAATGAGAATGTATCCTCCTCCACAATTTTGTCTCCAGTGCAAAAGGCGTATCAAAGAGATTATGGAACTGTTGAGAGGCTCAAGGAAGGGAATAATTTATCATTCCAAAGACAGCTTGGCAGATATCTGTTCTCTGAAAATTAAGTCAAATCTAAAGCACAGGTGAGTTCTGGAGGTGCCCTGACCCAAAGCCAAAGCCCACCCTGGGATGCTCACAGCATTCTGGGAATACAACTTTGTCATGTGATACAATCAGAAATATTTGAAAATGATATATTTCTATTTCATCAGAAATACGCAGTAAGGCTTTTGAAGAAATAAGTAGATAGACTTCTTTACTCTTAGAAGCATCCTTCTCCAAAAGGAAATAGGCATTAGCATTCTTTATGTGATATGCTTTCTCTGTCTATTTGTGGCAAGGCGATTACAGTTTTGCCTCAGCTGTCATGCTCATTTTTTTTGGCTCTGACCTTTATGGAAATAAGGGGAAAAATTAACTCTATCTGCTTGTGGTCTTGGACAGAATGTGTCACTTACCATTTTATGGTAAAATCACAGCTGCAGCATGTGGGTCCATGTGTGTGAATCCATGGGGTCCTTCCATTTTAACGCCAACCTTCTGATTTCTGGAGGAAGTGATGCTTCTCCACAGGCTAGCTGCCAGCCGGTTAACTTTTGTCCTGTTCTTATTCTTCAATTATAATTTTGTCAAACAGAGCAAAAGCTGCCTGCCACATCATGTGAAAGGCAAATGATTATTGGTGTCTGTGCTGTCCGTGAGGATATCTGGATTTCCATGGCTACTCACTCAACTTTGAGTTATTTTTTTCTTTTGCAAAATCCCTAGCATTTATCTTCATTCTTGGATAGATAAAAACCCTCCACTGGATCTGTTTCTCATTAGAGCATTTTAGGAAGTGCATGCCGGCCTTCCTGAGCAACAGGGACCATGCCACTGGCTCCACCGTGCTGGGCAGAATTGCACAAGCTACAGAGCCATGTAGCTTAATTCTCCCAGAGAGTTAGTGCAACTTCACTTTTGTATTGTCCTGATGTGGGGTCCACCATCCTTGTGAGACTCAGTGGAGGCTGAGCCAGAGTTAAATGATGTGGTCCCTCCCCTTAGAAGTGAAGTTTTTCCTTGAATTGAGCTTATTACCTTGACTCTGTCCTCCTTCCAGATGAGTTCTTTCTCAGTGGGTTTCTTGACTGTGCAAAGACACCCAGGCCTGTCCTATCTCTAGCATGAATATGGCCTATACTCAGTGGGGCCATACCACCCAGATTTTGATGTCCAAGGAAATTGGAAACTAGCCCCTGAGAGAAGAGGTCTCTCAAATACCTCTAGGCAGTAACTTCTCAGAGCCTCTTCCAGAGTTACACTAACCTATAATCTTTATCCCAGAGGAGGCCAAAGCAAGACCCTCCGAGGAGGCTGATACCCTTGCATACTAAGTTACTTCAGTCATGTGTCACTCTTTTGGACCTGCATGGACTGTAGTCTGCCAGGCTCCTTTCAGATAATTTCTTTACCAAAAGGAAATAGGCATTAGCATTCTTTATGTGATATGCTTTCTCTGTCTATTTGTGGCAAGGCGATTACAGTTTTGCCTCAGCTGTCATGCTCATTTTTTTTGGCTCTGACCTTTATGGAAATAAGGGGAAAAATTAACTCTATCTGCTTGTGGTCTTGGACAGAATGTGTCACTTACCATTTTATGGTAAAATCACAGCTGCAGCATGTGGGTCCATGTGTGTGAATCCATGGGGTCCTTCCATTTTAACGCCAACCTTCTGATTTCTGGAGGAAGTGATGCTTCTCCACAGGCTAGCTGCCAGCCGGTTAACTTTTGTCCTGTTCTTATTCTTCAATTATAATTTTGTCAAACAGAGCAAAAGCTGCCTGCCACATCATGTGAAAGGCAAATGATTATTGGTGTCTGTGCTGTCCGTGAGGATATCTGGATTTCCATGGCTACTCACTCAACTTTGAGTTATTTTTTTTCTTTTGCAAAATCCCTAGCATTTATCTTCATTCTTGGATAGATAAAAACCCTCCACTGGATCTGTTTCTCATTAGAGCATTTTAGGAAGTGCATGCCGGCCTTCCTGAGCAACAGGGACCATGCCACTGGCTCCACCGTGCTGGGCAGAATTGCACAAGCTACAGAGCCATGTAGCTTAATTCTCCCAGAGAGTTAGTGCAACTTCACTTTTGTATTGTCCTGATGTGGGGTCCACCATCCTTGTGAGACTCAGTGGAGGCTGAGCCAGAGTTAAATGATGTGGTCCCTCCCCTTAGAAGTGAAGTTTTTCCTTGAATTGAGCTTATTACCTTGACTCTGTCCTCCTTCCAGATGAGTTCTTTCTCAGTGGGTTTCTTGACTGTGCAAAGACACCCAGGCCTGTCCTATCTCTAGCATGAATATGGCCTATACTCAGTGGGGCCATACCACCCAGATTTTGATGTCCAAGGAAATTGGAAACTAGCCCCTGAGAGAAGAGGTCTCTCAAATACCTCTAGGCAGTAACTTCTCAGAGCCTCTTCCAGAGTTACACTAACCTATAATCTTTATCCCAGAGGAGGCCAAAGCAAGACCCTCCGAGGAGGCTGATACCCTTGCATACTAAGTTACTTCAGTCATGTGTCACTCTTTTGGACCTGCATGGACTGTAGTCTGCCAGGCTCCTCTTTTCATGGGATACTCTAGGCAAGAACACTGGAGTGGGTTACCATGACCTCCTCCAAGGGATCTTCCCAACTCAGGGATCAAACCCACCTGACTCTCTAGCATTGGCCGGCAAGTTCTTTACCACTGGTACCACCTGGGAAGGCCCTGATATTCTTTTTTGGGGGGCAGGGGGGACGGGGAGAAGGCAGACGGGCCACTTCTATTGGTCTTTCATTTACCTATTTTCATCCATCTTCGTTCTTTGGCCTGTGTGGGCCTCCCATTGCAGTGGCCTCTGTTGTCGCATAGCACTGGCTCTGGGCGCATGCGCTCGAGAACGCTGGCTCGGTAATTGGACACATCGGTCCAGCCGCTCCGCAACACATGGGATCTTCCCAGGCCAGGGATCGAACTGGTGCCCCTTGCACTGCAAGGCGGAGTCCTTACCACTGGACCACCAGGGAAGCCCAGCCCTGATATTCTTAGACTTAGAATATTATTCATGGGGTAGCCTCTACCCCAAAATTTATTGTTGCCAACAGAGGAATTCCTTTTCACTAACTAAGGGCAATTTCCTTTAAACTCAGGAGGAGGGGAAGACCTCCTCTGTGTGCTGTTTTGTCACTGAATTAAAAGACACCCTGGTGGGGTCCAGAGGCCCTGGCTTGTGATGACTTCAAGAATAAAACTGCCTCATTACCAAGTCCTCCTGGTACTTCTGGAGCTCAGTTCCCCTGGAATGGGTCCAAATCAAAGCTACCTTTACACCAAACTCCTCTATGTCCTGAATAGTGAGATTATCGGGTCAACCCACCTGCTCCTGCACTTCCTTTCTGCTCAGTTTAAATAAACAGGGAGCTGTTTTTCTAAAGACTAACTGCCAGTCTATGCAACAGCAGCAGGAAGATTGCTTTCTATCTATATGCAAATGCTCTGAATTCTCTCCAATCCCTGGGAAAAGACCCTTTTAACCAAATGACTTATACTTCTGTGTCTTCATGTAGAAAATTAGTGGTTTGGGGATAAATAACCTGAGTTTCCTTACAGCTATATAATTCCACAGCACAAGCCCTGAGGAAGACAAGCTTTATATACACTCTACAATTAGAGAATAAACTCAGTGGCACATGGTTAAATACCCAGTAAATACCTGCCCCCTACCATGATGCTCTAATTTCTTCCCAACTGGATAACAGCTTATTCTTGTTCTACTTCCACCATAAACTTTTAAGCAAAAAAAAGTCCTAAGCCACCCAGCAATCCCTAAAGCATCCTGCACCTACCTACTCCTGCCAACCAAGTTCATATAGTCCCCACTAACCTGAATGCCCCTTATCCTTCTACTTTTGGAAATTCCTATTCAGTCTTTAAAGACCTGCTCAAACATCACCTCCTTTGTAAGTCCTCCTCCTGGACCCTACCTCTCAGTCTTGGCAGAGCCCAAGGTTTGCTTTCTGTATAGGCATGACTCGTTGCTCAGACCTATGGTACAACACTTGAAATACCATAACAAGGCTTCCTGTGTACATGGCTGCCTGCACCAAACAGGCTGAGAGCTGTTCTGGTTTCACTTACCTTTCCTGATGTCTAGTATTACACCTGATATAGAACAGGTTCTCAGTGAAACTCATTGAATATAGCTTGAGTAAGATCCATTATGGAGAGGTTCTTTAGTTTACACACAGTTGTATAGTTAAAATCAATGCTATAGGAAAGGCAAATGAAAATATGGGCAAGCTTTGGTTCCTGGCAAATTTGTTGACTTCCATTATGTGGAGAGGAGCTTCCTTGGTGACTCAATGGTAAATAATCCACCTGCAAAGCGGGAGACAGAGAAGATGCAGATTCAATCCCTGGGTCAGGAAGATCCCCTGGAGGAGGGCGAGACAACCCACTCCGGTATTCTTGCCTGAAGAATCCCATGGACAGAGGAGCCTGGTTGGGCTGCAGTCCATAGAGTCGCAAAGAGTCAGATGTGACTGAGCACACACACTTGGAGATGTGAGAACCCATATCTGGTGAAGACTCAGGTGGTAGGGCTAGGGGTCAAGGAAAAAGTACCCTTTTACCTTACACTGCCATTTTGATTTAACATATTTCCCTGCTAGCAGTGTTTTGTCTAGCAATGATGAAGTATAAATCACATGGAGCTCTCACGGGCCAACATGAAACTCGGCAGATCTTCAGTCTCTCTGGCTTCTCCATGCCAGCTCATTCCCGTGCCTTTTGTTTGAAAATGAACAGAGCTGGCAGCCTTTCTTTTAAAAAAAAAATTCTTTTTTTATTTCTTCCTTCGATGAAGACAATGAAGTATGAATCTTTTCTAGATTTCTGTGGTCATTTAGCAAGCAACTGTCCAGTTCCCACTATGTTCTCTGAAGCATATGAAACACAGGGGGAGAAATCAAAAGATGCTTTGGGCAGCAATGTCCAAGAGATTATTCTTTTTACTCAGAAGAAAATATGTATGTAACAACATTTCTTGACTTTCTCCTATGTATGAAGGCACCATACAAGATACAGACAAATTAAGACTGGTTCTTGACCTCAGAGTCCTTAGAGTTTCAAACAGCATTTTTCTTTGTTTTTTTTTTAATTAGAGTGTAATTGCTTTACAGTGTTGTCATAATTTCTGCTGTACAACAAAATGAGTCAGCTTTATGTGTGTATAAACATAAGTATACATATGTATATATATATATATATATACATACACACATCCCCACCCCGTAGGTCATCCCAGAACACTGAGCTGAACTCCCTGTGCTGCAGAACAGGTTGCCACTAACAGTGCACATATGTCCCTACTACTCTCCCAGTTCATCCCACCGTTCTTTTCCACCACTGTGCCCACATGCAAACCATGGTCTTCACAATTGAGCCATGAAATCAAGGTAGTAGATTAGGAGGAGCAGTTTTCTTTATTTAGGATAGTGCAGAATGGAAAACATCAGAACACCTCCCATGAAATGAGAATATTGTCATATGAAATTTATTCTCAGTGGAATGGGGGAGGGGTATGCATTGAATTGCAAAGTAGAATTTTTTTTTCTGTAAAACATAGTCTGAAAAGTTAGAAGCCCACTGATTCGGAATCAGTGTGCATGTATATGAATCACTGCAATTCAGGTTTTTAGAAATTGTAGATAAGAAGAAAAGTGGGAGTGAGAAAACTCAAGGTCAGATCTGTAAGCTTCAAGAATCCCGATTGCTAAAACTGCGTCACATTTGTGCTACTTGACAACTTTCTTTCTGTGACCGTAAATTCTGCATTAAAGTGTTATACCGGGCTTCCCTGGTGGTCCAGTGGGTAAGGACACCGCCTTGCAGTGCAAGGGGCGACAGTTCGATCCCTGGCCTGGGAAGATCCCACATGCCACAGAGTGGCTGGACCAATGTGTCCAATTACCGAGTCGGAGCTCTGGAGCGCATGCACCAAGAGCTGGTGCTCTGCGGCAACAGAAGCCACCGCAGTGGGAGGCCCACACGGGCCAAAGAACGAAGCTGGATAGATGGATGAAAATCGATAAATGAAAGACCAATAGAAGTGACCTACCCACCCCACTCCCTCCCCAACGACCCCCCCCCAAAAAAAATCAAAAAATAAAAAAATGTTAGACCTAAGCATCCCATCATGAAGTGCTGTGATTGAACTAATTCTTCGAATGTCCTGCTTCGATTGTAAGTGTTCATAACAAGTAGAAGGAGACTGATGGGAAAGTCTTGTGTCTGTCTTGTGACTATGACTTATCATCTTTATTACATCCAAGATACATTTTCATCATATTGCACCACAGTATTTAGCAGAATGACCTAAAACCTCATCTCGCAGAGATAATCACTTTTAGCATTTTCTGTACATCTTGAGGTCATTTTCTGTATACATCATATAGCATACCTTTGTATATGGATCACTTTCTTGGGGAGTCTAAATGTTTCTGAGGAAAACTTGTGCATTCAGTCTTCTTAGAGAAATAGTGAACCATATCCCTGACCCATCTTTTGCATCAACTGAGAGAAAACCTTAAAGACTTTCAAAATAATCTTTAGAGTTTTTATCTTCGAATTAAATCTAACAAATATGAATGAACCATCTATGTGCCAGTCACTAGGAACACAGGTATGTAAACACATTCCTTGCCCTTAAGGAGTTTGTAATCTAGAAGGGGATGAGAAAAGCTTAAATCACTGTAAAACAAAGCAAAACAATGCAGTGAGTCTCATTTTTAAAAGTACGTGTTACATGCATAGGAAAAAATGAGGCAGGTTTTTTGGAGCACGTCACAGGGAGCTAGAGAGAGTGATTGGGAGGGCTGCTGCCGGGCAGACAGGGAACCTTCCTGATAAAAAGCCAATTCAAGAATCATTTCCAGTTCTAGGGACGAAGTTTGAAACTAGGTAAGAAGAGCCAACTAGGATGAGGGGAATAAATCAGTCTCCTTTATCTCACATTTGAATTCACGAAGCCCTGGTATGTCCCCAGAAACCCATTACTTTTTCCCTGTGAAAATGGCATCAGAATATCCGGGAAATAATGCCATGCATAGCCCATAAAGTCAGTACCAAAGGACACATGCATGCGTACACAAGAATATATTCAACCCAGAAAGAATGTACTCAGACAGGGTTATTTAAAGGTCAGCTTCTTTGGAGTTGATGGAGGTACATTAGTGGAGAAGAAGGAATTCGGTGCCACGTGTGCACAGGCATGGTTGGCATTCTGTGAACAGAACTGGCCACAGATTTTAGCCAGATACCTGGTATTACCTCTTGTTTTAACCAAGGGGAATATTAACTTCATCTTTTTAAATATTTATTTTATTTGGCTGTGCCAGGTCTTAGTTGCAACAGGCAGGATTTTCAGTCTTGGTTGCAGCATGCAGGAATTTTGGTTGCAGCATATGGGATCTAGTTCCCTAAAGAGGGAATAAACTTGAGCCCTTTGCATTGGGAGCCTGGAGTCTTATCGACTGGACAACCAGGGAAGTCCCTAGCTTCATCATGATGAAGCTCAGGTGACCAGTTCCCCAACCAGCAAATTCACAAGTGAGAATTAAGAAGATTTAACAAAGCATCAGGAAATGCAAGTTATTTTAGTTCTGTCTCTCAGCTATTTCAAAACCAAAATCATGTCCTCAGACCAAGAAAGGGTGCAGCTCTAGAGGAAGTATGCTTTTCTCCATTCTGTTGCCTGGCCAAGCATCTGAGCCTGGCACAGTGTTTGCTGAATGAAGACATATCAAATCTCTCTCTCTCTCTCTCTTTTTTAAACACTCAGAATATAAATACATTCCAATTGATAAAAATATAAGAAACCCTGTGATTATGTGATTTCTCTTCCAGTATTTTTCTTGCCTGGAAGCTGAGATAGGAGCCAGTCTGTCCTTAACACCTCCTCTGCTACATGTGTGGGGTCCAAATTCACTCCCACCATCCCCGGACACAAACTTCAGAGTTCCTTTTTGCCTGAGAGCAGACCCTCTTAGGATTCCCAGAAGGAGCACTGTGGATGTGTTTGGAAATCACTAACAAAAGGAAAACGTAAGGTGAATATAGGGGTGGGGAATCTTTTTGAGCACCTAGTCAACGTCATTTCCTGCTGGCAGAGAACCATGATAAACAGGGTTGTGGGAAAAGAAATGGAACACTTTTGCCCGGCGGGTGTTTCATGGATCTCCCACTGAAACGCCAGCTCAGCCAAGAATTGAGGGTCTCTCGTGCCTCAGGGTGTATGAAGCCCTGGGAACACATCTTTCTCTTCTTTCATTTCCATGCTTAGCCTTTGAAGAGTCCCTTTAGAGCCAATAAAATGATACCTTTGACACATTCTTAATAATAGCTCAAGAAAGCCAGATACCTGGTATTACCTCTTGTTTTAACCAAGGGGAATATTAACTTCATCTTTTTAAATATTTATTTTATTTGGCTGTGCCAGGTCTTAGTTGCAACAGGCAGGATTTTCAGTCTTGGTTGCAGCATGCAGGAATTTTGGTTGCAGCATATGGGATCTAGTTCCCTAAAGAGGGAATAAACTTGAGCCCTTTGCATTGGGAGCCTGGAGTCTTATCGACTGGACAACCAGGGAAGTCCCTAGCTTCATCATGATGAAGCTCAGGTGACCAGTTCCCCAACCAGCAAATTCACAAGTGAGAATTAAGAAGATTTAACAAAGCATCAGGAAATGCAAGTTATTTTAGTTCTGTCTCTCAGCTATTTCAAAACCAAAATCATGTCCTCAGACCAAGAAAGGGTGCAGCTCTAGAGGAAGTATGCTTTTCTCCATTCTGTTGCCTGGCCAAGCATCTGAGCCTGGCACAGTGTTTGCTGAATGAAGACATATCAAATCTCTCTCTCTCTCTCTCTTTTTTAAACACTCAGAATATAAATACATTCCAATTGATAAAAATATAAGAAACCCTGTGATTATGTGATTTCTCTTCCAGTATTTTTCTTGCCTGGAAGCTGAGATAGGAGCCAGTCTGTCCTTAACACCTCCTCTGCTACATGTGTGGGGTCCAAATTCACTCCCACCATCCCCGGACACAAACTTCAGAGTTCCTTTTTGCCTGAGAGCAGACCCTCTTAGGATTCCCAGAAGGAGCACTGTGGATGTGTTTGGAAATCACTAACAAAAGGAAAACGTAAGGTGAATATAGGGGTGGGGAATCTTTTTGAGCACCTAGTCAACGTCATTTCCTGCTGGCAGAGAACCATGATAAACAGGGTTGTGGGAAAAGAAATGGAACACTTTTGCCCGGCGGGTGTTTCATGGATCTCCCACTGAAACGCCAGCTCAGCCAAGAATTGAGGGTCTCTCGTGCCTCAGGGTGTATGAAGCCCTGGGAACACATCTTTCTCTTCTTTCATTTCCATGCTTAGCCTTTGAAGAGTCCCTTTAGAGCCAATAAAATGATACCTTTGACACATTCTTAATAATAGCTCAAGAAAGTCAGAAAACCCCCTAGGGTTCTAGACTTGCAAAATTAGAATGAAGCGATAGAGGTCTTCAGCCCAGCCTCTTCCCTCCAGATCACCCTGCACTTTACATTGCTAATTAGTTTTGAGCTAGGAGGGACCCTGAAGAGAGGATCCAGTACAAGCCCTCACCGCTTCCCTCTCTCTTGCTCCTTAGAAAGCCACCAACCCTGACAGACATTTGCAACCAATTAATTGCAGAGACTTAATGGCTCCATGATGTTACAGAAGTTTCAGGTTAGACTCCACAGAACACTACTGTGAAGAACAGCAGTAAAAACTGTAGGATTATAGTGAATTTGAGTTCCTGCAAAATATTTTTGCATGTAAGCATTTAACTAAACAATTGCATAACCATTACTAGACATTTCTCCTTTAGAATTTCATCAGTTGCTGATTTTATGTGTCTATCTCAACTCCCCATCTCTTAAAGAAGGTTAGTGTTGGAGGTCTCCTTTTGATAGATAATCTCTTATCTGTATTCACTATATTCAGCCCCTGTCTGTCTGTCTGTCACATTCATTCATTCACTCTCTATTCACTAAGTCTCAGTTAAGCAGCACAATGGCCCATGCTATGTAATTCCTGTGAGACTGAAATAGACTGGGTTCTGCCCTCAAGTTTACAGTGTCCTTGGGGAGATATATTGTGTGCATACATAACAAAACTAAAAGGTAGAAATAGTAAAATGGCAACATTCTGTGGAGTTTTGAAATGGAGGGTACTTCAGCCCGAGCCGAGGCACTGTGGATGTGTTTGGAAATCACTAACAAAAGGAAAACGTAAGGTGAATATAGGGGTGGGGAATCTTTTTGAGCACCTAGTCAACGTCATTTCCTGCTGGCAGAGAACCATGATAAACAGGGTTGTGGGAAAAGAAATGGAACACTTTTGCCCGGCGGTGTTTCATGGATCTCCCACTGAAACGCCAGCTCAGCCAAGAATTGAGGGTCTCTCGTGCCTCAGGGTGTATGAAGCCCTGGGAACACATCTTTCTCTTCTTTCATTTCCATGCTTAGCCTTTGAAGAGTCCCTTTAGAGCCAATAAAATGATACCTTTGACACATTCTTAATAATAGCTCAAGAAAGTCAGAAAACCCCCTAGGGTTCTAGACTTGCAAAATTAGAATGAAGCGATAGAGGTCTTCAGCCCAGCCTCTTCCCTCCAGATCACCCTGCACTTTACATTGCTAATTAGTTTTGAGCTAGGAGGGACCCTGAAGAGAGGATCCAGTACAAGCCCTCACCGCTTCCCTCTCTCTTGCTCCTTAGAAAGCCACCAACCCTGACAGACATTTGCAACCAATTAATTGCAGAGACTTAATGGCTCCATGATGTTACAGAAGTTTCAGGTTAGACTCCACAGAACACTACTGTGAAGAACAGCAGTAAAAACTGTAGGATTATAGTGAATTTGAGTTCCTGCAAAATATTTTTGCATGTAAGCATTTAACTAAACAATTGCATAACCATTACTAGACATTTCTCCTTTAGAATTTCATCAGTTGCTGATTTTATGTGTCTATCTCAACTCCCCATCTCTTAAAGAAGGTTAGTGTTGGAGGTCTCCTTTTGATAGATAATCTCTTATCTGTATTCACTATATTCAGCCCCTGTCTGTCTGTCTGTCACATTCATTCATTCACTCTCTATTCACTAAGTCTCAGTTAAGCAGCACAATGGCCCATGCTATGTAATTCCTGTGAGACTGAAATAGACTGGGTTCTGCCCTCAAGTTTACAGTGTCCTTGGGGAGATATATTGTGTGCATACATAACAAAACTAAAAGGTAGAAATAGTAAAATGGCAACATTCTGTGGAGTTTTGAAGATCAGGGAGGGTACTTCAGAATGTCGGACTCAATCATAAAAGAGTGATATTTGAACTTTGTCCTAAAAACCAAGGCCTGTAAAAATGGGAGAGAGCATGCTAAGTGTTAGATAAACAGTGAGGTAGGAAATCTCAGGGAGTATTAAGTGCACGAGAAGCAGTTTGTTTTGACTGAAGAATGGGGGCTATTAATGGAAGCATGGAACATAAGGCTGGAAGGGTCACTTACAGTCCAACAATTGTAGGTGATAGATCTTCCTCTTGATTCTAGAATGTGGGGACCAGGGAAGGTGTTTGGGCAGTAGGAAGAGTTGATCAGAAACAGATGTTTGTGGTTAAAGATGCCAAGCTACACAAATACCATCTGTTTTCATGCAGTTTTGGATAACACAGCAATATATAGGGATCATGTTGGCTGTAATTGGAACAAAACACATGATAGACACATCCTTTTTTCACTGTTCTTCTCAACATTTGTAAACGTTTTAAAATTGCCACACCCATTTTGTATGAAACTGATCTCATTTGTTCCTTACCACACACGAGCCAATGAAGTTTTCTTCCATTGTACAAGTGAAGAGAAGCACCCTCAAAGGAGGCTGGGTGATTTGTCATATGGTCACATGGCTAGTTGATACCTTAAGTGAACACTGGAATCTTCTCCCTCAAGCACCAGGAAATTTCCCATTGTATGACACACACCACCCCCCATCCACACACATAGTTCTTACTGTACCATTAACCACCCTGTAAAATTCTATGGATCCTTTTATGTGTAAAACATTGTAATAAGTAAAGAGAGATTTTATTTGAAAGGATTTTCTGAATGAAAAAATGCAGCAATATGGGAAAAATTTTACAGATCCCCAACCCCTCTTAAAGAAGGTTAGTGTTGGAGGTCTCCTTTTGATAGATAATCTCTTATCTGTATTCACTATATTCAGCCCCTGTCTGTCTGTCTGTCACATTCATTCATTCACTCTCTATTCACTAAGTCTCAGTTAAGCAGCACAATGGCCCATGCTATGTAATTCCTGTGAGACTGAAATAGACTGGGTTCTGCCCTCAAGTTTACAGTGTCCTTGGGGAGATATATTGTGTGCATACATAACAAAACTAAAAGGTAGAAATAGTAAAATGGCAACATTCTGTGGAGTTTTGAAGATCAGGGAGGGTACTTCAGAATGTCGGACTCAATCATAAAAGAGTGATATTTGAACTTTGTCCTAAAAACCAAGGCCTGTAAAAATGGGAGAGAGCATGCTAAGTGTTAGATAAACAGTGAGGTAGGAAATCTCAGGGAGTATTAAGTGCACGAGAAGCAGTTTGTTTTGACTGAAGAATGGGGGCTATTAATGGAAGCATGGAACATAAGGCTGGAAGGGTCACTTACAGTCCAACAATTGTAGGTGATAGATCTTCCTCTTGATTCTAGAATGTGGGGACCAGGGAAGGTGTTTGGGCAGTAGGAAGAGTTGATCAGAAACAGATGTTTGTGGTTAAAGATGCCAAGCTACACAAATACCATCTGTTTTCATGCAGTTTTGGATAACACAGCAATATATAGGGATCATGTTGGCTGTAATTGGAACAAAACACATGATAGACACATCCTTTTTTCACTGTTCTTCTCAACATTTGTAAACGTTTTAAAATTGCCACACCCATTTTGTATGAAACTGATCTCATTTGTTCCTTACCACACACGAGCCAATGAAGTTTTCTTCCATTGTACAAGTGAAGAGAAGCACCCTCAAAGGAGGCTGGGTGATTTGTCATATGGTCACATGGCTAGTTGATACCTTAAGTGAACACTGGAATCTTCTCCCTCAAGCACCAGGAAATTTCCCATTGTATGACACACACCACCCCCCATCCACACACATAGTTCTTACTGTACCATTAACCACCCTGTAAAATTCTATGGATCCTTTTATGTGTAAAACATTGTAATAAGTAAAGAAGAGAGATTTTATTTGAAAGGATTTTCTGAGAAACTGACATTTCAAAAACTGCAGCTGAATTTTTTCAATATGTTCAGAGAAGAATTAAGGAGATTCAAATTAGACTAAGGAAGATGTCAAGCAAAGTGTCATGCCATCTAGAAAATTAAAGTTTTTTCCTAGGAGGAGGATCAACAATAAGGGAGCATTATATTCATCCTTGAAAATATAGAATGCAAAATAAATACCCCTTTCCACTGATCATGCCCCCTCTCCAGGGTATTTTCAAAACATTTGATCCTCCAAATAACCCTTTGGAAAGTCATGGTAAGTACTATTATGCCTCCTCTGATAAATAAGAATATCAAGGCTAATTAACTTACCCCAGATCATGCTAAGAAGTAATCAGGAGCTCTGTTCAGAACTCTGCAATGACCTATGTGGGAAAAGAAGCTGAAAAAGAACAGATAGATATATAACAGATTCACTTTGCTGTACATCAGAAACTAATAAAGCATTGTGAATCAAATTTGTGTGCTTGTGCATGCTGAGTCACTTCAGTCGTGTCCAACTTGTCGCGACCCTATGGACGGTCGCCTGCTAGGCTCCTCTGTCCATGGGGATTCTCTAGGCAAGAATGCTAGAGTGGGTTGCTGTGCCCTCCTCCAGGGGATCTTCCAAACCCAGGGATCGAATCCACATCTCTTACATCTCCTGCACTGGCAGGAGGGCTCTTTACCACTAGTGTCACCTGGAAAGCCCAAATCAACTACACTCCAATATAAAATAAAAACTGAAAAAATAAATAATAATTGTGCTGGTAGCTTGTGTGGCTCTTAATCTAAAGCCACTTTTAACTGCCCTTAGATCTGCATTTCTCATTTGTTCCTTACCACACGAGCCAATGAAGTTTTCTTCCATTGTACAAGTGAAGAGAAGCACCCTCAAAGGAGGCTGGGTGATTTGTCATATGGTCACATGGCTAGTTGATACCTTAAGTGAACACTGGAATCTTCTCCCTCAAGCACCAGGAAATTTCCCATTGTATGACACACACCACCCCCCATCCACACACATAGTTCTTACTGTACCATTAACCACCCTGTAAAATTCTATGGATCCTTTTATGTGTAAAACATTGTAATAAGTAAAGAAGAGAGATTTTATTTGAAAGGATTTTCTGAGAAACTGACATTTCAAAAACTGCAGCTGAATTTTTTCAATATGTTCAGAGAAGAATTAAGGAGATTCAAATTAGACTAAGGAAGATGTCAAGCAAAGTGTCATGCCATCTAGAAAATTAAAGTTTTTTCCTAGGAGGAGGATCAACAATAAGGGAGCATTATATTCATCCTTGAAAATATAGAATGCAAAATAAATACCCCTTTCCACTGATCATGCCCCCTCTCCAGGGTATTTTCAAAACATTTGATCCTCCAAATAACCCTTTGGAAAGTCATGGTAAGTACTATTATGCCTCCTCTGATAAATAAGAATATCAAGGCTAATTAACTTACCCCAGATCATGCTAAGAAGTAATCAGGGAGCTCTGTTCAGAACTCTGCAATGACCTATGTGGGAAAAGAAGCTGAAAAAGAACAGATAGATATATAACAGATTCACTTTGCTGTACATCAGAAACTAATAAAGCATTGTGAATCAAATTTGTGTGCTTGTGCATGCTGAGTCACTTCAGTCGTGTCCAACTTGTCGCGACCCTATGGACGGTCGCCTGCTAGGCTCCTCTGTCCATGGGGATTCTCTAGGCAAGAATGCTAGAGTGGGTTGCTGTGCCCTCCTCCAGGGGATCTTCCAAACCCAGGGATCGAATCCACATCTCTTACATCTCCTGCACTGGCAGGAGGGCTCTTTACCACTAGTGTCACCTGGAAAGCCCAAATCAACTACACTCCAATATAAAATAAAAACTGAAAAAATAAATAATAATTGTGCTGGTAGCTTGTGTGGCTCTTAATCTAAAGCCACTTTTAACTGCCCTTAGATCTGACACGTAACTAAAGATGATTTGAGATGATTAAATTAAAAAGTGTTATAGACTGTACATTCAATTTGAGAAACACTTATTCCAGTGGTCCTGTGTGCTCATCAGCTGCATCCTTTAGGTTTTCCTAGGACAGTTCTTTGGCCTTTGGGAAGTGCTATCCAAGTCAGAATAGAATGCTTGAGAGCCTCATTACCATTTATATCCCTAACTGTTTAAATTCTTTAGAACTTTCAGGGTCAGTGATAAGAACCTCCTCAGAGTCCAGTCATTTATATTCATCCTTTCACCAGAGATGCATGGGTGAAGTGACTCACAAAGAATCCAGCTAGTGCCAAAATGCTCTAAGAGGTTTGATATTAAATTCAGTAGGGGATGTGAGTAGTGCTGCTGCACAGCACACCAGAGTTCAAGGAGGAGAAGGAAAGAGAGACATGAGACCTCCTCCCAGCCCTCAAGAAGGAATGTCATTTCCTGGTGCAGAGCACAGTTCAGCCTCAGCCTCAGTTTTTAAATTGTTACTGAAATTGTTACAGAGTGTATTTATTTGTAATTTTGACAGTAATGCAGAATTACATTCTTACTTCAAAAACCTCAAACAGGAAAGAGGAAACTAATACCTCCCTTGATCAGCACTCAATCTCACGCTCCTCCCAGGATGTAACCACACTCTTCAGTTTTGGGTATATCCACCCAGTTGTCTATACATTTACTTTTATGTGTACATTCAGAAATACATGACTTTCTCTTGGCCATGGTTTTTCTTTCTTTTTTTGCATCCCATTAAAGATATTAAGAAGTTGATTACCTTAGGACACTGTTTAAATTAAAGAACTCACCCCATTAATCTGTTCTCCATGCCCCATAATTCATTCCAGAGCCTGTCACGGGCTGACAGCCCTTGGACAATTGACAAGGCATTGATTTCCTATTTGTAATTATGGCCAAAGAAACAGTGGGGTCAGCAATTTGAGTTGAACTCCTGACAAACTGATATAAAATAAAAAAAATTCTGAAATAAATAAATTGTGCTGGTAGCTTGTGTGGCTCTTAATCTAAAGCCACTTTTAACTGCCCTTAGATCTGACACGTAACTAAAGATGATTTGAGATGATTAAATTAAAAAGTGTTATAGACTGTACATTCAATTTGAGAAACACTTATTCCAGTGGTCCTGTGTGCTCATCAGCTGCATCCTTTAGGTTTTCCTAGGACAGTTCTTTGGCCTTTGGGAAGTGCTATCCAAGTCAGAATAGAATGCTTGAGAGCCTCATTACCATTTATATCCCTAACTGTTTAAATTCTTTAGAACTTTCAGGGTCAGTGATAAGAACCTCCTCAGAGTCCAGTCATTTATATTCATCCTTTCACCAGAGATGCATGGGTGAAGTGACTCACAAAGAATCCAGCTAGTGCCAAAATGCTCTAAGAGGTTTGATATTAAATTCAGTAGGGGATGTGAGTAGTGCTGCTGCACAGCACACCAGAGTTCAAGGAGGAGAAGGAAAGAGAGACATGAGACCTCCTCCCAGCCCTCAAGAAGGAATGTCATTTCCTGGTGCAGAGCACAGTTCAGCCTCAGCCTCAGTTTTTAAATTGTTACTGAAATTGTTACAGAGTGTATTTATTTGTAATTTTGACAGTAATGCAGAATTACATTCTTACTTCAAAAACCTCAAACAGGAAAGAGGAAACTAATACCTCCCTTGATCAGCACTCAATCTCACGCTCCTCCCAGGATGTAACCACACTCTTCAGTTTTGGGTATATCCACCCAGTTGTCTATACATTTACTTTTATGTGTACATTCAGAAATACATGACTTTCTCTTGGCCATGGTTTTTCTTTCTTTTTTTGCATCCCATTAAAGATATTAAGAAGTTGATTACCTTAGGACACTGTTTAAATTAAAGAACTCACCCCATTAATCTGTTCTCCATGCCCCATAATTCATTCCAGAGCCTGTCACGGGCTGACAGCCCTTGGACAATTGACAAGGCATTGATTTCCTATTTGTAATTATGGCCAAAGAAACAGTGGGGTCAGCAATTTGAGTTGAACTCCTGACAAACTGATATTTTGAGAAAAGTGACAGATAATATACCAAAGAAGGTTCTGTAAAGAAGCAAATGACAGTATCAGAATGTGGTCCTGAGGAAAAAGATGCAGGTGGCAGAAGCAGACACCATTCATCTGTGGCAGGATGCTAAATTTCTAGTTAGTATTGACCAAGTGTGGACTGTCCTCCTGGGGTAAAAAGAAAATATATTAAAGATCTGATTTTTAAAGTCACACCTAGGGCTTCCCCTGGTGGTCCAGTGGATAAGGACACCGCCTTGCAGTGCAAGGGGCGCCGGTTCGATCCCTGGCTTGGGAAGATTCCACGTGCCGCGGAGCGACTGGACTGATGTGTCCAATTACCGAGCCAGAGCTCTGGAGCGCATGTGCCCAGAGCCGGCGCTCTGCAACTACAGATGCCACCACGATGGGAGGCCCGCAGGAGCCAAAGAACAAAGACCAATGGAAATAGAGAAATGAAACACCAATAGAAGTGGCCCGCCTGCTCCCCTCCCTCCCCAACCCGACCCCTGCCCAAAATAAATAAATAAATAAATCTTTTTTTAAAAAGTAATAAATAAATAAAAGTCACACCTAACAAGGAATTCCCTGGCTGTCCAATGGTTAGAACGCCATGCTTCCATTTCAGGACCTGGTTAGGGAACTAAGATCCCGTATGTCATGTGACATGGCCAGAACAACAACAACAACAAAACAAAGTCACACCAAACAAAATCTCTATCTGGACAATAGAAATTTCATTTTTGCATTTGTATGTTCCTCTCATAATTCAAATAACATCAGTTTGAATAAGAAAAGGAGTTACCATGGTGTTTCCTCTTCAAAACTTTCAGATTATTTCAATTTGTAGTATGCTCTTCAGAAACAGAGCACAGTCCCTGTTTGGTCCCTTTCTTTGTGATTAATATTCATGACTGTCCGTCTGGCGTATGATTGTCCCTTGATTCATGGTGTGTGTGTGGGCAGCAGCAGACACAGAGAAAGCATCATAATTTTAGGTCGTTACAAAGGCCCAGCTCCCAGAAGATTGCTCAGAGGTCATCCACCTACATTGTACTTCGAGACACCCTGCCTCTCTGTCTGCTATGACACTGACCCTAGGTGTCGTCTTCAGTAATGAGCAAAGATTAAGTGGGAACCTGCAGTGATGCCTTTCCCTGATCCTTGAAGACCGAGAAGTGACTTCAAATATGACAAAGTTCTGTATACTTAACTCTGAATTTTCTTGCGGCATCAACTTCCTGTTGAATGATACCAGTGTCGTATGTGTTAGATATTGGCCCTTGAGGGACAATTTGCTAGAACTTTCAATATGAGTGTTGAGCTAGCATGCTCTAGAGATGAATTTAGAGGAAATGTGGGATTTGGTGGGGCATTTCTGAACCTGATGTTGCATTTGGTAAAACAAAATGTTATTCATTTCTGATGATCTATTGGGATCCACTGTAGTATTTTATTGTGTGCAGATTCACAAATTTCCAACTGTCTCTAAGGGGGAAGAAAAGAGTAAAACTTTATACTTGGTTGAATTCTTATGTTTCATTATGCCCTTAGGTCCCCTGACTTTTCCACCAAGAAATTTTCCATGTGGTTAGAAACATAAAAGACTATGGGTGTTGGTATCCTGAATCCATTGACAGTTAGGTTAGAAAATGAATCCCAGGAGTCAGAAGGCCAAGACTGCAGGAGCTGAGTAAACTTACCTTGTTTACCATTGGGAGTCATGAGCAGCGTATGACTCTTGGGTAATGCCCTCAAGGCATTGGCATAACTGACTTCTTATGTTTGTCTCCAGTGAGAAGATGGCCCCAAAAGATACCCACAAATGGCCCATAAAGTTGTCTCTGTCTCTAGTGGCTGAAAACTGGAAGTAAACAGGGAAGGATGAAGAACTGACTTAAAAATTGTGCAGAATAGAATCATAGAACAGTAACACTTGGCATCTGGAAGGAAACTTGAAGTTAATTTATTCCACAGGATTCTCAGCTGTTGGGGACAGGGGGCAGGGTGAAAATATACCTAGTATATCAAAATCTTGGTCCTATATTGTTTGAAAATCTCCTCCAGGTAATGCTGAAATAGGTTGCCCCCTCACTTTACTAATGAGGTTCAAGGATATTGAAAGATTTATTTCAGGCTATCCAACTTCTAACAAAGCTATTTTAATCCACTTCCAAGACCTATGGTTATTGCATATCATTGAACTATAACCTTGTACCTTTAAATCCCATGTTCTTCTTCCTTATTGAATGTGGATGGGGAGAGCTGAAGGGGAGATAAAGGATGATAAATACATGAGAAGACTACGAAACTATATAGGCATCTTTTTTGGCTCACATTTTTGTTCACTTTGAAATATCAGCAATCCAAGTGTCTCTATAAAATCCCAAAGTTAGAGGGCTCATCTAGGCCACCCCAACACACACACACAGACACACACACACACATCTTTTAAACATAAAATATAGCAGCAGTTTGAAAAATATTAGAATATTATTACGATATCTCAAATCTCTTGGGTTTCCATTCTTATGGCTACTATGACAAATTGAGATCGTCCATCCTCCCTCACTCAGAATCTTATATCAAACTCTTAAATGGCCTTCCTGCTTGTGGAACCTCCATTGTTTTGACCATCCTTAAACTCAGAGCCTGAAGTTTTGTAGTGATCATCTCAGCCCTCTCTTCAGTGAAAACATTTTTCAGCCCTCCCCCTGATTGACAGTTAGGTTAGAAAATGAATCCCAGGAGTCAGAAGGCCAAGACTGCAGGAGCTGAGTAAACTTACCTTGTTTACCATTGGGAGTCATGAGCAGCGTATGACTCTTGGGTAATGCCCTCAAGGCATTGGCATAACTGACTTCTTATGTTTGTCTCCAGTGAGAAGATGGCCCCAAAAGATACCCACAAATGGCCCATAAAGTTGTCTCTGTCTCTAGTGGCTGAAAACTGGAAGTAAACAGGGAAGGATGAAGAACTGACTTAAAAATTGTGCAGAATAGAATCATAGAACAGTAACACTTGGCATCTGGAAGGAAACTTGAAGTTAATTTATTCCACAGGATTCTCAGCTGTTGGGGACAGGGGGCAGGGTGAAAATATACCTAGTATATCAAAATCTTGGTCCTATATTGTTTGAAAATCTCCTCCAGGTAATGCTGAAATAGGTTGCCCCCTCACTTTACTAATGAGGTTCAAGGATATTGAAAGATTTATTTCAGGCTATCCAACTTCTAACAAAGCTATTTTAATCCACTTCCAAGACCTATGGTTATTGCATATCATTGAACTATAACCTTGTACCTTTAAATCCCATGTTCTTCTTCCTTATTGAATGTGGATGGGGAGAGCTGAAGGGGAGATAAAGGATGATAAATACATGAGAAGACTACGAAACTATATAGGCATCTTTTTTGGCTCACATTTTTGTTCACTTTGAAATATCAGCAATCCAAGTGTCTCTATAAAATCCCAAAGTTAGAGGGCTCATCTAGGCCACCCCAACACACACACACAGACACACACACACACATCTTTTAAACATAAAATATAGCAGCAGTTTGAAAAATATTAGAATATTATTACGATATCTCAAATCTCTTGGGTTTCCATTCTTATGGCTACTATGACAAATTGAGATCGTCCATCCTCCCTCACTCAGAATCTTATATCAAACTCTTAAATGGCCTTCCTGCTTGTGGAACCTCCATTGTTTTGACCATCCTTAAACTCAGAGCCTGAAGTTTTGTAGTGATCATCTCAGCCCTCTCTTCAGTAGACATAACTCACTGGATTCCTCTCTCAGTAGACATGATCAACTTCAGTAGACACAATTCCACCACTTGCTGATTAAGGACCAAACCTCCTATATGACTTTCTTGTGCCCAACTACTTTTGATGCTTTTTAAGGCATTTTACTTCTTACTTCTCAGGTAGTATAAATACGGGGCCCCAAACAAGAATGTGGTGACTTTACTAGTATTAATCCTTCTGCCCACCAGCTCATCATATTTTACTCTTTACCTCCACTTACCAAGCTTTGGCCCATCCTTCAAAACTTAGCACAGCTGTAGAATATGAACCTTAGAATACGAACCTTAGAATACCTCCGTAATCGCTCCATAGCAGTGTCTTCATGGCTCCATGCTCACTTAAGTTATAGTTATGGGTGGGTATTTCTTGCCTACCCTTAGAAACTCGATTCTCATTTTTCTTGGCATTCCTTTGAGACCTTATCGTTTGCCTTGATAGAGAATGTTAGCTGGAAACATAAAGGATTAAATAGTCCTTATATATGGAAAAAAGAAGAAATCCATCAGAAAATTTATTTAACAATAAAAGCAAGAGTCTCCCCATAATAAAATTTACATTAACCCAGACTAGTACCCTTAACATGTACATATTACCAGCTAAAAAAACTTTGTTTGTGTAAAAGTACCAGGCTCTGCTCCCTCATCCAAAAAAAAAAGGAAAGAAATGGATAAATTTTTTTAAACCAAAGACCGAAAGATGTTAGTTTTAGTTTGCCTTTCAACAAATCATGGACAGGTAATTTATATCTAGAGGAGATTATTTTTCTGGCTTCTTTATGAAAACTTTTTTTTTTTTTCACTAAAACCTGGGAGGAAAAATATAAGATTCTATACTTAGGTACAAAAATCAAAGTTTAGGAGATTTGATATATGAATGAGCACAATATGAGTCATTAATATCAGTCACTATTATTTTCTCCATCATATATGATCCCAGACTATGGGAAAAGAAATCCCATGAGTATCTAGAACAAAGGAACTGAGAGTAAATAGCCTTTCCAAGGGAAACTCAGAGCCTGAAGTTTTGTAGTGATCATCTCAGCCCTCTCTTCAGTAGACATAACTCACTGGATTCCTCTCTCAGTAGACATGATCAACTTCAGTAGACACAATTCCACCACTTGCTGATTAAGGACCAAACCTCCTATATGACTTTCTTGTGCCCAACTACTTTTGATGCTTTTTAAGGCATTTTACTTCTTACTTCTCAGGTAGTATAAATACGGGGCCCCAAACAAGAATGTGGTGACTTTACTAGTATTAATCCTTCTGCCCACCAGCTCATCATATTTTACTCTTTACCTCCACTTACCAAGCTTTGGCCCATCCTTCAAAACTTAGCACAGCTGTAGAATATGAACCTTAGAATACGAACCTTAGAATACCTCCGTAATCGCTCCATAGCAGTGTCTTCATGGCTCCATGCTCACTTAAGTTATAGTTATGGGTGGGTATTTCTTGCCTACCCTTAGAAACTCGATTCTCATTTTTCTTGGCATTCCTTTGAGACCTTATCGTTTGCCTTGATAGAGAATGTTAGCTGGAAACATAAAGGATTAAATAGTCCTTATATATGGAAAAAAGAAGAAATCCATCAGAAAATTTATTTAACAATAAAAGCAAGAGTCTCCCCATAATAAAATTTACATTAACCCAGACTAGTACCCTTAACATGTACATATTACCAGCTAAAAAAACTTTGTTTGTGTAAAAGTACCAGGCTCTGCTCCCTCATCCAAAAAAAAAAGGAAAGAAATGGATAAATTTTTTTAAACCAAAGACCGAAAGATGTTAGTTTTAGTTTGCCTTTCAACAAATCATGGACAGGTAATTTATATCTAGAGGAGATTATTTTTCTGGCTTCTTTATGAAAACTTTTTTTTTTTTCACTAAAACCTGGGAGGAAAAATATAAGATTCTATACTTAGGTACAAAAATCAAAGTTTAGGAGATTTGATATATGAATGAGCACAATATGAGTCATTAATATCAGTCACTATTATTTTCTCCATCATATATGATCCCAGACTATGGGAAAAGAAATCCCATGAGTATCTAGAACAAAGGAACTGAGAGTAAATAGCCTTTCCAAGTGGATACAGCCACACCTGTTCACTTTGAGATTTCATTAAAGATGAAACGTGATTGTTTCAACCCTAAGAAGTAGTACAGGGGCCAGTGGATTACACTTTAGCTCAAATTCAGGGAGATTTCTCTGGAAATTAGAACCATATGATGAAATGGATACCTCTTGCTAATATTTGCTGTTAAGCTTAGAGCCAACTCTGATTTCTTATTCCATTCAGGCTTTCCCACCTTATCAAGTTCATTTTACTAATAAGAATAGTTAGATACAAAGAGACTTAAGTAATTTCTACTGAGATGCTTGATGAGTAAGTGGCAGGGCAGGTAGTTGCCCCCTGCATTTGACTTTAAAGCCCCGGTTATTTTAATTTTTTTAAGGCTTGCTTTTAAAAAACATTTTTTTTTTTTTGCTTCTAAGTCATAATTTATTTTTCATCCATCTTTATTCTTTAAAAGAGCACATCCTGGGCTTCCCCGGTGGTCCACCGGTAAAGAGTTCGCATGCGTGGGCCTCTCATTGCAGAGGCCTCTCTCCTTGCAGAGCACCGGCTCTAGGTGCATGCACTCCAGAGTGCTGGCTCATAATTGGACACACCGGTCCAGCCTCTCCTCGGCACATGGTATCTTCCTGGGCCAGGGATTGAACCGGTGCCCCTTGCACTGCAAGGCGGAACCTTTACTCACTGAACCACCAGGGAAACCCTATTTTTTTTAAGTTTTTTTATGTAGACCTTTTTTATGTAGACCATTCAGTCTTTATTGAATTTGTTACAATATTGCTTCTGTTCTATGCTTTGGATTTTTGGCCGCAAGATATGATAGAGCTTAGCTCCCCAACCAGGAATAGAACCCATACCTACTGCATTAGAAGGCAAGTCTTAACCAGGTAAATTTTTTTTTCATCTAGAGGAGATTATTTTTCTGGCTTCTTTATGAAAACTTTTTTTTCACTAAAACCTGGGAGGAAAAATATAAGATTCTATACTTAGGTACAAAAATCAAAGTTTAGGAGATTTGATATATGAATGAGCACAATATGAGTCATTAATATCAGTCACTATTATTTTCTCCATCATATATGATCCCAGACTATGGGAAAAGAAATCCCATGAGTATCTAGAACAAAGGAACTGAGAGTAAATAGCCTTTCCAAGTGGATACAGCCACACCTGTTCACTTTGAGATTTCATTAAAGATGAAACGTGATTGTTTCAACCCTAAGAAGTAGTACAGGGGCCAGTGGATTACACTTTAGCTCAAATTCAGGGAGATTTCTCTGGAAATTAGAACCATATGATGAAATGGATACCTCTTGCTAATATTTGCTGTTAAGCTTAGAGCCAACTCTGATTTCTTATTCCATTCAGGCTTTCCCACCTTATCAAGTTCATTTTACTAATAAGAATAGTTAGATACAAAGAGACTTAAGTAATTTCTACTGAGATGCTTGATGAGTAAGTGGCAGGGCAGGTAGTTGCCCCTGCATTTGACTTTAAAGCCCCGGTTATTTTAATTTTTTTAAGGCTTGCTTTTAAAAAACATTTTTTTTTTTTTGCTTCTAAGTCATAATTTATTTTTCATCCATCTTTATTCTTTAAAAGAGCACATCCTGGGCTTCCCCGGTGGTCCACCGGTAAAGAGTTCGCATGCGTGGGCCTCTCATTGCAGAGGCCTCTCTCCTGCAGAGCACCGGCTCTAGGTGCATGCACTCCAGAGTGCTGGCTCATAATTGGACACACCGGTCCAGCCTCTCCTCGGCACATGGTATCTTCCTGGGCCAGGGATTGAACCGGTGCCCCTTGCACTGCAAGGCGGAACCTTTACTCACTGAACCACCAGGGAAACCCTATTTTTTTTAAGTTTTTTTATGTAGACCTTTTTTATGTAGACCATTCAGTCTTTATTGAATTTGTTACAATATTGCTTCTGTTCTATGCTTTGGATTTTTGGCCGCAAGATATGATAGAGCTTAGCTCCCCAACCAGGAATAGAACCCATACCTACTGCATTAGAAGGCAAGTCTTAACCACTGAACTACCAGGAAAACCACAACCCAGGTTCTTAACCAATACACTGATAGCCATTTTGGCGACTGAAGGTAGAGAAGGGGGAAAGATGGTGAGATGACAGCCTGAGAAAGTTGTAGATGATATCTAATGCAAACAAAGAGAAGGGGTTTATAGAAGAGGTCTTAGAGATTGTTTCCAACCTCCAGTCTCAGGGGCGATTAAATCTGCCTCTAAAGGATGTGCTCTTTTTTTTTTCTTTTAATTTTGGCCTCTTTTTTTTTTTATTGATTTTTTCATTTATTTATTTTCATCCATCTTGGTTATTCAGCCTGTTTGGGCCTCCCATTGCAATGGCCTTTCTCGTTGCAGAGCACTGGCTCTGGGCACATGCACTCCAGAGCACTGGCTCCTAATTGGACACACTGATCCAGCCGCTTTGCAGCATGTGGAATCTTCCCAGGCCAGGGATTGAACCGGTGCCCCTTGCACTGTAAGGCGATCTCTTTACCCACTGGACCACCAGGGAAGCCCAGGATGTGCTCTTTTAAAGGTAGAAGGTCAAAGATGGGCTGAGTGGTATTCTACCAGCAGAAAAGAGCTTGTAGTCAGTGACCTTTCCCTTAAATTCTACTTAATCACAGTGTAAGGAAGCTACATAATGCCTTCCAAAGAGACGGTGTACAAAGAGATACTAGAAAGCTGTAGGAGATGGTTCTTCAATGAGGTGATGAGTAAGGAAAAGAGACACATAACAAGATGTAGCAAGCTGGCAGCCCTTGGACCAAATCAGAAGTGAGACCCACAGTTTGTTTTTTAGTTTTTAGTTGATTTTTTACTCTGCTGATTTGGGTTGTGTTTTGTTTCTGTTTTTGCTTTTCAAATATTTAGTTGCCATGTATTCTTGCCTGGGAAATCCCATGGACAGAGGAGCCTGGCGAGCTACAGTTCAAAGGGTCACAAAGAGTCGGACATGACTGAGCAACAAAGCACAGCACACACATTTTAAAATTAAAATGTTACCTGTCTGCTTTTCTTGAAAAGTCAAATCTGACACTGATGGACCTGGATCCTTGTTCCCACAAGGTTTCTACCGTACCCTGTGGTCTTATACCTTGTCTGTTTCACTCAGTTTGTTGTCTGCTCAGCTCTCGTAGTCATTTGAGCATGGACCCACAATTTACTCCAACTTTAAGAGTACTTCTTAAGTTGTTAGAGTACTAAGTGAATAAAGCATCATTTTGTTTCTGAAACTATTTTGCATAAAAAGGCACTAAGGGAAAAAAAAAAAACCTTTCAGTAAATCTGAAGAACAGCAACAACACAACAGTTCAAAGCTTAGGTCTCGCGTCAAATTGTAGCTTCAGGTTTGCTTTACCAGATGCATGTGAAGCACACGTCAAGAGTGGACACTTAGGGCTTCCTGGTGGTTCAGGGGGTGGAGAGTCTGCCTTGCAGTGCAGGGGGCACCAGTTCAATCCCTGGCCCGGGAAGATCCCGTGTGCCAAGGAGCAGCTGGACCAGTGTGTCCAATTGAGCCAGCACTTGCCCCCGGGTGCAAAGGGCACTCAATGGGAAGCCAAAAATAAAGATGGGTGAAAAATAAATAATTGGCCAAGCATAGCTTTTACCCATGGCCCCCTGTGCTCTTTTAAAGGTAGAAGGTCAAAGATGGGCTGAGTGGTATTCTACCAGCAGAAAAGAGCTTGTAGTCAGTGACCTTTCCCTTAAATTCTACTTAATCACAGTGTAAGGAAGCTACATAATGCCTTCCAAAGAGACGGTGTACAAAGAGATACTAGAAAGCTGTAGGAGATGGTTCTTCAATGAGGTGATGAGTAAGGAAAAGAGACACATAACAAGATGTAGCAAGCTGGCAGCCCTTGGACCAAATCAGAAGTGAGACCCACAGTTTGTTTTTTAGTTTTTAGTTGATTTTTTACTCTGCTGATTTGGGTTGTGTTTTGTTTCTGTTTTTGCTTTTCAAATATTTAGTTGCCATGTATTCTTGCCTGGGAAATCCCATGGACAGAGGAGCCTGGCGAGCTACAGTTCAAAGGGTCACAAAGAGTCGGACATGACTGAGCAACAAAGCACAGCACACACATTTTAAAATTAAAATGTTACCTGTCTGCTTTTCTTGAAAAGTCAAATCTGACACTGATGGACCTGGATCCTTGTTCCCACAAGGTTTCTACCGTACCCTGTGGTCTTATACCTTGTCTGTTTCACTCAGTTTGTTGTCTGCTCAGCTCTCGTAGTCATTTGAGCATGGACCCACAATTTACTCCAACTTTAAGAGTACTTCTTAAGTTGTTAGAGTACTAAGTGAATAAAGCATCATTTTGTTTCTGAAACTATTTTGCATAAAAAGGCACTAAGGGAAAAAAAAAAAACCTTTCAGTAAATCTGAAGAACAGCAACAACACAACAGTTCAAAGCTTAGGTCTCGCACGTCAAATTGTAGCTTCAGGTTTGCTTTACCAGATGCATGTGAAGCACACGTCAAGAGTGGACACTTAGGGCTTCCCTGGTGGTTCAGTGGGTGGAGAGTCTGCCTTGCAGTGCAGGGGGCACCAGTTCAATCCCTGGCCCGGGAAGATCCCGTGTGCCAAGGAGCAGCTGGACCAGTGTGTCCAATTGCGAGCCAGCATTCTGGAGTGCATACACCCAGAGTGGGTGCTCTGCAATGAGAGAGGCCACTGCAATGGGAGGCCACTCAGGCCAAAAAATAAAGATGGGTGAAAAATAAATAATGGCTTAGAGGCAGAAAAGAAAAGAAAATAGCAAAAATATTTAAAAAAAAAAAAAAATGGACACTTAGAGATTTCCCTGGTGGTCCAGTGACTAAGACTTTCCCAAGGCAGGGAGGCCAGGTTTGATTCCTGGTCAAGGAACTAGATCCACATGCTTCAATTAAATAAAATAATTAAAAATAAGTGCTAAAAAAATGAGTGGACGCATATATTATTATAAACCATACAGTGTCACACAACTCCTTGCTTACTCTGGTTAATCTTCCTTTATTTTCACTTTTCCAAAGAGGGATCACCCTTAAACATTGCCTTTATGAAAATGAATTTTAAATTCGTATTGATTTTGCAGAATAAATGTTTGGTAGAAAGTAATTTGTCAACAGAGGGCTAGGTGGTAATGTTTTTTAAATGCACAGCAATAAAATTTTTACTGCTAAAAGAGAATGTATTTTAACACACTTATCTAAGGTTCAGAGATTTTAAAGTTAACCTTATAACTTTTTTAAAAATGCTTTGATTTAATAGACATTTTCTGGGACAAGGCTCATGTTGATGTAGTAAATCAGAAAATGCTTTCTCTTGAAAGACCTATAACAAAAATTATTTTCTTGGGACTACTATAGTTATTCGCTCTTTGAGACTTGAACATTTATCTAGACATAAAGGAAAAATTATTACTCCTAGTAGGTATCTAGTGATTTTTTGGTTATAAACCCCCCCAAAAATACAACAGTCTTTATTTAAATTCAGTCAAACTAATTGCCTCCATTTCACTTAAGGAAAGGATACTCAGTGTAATGCTTTAATAGACAAGGCAATGAAATATACTGCAAACATGCCAGTTTGGCCAAGACCTGAGAAAAAACCGAGACAGGTCTCCCTAAGCAGCAGGTTAACAAAAGGCTGAGTGGTATGTACAGTTCATGACCAATACTAATTCAGAGGGACACCAGCACTGAACAGTATTCCCCAAGTGCAGTGTGTCGAAGGGATATTAATAACCCAGAGTATTGAAAAGTATTATTCCAACAATTAAAAAAGCTGTGGTCACATATGTTTGCGAAACAATGAGTTAGTGAAGTCAAGCATTTTCTTTTATTACAGGATTTCCTGAGTTCTTAAAGCTATTGTGTTAATATGAATAGTGAATTCCCAGGAAAGATGTGTAGCATGCAATAATTCTTAAAAGAAATCCAGTTTGGATAGAACATCTCTTTGCTTGAGTACTCCATACACTTTACCTTGTATATCTGCTACAGACCAGAGGTCTTGCCTCTTCAATCAATAGAAATTGACTAAAGGCCAGACAAGAAATTCAGGCAAGGATTTACTGGGGCCCCTGCTGCAGCATCAGGGAGCTGAGTGAGAACAAACAAGAGATTCCCTTGCTTGCTCATTCCCTGAAGGGGAGGGAGGTTGTTCCTTGTATGGGGTGACCATATGGGTGTGTCCAGGGGCGTGTTAGGGGGAGAACCTAAAAGCCTTTTATGAAAATGAATTTTAAATTCGTATTGATTTTGCAGAATAAATGTTTGGTAGAAAGTAATTTGTCAACAGAGGGCTAGGTGGTAATGTTTTTTAAATGCACAGCAATAAAATTTTTACTGCTAAAAGAGAATGTATTTTAACACACTTATCTAAGGTTCAGAGATTTTAAAGTTAACCTTATAACTTTTTTAAAAATGCTTTGATTTAATAGACATTTTCTGGGACAAGGCTCATGTTGATGTAGTAAATCAGAAAATGCTTTCTCTTGAAAGACCTATAACAAAAATTATTTTCTTGGGACTACTATAGTTATTCGCTCTTTGAGACTTGAACATTTATCTAGACATAAAGGAAAAATTATTACTCCTAGTAGGTATCTAGTGATTTTTTGGTTATAAACCCCCCCAAAAATACAACAGTCTTTATTTAAATTCAGTCAAACTAATTGCCTCCATTTCACTTAAGGAAAGGATACTCAGTGTAATGCTTTAATAGACAAGGCAATGAAATATACTGCAAACATGCCAGTTTGGCCAAGACCTGAGAAAAAACCGAGACAGGTCTCCCTAAGCAGCAGGTTAACAAAAGGCTGAGTGGTATGTACAGTTCATGACCAATACTAATTCAGAGGGACACCAGCACTGAACAGTATTCCCCAAGTGCAGTGTGTCGAAGGGATATTAATAACCCAGAGTATTGAAAAGTATTATTCCAACAATTAAAAAAGCTGTGGTCACATATGTTTGCGAAACAATGAGTTAGTGAAGTCAAGCATTTTCTTTTATTACAGGATTTCCTGAGTTCTTAAAGCTATTGTGTTAATATGAATAGTGAATTCCCAGGAAAGATGTGTAGCATGCAATAATTCTTAAAAGAAATCCAGTTTGGATAGAACATCTCTTTGCTTGAGTACTCCATACACTTTACCTTGTATATCTGCTACAGACCAGAGGTCTTGCCTCTTCAATCAATAGAAATTGACTAAAGGCCAGACAAGAAATTCAGGCAAGGATTTACTGGGGCCCCTGCTGCAGCATCAGGGAGCTGAGTGAGAACAAACAAGAGATTCCCTTGCTTGCTCATTCCCTGAAGGGGAGGGAGGTTGTTCCTTGTATGGGGTGACCATATGGGTGTGTCCAGGGGTTGGGCCAAAGGGGTGCCTTTAGGCGGTGTACAGAGGACACGTGCAGTACCCTGCTTTTGCTCAGAGCTCTTCAAAAGTAGCAGTGGGTTTTTTGGGGTCTCTTTGTATCTTTTGTCCAGAATTGGCCCTCACTGTGCATGCAGGCAGTTATTTTTAGCCTCATATGGTTTCTTTGTATTTTGTTGCTAAAGAAGCAGTGTGTCCAGGTGCAAGCATTGTAGCACTGCAGCAAAAGATCCCAGGTCCCAGACCTGTCTCATATTGATTAGAAATAAGTCTAGCTGCAGGAGACAGGATTCTAAGCTCCAGAAACAGTGACTTGTTTCTCTTGCATGTAAAAGTTTTAGGAGCCAGGCCACGACTGACAAGACTCCATGTTTTACAGAGTCCTCAAACTCCCTCCTGCCCTCTATCTTTCCCAGCATCAGGGTCTTTTTCAATGAGCTGGGTTTTTGCATCAGGTGGCCAAATTATTGGAGCTTTGGCATCAGTCCTTCCAATGACTATTCAGAGTTGATTTCCTTTAGGACTGATTTGATCTTCCTTGCTGTCCACGGACTCTCAAGAGTCTTCTCCAGCATGAGCAATAGAAGATGAGATGGTTGAATGACATCACCAACTCAATGAACAAGAGTTTCAGCAGACTCTGGGATACAGTGAAGGACAGGGAAGCCTCGCGTTATGCAGCCCATAAGGTCACAAGGAATCAGACACGACTTACCAAGTGTAGAAAGAGCAAACTCCCTCCAGTGTTCTGTTCTGTCTTCTTTATTATCATCAAGGATTTATGCCACCTATCACATCTGTATTTCAAAAATAAGATGAAAAGGGGTGTGATATACCACAGGAGACGTTCTGAAAGTGCAGCCAACATTTTCTTTTATTTCTCAATGGCCAAGACTTAGTCCTGACTGCCTGAGATATTGGAGATGTAGTCTTTTAGCTAAGTGGTTATATGCGTTGCTAAAAGTGGAGAATCTTCTTATTTCAGAGACAAAAGGAGAATGAGTATTTCATAGGCTGTTACAATCTATGCCATGCCTCAAAAACCACTAAAGTCAATAAAATAATGTGTACTATCAATATATTTTATTTAGATACATTTAAGGATTATTTGCAATGGCTTTAATGTTTTTACTAGTATGGATTTCCTGAGCCCATAACCAGAAGGAAAGGAAAAAGGTACATACAAGGTGGAACTACATGGGAAAAAAATAAGTAAATGGAAAATAACCACATGGTTTCATGGTATAGTGTGAATCGGATCTCTTTTTTTTTTTCATTCTTTTAAAATATAGGAGATACCCGCCATTCAGCCCAGTCTTCACCCTCATATCAAAATATCTTTTTGTTAAGACTTCTAAGCATACATTTGCCTAATTGTAATAGATATATTCATCCATGGCAAAGGAGGCATTGTCTAAATTCAGAAATTATTCATACCATCCAATAATAAAATTAGCTCTGATTCATCCAAAGAATAAATCACTGTCACAGATGCTTTGAAAAGGAGTAGGAGTAGTTATGGTCAGTGTTTCCATTGTTCAAAGATATTTTCAATATCATTCTAGTTGACTGTGTTCCGCTAAGTTCAAACCCATATCAAATCATAATATGTTTTACTTATCAATAGTTTCCAAACATCCTGGTGTTGCATTCCATTTTGTATGATTTTAATGATTCTCTCAAAAAAATGGAGAAAACTGTTATAATTTACTACCTGCTGGGTATTGCGTTAAGGGGTCTCTATATGTTATGTCAGTTTATCCTCGTGGCAGTTTATCTCCATTTGTCAAAGAAAAACTTAAGTGCAGGAAGGTTAAGCAACCTGACCGATGTCCACATCTAGTAAGCAGCGGGTGCAGGCCTTTTGGTCTTAGTTTTTAAATCCTATGCTACATTTTTCCAACTTAGAAAGAGACTATTCATCCTTTCAGAAATATTTATTATACCTTCTTGAATTTATTTCTGCAAGGACATCTCAATATACCATGTTTAGGCATGGTAGAACTATACATATCTAATATTTATTATTGAGAATAAGAAAAATTTGATTCATTAAACTGTGGTATAAATATGCCATGGTATTTATACAACATGGACAGGAATACAATTCTACATATGCTTGATCCTATAAGATTGAAAATAATTCAATCATCTACAAATAAATTTCACCAGACCATCATTACAGTATATAGAGTTTTCAAAATACATGATTCCATTTTCACCATGGAGTGTTTGAGACTTGATACTTATGGATAAACTTTAAACCATTTAAAAGAAAAAGGATTGAACGCTAGTTTCAGCTGATTATATAAAAAATGATGATGGATAAGTAGTCTTTTAAAAATCAACATCTGTTCCCTATGCATCCTGTAGTCATATTTGCTTAGTTTACAATTCAAGAAAATCTGAGCTGTTTTTAGCAAAGCCAACACATCAATGGAGGAAGATGCTGAATACCATTCTGATTTTGCATATTTACTTCCCTGTCCCAGGAGTCTTTATTACTGGCAATGACTCAAGTATCATTGCCGCACAAAGATAAGATCAACGGATACATTTTTCCATCTACAGACACACTCTGTTATAAGTTCAGTGCACTGCCAAGGGTTAAGTGTAAGACAAGCCTAAAATCCTGGATATAGGAGTTTTCACTTCATCTCTTTAAATACTAGAAAAGCTGTCATATGAAATGATAAAACTTGTAAGAAATAAAGCAGAAATTTATTGTGCAGCAAAATATAAAGAGACCCTAATAAAATAGATTTATATTCTTCCCATATTCTAAGGTAGTTAAAGGCACAAACTTTTAAAAATAATTTTTTTTGGCATATACTTGATTTACAATGTTATATTCATTTCTGCTATACATCAAAGTGAATCAGTTACACATATATCCTCTCTTTTAAATTCTATTCTCCTGTAAGTTGTTGCAGAGTACTGAACAGAGTTCCCTGTGCTATACAGTAGGGTCTATTAGTCAACTACTTTATATATAGTAGTATGTATTTGATGTTGTTCTTGTGTTACTGAGTCATGTCCAATTCTGAGACCCCATGAACTGCAGCACACCAGGCTCCTCTGTCTCTTCACTGTCTCCCAGGGTTTGCTCAAATTCACCCTAATCTCCCAGTGTATTCCTCCCCTATTTTCCTCCTTGATAACCATAGGTTTGTTCTCTACAGCTGTGACTCTGTTTCACATCATCAGTTATGGTCTTTGTACAGGATTTTAGATATAAGTGCTACCATGTCCTTCTAAGGAGAGATTTCATTTGTAACAAAGACCATGTGTCATGGATAGTGGTCAAGACTACAATCCAGGTCTCTTGATTCATTCGTTCAGACCAATAATTTGAGCAGCCAATGTAATTGTTTCAATTGTCCATATTTTATCAATTTTTCATATACTCTAGAATTATTCAACAAGTGTTTAGTACTTTGAATTCATGATGTAAAGTATTCCCAAGAAATGATCTGCATGCTATATATACTTAAAGTTCATAAGAAAACAGATCCTGAGAGTTCTCATCACAAGGGAAAATTTTCTTTTAATCTTTATGAGATGATAGATGTTAACTAAACTTATTATAGTCATCGTTACACAATCTATGGAAGTCAAGTCATTAGGCCAGACATCTTAAGTAGTGCTGTAGTGATTACCTCTCAAAACTGTAAAAACTGAAGTGATGGATAAATAACAAATAAATAAAAGAAATTTATTGTGCAGCAAAATATAAAGAGACCCTAATAAAATAGATTTATATTCTTCCCATATTCTAAGGTAGTTAAAGGCACAAACTTTTAAAAATAATTTTTTTTGGCATATACTTGATTTACAATGTTATATTCATTTCTGCTATACATCAAAGTGAATCAGTTACACATATATCCTCTCTTTTAAATTCTATTCTCCTGTAAGTTGTTGCAGAGTACTGAACAGAGTTCCCTGTGCTATACAGTAGGGTCTATTAGTCAACTACTTTATATATAGTAGTATGTATTTGATGTTGTTCTTGTGTTACTGAGTCATGTCCAATTCTGAGACCCCATGAACTGCAGCACACCAGGCTCCTCTGTCTCTTCACTGTCTCCCAGGGTTTGCTCAAATTCACCCTAATCTCCCAGTGTATTCCTCCCCTATTTTCCTCCTTGATAACCATAGGTTTGTTCTCTACAGCTGTGACTCTGTTTCACATCATCAGTTATGGTCTTTGTACAGGATTTTAGATATAAGTGCTACCATGTCCTTCTAAGGAGAGATTTCATTTGTAACAAAGACCATGTGTCATGGATAGTGGTCAAGACTACAATCCAGGTCTCTTGATTCATTCGTTCAGACCAATAATTTGAGCAGCCAATGTAATTGTTTCAATTGTCCATATTTTATCAATTTTTCATATACTCTAGAATTATTCAACAAGTGTTTAGTACTTTGAATTCATGATGTAAAGTATTCCCAAGAAATGATCTGCATGCTATATATACTTAAAGTTCATAAGAAAACAGATCCTGAGAGTTCTCATCACAAGGGAAAATTTTCTTTTAATCTTTATGAGATGATAGATGTTAACTAAACTTATTATAGTCATCGTTACACAATCTATGGAAGTCAAGTCATTAGGCCAGACATCTTAAGTAGTGCTGTAGTGATTACCTCTCAAAACTGTAAAAACTGAAGTGATGGATAAATAACAAATAAATAAAAGAAATTTAATATACTAAAAAATATCTTTAAGAAATTAAATGAAAAAGATTTATACTTGGTAGTATTATTAAAACTATTTGTGTGATTGTGCACATTCTAGTGTATGTATTGATAAGAATTACATTGATAAGATTTAAAATGAACTGTTTTCTCATAATCTCTTTTTTTTTTAACTTTTATTTTACTTTTAACTTTTACAGAGTTTTATTGTTTACAGATATTTATGTTCCCAGATTCTCATAATCTCTTGTAAAAAAATTAATATGTTATTTTTAGACCATTATTATACTTGGTCTTTGTGTGTTCAGATTAATTTATCAATTTATTTTCACATTTTTTTCCTTTTACTCCTTGAGATTTTCATCTTTTTTCTTAAAACTTCTTAAGTGGAATGCTAGGATGTTTATTTTCTTTGCTTCTATTAATGTAGCAAAATCTTTTATGACTGAAAAGTGATTTCTTATAAAGGTTTAATCTCATCCTCTGAATTTTTATTTATAAATTTCAATAACTCCTTTACAACCAAGTAGATATTTGGGGAAGTGGTTTTAAATACTTAAAGAGTTGCAAGTATCAAGTTGTTTTTACTGTTAAGTTCTAGTTTTATTAGACTAAATTAAAAGGCAGATTTTATTGTGAAATGTTAATTTGACACCCTTCTAAATGTTAGAAAGTAAAAGTAAATCCAATGTTTGAAACATTTTTTTAAATTTCAGTGCCAAAAAAGTAGAAGTGACTTGGAAAATGAAACATATTTCTAAGTTCCAACATTGTAAAGAATTGCCTTTTCTGTGGAACTTAATTGCTTTTCTACTTTAAGGAAGGGAATACTCTTTGTACCTCCACTGTTTATTTGTGTAAAAACTTTATCGGTGTGTGTCTGTTAAATAACAGATTTTTTATCTTCAGGGAACATGTCTCACCTCTATGTTCCTTTTCATCTCTTTTATGCAAAACTCAATAGAAAATCAATATTTATGAAATTCGATTAAGATGAAGGGATAATAGAGGAATTACATCGCCTCCACATACATAAAACACTTAAGTGTAAAAACTTTCTTACTGATCTTTGTTCCCATCCTTTTCATATTTCATAAAGGATCAGGACTAAATTGAAGAGTTGAAAAAAAAAAAAAAGAAGGAAAAGATCTGACCTGATTTCCTCAGAGTTTTGATAAAAGCTGACCTTGGTTGAGAAAGTAAGAAATATATTACTCTCCATTTTCTAGAATTTTAAGGATTTGTGTGTGTGTATCTTCTCAGGGAAGGGGGATATGTGTGATGTTTAAGATATGAGTCATGTGAAATCTAAAAAATACCTGATTAAGGTAAATTCCTTCTTCTTTAGAATTTTGAAATTTGCATGAAGACATCGAAGTAGTCATCCCTTCATTTAGTCTTTCATTCATTAAATACTTGCTGAACCCTACTATGTGTCAAGCACTCTTCTCAAAACAGGGGATGGAGCACTGAATAACTGCCAGAAAATCCCTTCCCTCCTGGGGTTTACAGCTGGTATCATGAGCAGATAGGAATGACAAAGGAGAATGAGAGCCCAGGATCACATATTTTACCCATGAAAGTACAGGTGTGAAAAAAACAACTTAAAAGGAAAAGGAATGCTAATCACCAGCAACAGTATAATAAACAAGTTCTCATTTACAACCAAGTAGATATTTGGGAAGTGGTTTTAAATACTTAAATTAAAAGGCTGTTAAGTTCTAGTTTTATTGTTGAAATTTTTTGTTTAATTTGACACCCTTCTAAATGTTAGAAAGTAAAAGTAAATCCAATGTTTGAAACATTTTTTTAAATTTCAGTGCCAAAAAAGTAGAAGTGACTTGGAAAATGAAACATATTTCTAAGTTCCAACATTGTAAAGAATTGCCTTTTCTGTGGAACTTAATTGCTTTTCTACTTTAAGGAAGGGAATACTCTTTGTACCTCCACTGTTTATTTGTGTAAAAACTTTATCGGTGTGTGTCTGTTAAATAACAGATTTTTTATCTTCAGGGAACATGTCTCACCTCTATGTTCCTTTTCATCTCTTTTATGCAAAACTCAATAGAAAATCAATATTTATGAAATTCGATTAAGATGAAGGGATAATAGAGGAATTACATCGCCTCCACATACATAAAACACTTAAGTGTAAAAACTTTCTTACTGATCTTTGTTCCCATCCTTTTCATATTTCATAAAGGATCAGGACTAAATTGAAGAGTTGAAAAAAAAAAAAAAGAAGGAAAAGATCTGACCTGATTTCCTCAGAGTTTTGATAAAAGCTGACCTTGGTTGAGAAAGTAAGAAATATATTACTCTCCATTTTCTAGAATTTTAAGGATTTGTGTGTGTGTATCTTCTCAGGGAAGGGGGATATGTGTGATGTTTAAGATATGAGTCATGTGAAATCTAAAAAATACCTGATTAAGGTAAATTCCTTCTTCTTTAGAATTTTGAAATTTGCATGAAGACATCGAAGTAGTCATCCCTTCATTTAGTCTTTCATTCATTAAATACTTGCTGAACCCTACTATGTGTCAAGCACTCTTCTCAAAACAGGGGATGGAGCACTGAATAACTGCCAGAAAATCCCTTCCCTCCTGGGGTTTACAGCTGGTATCATGAGCAGATAGGAATGACAAAGGAGAATGAGAGCCCAGGATCACATATTTTACCCATGAAAGTACAGGTGTGAAAAAAACAACTTAAAAGGAAAAGGAATGCTAATCACCAGCAACAGTATAATAAACAAGTAAAAAATGTTCCCCAGAAAACAGAGTTGTGAGAAGAAAAGATCAATAGGGTCAGAGTACAACAAAGAAGAAAACAATTGGAGTTGTAAAAAAAATGAAAATGATTTGTTTCTTATGTTCATATGCTTTCATTCAGAGTATTGGTTTGGGGAGTTCTTAATATCAACATAAATTATTGTTGTTGCTCCCTAAATCCTGAAATAGATAAAGTGGAAAGTATTTTACTGAACGCTGGAGAACAAGATGTAAGCTATTAATATTAAAATATGGTATAGAAGACAAAAATAAAGATATTATTCATGTACTTTTGAAGAGAAAGATGTTTCAGGAGAAAGGTTGAAAATAAAATTACCAATATAGAGATATAGATAAAGGTATGCATATATGTATATAAATATACACATCTGGAGAAAACTATTTAAAATATCAGTGCAGCCTGTGATAAAAGGCAGTTTAAAACATTTGAGACACAAACAGATTTATTTCTAGATAAAATAGAATACTTTCAAATATAATTCTTTAATAAACATTAGTTCAAGACAAATAAATGTAGTGAATATATAGGTTTGTGTTTTTAGGCTGGTAAATTCATACCATAATACATGAAGCAATATACACACAAAATGGATAAGGAGAAAATGTGAGAAGGGAGTTGAAGTATTTATTTCTTAATTGAAGATTTTTTTAGATATAATTGACCTAACATTGTATTAGTTTCAGGTGCACACCATACTATTGAACAGAGGAGCCTGACAGACTACGGTCTGTAGGGTTACAAAGAGTCGGACACGACAGAAGCTACTGAGCACAAGCATAATATGACATAATGCTTCAGTATTTGTTTTTACTGCAAAATGATCACCACCATAAGTCTGCTTAACGTTCATTACCACACATAGTTACAGCTTGTTTTTTTCTTGAGATGAGAATTTTTAAGAACTGGTGTCCTAGCAGCTTTCAAATATTAAATACAGGGTTATTAGCTATAGTCACCATGCTATACGTGACATCCTCAGGACTTATTTATTTTATAGCTGGAAGTTTATACCTTTTGGGCGTCCTCACCTATTTCACCCATCCCTCACCCCGCACCTCTGATAACCACTAATCTGTTGTCTGACTCATTAAGCTCATTTTCTGTTGCTTTTTTAAAAATTCCACATAAAACTGAAATTTCGTCTTTCTCTATCTGACTTATTTCACTTAACATTATGCCCTCTGGGTTCAAGGTTCATCTGTATTGCCACAAATTACAAGATTTCCTTCTATTTTGTGGCTGAATAATTTATATTTTATACATATTCCATTGTGTGTGCATATTCTTTATATATTCATCCATTGATAGACACTTAGTTGTTTCTGTGTCTTGGCTATTGTAAATAATGCTGCAATGAATGTGCAGTGCCTAAATCTTGTCCAGTTACTGTTTTTGCTTCCTTTGGATAAATACCCAGAAGTGGAATTGATGAATTTTAGAGTGGTTCTTATTTTTAACTATTTGAAGAATCTCCATACATTTTCCGTGTTGACTGCACCAATTTACATTCACATGAATAGTGTGGAAGCATTCCCTTTTCTTCACATCCTCACAAACCCTTGCTATTTCTTGTCTTTTTTATAGTAACCATTCTAACGTGTTCCAGATGATATCTCATTCTGGTTTTGATTTGCATTTCCCTGATGATTGGTGATGTTGAGCATCACTAATGATGTACCTATTGGCCACTAGTATGTATTTTTTGAAAAAAATGCCTACTCAGATCGTTTGCCCATATTTTCAGTTGGATTGCTTGGTTTTTTGCTATTTTATTTTTTGCAAAGGATCAGTGAAAGATTGAATTCTTTATTATAAAACATAGTTCAAAAGATTTTACAATGGAAGTTACTACATATCATGATGTACTATTTTAGAAGTCATTTTATAAGATTATCAGATTTGCAAATAATTACTAAAAGGACTATAGGACAGATACACTTTGAGGACCAGCTATGTATTGTGAATATTTTGAAATGTAGTTACATAAGAGTGGGCTCCTTGGTGGCTCAGACGGTAAAGAATCTGCCTGGAATGCAGAATACCCAGGTTTAATCCCTGGGTCAGGAAAATCTCCTGGAGAAGGAAATGACTACCCACTCCAGTACTGGAAGTTTATACCTTTTGGGCGTCCTCACCTATTTCACCCATCCTCACCCGCACCTCTGATAACCACTAATCTGTTGTCTGACTCATTAAGCTCATTTTCTGTTGCTTTTTTAAAAATTCCACATAAAACTGAAATTTCGTCTTTCTCTATCTGACTTATTTCACTTAACATTATGCCCTCTGGGTTCAAGGTTCATCTGTATTGCCACAAATTACAAGATTTCCTTCTATTTTGTGGCTGAATAATTTATATTTTATACATATTCCATTGTGTGTGCATATTCTTTATATATTCATCCATTGATAGACACTTAGTTGTTTCTGTGTCTTGGCTATTGTAAATAATGCTGCAATGAATGTGCAGTGCCTAAATCTTGTCCAGTTACTGTTTTTGCTTCCTTTGGATAAATACCCAGAAGTGGAATTGATGAATTTTAGAGTGGTTCTTATTTTTAACTATTTGAAGAATCTCCATACATTTTCCGTGTTGACTGCACCAATTTACATTCACATGAATAGTGTGGAAGCATTCCCTTTTCTTCACATCCTCACAAACCCTTGCTATTTCTTGTCTTTTTTATAGTAACCATTCTAACGTGTTCCAGATGATATCTCATTCTGGTTTTGATTTGCATTTCCCTGATGATTGGTGATGTTGAGCATCACTAATGATGTACCTATTGGCCACTAGTATGTATTTTTTGAAAAAAATGCCTACTCAGATCGTTTGCCCATATTTTCAGTTGGATTGCTTGGTTTTTTGCTATTTTATTTTTTGCAAAGGATCAGTGAAAGATTGAATTCTTTATTATAAAACATAGTTCAAAAGATTTTACAATGGAAGTTACTACATATCATGATGTACTATTTTAGAAGTCATTTTATAAGATTATCAGATTTGCAAATAATTACTAAAAGGACTATAGGACAGATACACTTTGAGGACCAGCTATGTATTGTGAATATTTTGAAATGTAGTTACATAAGAGTGGGCTCCTTGGTGGCTCAGACGGTAAAGAATCTGCCTGGAATGCAGAATACCCAGGTTTAATCCCTGGGTCAGGAAAATCTCCTGGAGAAGGAAATGACTACCCACTCCAGTATTCTTGCCTGGAGAATTCCATGCACAGAGGAGCCTTGTAGGCTTCATACAGTCCTTGGGATTGCAAAGAGTTAGACACAATGGAACAACTGTCTTTTCTTTTTTTTTATGTAGGAGTAAATTAGCAATATAAAATCATCCAGGTGCCAAGAATAGAGTCAAAACAATGATAGATCTACAAAGATGATTTAAAAATTAAGTTCCATGATTTCTTCTTTTACTCTCATTTGTATGACCAGAGATATTCCTCAAAAGGGAAACATGACAGTGTACTTCCTGTGTAGAATTTTTAATAAGTATGTTGAATTTAATTGGCCCACTTGAATCTTTCTTTCATGGACTTTCACACTCTTCCAGTATTATAAAGATCTAACTTTATAAAGGACAGCAATATCCTGATAACTGTTAAAAGATTTTAAAATGTTTTTTTTCAATTCTACATACTTTCTGTGTCTCATCAATGACAAACTTCTATAACCTATGTTGTTCTTAAGTCACTAAACCATGTCCGGCTCTTTGTGACCCCATGGACCGCAGCAGACCAGGCCCTTGTCCTGCACATCTCCCAGAGTCTACTCAAATTCATTTCCACTGAGTTAGTGATGCCATCCAACCATCTCATCCTTCGTCTTCCTCTTCTCCTCCTGCTTTCAATCCTTCCCAGCATTAGAGTCTTTTCCAGTGAGTCAGCTTTTCACATCAAGTGACCATAGTATTTGAGCTTCACCATCAGTCCTTCCAGTGAATATTCAGGATTGATTGCCTTTAGGATTGACTGGTTTTTATTTCCTTGCTGTTGAAGGGACTCTCAAGAGTCTTCTTGAGCACAATTTGAAAGCATCAATGCTTCAGCACTCAGCCTTCTTAATGGTCCAACTCTCACATCTGTATATGATGACTAGAAAAACCATAGACTGGACCTTTGTTGGTGAAGTGATGTCTCTGCTTTTTAATACTGTCTAGGCTTGTCTTAGCTTTTCTTCCAAGAAGTAAGCATTTTTTAATAAACAGTATGAAAATATAAAAAAAGGAATGCATAGGCCTGGTAATATTTTGAAATGGAGTTACATAAGAGTGGGCTCCTTGGTGGCTCAGACGGTAAAGAATCTGCCTGGAATGCAGAATACCCAGGTTTAATCCCTGGGTCAGGAAAATCTCCTGGAGAAGGAAATGACTACCCACTCCAGTATTCTTGCCTGGAGAATTCCATGCACAGAGGAGCCTTGTAGGCTTCATACAGTCCTTGGGATTGCAAAGAGTTAGACACAATGGAACAACTGTCTTTTCTTTTTTTTTATGTAGGAGTAAATTAGCAATATAAAATCATCCAGGTGCCAAGAATAGAGTCAAAACAATGATAGATCTACAAAGATGATTTAAAAATTAAGTTCCATGATTTCTTCTTTTACTCTCATTTGTATGACCAGAGATATTCCTCAAAAGGGAAACATGACAGTGTACTTCCTGTGTAGAATTTTTAATAAGTATGTTGAATTTAATTGGCCCACTTGAATCTTTCTTTCATGGACTTTCACACTCTTCCAGTATTATAAAGATCTAACTTTATAAAGGACAGCAATATCCTGATAACTGTTAAAAGATTTTAAAATGTTTTTTTTCAATTCTACATACTTTCTGTGTCTCATCAATGACAAACTTCTATAACCTATGTTGTTCTTAAGTCACTAAACCATGTCCGGCTCTTTGTGACCCCATGGACCGCAGCAGACCAGGCCCTTGTCCTGCACATCTCCCAGAGTCTACTCAAATTCATTTCCACTGAGTTAGTGATGCCATCCAACCATCTCATCCTTCGTCTTCCTCTTCTCCTCCTGCTTTCAATCCTTCCCAGCATTAGAGTCTTTTCCAGTGAGTCAGCTTTTCACATCAAGTGACCATAGTATTTGAGCTTCACCATCAGTCCTTCCAGTGAATATTCAGGATTGATTGCCTTTAGGATTGACTGGTTTTTATTTCCTTGCTGTTGAAGGGACTCTCAAGAGTCTTCTTGAGCACAATTTGAAAGCATCAATGCTTCAGCACTCAGCCTTCTTAATGGTCCAACTCTCACATCTGTATATGATGACTAGAAAAACCATAGACTGGACCTTTGTTGGTGAAGTGATGTCTCTGCTTTTTAATACTGTCTAGGCTTGTCTTAGCTTTTCTTCCAAGAAGTAAGCATTTTTTAATAAACAGTATGAAAATATAAAAACATATGAAACTGTAAGATGAGCCCCCCAAGCTGGTAGGTATCCAATATGCTTCTGGGGAAGAGTGGACAAATAGTTCCAGAAAGACTGCAGAGGCTGAGCCAAAGTGGAAATGATGCCCAGTTGTGGCTATGTCTGGTAGTAAAAGTAAAGTGCAGTACTGTAAAGAACAGTACTGCATAGGAACCTGGAATGTTGGGTCCATGAATGAAGGGAAATTGGATGTGGTCAAACAGAAGATGGCAAGAATGACATCAACATTTTAGGAATCAGTGAACTAAAATGGGCAGGAATGGGTGAATTTAATTCAGATGACCATTCTATCTACTACTGTGGGCAAGAATCCCTTAGAAGAAATGGAGTAGCCCTCATAGTCAACAAAAGAGTCCAAAATGCAACACTTGGGTGCAATCTCAAAAGTGACAGAATGTTGTCGGTTTGTTTCCAAGGCAAACCGTTTTCAACATCACAATAATCCAAGCCTATAACCTATGCAACCTCATTAATACTGCTTTGTATAGGATCTTTTGTCATTCACTAATTGTTGGCAACCACACTGCAAGCTCTAGAAAAGCTGTGCTGTGTGCTTTCAACTTCTCTTACATTTCACCATAGGGCACAGCGTTGGTCCTTATGCCCACTTGATTATTGATCATTTGAAATGCATGCAGTGTGGGAATTGAGCAGTCAGTGATTTATGAAGGCTTAAGTGGATTGTTTCCTGGTTATTCTTGAGAGCACATTTTGTTTTATGTATGAGTCTCTTTGTTGATAACACCTGGAAAATTTTTAGTATAATCTATGGATCCAAATATAAAGATGCTAAAAAATATAGTAATTTTATTTGCAGATGCTAAAAAAATATTAATTTTGAAAAATTTAAAAATCATCTGGTCTCTTATTAAACATCACTTACATATCTGTAGTTTGAGAGCGTTAAACAACACCATCTGTTATTGTGGCCACATCCCTGTAATGAGGGAATTTAACATGATATACTGAGTCCAAAGGCATTTAAGCTTGCATTCGTTCTTTGTCCAATGTAAAAAAAAAAAAAAAATTGGGCATGTTCTAAAAAGAGGTAAATGCCTAAGTATTCAACTTTTATGAGCTCTATTTATCCTGTAGGTGATCTGAAGAACAGATGATTCATATGCCACCTGGGTTCATAAGGAAAAAAATGAAATCCTTTATGAACTGCCTGTTGCTTTGCATTTGTACCTAAGGAATCATGTGCACTATGAAACATGGACCCTTTATTGTTTGCAGGGAAGAAATATAAGTCCAAAGGTTTTACCAGTCTGTTCATTCTATATCACTTTGGCTATTAAGGATGTTAAAAATATTTTCTTGTTTGGAAATATGAAAAATTTAAGCTCTAGCGTGTCTTCTCCACTCTTTTAAGGCTTAATACTGAATGACTCAAAAGAATTCAGATAAGGGAAAGACGTTTTAAAGTTAATTACTCCATTTTACAAATTGCATTACTCAGATTCAAGAATAAAAGCCATTTCCTAGTTTTTGTCAGGTACTCCTTTCACTGTGTATCAGATGTCACTTCATTCATAAAGGCTGCAAAGACTGAACAGCCTTATTATGCAATTGTTTCTGGCAATGCCCTTCACTCTTGACTTTACAAATTGAAATATGTTTTATTGATCCAGATGCATTAAGTGCTTCAGACACACTTTAGCGTATTCCACCTTTCTTGCCACTGACTTGGGAATACCTACTAGGACATAAATGGTGAGTGTCCCTTGAATAAACCCTTGCCTTCCGGTAATGGCTTTGGAATGGTCAGGATGATCATGAGTCATCATACATTCCCAAAACATTTTTTAGCACTTGACTAAAAATAAAAATATAGAGGAATTTTTAGGTTTGAGATGGACCTTTCTTTTATGGGCAACTTCATTTGGAGACACATTCAAATATTACATAACTCAGTTTTATATCAAATATTTTTAAATATATTTAAGCGTAAGTTGAATTGCTATTGTCAAAACACCCCCCACACCATGTTAGCAAGAATTTTTCTTTATACTACATGTAGACAAGAATTTCCTTTACTACGTGTAGACAAAAATTTTCTTTACTACTTGTAGACAGGCTATGAGCAAGATAAACGTACTTTAATATATCAGTGTGTCCTGTGAAACCTAATCAACATTAGTGAGCTTTTATTAACAAATGAGTCTTTTTTTCAGATTTACCATATACACACACATACATACATGTATGCCTGAGCTTTAATCACAGACAGACTCGTCTGCTTGTAGATTTCCCAGTGCGTAAAGTAAGAGAAAATGTCTTTACATTGCCTTTTTATATTATAAGTGGCTTTCCATCCCAACATTGATTATAAAAGTTTTGAAGCATACTGTAAAGTAAAAAGAATTTTACAGTGAATATTTTTCCTGGTGGCTCAGCAGTAAAGAATTCACCTGCCAACACAGGAGATTCAGGTTTAATCCCTAGATTGGGTACATCCCCTGGAGAAGGAAATGGCAACGCCTTCCAGGATTTTTGCCTGGAAAATCCCATGGATAGAAGGGCCTGGTGCACTACAGTCCATAGGGTTGCAAAGAGTCAAACATCACTTAGCAACTAAACAACATCCCTAACCCACCTCTTAGCATTAACAATTAGTATTGTGTTATGTTTGCTATAACACATATCTGCTTATATATCCATCCAACAATTTGTCGTGTTTATTTGGTAGATTTCAAAGTTAGTTGCAGACATCGGTACATGTTCCCCTAAATATTTCAGCAAGCATATCATTGCAACTCATTTTTAGGTCTTTGTGGGTGTTTTTAACAGTTTCAAAGAGGGGATCATTTCAGGTGATCTTGAGCATTATAAACTACTGAAAATTTTAGTCTAGTTGTTCTAGCTTCTGCAAAGATCCAGTATTCTCTGGTCTCATTTTGGCTTCATCCACTGCTTCCTTGAGACTAACGCTAATTGTCCTAACTCTGTATTCCATCTGTATTCTTTCCCCTTCACCACACTGATTTATTTAGCAACCGTGAATCAGAATCCTTGAACAAAGATGCTCATAGCCATGTAAGATGTGTGGGATCACTACTGGCAAGAAAGTTGGCAGCTATAGAATATCACAGACAATGAAACACAGGGATAGTGATCACAGTGTCTCTGACACAAAGATGGTGCTTTATCAACATGAATGGATGGAAAGTTGGAAGGAGGGATAAAGGAGGGGAAACAATGAGCCAAGAGAGTAAGTGAAGGCTTCTTGGAAGAGCTGATATTTATTTGAATGACGTTTCATAAAAAAGAGTAGGCAGGGCTCATCTCAGTCGAAAATTTTAAGCAAACCCTCAGCTGAACATAATCTCTGATGCACGTTAAAAAGAGTGAATCACTTGCTAAATTAAAAGTAGAGCTGGGGGTTCCCTGGTGGTCCAGTGGGTAAGGACACTGCCTTGCAGTGCAAGGGGCACCAGTTTGATCCCTGGCCTGGGAAGATCACACGTGCCACAGAGTGGCTGCAGTGCCAGCTTTCCATCCCAACATTGATTATAAAAGTTTTGAAGCATACTGTAAAGTAAAAAGAATTTTACAGTGAATATTTTTCCTGGTGGCTCAGCAGTAAAGAATTCACCTGCCAACACAGGAGATTCAGGTTTAATCCCTAGATTGGGTACATCCCCTGGAGAAGGAAATGGCAACGCCTTCCAGGATTTTTGCCTGGAAAATCCCATGGATAGAAGGGCCTGGTGCACTACAGTCCATAGGGTTGCAAAGAGTCAAACATCACTTAGCAACTAAACAACATCCCTAACCCACCTCTTAGCATTAACAATTAGTATTGTGTTATGTTTGCTATAACACATATCTGCTTATATATCCATCCAACAATTTGTCGTGTTTATTTGGTAGATTTCAAAGTTAGTTGCAGACATCGGTACATGTTCCCCTAAATATTTCAGCAAGCATATCATTGCAACTCATTTTTAGGTCTTTGTGGGTGTTTTTAACAGTTTCAAAGAGGGGATCATTTCAGGTGATCTTGAGCATTATAAACTACTGAAAATTTTAGTCTAGTTGTTCTAGCTTCTGCAAAGATCCAGTATTCTCTGGTCTCATTTTGGCTTCATCCACTGCTTCCTTGAGACTAACGCTAATTGTCCTAACTCTGTATTCCATCTGTATTCTTTCCCCTTCACCACACTGATTTATTTAGCAACCGTGAATCAGAATCCTTGAACAAAGATGCTCATAGCCATGTAAGATGTGTGGGATCACTACTGGCAAGAAAGTTGGCAGCTATAGAATATCACAGACAATGAAACACAGGGATAGTGATCACAGTGTCTCTGACACAAAGATGGTGCTTTATCAACATGAATGGATGGAAAGTTGGAAGGAGGGATAAAGGAGGGGAAACAATGAGCCAAGAGAGTAAGTGAAGGCTTCTTGGAAGAGCTGATATTTATTTGAATGACGTTTCATAAAAAAGAGTAGGCAGGGCTCATCTCAGTCGAAAATTTTAAGCAAACCCTCAGCTGAACATAATCTCTGATGCACGTTAAAAAGAGTGAATCACTTGCTAAATTAAAAGTAGAGCTGGGGGTTCCCTGGTGGTCCAGTGGGTAAGGACACTGCCTTGCAGTGCAAGGGGCACCAGTTTGATCCCTGGCCTGGGAAGATCACACGTGCCACAGAGTGGCTGGACCAATGCGTCCAACTACCGAGCCAGAGCTCTGGAGTGCATGAGCCCAGAGCCAGTACTCTGCAGCGAGAGGCCACTGCGATGGGAGGCCCACACGGGCCAAAAGAACAAAGATGGAAATAAATGAAAGACCAACAGAAGTGACCAAAAAAAAAAAACTATTTTTTTTTTTTTTAAAAAAGTGGAACTGTCCGGTGCTTTCTTTGTAGCAGCAACTTGGTTGGAGAAAGCTTCTTGAAGACAACTAGCATTCAGAGCTGTCTTTAAAACTTACATGACTTTGTAGGAGGCTATGTAAAGAATTTGAAAATCAGAAGTGAAGGGAAGAAATGAGTGAGCGGTGAATTTGAGACATACAGAAAATTGCTAAAGCAAGATTTAGCTTTCAGTCACTGATCTCAATATTTTTTTAAAATGTCGTATATAAAAACTCCTTCCAAAAGGAAAAAACATTTTTATTTCAAGCAAAAACCTCCTTAAATCTAGTATGTGAAAACTAAGCTGCCTTTTCCACGTTGGTTTATAATGATACTCTGACAAACAGCCAAAATACTAGTCTGTTTCCTAAAGATGAGGAAATGAGATTTATTGCTTTTGAGATGAAAAATACAAAAGTAATCTACTGAGAACAACACACACACACACACACACACACACACACACACACAAGTAATCCAAAAAATTGAATGTGCATATAATTTTAAAATTTTATGTATATAATAAAAATCAAATTAAAAACAAAACATCCAGGACTTCCCTGGTTTTTCGGTGGTTATAAGACTCCAAACTTCTGCTGCAAGGGCCATGGGTTAAATTCCTGTTTGGGGAACTAAGATCCCACATGCTGTGGGGAGTGGCTGGAAAATAAATTTTATAAAACTGATGCAAGGCTTCCCTGGTGGTCCAGTGAGTAAAGAGTCCGCCTTGCAGTGCAGGGGACACCAGTTTGATCCCTGGCCCTGGAGGAACCCATATGCCACAGAGCGGCTGGACCAGTGTGCAGAGTGACTAGACCAGACCAGCCAGCGCTCTGGAGCCAGAGAGGTCACTGTAATGGGAGGCCCACATGGGCCAAAGAATAAAGATGGATGAAAATAAATAAATAAATAAACAATAAAAGAGGCCAAAATTTAAAAAGTATATACTGATGCAAAAATTAAAATCTAGAATTTAAAAAAAAATCAATCTTAAAAAATAAAACATCCTTCTAAAATTTACCTTATAATTCCAAAAGATTTTGAAGTTACAAACTAGGTCTAAGGAAACTGAACTATGTGCCATTTGTTTTTATTTACTTATATTATTTTTAAATTTCTCTTTTATTTAATGATGCCAGAGGCTCTCTTTGAGTAATCTGGTCTATTATTTGAAATACTTTATATTTTTAACCTTATCTAGGTCCATGAAGAGACCTGGAGGGAACCTAAATGAGTATAAGGAATGCTAACACAGTCAGACTTCCTAGTTCAATTGGACACAAAGATTAAAGCTGACAAAGAATTCAATTATCCGTAAGTTTTTAATCATGTTTCACCCCATTGCTATCTGCCTGAAATCCTAGATATTATAACATAATCTGAACTTGCTTTGAACATTAATTTGTGTGGTCCCTAGTCAGTTAAGAGATCTAGATGTTAAATGTGTATGTTTAAGTAAGTTGTATGTCATAAAATATGACTATAAATATGTGTACAAGGTAGAGGTTACATAGTTCACACTGTGTCCATCAAGACTCTTATTGGTTGCCTAAGAGTAAGATGACTTTAAATTCATTTACTCCGTGATGCTCCAGTCCTTTTATTAGACAGCAAGAAAGCACCAACATTTAAATTCATTGATTAATTTCCAAGAGTTCTCATGAACTGGCATCTTTGTTCTGCTTTCACAGTATTGCACAGCCAAATGGTGTTGTTCTTTAATCACACATATGAGAATATTCACTGTAAGTATGTATTAGATCATCCCTTTCCTTCTCCACACATCTCTCTTGAGAGTTGGCTTTTACCTTTTTTTTTTATTATTTGTCTTTAATTGGAGTAAAATTGCTTTACAGTGTTGTGTTAGCTTCTACTGTACAACAGTGTAAATCAGCCATATGCATACGTATATACTCTCCCTCATGAGCCTCCTGCACACCCACCCCATGCCACTCGTCTAGGCCATCAGCTCTTACTTTTTATTGTCACTTGAATCAAATCAAAGAACACTAAAAAGGAAGAGTAAGAGGAACATAAGCAAGTAGTTGTCTGAGTATGTATTCTACTATCAGATTGCCTAGACTCCTGTTTTTGCTCTTCGATTAACTATCTTTGAAAATTCCAGCAAGTTACTTAACCTGTCTGAGTATTTTCATTTGGAAAAAAAGAAAGGAGATAATAATTGCATTTACTTCATACAGTTTGCAGGAATATTTTTAATCAAGGTAGAATTTATATAGCATGAAATTAACCACTAAGCATTCTAAAGTATACAATTCAGTGACATTTTGTATATGCACAGTATTAGTAAAAATCACCCCTGTGTAGGTTCCAGTTCTTTTCATCACCCCCAAAGGAAACCTTGTATAACTTAAGCAGTCGATCCCCGTCCCCCTTCCCGCAGTCCCTGGCAACCACCAATCTACTTTCTGTCTCTATGGATATATTTATTCTGGATATTTCATATGAATGAAATTATACAATGAGTGACCTTTTGTGTCTTTCTTCCTTCACTTATCATAATTTATTTTGCATGACAATGTATCAGTGCTATATTACTTTATGGCTGCCATGGTACAATGTTTATCCAGTCAACAGACTATAAATATGTGTACAAGGTAGAGGTTACATAGTTCACACTGTGTCCATCAAGACTCTTATTGGTTGCCTAAGAGTAAGATGACTTTAAATTCATTTACTCCGTGATGCTCCAGTCCTTTTATTAGACAGCAAGAAAGCACCAACATTTAAATTCATTGATTAATTTCCAAGAGTTCTCATGAACTGGCATCTTTGTTCTGCTTTCACAGTATTGCACAGCCAAATGGTGTTGTTCTTTAATCACACATATGAGAATATTCACTGTAAGTATGTATTAGATCATCCCTTTCCTTCTCCACACATCTCTCTTGAGAGTTGGCTTTTACCTTTTTTTTTTATTATTTGTCTTTAATTGGAGTAAAATTGCTTTACAGTGTTGTGTTAGCTTCTACTGTACAACAGTGTAAATCAGCCATATGCATACGTATATACTCTCCCTCATGAGCCTCCTGCACACCCACCCCATGCCACTCGTCTAGGCCATCAGCTCTTACTTTTTATTGTCACTTGAATCAAATCAAAGAACACTAAAAAGGAAGAGTAAGAGGAACATAAGCAAGTAGTTGTCTGAGTATGTATTCTACTATCAGATTGCCTAGACTCCTGTTTTTGCTCTTCGATTAACTATCTTTGAAAATTCCAGCAAGTTACTTAACCTGTCTGAGTATTTTCATTTGGAAAAAAAGAAAGGAGATAATAATTGCATTTACTTCATACAGTTTGCAGGAATATTTTTAATCAAGGTAGAATTTATATAGCATGAAATTAACCACTAAGCATTCTAAAGTATACAATTCAGTGACATTTTGTATATGCACAGTATTAGTAAAAATCACCCCTGTGTAGGTTCCAGTTCTTTTCATCACCCCCAAAGGAAACCTTGTATAACTTAAGCAGTCGATCCCCGTCCCCCTTCCCGCAGTCCCTGGCAACCACCAATCTACTTTCTGTCTCTATGGATATATTTATTCTGGATATTTCATATGAATGAAATTATACAATGAGTGACCTTTTGTGTCTTTCTTCCTTCACTTATCATAATATTTTTGACATCTGTCTGCATGGTACAATGTATCAGTGCTATATTACTTTTTATGGCTGAATAATAATCCACTTTATGGAAATACCACATTTGTTTATCCAGTCAACAGTTGCGAGACATTTAGCTTATTTCTGCCTTTTGACTATTGTGAATAATGCTGCTAAGAACATTTGTGTGCAAGGTTTTCTGTGGACATATATTTTCATTTCTCTTGGAGTAGAATTGTTAGATCATATTGCAACTCTGCTTTCAACCATTTGAAAAACTGCAGGACTGTTTTCCAAAGTGGCTGCACCATTTATGTTCCCACTAGCAATGTATGAAGATTCCATTTTCTTCAGGTCCTCGCTATGATTTTCCATTTTATTTTGATTTCTTCTCTCTCGTTTTTTTTTTTTACTATGGCTATTCTAATGGTCAGTAAGCAGTACCTCATTGTGATTTTGATTTGCATTTCTCTAATAATGAATGAGGTTGAGCATGCTTTTCACATGCTCATTGATCTTGTACCATTTTAAAATAAGAATTGAATAAATAAATAATAGATAATACTTATATAGACAGCATATTATTTTTTTTAATTTTTATTTTGCTTTTTACTTTTACAGAGTTTTGTTGTTTACAGATATGTATGATCCCAGATTAGTCATATGTATATCCCCGCTATCCCACCCCTCCAGGCCGTCGCACAGCATCCCTGCAAGATTCCCTTTTCTGACAGTGCAATGATAATAGCTATTTTTTTCACATATGATGGTATAGGTTTTCATGCTGCTTTCTTTACGCCTCCCACCCACTGTTCATTCCCCACAATGTTCATATGTCTACTGTCCATGTCTTTTTTTCCATCGCTTCACTGCATATATTATCATTACCCTTTTACTAGATTTCGTATATATGTGTCAGTATATTGTACTTGTCCTTATCTTTTTGACTTCACTTTTTATGATAGGTTCTAGATCCAGCCACCTCATTAGGGCTGATTCTTCTGCATTTCTTTTGACAGCTGTGTAGTATTCCATTGTATATATGTACCAGAGCTTCTGTTTTTCCATTCATTCGTTTCGATGGCATCTAGGGATATTTCATATGAATGAAATTATACAATGAGTGACCTTTTGTGTCTTTCTTCCTTCACTTATCATAATATTTTTGACATCTGTCTGCATGGTACAATGTATCAGTGCTATATTACTTTTTATGGCTGAATAATAATCCACTTTATGGAAATACCACATTTGTTTATCCAGTCAACAGTTGCGAGACATTTAGCTTATTTCTGCCTTTTGACTATTGTGAATAATGCTGCTAAGAACATTTGTGTGCAAGGTTTTCTGTGGACATATATTTTCATTTCTCTTGGAGTAGAATTGTTAGATCATATTGCAACTCTGCTTTCAACCATTTGAAAAACTGCAGGACTGTTTTCCAAAGTGGCTGCACCATTTATGTTCCCACTAGCAATGTATGAAGATTCCATTTTCTTCAGGTCCTCGCTATGATTTTCCATTTTATTTTGATTTCTTCTCTCTCGTTTTTTTTTTTTACTATGGCTATTCTAATGGTCAGTAAGCAGTACCTCATTGTGATTTTGATTTGCATTTCTCTAATAATGAATGAGGTTGAGCATGCTTTTCACATGCTCATTGATCTTGTACCATTTTAAAATAAGAATTGAATAAATAAATAATAGATAATACTTATATAGACAGCATATTATTTTTTTTAATTTTTATTTTGCTTTTTACTTTTACAGAGTTTTGTTGTTTACAGATATGTATGATCCCAGATTAGTCATATGTATATCCCCGCTATCCCACCCCTCCAGGCCGTCGCACAGCATCCCTGCAAGATTCCCTTTTCTGACAGTGCAATGATAATAGCTATTTTTTTCACATATGATGGTATAGGTTTTCATGCTGCTTTCTTTACGCCTCCCACCCACTGTTCATTCCCCACAATGTTCATATGTCTACTGTCCATGTCTTTTTTTCCATCGCTTCACTGCATATATTATCATTACCCTTTTACTAGATTTCGTATATATGTGTCAGTATATTGTACTTGTCCTTATCTTTTTGACTTCACTTTTTATGATAGGTTCTAGATCCAGCCACCTCATTAGGGCTGATTCTTCTGCATTTCTTTTGACAGCTGTGTAGTATTCCATTGTATATATGTACCAGAGCTTCTGTATCCATTCATTCGTCGATGGACATCTAGGTTGCTTCCATGTTCTAGCTGTTGTATAGAGAGCTGCGATGAACATGGGGGTACAGGTGCTTCTTTCAGATTTGATTTCATCAGGGTATAAGCCTAATAGTGGGATTGCTGGGTCATACAGTGCTCCTCTTTTTAGTTTTTAAAGAAATCTCCATACTGTCTTCCATAGAGGCTGTATCAATTTACATTCCCACCAGCAATGCAAGAGTGTTCCCTTTTCTCCGCACCCTCTCCAGCATTTATTGTCTGTCAATTTCTTGATGATGGCCATTCTGATGGGTGTGAGGTGATATCTCATTGTAGTTTTGATTTGCATTTCTCTGATTATAAGTGAGGTTGAGCATCATTTCATGTGTCTTTTGGCCATCTGTATGTCCTCTTTGGAGAGGCAGACAGCATATTAAAAAGCAAAGGCATCACTTTGCCAACAAAAGTCCATACAGTCAAAGCCATAGTTTTCCCAGTAGTCATATATCATTGTGAGAGCTGGACCATAAACAAGACTGAGTGCTGAAGAGCTGATGCTTTCTTATTGTGGTGCTGGAAAAGACTCTTGAGAGTCTTTTGAATAGAAAAGAGATCAAACTAGTCAATCCTAAAGCTAATCAACCCTGAATATCATTGAAACACTGATACTGAAACTTAAGCTCCAGTATTTGGCCACCTGATGGAAAGACCCAACTCATTAGAAAAGACCCTGGTGCTGGGAAAGATTGAAGGCAGGAGAAGTGAATAACAGAGTATGAGATGGTTGGATGACATCACCGACTTAATGAACATGAGTTTGAGTGAACTCTGGGAGATAGTGAAGGACAGGGAAGCCTGGCATGCTGCAGTCCATCGGGTTGCAAAGAGTTGGATGTGACTTTAGCAACTGAACAACACAACTTATATAGTGCATACCATTGGCAGCCATTGTACTTTTTTCCATCGCTTCACTGCATATATTATCATTACCCTTTACTAGATTTCGTATATATGTGTCAGTATATTGTACTTGTCCTTATCTTTTTGACTTCACTTTTTATGATAGGTTCTAGATCCAGCCACCTCATTAGGGCTGATTCTTCTGCATTTCTTTTGACAGCTGTGTAGTATTCCATTGTATATATGTACCAGAGCTTCTGTATCCATTCATTCGTCGATGGACATCTAGGTTGCTTCCATGTTCTAGCTGTTGTATAGAGAGCTGCAATGAACATTGGGGTACAGGTGCTTCTTTCAGATTTGATTTCATCAGGGTATAAGCCTAATAGTGGGATTGCTGGGTCATACAGTGCTCCTCTTTTTAGTTTTTAAAGAAATCTCCATACTGTCTTCCATAGAGGCTGTATCAATTTACATTCCCACCAGCAATGCAAGAGTGTTCCCTTTTCTCCGCACCCTCTCCAGCATTTATTGTCTGTCAATTTCTTGATGATGGCCATTCTGATGGGTGTGAGGTGATATCTCATTGTAGTTTTGATTTGCATTTCTCTGATTATAAGTGAGGTTGAGCATCATTTCATGTGTCTTTTGGCCATCTGTATGTCCTCTTTGGAGAGGCAGACAGCATATTAAAAAGCAAAGGCATCACTTTGCCAACAAAAGTCCATACAGTCAAAGCCATAGTTTTCCCAGTAGTCATATATCATTGTGAGAGCTGGACCATAAACAAGACTGAGTGCTGAAGAGCTGATGCTTTCTTATTGTGGTGCTGGAAAAGACTCTTGAGAGTCTTTTGAATAGAAAAGAGATCAAACTAGTCAATCCTAAAGCTAATCAACCCTGAATATCATTGAAACACTGATACTGAAACTTAAGCTCCAGTATTTGGCCACCTGATGGAAAGACCCAACTCATTAGAAAAGACCCTGGTGCTGGGAAAGATTGAAGGCAGGAGAAGTGAATAACAGAGTATGAGATGGTTGGATGACATCACCGACTTAATGAACATGAGTTTGAGTGAACTCTGGGAGATAGTGAAGGACAGGGAAGCCTGGCATGCTGCAGTCCATCGGGTTGCAAAGAGTTGGATGTGACTTTAGCAACTGAACAACACAACTTATATAGTGCATACCATTGGCAGCCATTGTACTGTTTTATGTGTATGTATATTAAAACACACGTTTTTATGTGCGTGTATATTGAAACGCACATAGATATATAATCACTGAATCTGAAAACAGGCATACTATTATTATATGTAAAGTATTTAGAACAGTACTTTGCAGATGAGTTAAAAGGTAAAGACAGAGGGCTTCCCTGGTGGTCCAGTGGGTAAGGACACCGCCTTGCAGTGCAAGGGGCGCCGGTTCAATCCCTGGCCTGGGAAGATCCCATGTGCCACGGAGCGACTGGACTGATGTGTCCAATCACCGAGCCGGAGCTCTGGAGCGCATGCGCCCAGAGCGGGTGTTCTGCGACAACAGAGGCCACCGCGATGGGAGGCCCACACGGGCCAAAGAACAAAGATGGATGGAAACTAGATAAATGAAAGACCAAGAGAAGTGGCCTGCCCGCCCCCTCCCTCCCCAACCCTCCCCCTCCAATAAATAAATAAATAAAAAGGCAAAGACAGGGCTTCCCTGGTGGTCCAGTGGGTAAGGACACTGCCTTGCAGTGCAAGGGGCGCCGGTTCGATCCCTGGCCTGGGAAGATCCCACATGCCTCAGAGTGACTGGACCTATGTGTGCAATTACCGAGCCGGGGCTCTGGAGCGCATGCGCCCAGAGCCAGTGCTCTGCAACAAGAGGCCACTGCAATGAGAGGCCCACACAGGCCAAAGAACAAAGGTGGAAATAAATGAAAGATCAATAGAACTGGCCAAAAAAAAAAGGTAAAGACAGAGAGAACAAACATAGGGAAGAATACTATATCTTCCTTTTCTTACTGTACCACTGATTAACACTTATGGAATGACTACCCAAAGATATCAAAATTGTTTCTCCTGTTTTCTCTGTCACACAGGAATATACCAGAAGTAGGACAACTACTTGATGGCTTTTGGCCCATCAGCAGTGAGAATTCTGTTCTTTAAGTGGATCATAATACTTTTAAGGTTTCGTATTCGAGTAGCATTGATAATTTTAGCCAATCAGGAGCCAGAGATGGACTTACTCATTTTAAATTCAGTCAGTCCTTTAAACTGCTATGGGAAAATTTTGCATCTTCATTTCTCATGCCCAATCATAATTTTAAAAAAGGGGTAAGAGCATGACTATTATATTCTTTCTTTACCATTTGCATATGACTCAAAGATTTGATGGCTCCTTCTAGTGCATACCATTGGCAGCCTTTGTCAATAGCGTGTATATTGAAACGCATAGATATATAATCACTGAATCTGAAAACAGGCATACTATTATTATATGTAAAGTATTTAGAACAGTACTTTGCAGATGAGTTAAAAGGTAAAGACAGAGGGCTTCCCTGGTGGTCCAGTGGGTAAGGACACCGCCTTGCAGTGCAAGGCGCGGTTCAATCCTGGCCTGGGAAGATCCCATGTGCCACGGAGCGACTGGACTGATGTGTCCAATCACCGAGCCGGAGCTCTGGAGCGCATGCGCCCAGAGCGGGTGTTCTGCGACAACAGAGGCCACCGCGATGGGAGGCCCACACGGGCCAAAGAACAAAGATGGATGGAAACTAGATAAATGAAAGACCAAGAGAAGTGGCCTGCCCGCCCCCTCCCTCCCCAACCCTCCCCCTCCAATAAATAAATAAATAAAAAGGCAAAGACAGGGCTTCCCTGGTGGTCCAGTGGGTAAGGACACTGCCTTGCAGTGCAAGGGGCGCCGGTTCGATCCCTGGCCTGGGAAGATCCCACATGCCTCAGAGTGACTGGACCTATGTGTGCAATTACCGAGCCGGGGCTCTGGAGCGCATGCGCCCAGAGCCAGTGCTCTGCAACAAGAGGCCACTGCAATGAGAGGCCCACACAGGCCAAAGAACAAAGGTGGAAATAAATGAAAGATCAATAGAACTGGCCAAAAAAAAAAGGTAAAGACAGAGAGAACAAACATAGGGAAGAATACTATATCTTCCTTTTCTTACTGTACCACTGATTAACACTTATGGAATGACTACCCAAAGATATCAAAATTGTTTCTCCTGTTTTCTCTGTCACACAGGAATATACCAGAAGTAGGACAACTACTTGATGGCTTTTGGCCCATCAGCAGTGAGAATTCTGTTCTTTAAGTGGATCATAATACTTTTAAGGTTTCGTATTCGAGTAGCATTGATAATTTTAGCCAATCAGGAGCCAGAGATGGACTTACTCATTTTAAATTCAGTCAGTCCTTTAAACTGCTATGGGAAAATTTTGCATCTTCATTTCTCATGCCCAATCATAATTTTAAAAAGGTGTAAGAGCATGACTATTATATTCTTTCTTTACCATTTGCATATGACTCAAAGATTTGATGGCTCCTTCTATCACAGTCCATTGATGGTAGCTAGAAATAGAAGCTTTGCCTTTAGCAGGGACGTTTCACCAACCAGCACAACCTGATTTTTCAGAAATGTTCTGTTTGCTCAACTCTGAGCAAACAGAAAGGTGCCAAGAATGTATCTGACATCAAAAGTTTAGTCTAAAAGTATTTAGCCACCAATCTGAAAAGATTCTGTCCTTGAACAGTTGGGTGGGTGGCCATGACAGTGTATGTCAACCAGATGCATGCTTATCTCAGATCACTCTTTCTCTTCCATACTTAGGTCCTCTTCTGTAAATTAAAGAGGCATGACTATATTGGGAAGAACTAGATCTAGACAGACTTGGTTTTGATTCATCCTTATGGCATTAGCCTCTCTGGCCTTGTGCAAAGCTATTTGTTTACTGTAAAATGAGTATATAGTAATAAGTATTTTATAAGATCATTGTAAAAAATGACAGTAGATTAAAAGGATCCAGGACAGCACCTAAAACAGAGTTGGAACTCAGTGTATTACAGTGGTGGTGATGGTTCTTGTGGTTGCAGTGATTGATAGCATCTGGCCTCAGGTGGTCATCACAAGAGCCTCAGAAAGACTCTACAACCCAGGCTCAAACAGTGCAGAAACTGAAACTGCAGCCCGAAGAACTTGACACTCGGCAGTTGGAAAGGAAATATATCTCCTCTAACCCATATGCAGCCACAGTGAGGAGAAAGCTGCTAAGGAGTTGGCTGGTGGTGGAATTGTTTAGAAAGTTAGCTAAGCACTGAAGTTAAGTCACAGAATCTCTGTTTAGGTATCAGCTCTTCACTCACTAGGCCTGTGACCTTGGGCAGCACACTTAATCACTTAATGTAAACAGAAACCTGTTATCTCTTTTATAAAATGGGACCATAATAATGTCTACGAAAGTTCATTGTATGCTACCATGTATTGTGCAGAAGCATTATTGTTATTAAATGTATGCATACCTACATTTCTGCCTTTAACAAAAAAGCACAGTTATCAAAAGTACATGGAGATTCCTTTAAAAATTAAAAATAGGACTACCATACATAGTCCAGCAGCTCCAATTCTGGGTGTGTATCCAATGAAAATAAAAATACTAATTTAAAAATATACATGCACCCCTATGTTTATAACAGCATTGTTTACAATAGCCAAGATATGGAAGCAACCAAAGTACCCATCAGTAAATCAGTAGATGAATGGATAAAGATATATATATATAATGGAATGTTACTCACTTTTAATAAAGAATGAAATCGTGACACTTGCAATGATGTGGGTGAAACTAGAGGGTACTATGATAAATGAAATAAGTCAGACAGAGAAAGATGAATAGTGTATGATTTCAGTTATATGTGGAATCTAAAAAAACAAAACAGATGAATAGACATAACAAAATAGAAACAGAGTTATAGACTCAGAGAACAAACAAGTGGTTGCCAGAGGGGAAGAGGTTGGGAAGAGGAAAGAAATAGGTGAGGAAGATTAAAAGTATAAGCTTTCAGATGTAAAATGAATGAGTCACAGTATGAAATGTACAGTGTGAAGAATGTAGTCAGTAAATTATGTAATATCTTTGTATGGTGACATTTTAACTCGACTTATCTTGGTAATCATTTTGAAATGTACAGAAATGTCAAATCATTGTGTTGCATAACATATATCAGCATAGCATTGTAGATTAATTATGCCTGAAAAACAAATTCATAGAAAATAAGATCAGATTTGTGGTTACCAGAGGTGGAAGGGAAGTAAGGGGAGAGGAAATCAGAGGAAAGTGATCAGAGAAGACATACTGCCAGCTATAAGATCCATTAGTACTAGGAATATAATGCACAACATGATAAATACAATTATCATGGCTGTATGTTATATATGAAGTTGTTAAGAGTAAATTGTAAGAGTTCTCATCACAGAGGAAAAATATTTTTCTGTTTCTAAATTTTGTATCTATATGAGATGATAGATATTCATTAAACTTCTGATAGTTTCATGATATATATATGTCAAATTATTATGTTGTACACCTTAAACTTATACAGAGCCATATGTCAATTATATCTCAATAAAAACAGAAGAAAATAATTTTTAAAAAGTATGTAAGCCTTCCAAAGCTGTCAAGAAGGGGGCATTATTGTTATTAAATGTATGCATACCTACATTTCTGCCTTTAACAAAAAGCACAGTTATCAAAAGTACATGGAGATTCCTTTAAAATTAAAAATAGGACTACCATACATAGTCCAGCAGCTCCAATTCTGGGTGTGTATCCAATGAAAATAAAAATACTAATTTAAAAATATACATGCACCCCTATGTTTATAACAGCATTGTTTACAATAGCCAAGATATGGAAGCAACCAAAGTACCCATCAGTAAATCAGTAGATGAATGGATAAAGATATATATATATAATGGAATGTTACTCACTTTTAATAAAGAATGAAATCGTGACACTTGCAATGATGTGGGTGAAACTAGAGGGTACTATGATAAATGAAATAAGTCAGACAGAGAAAGATGAATAGTGTATGATTTCAGTTATATGTGGAATCTAAAAAAACAAAACAGATGAATAGACATAACAAAATAGAAACAGAGTTATAGACTCAGAGAACAAACAAGTGGTTGCCAGAGGGGAAGAGGTTGGGAAGAGGAAAGAAATAGGTGAGGAAGATTAAAAGTATAAGCTTTCAGATGTAAAATGAATGAGTCACAGTATGAAATGTACAGTGTGAAGAATGTAGTCAGTAAATTATGTAATATCTTTGTATGGTGACATTTTAACTCGACTTATCTTGGTAATCATTTTGAAATGTACAGAAATGTCAAATCATTGTGTTGCATAACATATATCAGCATAGCATTGTAGATTAATTATGCCTGAAAAACAAATTCATAGAAAATAAGATCAGATTTGTGGTTACCAGAGGTGGAAGGGAAGTAAGGGGAGAGGAAATCAGAGGAAAGTGATCAGAGAAGACATACTGCCAGCTATAAGATCCATTAGTACTAGGAATATAATGCACAACATGATAAATACAATTATCATGGCTGTATGTTATATATGAAGTTGTTAAGAGTAAATTGTAAGAGTTCTCATCACAGAGGAAAAATATTTTTCTGTTTCTAAATTTTGTATCTATATGAGATGATAGATATTCATTAAACTTCTGATAGTTTCATGATATATATATGTCAAATTATTATGTTGTACACCTTAAACTTATACAGAGCCATATGTCAATTATATCTCAATAAAAACAGAAGAAAATAATTTTTAAAAAAGTATGTAAGCCTTCCAAAGCTGTAATTATGGATACGCTTGTCCATCAACTATTCCTAAGTATACAGTTAGTAACTGATTGAATAGAATTGAGAAATTAGTCTGTGCAGCTCAAATTTTTTTATTATTATTATTGAGGTATAGTTGATTTACAATGTTTTTTTTCTTATATATTTCTGCAATGGTTGAAATTGCCATGCTGATTTACAATGTTGTATGCTGTTTCTAGTGTACAGCAAAATGATTGTTTATGTATATATACATATGTATGTACATATACATATATGCACACATATATAGATACACATATATATTTTTTCCATTATGATTTATCAAAGGATATTGAATATAGTTCCCTATACTATGCAATAGAACCTTATTATTTATGTATTATATATATAATGGTTTGCATCTGCTAATCCCAGACTTCCAATCCAAACCTCCCCTGACCCTCATCTCCTTGACAACCACAAGTCTGTTCTCTATGACTGTGAGTCTGTTTCTGTTGTGTACAGAAGTTCACTTGTGTCATATTTCAGATTTCACATGTAAGTGATACATATGATATTTGTGTTTGTCTGGAATTCCTATCCATGTAGCTACAAAACAGCATTATTTCATTCTTTCTTATAACTGAGTAGTATTCCTTTGTGTGTGTATATACCTCATCTTCTTCATTCATCTGTCAGTGGACATTTAGGTTATTTCTATATCTTGGCTATTATCAGTAGTGTGGAGGAGGTGAAATTTATCTGAGAGATTTGAAGAATTTCAAATATCTTTATAATTAACTCTTAGAAATTACAGTCACATCTATTACTTTGTTCTTACAGTTCTTTGAGCACTATTATTATTATTCACATTCAGAGGGTAAAAAAATTAAAAGCTAAAGAAATGTAGTCTCCAAAATCACGTAAGTCTCTTGGTGGAGTAAGTATGACTAAAATTTAGGAAGTTGTTTTCTTTCTATAGTTAGTGTCTATCATGAATAGTATTCAGTTTATGTTCTGTTGAGTATATTTTATGAGTCAGGCCCTCTGCTAGACCCTGGGATTCACTGTGCAAAAAAAGAAGCTATGGAGCTCATGAAAAAGAAGGAACTGTTAGTCCAATAACCACGCAATTGAATATAAATCATACAAAAAAAATATAAACATAAAATCACAGTTGGATAAATATCTTTGAAAACAATTGTTTTGGTATTTGGGGATCCTGTAATGTCAGACTGATTGTAGATGGAGAACCAGGAGAGATTTCCCAAGGGAATGATGATGGAGTTGGGATCTACAGGATAATTTTATATTGACTCAGCAAGACCAAACAGAAAGCTCATTCCAGGCAGAGAAAACAGTATGAGCAGCCTGATTTGAAAGTAACAAGGCCAGTGTTAGAGACATATATGCACACATATATAGATACACATATATATTTTTTCCATTATGATTTATCAAAGGATATTGAATATAGTTCCCTATACTATGCAATAGAACCTTATTATTTATGTATTATATATATAATGGTTTGCATCTGCTAATCCCAGACTTCCAATCCAAACCTCCCCTGACCCTCATCTCCTTGACAACCACAAGTCTGTTCTCTATGACTGTGAGTCTGTTTCTGTTGTGTACAGAAGTTCACTTGTGTCATATTTCAGATTTCACATGTAAGTGATACATATGATATTTGTGTTTGTCTGGAATTCCTATCCATGTAGCTACAAAACAGCATTATTTCATTCTTTCTTATAACTGAGTAGTATTCCTTTGTGTGTGTATATACCTCATCTTCTTCATTCATCTGTCAGTGGACATTTAGGTTATTTCTATATCTTGGCTATTATCAGTAGTGTGGAGGAGGTGAAATTTATCTGAGAGATTTGAAGAATTTCAAATATCTTTATAATTAACTCTTAGAAATTACAGTCACATCTATTACTTTGTTCTTACAGTTCTTTGAGCACTATTATTATTATTCACATTCAGAGGGTAAAAAAATTAAAAGCTAAAGAAATGTAGTCTCCAAAATCACGTAAGTCTCTTGGTGGAGTAAGTATGACTAAAATTTAGGAAGTTGTTTTCTTTCTATAGTTAGTGTCTATCATGAATAGTATTCAGTTTATGTTCTGTTGAGTATATTTTATGAGTCAGGCCCTCTGCTAGACCCTGGGATTCACTGTGCAAAAAAAGAAGCTATGGAGCTCATGAAAAAGAAGGAACTGTTAGTCCAATAACCACGCAATTGAATATAAATCATACAAAAAAAATATAAACATAAAATCACAGTTGGATAAATATCTTTGAAAACAATTGTTTTGGTATTTGGGGATCCTGTAATGTCAGACTGATTGTAGATGGAGAACCAGGAGAGATTTCCCAAGGGAATGATGATGGAGTTGGGATCTACAGGATAATTTTATATTGACTCAGCAAGACCAAACAGAAAGCTCATTCCAGGCAGAGAAAACAGTATGAGCAGCCTGATTTGAAAGTAACAAGGCCAGTGTTAGAGACTGAAAGAGGACTGAGGCACTGGAGTGCAAGAATGGTGTAAGAAAGATCCAAGATTAGGCTGGCGAGGTAGGCAAGGGACAACTAGCCTAGGGTTCCAGTGGCCTTGCGACTATCCATGTGTCCACATGGAGCATGGCAGGGCTAAGGGGAGGGGTGATGTCTTCAAGATCACATGGACTTCTTTGTCCCTTTCGATAGAGAACTTGCTGAGATCTGAGCGCCAGAACCACATCTCCAAACCCCTTGGAAATGTCCCTGAAAAATTCAGATCTTCCAACCAAGGGTTTCATTTTGTTTTCTTCCAGGCCATCTTCAAATAATTTTAGTAAGGGGTTAAAATGATCAACTCATTTTTTAAAAAGTGAATAAATGTTTTAGTAGAAAGAAAAAAAATGGTTTAAGGAGAGATGAACAATTCTGTAGATAGAATGTTGAATTCTGTGAAACAGGCCTCTCTTTTGAGATGGTGTGTGGGGCCCAGACAGAGCCGTTGGGAATATCAGACAGAACAGCTTACAGTAAATCAGCCTTCTTCTCTGGTTTTCTGGTTTGCAATAGGGGAATGGCATGACAGTGTCCAGACCCCTGCCTCTCCATTTAGACAGAATTGCATGTTCCAATGAAGGCTGCAGAATTAAGGCTGAGACTACAAAGCCTTCTGCTGTCTATGGAGTTCTCTCATGATTTGTGAATATTATCTACTATGTAAACACAAGAGGAAGTTTGCTAAATTTCTCAATAGTTAGTGTCTATCATGAATATATTTTAGGGATTTTTTCAGGCCCTCTGCTAGACCCTGGGATTCACTGTGCAAAAAAAGAAGCTATGGAGCTCATGAAAAAGAAGGAACTGTTAGTCCAATAACCACGCAATTGAATATAAATCATACAAAAAAAATATAAACATAAAATCACAGTTGGATAAATATCTTTGAAAACAATTGTTTTGGTATTTGGGGATCCTGTAATGTCAGACTGATTGTAGATGGAGAACCAGGAGAGATTTCCCAAGGGAATGATGATGGAGTTGGGATCTACAGGATAATTTTATATTGACTCAGCAAGACCAAACAGAAAGCTCATTCCAGGCAGAGAAAACAGTATGAGCAGCCTGATTTGAAAGTAACAAGGCCAGTGTTAGAGACTGAAAGAGGACTGAGGCACTGGAGTGCAAGAATGGTGTAAGAAAGATCCAAGATTAGGCTGGCGAGGTAGGCAAGGGACAACTAGCCTAGGGTTCCAGTGGCCTTGCGACTATCCATGTGTCCACATGGAGCATGGCAGGGCTAAGGGGAGGGGTGATGTCTTCAAGATCACATGGACTTCTTTGTCCCTTTCGATAGAGAACTTGCTGAGATCTGAGCGCCAGAACCACATCTCCAAACCCCTTGGAAATGTCCCTGAAAAATTCAGATCTTCCAACCAAGGGTTTCATTTTGTTTTCTTCCAGGCCATCTTCAAATAATTTTAGTAAGGGGTTAAAATGATCAACTCATTTTTTAAAAAGTGAATAAATGTTTTAGTAGAAAGAAAAAAAATGGTTTAAGGAGAGATGAACAATTCTGTAGATAGAATGTTGAATTCTGTGAAACAGGCCTCTCTTTTGAGATGGTGTGTGGGGCCCAGACAGAGCCGTTGGGAATATCAGACAGAACAGCTTACAGTAAATCAGCCTTCTTCTCTGGTTTTCTGGTTTGCAATAGGGGAATGGCATGACAGTGTCCAGACCCCTGCCTCTCCATTTAGACAGAATTGCATGTTCCAATGAAGGCTGCAGAATTAAGGCTGAGACTACAAAGCCTTCTGCTGTCTATGGAGTTCTCTCATGATTTTTGTGAATATTATCTACTATGTAAACACAAGAGGAAGTTTGCTAAATTTCTCAATAATTATTCAGACTTTTAGAAAAAGCAAATGCAGGTTTATTTTCCTCTTATCTGAGAAATCTAGAATATTAAAAAGGAAGCAGTATGAGAAAACTGAAACATTCTTACAGCATGACTTCTTGGACAGTCATCAACCCTTTGACTTTATTTACAGAATAAATCAAAGGAAAACATTTATAATTATAGGTTTATCAAAATAATCAGTGCAATGAGGACTTTGGAAATCATTAAGTGACAGTTCAAGTGACATGGTTATTTTTCCTTTTTTTCTTTGGTAAGTCCAATGAGAGTGGTAAATAAGAACTGAAATTTAAGTATAGCACTTGAAAGTAGATTTCCAGGTAGAGCGTGTTTGAACATGTAGGCAAATAATTCAATTTAATGTTTTTATAGTTACTCATTTGTTTTCTATAAGTGGCCTATGACTTAGAAATGTGTTGTGAAAATAAATATAACACAGCACACACTGCTTAATAAAGCAGAAAGTAAAACCAGGAGCTCACAGGCTCTGAATCACCTAAGTGCAGCCTTTATTCACAGAGCCTTCTTTCCATTAAGCTATATAGGTCAAAGCAGATATTTCTGTGAAATTAAGGCACACTCTGGAAAATAATCACCACAGTTTTCTAATGTATTTCCAATCTTATCATTCTAAGTGAAGTGCTTGTGAAGAAAAGGTTCACAGAAAACTGTCCCTAGCATTTGATTATTAAGGTGGATTTTAGGTTACAGAATCCATGTTTGTATAAATTGTTTGAACTCAGGATGTCAGGAGACATTTTTGCCTGGAGAAAGCTTGCATTCAGTTGATGAGTCTTGGGGTGGGTGGTGGTAGGCTGGAAGAGAATGGAGCCAGAACTCAAGCCTAGGCTTGTTCAACTCCAAACTCCATACTCATAATGGCTAAACCACAGACTCAGCTTCTTCTCTGGTTTTCTGGTTTGCAATAGGGGAATGGCATGACAGTGTCCAGACCCCTGCCTCTCCATTTAGACAGAATTGCATGTTCCAATGAAGGCTGCAGAATTAAGGCTGAGACTACAAAGCCTTCTGCTGTCTATGGAGTTCTCTCATGATTTTTGTGAATATTATCTACTATGTAAACACAAGAGGAAGTTTGCTAAATTTCTCAATAATTATTCAGACTTTTAGAAAAAGCAAATGCAGGTTTATTTTCCTCTTATCTGAGAAATCTAGAATATTAAAAGGAAGCAGTATGAGAAAACTGAAACATTCTTACAGCATGACTTCTTGGACAGTCATCAACCCTTTGACTTTATTTACAGAATAAATCAAAGGAAAACATTTATAATTATAGGTTTATCAAAATAATCAGTGCAATGAGGACTTTGGAAATCATTAAGTGACAGTTCAAGTGACATGGTTATTTTTCCTTTTTTTCTTTGGTAAGTCCAATGAGAGTGGTAAATAAGAACTGAAATTTAAGTATAGCACTTGAAAGTAGATTTCCAGGTAGAGCGTGTTTGAACATGTAGGCAAATAATTCAATTTAATGTTTTTATAGTTACTCATTTGTTTTCTATAAGTGGCCTATGACTTAGAAATGTGTTGTGAAAATAAATATAACACAGCACACACTGCTTAATAAAGCAGAAAGTAAAACCAGGAGCTCACAGGCTCTGAATCACCTAAGTGCAGCCTTTATTCACAGAGCCTTCTTTCCATTAAGCTATATAGGTCAAAGCAGATATTTCTGTGAAATTAAGGCACACTCTGGAAAATAATCACCACAGTTTTCTAATGTATTTCCAATCTTATCATTCTAAGTGAAGTGCTTGTGAAGAAAAGGTTCACAGAAAACTGTCCCTAGCATTTGATTATTAAGGTGGATTTTAGGTTACAGAATCCATGTTTGTATAAATTGTTTGAACTCAGGATGTCAGGAGACATTTTTGCCTGGAGAAAGCTTGCATTCAGTTGATGAGTCTTGGGGTGGGTGGTGGTAGGCTGGAAGAGAATGGAGCCAGAACTCAAGCCTAGGCTTGTTCAACTCCAAACTCCATACTCATAATGGCTAAACCACAGCCTCTCATATTATGTGGGTTGGCAAGTTGCAAGGAAGAGACACTTTGTATGTAAGCTTGGTCCTTGTTTCCCTGAAAGCAGAATGGCATGCTCAGCCATGCTCAGAGAGAATGGGGACGGTGGCTGGTCTTTATTCTGGTTTTGAGAGCAGCACCTGCAGTGACCCAGCAATCATCTTAAGAGACCTTCAGAAGCCAGGGCCACCTTGTTCTTGGATGTGAGCAGCTCAGACTCAGACTTCCCAAGAGCAGAGCACATCAGGTCTTGAGTCACTCTGCAGTGTGATTAACCTCATTGGCTAAAGGGGCCTTACCTCCAAAGGGCTTTACCTCAACCACTTTACATCACCAAGCAGAAGTATTCTTGCCTGATCAGTGACAACCAGGGTAGCAAATAGAACCACCGGTGGCTGGTTCCCACAAATGGGAACATGAAAAACATGGAGTCACAATCCCCATCAGTACTAACATTGTTCTGAAGTTACTGTAGTCCAAAAAGAAGCCTGAAATCTGAAAGCTTTTTAGTGAATTCTCTTGGATTCTCTAAGTATAAAATTATAAGCAAATTAAGGTATCCAAGATGTCATTTGTTATCTATCGAGTTGGAGAGGACTAACAAGCATGGTGACATATTATGCTGTGAACAGTGATAAGAATCTAGCACTCCTGAGTGCTGCTGATGGGGTGTAAAGTGATGTATCTTCTAAGATGGAGAGTGTGACAACGTTTATCACAATTGCAAGTCCACTTTTAGGAATACTTACACATGTTGCATAAGAACTGAATGAAGAATGTGTATTGCAGCATTTTGTATAATAGTAAAAAACAAAGAATCATAGAAAAACCAAGAGAATTCCAGAAAAACATCTGTTTCTGCTTCATTGACTACTCTAAAGCCTTTGACGGTGTGGATCACAACAAACTATGAAGCACAAGCTGGAATCAAGATTGCCAAGAGAAGTATCAATAACTTCAAATATGCAGGTGGCACCACTCTTATGGCAGAAAGCAAAGAGGAATTAAAGAGCCTCTTGATGAAGGTGAAAGAGGAGAGTGAAGAAGCTGGCTTAAAAGTCAACATTCAAAATGCGATGATCATGGCATCCAGTTCTATCACTTGATGGCAAATATATGAGAAACAATGGAAACAGTGACAGACTATTTTCTTGGCTTCCAAAAATCACTGCGTACAGTAATGGCAGCCATGAAATTAGAAGATGCTTGCTCTGGAAGAAAAAGTAAGACAAACCTAGACAGGGTTTTAAAAAGCAGAGACATTACTTTACTGACAACAGTCTATATAGTCAAAGCTATAGTTACAGTTGTGAGAGCTGAACCATAAGGAAGTCTGAGCACAGAAGAACTGATGCTTTAAACTGTTGTGCTTGGGAAGACTCTTGAGAGTCCTTTGGATAGAAAGATCAGACTAGTTAATCCTAAAGGAAATCAACCCTGAATATTCATTAGAAAGACTGATGCTGAAACTGAAGCTCCAGTACTTTGGCTACCGATGCAAAGAGCCAACTCATTAGAAAAGACTCTTGTCCTGGAAAAGATTGAAGGCAGGAGAAGGGGATGACAGAGGATGAGATGGTTGGATCGTATCACCGACTCAATGGACATGAGTTTGAGCAAACTCTAGGTGATGGTAAAGGACAGGGAAGCCTGGCATGCTGCAGTCTGTGGGGTGGCAGAGTTGGACACAGCTGAGTGAATAAATAGAAACAGCAAAAAAACACGGGAAAAAGCTTTAATGGTCCCAGTAGAAGAGAATGAGGAATCTCATAGTGAATGTATGGAATTATTCTCCTTATTTTTAGTGAGGAAAAACAAAATGTAGAATAATTTCTATAGTTCAAACTCCCATGTGTGTACAGTATACTCACATTTGTATGAAAAGAAGAAAGCAGAATCTATAAACTTACATACATATAAAATATCCCTAAAAGAAATCACAAGCCTCTGAAAATACTGGTTGTCTATGGAATAGAACTCTGGGTGTCTGGGAGATGTCAGGGAAACATTGCCTTTTGGAGCTTTTAAATTGTGAACCATATGAATATATTACCTTTTCAAAAGTAAATGAACCAACTATAAATTAAAGAAGGAAAGGGAAGGCAGAGGAGGAGCAGGAGAGTATGGCAGGAATTCAGAGACACATGGCTGGTCTGGTTTAAGTAGCTAGGAAGACACACTGGAGTCTGGAGTAGGGGTGAGGGCAGAACTATGCAGCCCTGGTATGTGCATGGATGTGTGCAAGTAAGGTCTGCATGCAGCCCTAACAGCGTGCACAGGAAGGAGCCACAGGATATGATACTACAGATTGTCAGCCACATACAATGCAGTGTGATGCACACTGGAAGCTGGGCTCAAGACAGTGAAGGATCTTAGAATCTGTCCTGAAACAATGATGGAAAGCAGGTCAAAGGAATGCTTGTACTTTGGCCCTGGGAAGGAGTCAACAATTCCTCCCCACTTCCAGCTCTAACCTCTTCACTGGAGAAGAATACATAGTCTGGAGCAGTCTGGTAGCCTGCAGCAGGATAATTAGGCAATTAGATGGAACAATGAATTCACTTGACTCAGAGGCCTTAGGCCACAGGATCAACCACAGGCAAGTCCCCAGGCCCAGGTCATCCAGGAGTCACAGACCATACTCCCTAGAACATGCACAACTCAGACCCGCATCCACACCCAAGGGCTGCTAGAGTTCTGAATTTGAACTTATTTAGTATTTATCACCTCTTAGTAGGTATTCTCTCTTTCCGTGCATATGCCTTCGTTCACCCTAGTTGTGAATACTTATAGGGAAGGGCTGTGTCAAAATTTTGTATATGCCTTGATCTGCCTGGGTGTTTGGAAGATATTCATTGATGGGACATAAAGGTCTTGATTATTAGAGTGCCTTTGGTTTCAGGCACCTGGAAAGAAGGGGAGAGTCTGTGAAGGGAAGTGGCAGTTACAGTCACATTCAACCTGTTGTTTCTTGGTTCTAGGTATATTGTCTTCTGTTCAAAATGGGCTTGCTGTGTGTCCTTCAAGTTTGGGGGCCACTCTGGTATTCTTTTTTTTTTTTAAACCTTTATTTTGCTTTTAACTTTTACAGAGTTTTGTTGTTTACAGATATGTATGTTCCCAAATTAGTCATATGTGTATCCCCCCCTTCCCACCCCTCCCAACCATCACACAGCACCCCTGAAGGATCCCCTTTTCTCACAGAGCAATGACTAGAGCTATTTTCTTCGCTTATGATAGTACAGGTCTTCATGTTACTTCCTTTACGCCTCCCACCTTCTGTTCCTTCCCCACAATGTCCATATGTCCACTATCCATCTCTGTCTTTCTGTCACTTCACTGTGTGTGCCATCATCACCATCCTACTAGATTCCATATATATGTGTTAATATATTTGTTCTTCTCTTTCTGACTGACTTCACTTTTTATGATACGTTCTAGATCCAGCCACCTCATTAGGGCTGATTCTTCTGCATTTCTCTTTACAGCTGTGTAGTATTCCATTGTATATATATACCAGAGCTTTTGGATCCATTCGTTTGTCGATGGGCATCTAGGTTCCTTCCATGTTCTAGCTATTGTATAGAGAGCTGCAATGAACATTGGGGTACAGGTGCTTCTTTCAGATTTGATTTCATCAGGGTATAAGCCTAAGAGTGGGATTGCTGGGTCGTATGGTGCTTCTAGTTTTAGTTTTTAAAGAAATCTCCATACTGTCTTCCATAGAGGCTGTATCAATTTACATTCCCACCAGCAATGCAGGAGTGTTCCCTTTACTCTACACCCTCTCCAGCATTTATTGTCTGTCGATTTGTGGATGACGGCCATTCTGACGGGTGTGAGGTGATATATCTCATTGTGGTTTTGATTTGCATTTCTCTAATTATTAGTGAAGTTGAGCATCGTTTCATGTGCTTTGGGGCCATCTGTATGTCATCATTGGAGAGGTGTCTGTTTAGGTCCTTTTCCCATTTTTTGATTGGGTTGTTCGTTTTTCCTGTGCTGAGTTGTCTGAGTTGCTTGTAGATTTTGGAGATTACTTCTTTGTCTGTTGTTTCATTTGCTATGATTTTCTCCCACTCTGTGGGGTGTCTGTTCAGCTTTTTTGTTGTTTCTTTTGCTGTACAAAAGCTTTTAAGTTTCATTAGGTCCCACATGTTCATTTGTCTTTTTAGTTCTACTATTCTAGTAGGTGGGTCTTAGAAGATCTTGCTTTGATTGATGTCCTTGAGGGTTTTGCCTATATTCTCCTCTAAGAGTTTGATGGTTTCTGGTCTTACATTTAAGTCTTTAATCCATTTTGCCACTCTGGTATTCTTGTGAGCCAGTTACTGCTTGGTTCCTGAAGCTGAATAGGATTAGGGGACATTCTACGAGGTGCTCCTGGGAAGATCGTCAGTGTGTAAATCACACAGTTTTTGCAAGGACTTGTAGATCGCACAAGGAGTTTATTATCTAAAGAAGGAAAGAATAGGCATTTGTATGCAAGGCTGACAGAAGGAAGTAGACCTAGAAGTTGCATACTCTGCACAGTCATGTGTTTAGACCTAGGGACACAGGGAGAGACAAGGAGTGCAGAGCTGAACGTGTCCATTTCCCAGGCACCTTATAGTTGTCCAAATAAGTGGAATTACCCTTCCGGGCAGGGAGGACAGATGAAACCTTGTCTGTTAGTTTCCTGTGCAGGCCTTCAATTAAGTCATATGATAAGGATTAATATTGTTTGTTGAGTGTCAGCAAGGTGCCAGACATCTGACACCATTCCCTTCCTCAACTAGACAGGGGGGGCCGAGTGGGATTGCTGGGTCGTATGGTGCTTCTAGTTTTAGTTTTTAAAGAAATCTCCATACTGTCTTCCATAGAGGCTGTATCAATTTACATTCCCACCAGCAATGCAGGAGTGTTCCCTTTACTCTACACCCTCTCCAGCATTTATTGTCTGTCGATTTGTGGATGACGGCCATTCTGACGGGTGTGAGGTGATATATCTCATTGTGGTTTTGATTTGCATTTCTCTAATTATTAGTGAAGTTGAGCATCGTTTCATGTGCTTTGGGGCCATCTGTATGTCATCATTGGAGAGGTGTCTGTTTAGGTCCTTTTCCCATTTTTTGATTGGGTTGTTCGTTTTTCCTGTGCTGAGTTGTCTGAGTTGCTTGTAGATTTTGGAGATTACTTCTTTGTCTGTTGTTTCATTTGCTATGATTTTCTCCCACTCTGTGGGGTGTCTGTTCAGCTTTTTTGTTGTTTCTTTTGCTGTACAAAAGCTTTTAAGTTTCATTAGGTCCCACATGTTCATTTGTCTTTTTAGTTCTACTATTCTAGTAGGTGGGTCTTAGAAGATCTTGCTTTGATTGATGTCCTTGAGGGTTTTGCCTATATTCTCCTCTAAGAGTTTGATGGTTTCTGGTCTTACATTTAAGTCTTTAATCCATTTTGCCACTCTGGTATTCTTGTGAGCCAGTTACTGCTTGGTTCCTGAAGCTGAATAGGATTAGGGGACATTCTACGAGGTGCTCCTGGGAAGATCGTCAGTGTGTAAATCACACAGTTTTTGCAAGGACTTGTAGATCGCACAAGGAGTTTATTATCTAAAGAAGGAAAGAATAGGCATTTGTATGCAAGGCTGACAGAAGGAAGTAGACCTAGAAGTTGCATACTCTGCACAGTCATGTGTTTAGACCTAGGGACACAGGGAGAGACAAGGAGTGCAGAGCTGAACGTGTCCATTTCCCAGGCACCTTATAGTTGTCCAAATAAGTGGAATTACCCCTTCCGGGCAGGGAGGACAGATGAAACCTTGTCTGTTAGTTTCCTGTGCAGGCCTTCAATTAAGTCATATGATAAGGATTAATATTGTTTGTTGAGTGTCAGCAAGGTGCCAGACATCTGACACCATCCCTTCCTGCAAGCACTAGACAGATGAACAATTCAAACACAAAATGGATCAGCTGACGAGCTGGCTCCAACTCAAAGGTGAGCTGTTTGAGGGGTTTTGAGGGCTGGTTTTCGCTGTTTGTTCTTGAGATGTTTGCCCCCAAATTTTCACCTGGTGTTCTGGAAAGGAGTAAAGCCCCTCCTGTGGGCTCTGTGTTGGGCAATCACTGGGCAGTTATGCTTCCAGGATAGCTGTCAGCCTCGTTAGCCACCTCCCTTAATATTAAAATCTGTCTAAAAGCAGAACTGCTCAAAGGAGATCCTGCTTTCCATCCATTCTCACCGGTGCTTTGAATAGGTGAGTGATCACAAGTACTGGGTGTGTTTACCCTCTTTTAGACTAAGTGGCATCCATTCGTTTTCGCCTGCGGCATACTGAAAGCTAGCTTCACTTCAAGGGAGCAAGGACAAAAATGGCAACAATGGCAGAGCCGATGCAGGGTTTTCCTTCTCCTTGGATTTCCCACACTCACCGTTCATGTGCCACCCTTCTGATCTAAGGGACCTTGTCTGACCTACCCCAGCAGAGAGATGGCCCCAAAGGGTTCTAGAGAGTTAGGATTGTGGAATCACTCCCAGATAGCTAGTAAGAGATGATCAAGAAAAGTGGAACGTGAGGATTCTAAAGGCATTTATGTAAACACACATTATTACTTATACAGGGGATTCTGGGGCTGTTGCCTTCCATGGTTTATGCCCTGTACAGATGGAAATAAGCGCTGTAGCAAACCTGAATCATAATATATGATTTTCTTTGCTTTGTCTTCTTTTGTTTGTAATATGTCTCTGTTGTCATATGTTGAACAGGTCTCTACTGTTCCATGAGCTTCCCAGCCTACAGGGGTTCTGAGACTCTAAAGCTTACTTCCTTAGACTTCTGTAAGTGCCTTAACTTAGCATACTTCCTCCTTTCTCACATCAGTAAAAGGCAGCATTCCCGAAGACTGGCCAAATGTGAAGGGTGCACTAAAAATATTAATTGAAATCAAGAGTGAAAAAAATGCTTGGGCCACAAATATGCCCATGTTTATATGCAGCCTTTCTAAATCTTGCTAATTAATTTAGACAGTTGCCATGATTAAATTCCAAAATAGGAAAAAAGAAAACCACACAATTAGTCCCTGAGTATTCTGATAAAATTGGTAAGGTGGCCAATATACCTCATCCCACCCCACCCCCAGTCCCTGGCATGGCAACTTTGGAAACTGCTGCTGTTTATTACATAGATGAGGCCTGGGTTCCCAGCCCACTTGGTCCTGGAGCTGCTCATTAAACACTGGGTCACGGAGTGACTTGAGTGTTTAGAAAAGTGGCTGCATCCAGATAAATAAAATTCCCATTTGACTTATATTAAATCTGTCTAAAAGCAGAACTGCTCAAAGGAGATCCTGCTTTCCATCCATTCTCACCGGTGCTTTGAATAGGTGAGTGATCACAAGTACTGGGTGTGTTTACCCTCTTTAGACTAAGTGGCATCCATTCGTTTCGCCTGCGGCATACTGAAAGCTAGCTTCACTTCAAGGGAGCAAGGACAAAAATGGCAACAATGGCAGAGCCGATGCAGGGTTTTCCTTCTCCTTGGATTTCCCACACTCACCGTTCATGTGCCACCCTTCTGATCTAAGGGACCTTGTCTGACCTACCCCAGCAGAGATGGCCCCAAAGGGTTCTAGAGAGTTAGGATTGTGGAATCACTCCCAGATAGCTAGTAAGAGATGATCAAGAAAAGTGGAACGTGAGGATTCTAAAGGCATTTATGTAAACACACATTATTACTTATACAGGGGATTCTGGGGCTGTTGCCTTCCATGGTTTATGCCCTGTACAGATGGAAATAAGCGCTGTAGCAAACCTGAATCATAATATATGATTTTCTTTGCTTTGTCTTCTTTTGTTTGTAATATGTCTCTGTTGTCATATGTTGAACAGGTCTCTACTGTTCCATGAGCTTCCCAGCCTACAGGGGTTCTGAGACTCTAAAGCTTACTTCCTTAGACTTCTGTAAGTGCCTTAACTTAGCATACTTCCTCCTTTCTCACATCAGTAAAAGGCAGCATTCCCGAAGACTGGCCAAATGTGAAGGGTGCACTAAAAATATTAATTGAAATCAAGAGTGAAAAAAATGCTTGGGCCACAAATATGCCCATGTTTATATGCAGCCTTTCTAAATCTTGCTAATTAATTTAGACAGTTGCCATGATTAAATTCCAAAATAGGAAAAAAGAAAACCACACAATTAGTCCCTGAGTATTCTGATAAAATTGGTAAGGTGGCCAATATACCTCATCCCACCCCACCCCCAGTCCCTGGCATGGCAACTTTGGAAACTGCTGCTGTTTATTACATAGATGAGGCCTGGGTTCCCAGCCCACTTGGTCCTGGAGCTGCTCATTAAACACTGGGTCACGGAGTGACTTGAGTGTTTAGAAAAGTGGCTGCATCCAGTAGTCAAAATACAATTTCCCATGAGTCAGAAGATCTGAAACTTTGTTGCCATTTCTTAGTTTTAGACTCAAACCCTAGAGGCCTCAGTTTTCACATCTGTAAAATGGGGTGAGAAACTGGCATGTTAGTTGAGATTGGCAAGCTGGTATATCTTCCAACTCAGATACTCGGTGACAAATCAAAGCTCCAGTTATATCCAATAAACCTTCAGGCATGAGTAGCCCAGGAAGAGGAGGAGCCATGCCGGGAGTCCTTCCACAAGAACCACTCACTGCCTATGCGTGAGGGGGCCCAGACTCAAAGTCAGCTCCATACACAAGCAACTGGGGCTAAATGATTTACCCGTAACAACTAAGAGATGGCAGGCCTCAACAAGCATCCTCTCCTGAGGCAGCCCTCTTTAAGCCTAAGTCCACACAGTCTACTTTTATAAATAAAAACCAAAAAAAAAAAAAGGTAAACATTGTACTTGTGAAAATGTCCAAGTATCAGCAGGAAGTATAAAAATCAAAATACCACATTCTGAGCCTGCAGTCAGGCTAGACTATGGAGTATTTTTGGCATCATGGCTCTGCTTTCTCAAGTCTTATACATGCTATGATCAATGTCATGAACAGACCTCAGGAATCAGCAGGCTTTGAGTCCCTCAGAGTATAAGCCACCTGCCAAAGCAGTGCTTTAGTCAAACTTTCTTTTGTTCAGCTTGAAAGATTTGCAGAACAACTCTTTGGTTCATATTTTTGCTTCTGGAACTGCATGCAGAATCTAGGGCCAGGAGATGGTCCTCTCCAGAAAGTACTTTTGAAATGGCCCCAATACAGGAATTGCTAGGGAAGCCCAACTCCTCATGGGGTCCTCAGATGGTTTTAAAATCACAGCAGGGCCCCGAAAGGACATTGGTATGTATGCATCCAAGCATCTTTGGGGTCTTCAAGGCTAGAACTTAGAAGAAGCCAGAAGCAAACACTGGTAACATGGTAATGTGGAGGGAAATCTGAAAGCTACTTTGCAGCTCTCACTTCCAGTAGCTGACCTCTATTGTTTTCACGTAAGAGTCAAAACCTCGGAAGCAGGGGTTTTGTATAATTTGCTGTTTCTCTGCCTCTGTGTCTTTCTTACATTTCCCTGTACGTGAACCCTCCAGTACTGCCACCTGCATTTCATTTTCTTCTGTGTGTGCCACATCCTAATACTGACCTGCCCTCTTAGATCCAGAATGTAAGGTCAGCTAACTTTGACTTTGAAGGTCAGCTAAAGGGCCCCATCTCCTCCCAGTTCTGTCCATAAGGCCCAGGCTCTGCCTCCGTGGTGTCTACTCGGTTCTCAATACACAAGAACTATCAGTTATCTTATTTTGACTTCACAGGAGCCTAGAGAGGTAGGCACAATCCCCATTTAATAGACAAGGAAACTTAGGGCTTGGGAGCATACACGACTTGTCAAAGGCACCAGCATTCATCTTTGGAACTGTTTTGTTGTTGTTGTTGTTGTTTAATTTTGGCCTCTTTTTTATTGGTTTTTTATTTATTTATTTATTTTCATCCATCTTTATTCTTTGGCCTGTGTAGGCCTCCCATCACAGCAGCCTCTCTCGCCGCAGAGCACTGGCTCCGGGCGCATGCGCTCCAGAGTACCAGCTTGCAATTGGACACACCAGTTTAGCCGCTCCATGGCATGTGGGATCTTCCTGGGCCAGGGATCAAACCAGTGCTTCTTGCACTGCAAGGTGGACTCTACCCACTGGGCAACCAGGGAAGCCCGTGGAACTGGTTTTGACCTAAGTGTGAACTCAGTTTGAACTTCCCTGTGTGTAGGGTTCCTTCACATAGCCTCTTCGCAACTTTAGTTTTAGGATATGTATATATTTTAAATAAATATATATGGATGTATGTGTGTATATATATTGTATATGCATTCATTTAGAACATACATACATGTATATGTTCAGTGTCCCTGGTTAAATTCAAACCTAAGGACAAGGTCTGGAGAAAGAAATGGCAACCCACTCCAGTATTCTTGCCTGGAAAATCCCAGGAGGAACCTAGCGGGCTACAGTCCATGGGGTCACAGAAGAGTCAGACATGACTTAGTGACTACATTACAACAAAGGACAAGATCAGTATTACATCTTTGGCTAGAACTTAGAAGAAGCCAGAAGCAAACACTGGTAACATGGTAATGTGGAGGGAAATCTGAAAGCTACTTTGCAGCTCTCACTTCCAGTAGCTGACCTCTATTGTTTTCACGTAAGAGTCAAAACCTCGGAAGCAGGGGTTTTGTATAATTTGCTGTTTCTCTGCCTCTGTGTCTTTCTTACATTTCCCTGTACGTGAACCCTCCAGTACTGCCACCTGCATTTCATTTTCTTCTGTGTGTGCCACATCCTAATACTGACCTGCCCTCTTAGATCCAGAATGTAAGGTCAGCTAACTTTGACTTTGAAGGTCAGCTAAAGGGCCCCATCTCCTCCCAGTTCTGTCCATAAGGCCCAGGCTCTGCCTCCGTGGTGTCTACTCGGTTCTCAATACACAAGAACTATCAGTTATCTTATTTTGACTTCACAGGAGCCTAGAGAGGTAGGCACAATCCCCATTTAATAGACAAGGAAACTTAGGGCTTGGGAGCATACACGACTTGTCAAAGGCACCAGCATTCATCTTTGGAACTGTTTTGTTGTTGTTGTTGTTGTTTAATTTTGGCCTCTTTTTTATTGGTTTTTTATTTATTTATTTATTTTCATCCATCTTTATTCTTTGGCCTGTGTAGGCCTCCCATCACAGCAGCCTCTCTCGCCGCAGAGCACTGGCTCCGGGCGCATGCGCTCCAGAGTACCAGCTTGCAATTGGACACACCAGTTTAGCCGCTCCATGGCATGTGGGATCTTCCTGGGCCAGGGATCAAACCAGTGCTTCTTGCACTGCAAGGTGGACTCTACCCACTGGGCAACCAGGGAAGCCCGTGGAACTGGTTTTGACCTAAGTGTGAACTCAGTTTGAACTTCCCTGTGTGTAGGGTTCCTTCACATAGCCTCTTCGCAACTTTAGTTTTAGGATATGTATATATTTTAAATAAATATATATGGATGTATGTGTGTATATATATTGTATATGCATTCATTTAGAACATACATACATGTATATGTTCAGTGTCCCTGGTTAAATTCAAACCTAAGGACAAGGTCTGGAGAAAGAAATGGCAACCCACTCCAGTATTCTTGCCTGGAAAATCCCAGGAGGAACCTAGCGGGCTACAGTCCATGGGGTCACAGAAGAGTCAGACATGACTTAGTGACTACATTACAACAAAGGACAAGATCAGTATTACATCTTTATATCTGTCTCACTGGCAAAATGCCCAAAAAGCATTTGTTCACTGTTCAGTCATTTGACAAATATATTTGAATGCCGACTACGTGTTAAGCATGTGTTGGAGAAACATAGTAATAAGACAAGATTCCTGGCCTTCAGGGCCATAAAACTTGAGAGTAGATGCAACAGCAGGCACAAACTTTTTCTGTGAAGGGCCAAAGAGCAAATACTGTAAGTTTCACTGTCCTATGGTCTTAGTTACAACTATTGAACTCTGTCATAGCATGAAAGTGTAAGGTTGTTCCAGTAAACTTTATTATTTATAGAGACTGAAAATGGAATTGCATATGCTTTCTATACGTTGTGAAATGTTATTCTTTTGATTTTATACTGAACCACTTAAAAATGTAAAAATTATTCTTAACAGATCTTACAAAATAAGTGGGGGTTGCCAGATCTGATCTATAGTTAGCCCCTGATCTACAGAACAGTGTGACAGTGAGGACCTAGCTGAATTATATTTTTTTATTGACAGTAATGATGTTAGGGACTGAATCTTCAGACAGTATTGTGTAACCATTGTTTTCATATGTTCATTCTGTGTCGGATTGTTAATATTCTAATCTTGGAGTTTGATTTAGCATGTTGGGGAAGGAGTAGCAACTAGTAAAAAGTGATTGAAAGTTAGAATTTTTCTATATAATGCTTCTTATAATCTCCCTGTTGTTTCTTCCAAGACGATTTGAAATGAATTAAAGAACAGATATTTATACTGAAGCTTCTTGCACTGCAAGGTGGACTCTACCCACTGGGCAACCAGGGAAGCCCGTGGAACTGGTTTTGACCTAAGTGTGAACTCAGTTTGAACTTCCCTGTGTGTAGGGTTCCTTCACATAGCCTCTTCGCAACTTTAGTTTTAGGATATGTATATATTTTAAATAAATATATATGGATGTATGTGTGTATATATATTGTATATGCATTCATTTAGAACATACATACATGTATATGTTCAGTGTCCCTGGTTAAATTCAAACCTAAGGACAAGGTCTGGAGAAAGAAATGGCAACCCACTCCAGTATTCTTGCCTGGAAAATCCCAGGAGGAACCTAGCGGGCTACAGTCCATGGGGTCACAGAAGAGTCAGACATGACTTAGTGACTACATTACAACAAAGGACAAGATCAGTATTACATCTTTATATCTGTCTCACTGGCAAAATGCCCAAAAAGCATTTGTTCACTGTTCAGTCATTTGACAAATATATTTGAATGCCGACTACGTGTTAAGCATGTGTTGGAGAAACATAGTAATAAGACAAGATTCCTGGCCTTCAGGGCCATAAAACTTGAGAGTAGATGCAACAGCAGGCACAAACTTTTTCTGTGAAGGGCCAAAGAGCAAATACTGTAAGTTTCACTGTCCTATGGTCTTAGTTACAACTATTGAACTCTGTCATAGCATGAAAGTGTAAGGTTGTTCCAGTAAACTTTATTATTTATAGAGACTGAAAATGGAATTGCATATGCTTTCTATACGTTGTGAAATGTTATTCTTTTGATTTTATACTGAACCACTTAAAAATGTAAAAATTATTCTTAACAGATCTTACAAAATAAGTGGGGGTTGCCAGATCTGATCTATAGTTAGCCCCTGATCTACAGAACAGTGTGACAGTGAGGACCTAGCTGAATTATATTTTTTTATTGACAGTAATGATGTTAGGGACTGAATCTTCAGACAGTATTGTGTAACCATTGTTTTCATATGTTCATTCTGTGTCGGATTGTTAATATTCTAATCTTGGAGTTTGATTTAGCATGTTGGGGGGAAGGAGTAGCAACTAGTAAAAAGTGATTGAAAGTTAGAATTTTTCTATATAATGCTTCTTATAATCTCCCCTGTTGTTTCTTCCAAGACGATTTCGAAATGAATTAAAGAACAGATATTTATACTGAATTGCTCTCTCCATCCCCAAATCAGAACACTTATTGCTTCCCCAACCTCCTTCCCAAATTGTCCACCTTGAAGGTAGTTTTATACAAAGTTGTAGAAGTAAATAGCATCCCCAAATACATTGTTTTTGTCTCTCAGTCACATCTGACTCTCTGAAACCACATGGACTGCAGCCCACCAGCCTTCCCTATCCTTTGCTGTCTCCTGGAGCTTGCTGAAACTCATGTCCACTGAGTCAGTGATGCCATCGAATCATCTCATTCTCTGTCACCTTCTTCTCCTCCTGTACATGACTGGATCTTAATCCTTAAGTTGAGGAGATAAAAGGCATCAAAAAGCTGATTTCCATACCTTTCCCACTGGTAATGTGCTGCGTGTGTGTATGTGTTTGTGTGTTAGTTACTCAGTCATGTCCAACTCTTTGCAATACCATGGACTGTAGGCTCCTCTGTCCATGGAATTCTCCAGGCAAGAATACTGGAATGGGCTCCCATTCCCTTCTCCAGGGAACATGCTGAATAACTCCATTTTTATTGATTATTCACAATCAAAGAATGGCAGTCCAGCCCTTGTTCCTGGTCCAGCTTTCCTTTGGCTATTCATTCCTAGGAATTATTTGAGTAACCAGATTTAGTGTAAGGTATCTTCTTATATAACTCAACTAATAGTTATGCACAGAGATAAAGAGCTCCACATCCTTAAAATTGATCTGATTTCTAAATGTTAAAATATTGGTCTGCATGTATGGCTAACACATTACGGCTACTGGGGTTTATCAGCTTCAAAGTAGCTGGAGGTAATGTAAGCAAAACAAAGATGGTGTGAGATGACAGAAAGTATCACAAAAAGGATTTCCTGAGAATGGGAAAGGGCTAGGACCATTATGTGGGGTGAATCTTCAGACAGTATTGTGTAACCATTGTTTTCATATGTTCATTCTGTGTCGGATTGTTAATATTCTAATCTTGGAGTTTGATTTAGCATGTTGGGGGGAAGGAGTAGCAACTAGTAAAAGTGATTGAAAGTTAGAATTTTCTATATAATGCTTCTTATAATCTCCCCTGTTGTTTCTTCCAAGACGATTTCGAAATGAATTAAAGAACAGATATTTATACTGAATTGCTCTCTCCATCCCCAAATCAGAACACTTATTGCTTCCCCAACCTCCTTCCCAAATTGTCCACCTTGAAGGTAGTTTTATACAAAGTTGTAGAAGTAAATAGCATCCCCAAATACATTGTTTTTGTCTCTCAGTCACATCTGACTCTCTGAAACCACATGGACTGCAGCCCACCAGCCTTCCCTATCCTTTGCTGTCTCCTGGAGCTTGCTGAAACTCATGTCCACTGAGTCAGTGATGCCATCGAATCATCTCATTCTCTGTCACCTTCTTCTCCTCCTGTACATGACTGGATCTTAATCCTTAAGTTGAGGAGATAAAAGGCATCAAAAAGCTGATTTCCATACCTTTCCCACTGGTAATGTGCTGCGTGTGTGTATGTGTTTGTGTGTTAGTTACTCAGTCATGTCCAACTCTTTGCAATACCATGGACTGTAGGCTCCTCTGTCCATGGAATTCTCCAGGCAAGAATACTGGAATGGGCTCCCATTCCCTTCTCCAGGGAACATGCTGAATAACTCCATTTTTATTGATTATTCACAATCAAAGAATGGCAGTCCAGCCCTTGTTCCTGGTCCAGCTTTCCTTTGGCTATTCATTCCTAGGAATTATTTGAGTAACCAGATTTAGTGTAAGGTATCTTCTTATATAACTCAACTAATAGTTATGCACAGAGATAAAGAGCTCCACATCCTTAAAATTGATCTGATTTCTAAATGTTAAAATATTGGTCTGCATGTATGGCTAACACATTACGGCTACTGGGGTTTATCAGCTTCAAAGTAGCTGGAGGTAATGTAAGCAAAACAAAGATGGTGTGAGATGACAGAAAGTATCACAGGGATCCTGAGAATGGGAAAGGGCTAGGCTTATGTGGGGTGCTAACTGGGATCTGAGAAGCCACTGGGAACCCAAGCAGGACTGTGTCTTCAGCTGTGCTCCAACCTCATCTGCAGAGCAGTTCTCTCCAAGCTTCTCTACCCATATGTAAATGGTGAGGGGAAGACAGCACCCATAGCTTGAGGGTACCTCACCACTGACCACTGCTACCGGTCTGTCCCAAGTACATGTTCTTTTTCTTTTTCTTTAAAGAGGCATTGCCTTTATTGTTTTTTCTTCTTTTGGGGGGCGGGGGCAGGTGGGTTGAGGAGGGAAGGGGTCAGGCGGGCCACTTCTATTAGTCTTTCATTTATCTATTTGTCATCCATGTTTTTGTTCTCTGGCCCATGTGGGCCTCCCATCGCAGTAGCCTCTGTTGTCGCAGCGCGCCGGCTCTGGGCTCATGCACTCCAGAGCTCTGGCTCGGTAATTGGACACATCAGTCCAGCTGCTCCACGGCATGTGGGATCTTCCCAGGCCAGGGATCGAACCGGTGCCCCTTGCACTGTCCCTACCCACTGGACCACCAGGGAAGCCTCAAGTACGTGTTCTTGAGACGATGTTATCCAACCTGCTCTGATCAGCTCACCCTGACCAGTCATCTGTGCTAGCACATAAATAGCAGAACCTAGGACAGGAGGGGGAGTCCTATTGACACCACTCTACATTTGGGTATCCTATATGTGTATGTGTATATATATACACACACATGTATGCACATATATATACACACACATATTCATATATATAGATATATATTTTTTAATTTTAGTTATGCCAACAATTGGTTTCTAGAGAATTAAGCACTCACTTCATAACCTTTTTTAAAAATGTATTTTATTGAAGTATAGTTGATTAACAGTGTGATGTTTCTGGTACAGAGTGATTCAGTTTTATATATACATATATATATATATAGATATATAGATATATATATTCTTCATATTATTTCCCATTATGGTTCATTTTAGGATATTAATGTACTATACAAAAGCACCTTGTGGTTTATCCATTCTATATATAATAGTTTGTATCTGCTCATCACAAACTCCATCTTCTTCCCCACCTACCTCCCGCTTGACAACCCTAAGTCTCTTTACTGTGCTCATGTCCCTTTTTTTTTTTTTAATTCTTTATTTTAAAGGTTTTACAGAGTTTTGTTGTTTACCAACATGTATGTTCCCAGATCAGTCATATGCATATCCCTGGTTCCCACCCTCCCAGATCCCCCGATCCCACCCCTCCGGACCATCGCCCCAAGCCATTGTAAGCACTTCTATTCCCTTAGCACAATGACAATAGCTATCTTTTCCACACATGACAGTATAGGTTTCCATGTCACTGTCTCCATGCCTCCCCCTCCCTATTTATTCCCCACAATGTCCATATGTCTGTGCTCTGTCTGTTTTTCCATGAGTTCACTGCGTGTGTTATCAAGACCGTCCTGCTAGATTCCATATATGTGTGTTAGTATGCTGTATTTGTCTTTCTCTTTTTGACTTACTTCACTTTTTATGATAGGTTCTAGAGCAGCCACTTCAGTAGGACTGAGTCTTCTGCATTTCTTTTAACAGCTGAGTAGTATTCCATTGTATATATGTACCAGAGCTTCTGTATCCATTCATTTGTGGATGGACATCTAGGTTGCTTCCATGTTCTGGCTATTGTATAGAGAGCTGCAATGAACATTGGGGTACAGGAGCTTCCTTCAGTTTTGATTTCATCAGGATATAAGCCTAATAGTGGGATTGCTGGGTCATAGGGTGCTTCTATTTTTAGTTTTTTAAGGAATCTCCATACTGTCTTCATTAGAGACTGTATCAGTTGACAACCCACCAGCAATGCAAAAGGGTTCCCTTTTCTCCACAGCCTCTCCAGCATTTATTGTCTGCAGATTTTTTGAAGATGGCCATTCTGATGGGTATGAAGTGATATCTCATTGTAGTTTTACTTTGCATTTCTCTAATGATAAGCGAGGTTGAGCATCGTTTCATGTGCTTTTGGGTCATCTGTATGTCCTCTTTGGAGAGGCGTCTCTTTAGATCTTTTTCCCATTTTTTGATTGGGTTGTTCGTTTTTCCTGTGCTGAGTTGTCTGAGTTGCTTGTAGATTTTGGAGATTACTTCTTTGTCTGTTGTTTCATTTGCTATGATTTTCTTCCACTCTGTGGGGTGTCTGTTCAGCTTTTTTGTGATTTCTTTTGCTGTACAAAAGCTTTTAAGTTTCATGAGGTCCCACATATTCATTTTTCTTTTCAGTTCCGCTATTTTAGTAGGTGGCTCTTGGAAGATCTTGCTTTGACTGATGTCTTTGAGGGTTTTGCCTATATTCTCCTCTAAGAGTTTGATGGTTTCTGGTCTTACATTTAGGTCTTTAATCCATTTTGAGTTGATCTTAGTGTATGAGGGAATGTTCCAACTTCATTTTTTGGCATGTAGCTGTCCAATTTTCCCAACACCACTTGTTGAAGAGGCTGTCTAGTTTCGCCTCCTTTGTCAAAAATAAGTCCATGTCACTGTCTCCATGCCTCCCCCTCCCTATTTATTCCCCACAATGTCCATATGTCTGTGCTCTGTCTGTTTTTCCATGAGTTCACTGCGTGTGTTATCAAGACCGTCCTGCTAGATTCCATATATGTGTGTTAGTATGCTGTATTTGTCTTTCTCTTTTTGACTTACTTCACTTTTTATGATAGGTTCTAGAGCAGCCACTTCAGTAGGACTGAGTCTTCTGCATTTCTTTTAACAGCTGAGTAGTATTCCATTGTATATATGTACCAGAGCTTCTGTATCCATTCATTTGTGGATGGACATCTAGGTTGCTTCCATGTTCTGGCTATTGTATAGAGAGCTGCAATGAACATTGGGGTACAGGAGCTTCCTTCAGTTTTGATTTCATCAGGATATAAGCCTAATAGTGGGATTGCTGGGTCATAGGGTGCTTCTATTTTTAGTTTTTTAAGGAATCTCCATACTGTCTTCATTAGAGACTGTATCAGTTGACAACCCACCAGCAATGCAAAAGGGTTCCCTTTTCTCCACAGCCTCTCCAGCATTTATTGTCTGCAGATTTTTTGAAGATGGCCATTCTGATGGGTATGAAGTGATATCTCATTGTAGTTTTACTTTGCATTTCTCTAATGATAAGCGAGGTTGAGCATCGTTTCATGTGCTTTTGGGTCATCTGTATGTCCTCTTTGGAGAGGCGTCTCTTTAGATCTTTTTCCCATTTTTTGATTGGGTTGTTCGTTTTTCCTGTGCTGAGTTGTCTGAGTTGCTTGTAGATTTTGGAGATTACTTCTTTGTCTGTTGTTTCATTTGCTATGATTTTCTTCCACTCTGTGGGGTGTCTGTTCAGCTTTTTTGTGATTTCTTTTGCTGTACAAAAGCTTTTAAGTTTCATGAGGTCCCACATATTCATTTTTCTTTTCAGTTCCGCTATTTTAGTAGGTGGCTCTTGGAAGATCTTGCTTTGACTGATGTCTTTGAGGGTTTTGCCTATATTCTCCTCTAAGAGTTTGATGGTTTCTGGTCTTACATTTAGGTCTTTAATCCATTTTGAGTTGATCTTAGTGTATGAGGGAATGTTCCAACTTCATTTTTTGGCATGTAGCTGTCCAATTTTCCCAACACCACTTGTTGAAGAGGCTGTCTAGTTTCGCCTCCTTTGTCAAAAATAAGGTACCCATAGGTGCGTGGGTTTATCTCTGGGTTCTCCATCTTGTTCCATTGGTCGATATTTCTGTTTTTGTGCCAGTACCATACTGTCTTGATTACTGTTGCTTTGTAGTAGAGTCTGAAGTTAGGGAGGCTGATTCCTCCAGCTCCATTTTTCTTTCTCAGGATTGCTTTGGCTATACGAGGTCTCATGTCCCTTTTTTAGCTTCACTTTGAGGGTCGCTAAAGTGTTTCAAACCAGGCAGATTTGCAAAAGTCATTTGCTTATTGAAAAGGTCTCAGGAAAAGTCAAACATCATTTGGTTTTCACTTTCCACAAGTCTTCAATGATATCTTCAATAGAGAGAAAATACAAAATGTCTGGAAACTGCTGCATCAGAAAAGGCTTACAGAAAATGAAGCAAATTTATGTTAGAACTTCTCCCTCTCTCTCTCTCATAAACACAGGCCTACATAGTCTTTGTGCTTGATTGTAATTTTAATCTATAAAAGGCACTAATAGGTAATTTAGTTTCCACTTACAAATTCATCATATTCATTCCTTCAGAACCTAACTGAAAGACTTGTATTTTGAAACTTAAAGGCATTTTTCATTAAAATCCTATAGGAAGTTGAGGATTTTAGCAAAACCGTATCTCTTTTAGATTTTCCGGGTTTTCTTTTCCTGTGCTGAGTTGTCTGAGTTGCTTGTAGATTTTGGAGATTACTTCTTTGTCTGTTGTTTCATTTGCTATGATTTTCTTCCACTCTGTGGGGTGTCTGTTCAGCTTTTTTGTGATTTCTTTTGCTGTACAAAAGCTTTTAAGTTTCATGAGGTCCCACATATTCATTTTTCTTTTCAGTTCCGCTATTTTAGTAGGTGGCTCTTGGAAGATCTTGCTTTGACTGATGTCTTTGAGGGTTTTGCCTATATTCTCCTCTAAGAGTTTGATGGTTTCTGGTCTTACATTTAGGTCTTTAATCCATTTTGAGTTGATCTTAGTGTATGAGGGAATGTTCCAACTTCATTTTTTGGCATGTAGCTGTCCAATTTTCCCAACACCACTTGTTGAAGAGGCTGTCTAGTTTCGCCTCCTTTGTCAAAAATAAGGTACCCATAGGTGCGTGGGTTTATCTCTGGGTTCTCCATCTTGTTCCATTGGTCGATATTTCTGTTTTTGTGCCAGTACCATACTGTCTTGATTACTGTTGCTTTGTAGTAGAGTCTGAAGTTAGGGAGGCTGATTCCTCCAGCTCCATTTTTCTTTCTCAGGATTGCTTTGGCTATACGAGGTCTCATGTCCCTTTTTTAGCTTCACTTTGAGGGTCGCTAAAGTGTTTCAAACCAGGCAGATTTGCAAAAGTCATTTGCTTATTGAAAAGGTCTCAGGAAAAGTCAAACATCATTTGGTTTTCACTTTCCACAAGTCTTCAATGATATCTTCAATAGAGAGAAAATACAAAATGTCTGGAAACTGCTGCATCAGAAAAGGCTTACAGAAAATGAAGCAAATTTATGTTAGAACTTCTCCCTCTCTCTCTCTCATAAACACAGGCCTACATAGTCTTTGTGCTTGATTGTAATTTTAATCTATAAAAGGCACTAATAGGTAATTTAGTTTCCACTTACAAATTCATCATATTCATTCCTTCAGAACCTAACTGAAAGACTTGTATTTTGAAACTTAAAGGCATTTTTCATTAAAATCCTATAGGAAGTTGAGGATTTTAGCAAAACCGTAGTCCTCTTTTTTGAAAGAATCAAATTTTCTGCTACACAGTAAGTAAATTCTACCTGGTTAATAACAACACATTTATTTATTTATTTAGTCATTTATTTGGTCATTTGTTTAGTGCATATTCTGTGCTCGATATGGCCATAAGTGATTTCTAACTTTCAAAACTGCTGAAAAAGAAAATTGTTCCATTTTACAAGGGAATTGAAACCCAGGGGTCAGTTGACATGCTTCTTTCCATGAGAAGAAAATCCAGATTTTTTTTAATAGAAAATTTTATGTAATGATTATCTTCTCTGGATTTTTAATTGATAATTTAAAAAATCTGCCCCCAGGTGACCACAGGTGCTAAGGGAAGCAGGCAGTCCAATGGACAGCTTAGAGCAAGTGGTTTCATCACTGCCCTGTGAGAGCGTGGGCTAGGTGCTCTGTGACTACCCAACAGAGGCACCCAACCCAGCCAGGCCGAGTGGGAGGGTTGGAGTGGGATGTTCCTTCAGAATCTTCTGTGCTTGACCAGATGATGCCGGAAGGTGAGGCAAGACTTGACAGGCCCAGAGAGTGGCAAGTGCAGAGATACAGCAAAAAGAAACGGGTAGTCCTTGAACTTGAACAAGTATCAGAATCCCCTGGAGAACCGATGAAAACCCTGACTGCTGGGTGCCACCCCAGGGCTTGTGACTCAGCAGGTCTAGCTCAGGGTCCAAGAACTGTGCACTTTCAGCAAAGCCCCCACCCCCAGTGACTCTGCTGCTACTCCCCAACTTGAGAAGCACTGTTTTAAACATCCCAATTCTTTGTAGGCCATTCAAACTGGGCTTCGCTTTCCAGGTTTTATCAATTTGCTGTTTATAGCCATGTTACCTCAGAAACCAATTTTGTGTCACTATAAACGTTTACTAAAGCGCCTGCAAATCTGCCAGGTTTTCTGCTTTCAATTGAAAACTTCCCCAGCAGGAAGCCATGAATCATCGAATCCTCAGGAACTGGTTGGTCCAGGCACCGGGCTACAGGCTGGCAGTGCCTGGTGAACAGAAAGCCAAATCCATGAAATCCAGAGAGGAGAGAGAACTACCGCCTTCCTTCTTACTCTCGGAGTCCTCAGAGAAGTACTCGCTGTTCCAAAGCAGAGCCAGTCAACTGCCATCCCTCCAGGCTCACTCACAGCTTCGTGTCTAGTCCCACCGCTGCAGTAAAAATCTCCCCTCCCCAGTCATGCAGTAAAAATCTCCCCTCCCCATTCGTGACAACAGCACTAGACGTACTTCAGTTGTATGTTTCTGATGGCCATGAAGATGCAATGGAGAGTTTCAAGCACCTCTTGTTGCTGTTACTCTGAATTATATTCCTCTAAGTTCAGAAGAGGAAACAGCCGCAATCTTAGTTTTCAGCTGAGGAATCAGAGGGTAAGATACTAGAAATGAAGGTGCCAACAAGTGCCTGATAAAAGAACCTTGTAGCAGTGCCAGTTGCTTAAGCCGCCACCAACTCACCTAACAGGAAAGTGGGGAATGGAGTAAATATTAAAGGAAAAAGTGAAAGCAATGGAGAAAGAATTAAAGTGCAAATGGATCAGGGTTCCATCCACAAATATACCTGGCTTCTCTTTCAGATCCTTGTCAGCTGCTTCATGCTGTCTGCCACCCCATTTCCCCCAAAGCTTTCTGTGTCCTAAATCAAACAGAAAAATCCACATCTCCAGATTTTACCTTAAGTTTCCCAGGGTTCTTTCCTAAGCCTCTGAATTGGAACTCACCCTCAACCATCTGCTTCCTGTGCCCTTTGAATAACTATTTAAAGGAAATTGTTTGTGTGCCAGTTTCACCAGCAGAAGAAAACTTTTTTATGGTTCTCTTCCCTGCAAGGCAGAAGGTCCCTCTCTTGATGGACCGTTGGTGAAGTCCTACAGCAACAGAAGCACTGAGAGATTTAGAAACACAATGTTACAGCTAGAGAACAGCTCTTCCCTCCACTGTCCTCATTTTACCTGGGAGAAAACTGAAACCTGCGGGGAATGATTACTTGCCCCAAATCATCTACTAATAAGTGCAGACCTGTTCCAAATGCTGGTGATTGTTAACTGTTCCTGTGGCTTGTTATTACTAATTAAGGGATTTTGAATTAAGAGGTTTCCCAGTGACACTAGTAGAGGGTAACTGTAATCATTCAACACTTACTGGTCTTTAGCACATGCAGACACTGTTCAAATGACATAGATTAATTCATTTAATTCCAGCACAGTCCTAGGCGAGGAGTGCTGTTCTCATCTCCACTTAACTATATAGGAAACCGAGGTACATCAAGGTATAGTAACCTGCCTAAAGCTTTCACATGTTTAGTCTTACACATATTTATGCATAGGATTTCCCTGGTGGCTCAGAGGTAAAGAATCCACCTACAATACAGGAGACTCAGAGATCCCTGGGTTTGATCCCTGGGTCAGGAAGATCCCTTGGAGAAAGAAATGACAACCCACTCCGATATTCTTGCCTGGAAATCCCATGGACAGAGAAGCCTGGTGAGCTACAGTCCATGGGGTTACAAAAGAGACACGACTGAGCCACTTAACAACAACAAAAATATTCATGTATATTTAGGAAACATTGAGAATAGCTCAATGGTTAACTTGCATGGGAGCAATAAGAGGGCAAGTTTGAAGGAATATCTAATCTATGCTAAATTTCTGCCTGAAATATACATATCTTTATACTGTTATGTGTGTCTGCTACAATGAGGCCGTGTGACCTCATTTGTGTTTTGTCATAGGCTGTGAACTGCTAGAAAGTATCCACTTGTGTAGGGCAAACTAGCTACACCCACATAGCAGTGTCCCATAAAACTATCTATTCAGGTCAGTCGCTCAGTCATGTGCAACTTTTTGCGAGCCCATGAACTGCATACAGACGTCCCTGTCCTTCGCCATCTCTCAGAGCCTGCTCAAACTCATGTCCATTGACTCTGTGATGCCATCCAAACATCTCATCCTCTGTCATCCCCTTCTCCTCTCGCCTTCTATTTCTCCCAACATCAGGCTCTTGTCCAGTGAGTCGTTTCTTTGCTTCAGGTGGCCAAAGTCAGGGAGCTTCAGCTTCAGCATCATTCCTTCCAATGAATATTTGGGGTTGATTTCCTTTAGAATTGACTGGTTTGATCTCTTTGAAGTCCAAGGGACTCTCAAGAGTCTTCTCCAACACCACAGTTCAAAGGTGTAAGTTCTTTGCTGCTTAGCCTTCTTTATGATCCAGCTCTCACATCCATACACAGCTACTGGGAAAACCATAGCTTTGACATATGGACTTTTGTCGGCAAAGTGATATCTCTGCTTTTAAATACACTATCTAGGTTTGTCATAACTTTTTTTCCAAGGAGCAAGTGTCTTTTTAATTCCATGGCTGCAATCACCATCTGCAGTGATTTTGGAGCCTAAAAAAATAAAAGCCTATCACTGTTTCCACTGTTTGCCCATCTATTTCCCGTGCAGTGATGGGAGCAGATGCCACTTTTTTGGTAAAGAATCCACCTACAATACAGGAGACTCAGAGATCCCTGGGTTTGATCCCTGGGTCAGGAAGATCCCTTGGAGAAAGAAATGACAACCCACTCCGATATTCTTGCCTGGAAATCCCATGGACAGAGAAGCCTGGTGAGCTACAGTCCATGGGGTTACAAAAGAGACACGACTGAGCCACTTAACAACAACAAAAATATTCATGTATATTTAGGAAACATTGAGAATAGCTCAATGGTTAACTTGCATGGGAGCAATAAGAGGGCAAGTTTGAAGGAATATCTAATCTATGCTAAATTTCTGCCTGAAATATACATATCTTTATACTGTTATGTGTGTCTGCTACAATGAGGCCGTGTGACCTCATTTGTGTTTTGTCATAGGCTGTGAACTGCTAGAAAGTATCCACTTGTGTAGGGCAAACTAGCTACACCCACATAGCAGTGTCCCATAAAACTATCTATTCAGGTCAGTCGCTCAGTCATGTGCAACTTTTTGCGAGCCCATGAACTGCATACAGACGTCCCTGTCCTTCGCCATCTCTCAGAGCCTGCTCAAACTCATGTCCATTGACTCTGTGATGCCATCCAAACATCTCATCCTCTGTCATCCCCTTCTCCTCTCGCCTTCTATTTCTCCCAACATCAGGCTCTTGTCCAGTGAGTCGTTTCTTTGCTTCAGGTGGCCAAAGTCAGGGAGCTTCAGCTTCAGCATCATTCCTTCCAATGAATATTTGGGGTTGATTTCCTTTAGAATTGACTGGTTTGATCTCTTTGAAGTCCAAGGGACTCTCAAGAGTCTTCTCCAACACCACAGTTCAAAGGTGTAAGTTCTTTGCTGCTTAGCCTTCTTTATGATCCAGCTCTCACATCCATACACAGCTACTGGGAAAACCATAGCTTTGACATATGGACTTTTGTCGGCAAAGTGATATCTCTGCTTTTAAATACACTATCTAGGTTTGTCATAACTTTTTTTCCAAGGAGCAAGTGTCTTTTTAATTCCATGGCTGCAATCACCATCTGCAGTGATTTTGGAGCCTAAAAAAATAAAAGCCTATCACTGTTTCCACTGTTTGCCCATCTATTTCCCGTGCAGTGATGGGAGCAGATGCCATGATCTTTGTTTTTTGAATGTTGAGTTTTAGGCCAGTTTTTTCACTCTCCTCTTTCACCTTCATCAAGAGGCTCTTTAGTTCCTCTTTACTTTCTGCCATAAAGGTAGTATCATCTGCATACCTGAGGTTATTGATATTTCTTCTGACAATCTTGATCTCCCAGCTTGTGATTCATCCAGCCCATTTCACATGATGTACTCTTCATATAAATTAGATAAGCAGGATTACAGTATACAGCCTTGACGTACTCCTTTCTCAATTTGGAACCAGTGTGTTGTTCCATGTCCAGTTCTAACTGTTGCTTCTTGTCCTGCATATAAGTTTCACAGGAGGCAGGTAAGGTGGTCTGGTATTCCCATGTCTTTCAAAGTTTTCCCCAGTTTGTTGTGATCCGTACCATCAAAGGCTTTAGCATAGTCAATGAAACAGAAGTAGATATTTTTCTGGAATTCCCTCGCTCTTTCTATGATACGATGTATGTTGGCAATTTGGTGTCTGGTTCCTCTGCCTTTTCTAAATCCAGCTTGTACAGCTAGACTCTCTCAGTCCACTTACTGTTAAAGCCTAGCTTGGAAGATTTTGAGCATTACTTTGCTAGCGTGTGAAATGAGTACAATGGTGTGGTAGTTTGAACATTCCCTGCCATTGCCCTTCTTTGGCATTGGAATGAAAACTGACCTTTTTCAGTCCTGAGGCCACTGCTAAGTTTTCCAAATTTGGTAGCATTTTGAGTGCAGCACTTTAACATCATCATCTTTTAATATTTGAAATAGTTCAGCTGGAATTCTACCATCTCTGCTAGCTTTGTTTGTAGTAATGCTTCTTCGGGCCCACTTGACTTTTCACTTTAAGATGCCTGACTCTAGGTGAGTGATCACACCATCGTGGTCATCCGGGTTATTAAGGCCTTTTTTTGTATAGTTCTCCTGTGTATTCTTTCTACCTCTTCTTAATATCTTCTGCTTCTTTTAGGTCCATACTCTTCCTGTCGTTTATTGTGCCTATCTTTGCATGAAATGCTCCCTTGGTGTCTCTAATTTTCTTGTAGCTATCTCTGGTCTTTCCCATTCTGTTGTTTTCCTCTATTTCTTTGCATTGTTCACTTAAGAAGGCTTTCTTATCTTTCCTTGATTTACAGTGTTAGTTTATGCTATACAGCGAAGTGGTTCAGTTATGTGTATATATATACACATACACATATACATATACATATCTTATAAATGTATATTTATAAGGGAGGCCTGGTGTGCTGAAGTCCATGAGGTCACAAAGCATCAGACAGGTCACAAAGAATCAGAAATGACTTGGGTGACTGAACAACAACAAATATTCTTTTCCATATTTTAATCATTATGGTTTATCACAGGATAGTTTGTTTTGTTTTAACTTTATTTATTTATTTTTAGCTATACTGAGTTTTTGCTGCTTCTGCAGGCTCTTCTCTAGTTGCAGGGAGTGGAGGCTACTCTCTAGTTGAGGTGAGCAGGCTTCTGTTGCAGTGACTTCTATTGTTGTGGAACTCAGGCTCTAGAGCACACGGACTTTAGTAGTTGCAGCACAGGGTCTCAATAGTGGCAGCTCCAAGGCTCTAGAGCACAGGCTCCATAGTTGTGGCTCACAGGCTTAGTTGCTCCACAGCATGTGGGATCCTCCCAGATCAGGGATCAAACCCTTGTCTCCTGCATTGGCAGGTGGATTCTTCACCACTGAGCTACAGGGGAAGCGCTCACAGGATAGTTTTTATGATAATATTTACTTATTTTTAATTGATTGATGATTACTTTGCAATATTGGTTTGGTTCTGTCATATATCAACATGAATTAACTATAAATGTAGATATGTCCCCTCACTCTTGAATCTCCCTCCCACCTCTCACCCTTTCCCACCCCTCTTGGTTATTATAGAGCCCCAGACAAAAAAGGTGTAAGGACCTGAACTCACACTAATTCTGTGTTTGTGTTCAGCCGTAATTTTTAACCAGTCCATATATATTGGATTCTTACTTGTTGAACATATGAACATGTCACTGAACGCAATCCTTTTTTTCTTTTTTTTTTTTGCCTTTTTTTGTCGTTTATTGTGCCTATCTTTGCATGAAATGCTCCCTTGGTGTCTCTAATTTTCTTGTAGCTATCTCTGGTCTTTCCCATTCTGTTGTTTTCCTCTATTTCTTTGCATTGTTCACTTAAGAAGGCTTTCTTATCTTTCCTTGATTTACAGTGTTAGTTTATGCTATACAGCGAAGTGGTTCAGTTATGTGTATATATATACACATACACATATACATATACATATCTTATAAATGTATATTTATAAGGGAGGCCTGGTGTGCTGAAGTCCATGAGGTCACAAAGCATCAGACAGGTCACAAAGAATCAGAAATGACTTGGGTGACTGAACAACAACAAATATTCTTTTCCATATTTTAATCATTATGGTTTATCACAGGATAGTTTGTTTTGTTTTAACTTTATTTATTTATTTTTAGCTATACTGAGTTTTTGCTGCTTCTGCAGGCTCTTCTCTAGTTGCAGGGAGTGGAGGCTACTCTCTAGTTGAGGTGAGCAGGCTTCTGTTGCAGTGACTTCTATTGTTGTGGAACTCAGGCTCTAGAGCACACGGACTTTAGTAGTTGCAGCACAGGGTCTCAATAGTGGCAGCTCCAAGGCTCTAGAGCACAGGCTCCATAGTTGTGGCTCACAGGCTTAGTTGCTCCACAGCATGTGGGATCCTCCCAGATCAGGGATCAAACCCTTGTCTCCTGCATTGGCAGGTGGATTCTTCACCACTGAGCTACAGGGGAAGCGCTCACAGGATAGTTTTTATGATAATATTTACTTATTTTTAATTGATTGATGATTACTTTGCAATATTGGTTTGGTTCTGTCATATATCAACATGAATTAACTATAAATGTAGATATGTCCCCTCACTCTTGAATCTCCCTCCCACCTCTCACCCTTTCCCACCCCTCTTGGTTATTATAGAGCCCCAGACAAAAAAGGTGTAAGGACCTGAACTCACACTAATTCTGTGTTTGTGTTCAGCCGTAATTTTTAACCAGTCCATATATATTGGATTCTTACTTGTTGAACATATGAACATGTCACTGAACGCAAGTTCGTGTGCCCAGTCCACAGTGAGGCCAAACAAACCAAAACATCACAGTTTGGATCAGGGAAAGTTTTATTACAGGGCTACACAAGGAGAGGATGGCTTGTGTCCAGAAAACCTCAAGCCCCAAATGAATGTCAGCGAGGCTTTTATAAAGGCCAGGCGAGGGAGGAGTGTGATTAGTTTTTGCAGACTTCTTGGTGTTGAAAGCCTTTGTTCTTAACAGTTGTCCACGTAGATCAGGTCACAATGTTCCTTTATACCTCCAACAAAACAAATGTTATTCTCCATTCTGTAATTTTTTTTCTTTATATGCATGGACTCTTAAAGGTCAGAGCCTTTAGAATGGGTTTTCCTGGATAGTTCAGGCTATGGGCAACATTCTTTTACAAAAAGTGTAGAGCCGGCATGACTAAGCACAGGCAACAGAGCACCAAGGTTAGAGTTAAAAGAGCAGATCTAATATGGAATCAGGTGTGTTCTTTCCTATTACAAGCATATGGATGAAAGGAACTGAAATGTGAGTAAAGCAACAGAGGATGAAATATCCATCTACTATGTCTACTATGTCTGCTTTCCTGCCACTTCCCTTCCTACATCTGTGTATGCATTTATCCACACCTCTAATCTTTGGGTCTCTCTGTTTTGTTTTGTTTTTTTTTTTGAACTATTATTGACCCTCCCAGGGCCTCTGGAGGAAGTGCGGCCCTACAACACCACCTTGTTGAACTTCTAAACCCTAGGACTGTGACAGCACAAATCTCTGTTGTTTAAGCCATCTAAATTTGGGGTAATTTGTTATGGCAGCCACAGGTAACTAATACACTGATACATGATGATTCTGTTAAGCACTTCTTAGTTTCATTAATGAAACTTATTTGGTTCATCTCTTTTGTGTAACTGAACGATAAGGCATAAGAAACAAAGCTTACCACAGGCATCTTGAAATATCTTCTTTCTTTTAGTAACTCTTGCTTTACTCTGCATGCATAGACATGCAGATTAAATTCACAGCCCTGTGGTGCTTACTAGTAACCTGAACTCACACTAATTCTGTGTTTGTGTTCAGCCGTAATTTTTAACCAGTCCATATATATTGGATTCTTACTTGTTGAACATATGAACATGTCACTGAACGCAAGTTCGTGTGCCCAGTCCACAGTGAGGCCAAACAAACCAAAACATCACAGTTTGGATCAGGGAAAGTTTTATTACAGGGCTACACAAGGAGAGGATGGCTTGTGTCCAGAAAACCTCAAGCCCCAAATGAATGTCAGCGAGGCTTTTATAAAGGCCAGGCGAGGGAGGAGTGTGATTAGTTTTTGCAGACTTCTTGGTGTTGAAAGCCTTTGTTCTTAACAGTTGTCCACGTAGATCAGGTCACAATGTTCCTTTATACCTCCAACAAAACAAATGTTATTCTCCATTCTGTAATTTTTTATCTTTATATGCATGGACTCTTAAAGGTCAGAGCCTTTAGAATGGGTTTTCCTGGATAGTTCAGGCTATGGGCAACATTCTTTTACAAAAAGTGTAGAGCCGGCATGACTAAGCACAGGCAACAGAGCACCAAGGTTAGAGTTAAAAGAGCAGATCTAATATGGAATCAGGTGTGTTCTTTCCTATTACAAGCATATGGATGAAAGGAACTGAAATGTGAGTAAAGCAACAGAGGATGAAATATCCATCTACTATGTCTACTATGTCTGCTTTCCTGCCACTTCCCTTCCTACATCTGTGTATGCATTTATCCACACCTCTAATCTTTGGGTCTCTCTGTTTTGTTTTGTTTTTTTTTTTGAACTATTATTGACCCTCCCAGGGCCTCTGGAGGAAGTGCGGCCCTACAACACCACCTTGTTGAACTTCTAAACCCTAGGACTGTGACAGCACAAATCTCTGTTGTTTAAGCCATCTAAATTTGGGGTAATTTGTTATGGCAGCCACAGGTAACTAATACACTGATACATGATGATTCTGTTAAGCACTTCTTAGTTTCATTAATGAAACTTATTTGGTTCATCTCTTTTGTGTAACTGAACGATAAGGCATAAGAAACAAAGCTTACCACAGGCATCTTGAAATATCTTCTTTCTTTTAGTAACTCTTGCTTTACTCTGCATGCATAGACATGCAGATTAAATTCAGCAGCCCTGTGGTGCTTACTAGTAAGTTTTTAAATATTACTCTTCCTAGGTAGTCATTCAGCAAGTCTTTGTTGAAGGTTTACCCATCACTTTGTTGGGTGTTGTGGAGGGTAAGCAATTCAGAAGGTTGTTTTATGACTTTGATTGTTTCGTTCTTTTCGACTGGACTATAAACCCCCAAGTTAAATATACACATCTTGAAGTGTGTTAATTATACTTCAAAGTCATAGGAGGCTGAGTCTGTAAGAAAGGCACAGAGTAAATTCTTGTTCAGTGGCTGATAGAAAACGAAGTAAAGTATGCTAAGCCCCCACTGCAGATGTGTTAGAGATAGAAGATGGAATTCAGCTACTGGTCCTGATTCCTTCTTCCTGTCAAAGAGCTTACAATCTAAGTGCCTGTTTAGAATCTGATGATAAGAATTGTCATTGGGGAACTGACCAGGAGGAAGGCCTGAAGAGAATTTTTAAAGATGATTGGAAAAATTGTAAAAGACCTTAGAAAAATTTTAAAATAGTTGATATTCCTGAAATACCCCTGTGGTGCATAGTGTGTGATGGTGTCCTGATTCTGTAAACAGAAGAGGACACATGCCAATCATCTAGGAACATGGCTATCCACTTTTAACATGCATTAGAAATACCTGGAAGACTTAGCACAGATGGCTTGGCCCCACCTCCAGAATTTCTGATACACGCGGTCTGGAGTAGGACTGAAAACATGCATGTCCAGCAAGCGAACAGTTGATGCTGATGCACACAGTGTGGCAGGGACCCCTCTGTGAGAACCACTGGTTCTCCAGTCAAGAATAATGGAGTTGGTAGCATTCCCTTCTCCAGGGAATCTTTCTAGCCCAGGGACTAAATGCAGATCTCTCATATTGTGGGCAGGTTCTTTTACCATCTGAGCCACCAGGGAAGCACAACAAATAACTGGTTGATGCTGATGCCCAAAGTGTGGCAGATACCACACTGTGAGAGCCACTGGTTGAGTAAGCTTATATGAATGAAGTCCATACTCATCTAATTACATTGGTTGGCTTGTTGACAGTTATTGGTGATCATTTTTTGTCTTCTGAGAGAAATATCACTACATGGCTTTTGTACTAAAGCCCTGAGTATATTTTTTGGCAACAGCTAAGTTTATTTGGTGACAAAGTTGGTACTAAATAATGACTTCCTAGAATGGGTACTTGATTGTACTTTAATCAATCCAAGGGCACACCTGCTCGGTGCTTCCTACGTCCATACAGTGACTAAGCCATTAATCCTCTATAAATGTGACACTTGCTGTGTTTTTGCCGTTAAAGGTCCCATAGGCCCTTTAGCTCCCTAGCATGCCCATTCTGATACAGTGGAAGGCATCTAAGCTAAATAGATAACTGACCCAAGTGCATTGGATCTTGTCAGATGAAAACTAACTTCTGATTCCTCAATGTATTATTGAGGAGAAAGCAGATTAAAAAGCTCCAGAGGCTGTTTCTGAAGGATCTTGTAACTGTTTCTAAGAGATCTACAGAGTTCTGTTAAGAAATTTGGTATCATATAGTCTGTTTCCCTAATTTCTCCTGAAGTGTGGTTTTTTATTTCAAGCCAGAGTAAGTTATATGACAGTGATATTTTTAAGTAAGGAAGGAGGATAAGAATGGTTCCTGATGCTGGTGTAAGCCTTGCACTGAATCTTCTCTCATACCCAAACTTTGAGAGGAAAGTCTTGGGTTGTGATTGAAGGCAGCCCAAAACTGATCTTGAGCCATGGATGGCCAGCAGAACAGGGAGAGGTGCTAAAGACCAATGATAGTATTTTTGGATATGTTCACTGAGAGTTTCCAACCCTGATGGATATGTCTTCTAATTTAAAATATCACAAGGAGGAGAAAATAGATGTTCCCATGGTAACATTTTCTCAGGGCCAACACTTCTATCTTATTATCATATCTTATTTAAATATTTCCTGGAATCAGTTTTAACTTAATCCCTCTGTATATTTTCTTCAGTGCCCATGGATAGCCTAACATCTGGTCAGTGGTGTTCTTTAAATAAATTGCATAATTGTGGGCAGTTCCTTCGATTTCCATAGGTCTGCTTACAATAGTTGTAAATCTCATATCATGTGAAAGCCACATTAGCATTCATTTCCAGATCTGCAATGAAAAACTGTAAGTTTGCTGAACCTCACATTCCTTCAGGAACTGCAGTAGCTGCCTGCCTGCATCTGGTTTCGGTACCATTCATTTGCCATAGGTATGCCATTGTATTCCAGCTGGGCGCCAGTAAGCCTTACCAGGCCTCTGTGCATGACCTTGTACCAAGTACAGGGAGAAAATTGTCCCATACATGTTGCTTTCACATATGATCTTATCAAAATGACCTCCTATTTATTATTCTTTATTATTTTAAACACTAAATCCCCAACATGTGATGTTGGCATAGTTGAGTTGTCCCTTTGTGTTCCTTAAAGGACCTGCTCAGGTGACTCACAGTGTGTTGTGGGTTGAGTCCCTCTGTTGAGGGATGGGTCCCTCACTTCTGGCTGTGCACTGACCCCAGCTCACCACCAGAGGGATTTTGCTCTCCTTTTTGTCCTTGTTTCCCTGTTTTCTAATGGACTCATTTGGTGGTATACAGTGGGAACTCGCAGGTTCTCAAACAACCTGAAAATCTCATTATACTAACCGACATCTAATTCCTTAGAATACATTTTACCTGGACAAGCAGAATTTCCTTCCTCACACTGTCAGGATTTCCAGCCATTCTTGTACATGTTTGTTGAGATGTTTTGGGAGATGCCTTTATTACCTCTAAATATATGAACACATATATTGAGTTACTTAGTTACATGCAGAGATTTTAAAACTTTCAACATCTCAATCATAACCAGATCATCTTGATTTTCACATGAGCAAGTCCTTTAAGGAAGACATCATCTGATAAAGCAAGAACCTTAAGTTCTCTCACGCAGGATCCCTGCAGGTGAGAAGAGCATCATTAAAGGAGGGCAGTCCCTTTGGAGAAGCTCCAGTCTCCACAAAGTCTGTGTCCTGCTTGGGATGTATTGAAATATGATTCTTATAAAAAGCCTTTTCTTGCATAGCCTTCTTTTAGAGCTGAAAGTTTTTTCCATCTGTATATTTTCTTCAGTGCCCATGGATAGCCTAACATCTGGTCAGTGGTGTTCTTTAAATAAATTGCATAATTGTGGGCAGTTCCTTCGATTTCCATAGGTCTGCTTACAATAGTTGTAAATCTCATATCATGTGAAAGCCACATTAGCATTCATTTCCAGATCTGCAATGAAAAACTGTAAGTTTGCTGAACCTCACATTCCTTCAGGAACTGCAGTAGCTGCCTGCCTGCATCTGGTTTCGGTACCATTCATTTGCCATAGGTATGCCATTGTATTCCAGCTGGGCGCCAGTAAGCCTTACCAGGCCTCTGTGCATGACCTTGTACCAAGTACAGGGAGAAAATTGTCCCATACATGTTGCTTTCACATATGATCTTATCAAAATGACCTCCTATTTATTATTCTTTATTATTTTAAACACTAAATCCCCAACATGTGATGTTGGCATAGTTGAGTTGTCCCTTTGTGTTCCTTAAAGGACCTGCTCAGGTGACTCACAGTGTGTTGTGGGTTGAGTCCCTCTGTTGAGGGATGGGTCCCTCACTTCTGGCTGTGCACTGACCCCAGCTCACCACCAGAGGGATTTTGCTCTCCTTTTTGTCCTTGTTTCCCTGTTTTCTAATGGACTCATTTGGTGGTATACAGTGGGAACTCGCAGGTTCTCAAACAACCTGAAAATCTCATTATACTAACCGACATCTAATTCCTTAGAATACATTTTACCTGGACAAGCAGAATTTCCTTCCTCACACTGTCAGGATTTCCAGCCATTCTTGTACATGTTTGTTGAGATGTTTTGGGAGATGCCTTTATTACCTCTAAATATATGAACACATATATTGAGTTACTTAGTTACATGCAGAGATTTTAAAACTTTCAACATCTCAATCATAACCAGATCATCTTGATTTTCACATGAGCAAGTCCTTTAAGGAAGACATCATCTGATAAAGCAAGAACCTTAAGTTCTCTCACGCAGGATCCCTGCAGGTGAGAAGAGCATCATTAAAGGAGGGCAGTCCCTTTGGAGAAGCTCCAGTCTCCACAAAGTCTGTGTCCTGCTTGGGATGTATTGAAATATGATTCTTATAAAAAGCCTTTTCTTGCATAGCCTTCTTTTAGAGCTGAAAGGTTTCTTATTGTGGCCGTTGTTACATTGATGATCATTGTGATGTATTTCTCTGGAGACAGATGCATTCTGACACCTACGCTCATATGTCATTAAGAATGGCAGTGAAAAATGAACTGGATAAAGCTATCTGCTCTGATGCATGTCAGTGCCCTCAAAAAAGAGGCCAAACAGTGTGTTCATCAGCTTTCCCAAACAATTAATTTTCATTAATAACTTCCCACAGCCCAGTTTCCTACTGGGCTAAAATCCAAGGAGGAAGGCAGTGATCTCAGTGTAGCTTCCACTGGCATGTGACATCGGCCCAAGTCGTCTTAGTGTGTTACTGAGTCTAAACTCTTACATGCTCCCTGAATAACAGGGCAGTAAACTGAGAGATGTGTTGTTGGGGCAAGAAGCAGCAACTTTATTTGGAAAGCTAGAACACTAAGAAGATGGTGGACTGACTAGCGTCCCAGAGAACCATCTTACCCAAGTTAAAATTCAGGCTTCTTTTGTTCTAGAAGGGGACTGAGATGTGGTTGATTGTTGCAAATTTCTCAGAATCTTTTGTTCTCAGAATCTTGTAGGTCCAGCAACAGTGTTCCTATAAACCCCAACAGGCAATTATTATTTCTTATTCTGTAACTTTTTATCTCTATATGAGTGAACCTATTAAATCTTTAAAGATCAAACTCTTGAGAATGAACTGTCATGTATATTTCAGGCCATGGGCAACATTCCTTAGCAACAAGTGCACAGCCAGCATTATGTGGAGTGACACATTCTACATGTGATATTTATGCTGCTGTGTAGTCACTCAGTCGTGTCGAACTCTGTGCAACACTATAGACCATAACCTGCCAGGATCCTCTGTGTATGGAATTCTCCAGGCAAGAGTCGGTTGCCAGACCCTCCTCCAGAGGATGTTCCCAACCAAGGAATCACATGAGCAAGTCCTTTAAGGAAGACATCATCTGATAAAGCAAGAACCTTAAGTTCTCTCACGCAGGATCCCTGCAGGTGAGAAGAGCATCATTAAAGGAGGGCAGTCCCTTTGGAGAAGCTCCAGTCTCCACAAAGTCTGTGTCCTGCTTGGGATGTATTGAAATATGATTCTTATAAAAAGCCTTTTCTTGCATAGCCTTCTTTTAGAGCTGAAAGGTTTCTTATTGTGGCCGTTGTTACATTGATGATCATTGTGATGTATTTCTCTGGAGACAGATGCATTCTGACACCTACGCTCATATGTCATTAAGAATGGCAGTGAAAATGAACTGGATAAAGCTATCTGCTCTGATGCATGTCAGTGCCCTCAAAAAAGAGGCCAAACAGTGTGTTCATCAGCTTTCCCAAACAATTAATTTTCATTAATAACTTCCCACAGCCCAGTTTCCTACTGGGCTAAAATCCAAGGAGGAAGGCAGTGATCTCAGTGTAGCTTCCACTGGCATGTGACATCGGCCCAAGTCGTCTTAGTGTGTTACTGAGTCTAAACTCTTACATGCTCCCTGAATAACAGGGCAGTAAACTGAGAGATGTGTTGTTGGGGCAAGAAGCAGCAACTTTATTTGGAAAGCTAGAACACTAAGAAGATGGTGGACTGACTAGCGTCCCAGAGAACCATCTTACCCAAGTTAAAATTCAGGCTTCTTTTGTTCTAGAAGGGGACTGAGATGTGGTTGATTGTTGCAAATTTCTCAGAATCTTTTGTTCTCAGAATCTTGTAGGTCCAGCAACAGTGTTCCTATAAACCCCCAACAGGCAATTATTATTTCTTATTCTGTAACTTTTTATCTCTATATGAGTGAACCTATTAAATCTTTAAAGATCAAACTCTTGAGAATGAACTGTCATGTATATTTCAGGCCATGGGCAACATTCCTTAGCAACAAGTGCACAGCCAGCATTATGTGGAGTGACACATTCTACATGTGATATTTATGCTGCTGTGTAGTCACTCAGTCGTGTCGAACTCTGTGCAACACTATAGACCATAACCTGCCAGGATCCTCTGTGTATGGAATTCTCCAGGCAAGAGTCGGTTGCCAGACCCTCCTCCAGAGGATGTTCCCAACCAAGGAATCAAAACCAGGTCTTCTGCATTGCAGGCAGATTATTTACTACTGAGCCACCAGGGAAGTCCGTACGCATTTATGGAGATGTGTGTGTGTGTGTGTATACATATATATATATATATATATATATATATATATATATATATGCTAAATGTGGAATGTGAAATGGCACATAGTAAGCACTCAATGGATGATAGGTATCATTGCTTAGTATAGAATTGGTTATATCATAGGCCATATTGTAGACCCTGAGATATATCGTTCAGCAGGATGCACAGCTCTTTGCAATATTCAGTGCAATCCCCAATATGAATGTGATATTCCATGCTGAATCACTTAGACCATGAAGACATTAAAATCATTTGAATCTGGGGTTGGCAATGGGTTTGGTGAATCATGGACATCCCATTGCAGCATACTAATTCTGTGAAGCATTTTATGCATGTTATCAACAGTAGGATACAGCTAATAATAGCATTTACTGCAGATGGAGACATCATATCTGAGCCGCTGAATATATACATGTGTGCTCAGTCATGCCTAACTCTTTGCAGCCCCATAAGCTGTTTCTGTCCATGAGATTTCTCAGGCAAGAATACTAGAGCAGGTTGCCAATTCTTCCTCCGGGGATCTTCCCAACCCAGGGATCGAACCCATGTTTCTTAAGTCTCCTGCACTGGCAGGCAGGTTCTTTACCACTAGTGCCACCTGGGAAGCCAATGCTTTTAAGATATTATCCCAGGAAAGAGAACAAACCTCACCTCAAAGGGTGAAATCTCCTTCCCTGGCAACTTAGCTGTACCAGGACAACTTGCCATCAGGTATGTCTGGCTCCATATCATCCACTGGCTGGATTGTATATGCATATAAGCCCCATTCCTTCACCTCTGGGAGCTTACAGGCAGGTGGCAAGACGTACTTCTGAACCCATCAGGGCAAGGTATTCTCATGTCAGGATCCCCAGACAAGGCCACCACAGCCAGTGTGTCACTCAGAGCAAACTCCTTCTGAAAGTGATTCCAGGCACCAAACCACAACATTCAACCTGAAGTTATTATTTTTTCTTTGTTTTTATTCATAGTCTCCAGTCTAATTCCTTCTTTTCTGCCTCAATAAATCTTTTCATATTATTGATTTCACACTTTCAGGGTATAATTTTTAATTCATGTTCCTCTTGCATTTTAGAGGAAAGATTCATAGATTCACAGTTCTGTTGAACTTGTTCAGCTTTCTTCCTTGGCCTCTTTGTTTTTCATCCCATGGAGCCAGAATTAATAGTGATGTGAGCTTTAGTTTCCATTTGGGTTCAGGAAATTCAAAACAAGAGATCATTGTTTTCCAATATTTAATCATACAGGCTGTGCCAAAATATATATTTCATTATTATTTTATCTCAATTCTCAAAGTTTCTTTACTCATAGTTTCATTTTAAGAGATAGGTAGTACTTTCAATAAAATAGTCTCTTTTTCATACTTATATAACATGTTTCAATAAGCTTATTTCCATTTGATATTTTAATCAAAAACTCCAGATGCCCTTGGAGTTTAGTATTTTAAGAATTGTTTAAGCTCTCAGTCTATCATATACTTCATCAGAGTGCTTTCGTATTTATTCATTTTATTTTCCACACAATTTTGTGATGTGTGCTAGGAAGTCAATAAATAATTCTTTAAAACACTGGTAAACTGAGGCTTTCCCTTTAAGTTCTTCTAAAAATAGAAGAGAGCTTGTCAGATACCCACTACTTAATTTTTTGGAGCATTTTAGGGATTTGTACTGGCTGCATGAATGCTCCTCACTGTTTCACTTCAAAGAAAGAATCTTTATCAAATACAGTATCATGCACTTTCCTGCCCTGAAAATTCTACTTGAGTCAAGAAACATGATGTACAAGTAGGTGAATCCTCAACAGTCCCTCTTTATATTTTTGAATTCATTTTAAAGTATGTGTGATAAAAATTTATTTGCATTGAATGAGAAAGATGCCCATAATGTATTGTGAAATGAGGGGTGGGATGGGGGGAATATACATATGACTAATCTGGGATCATACATATCTATATACAACAAAACTCTGTAAAAGTAAACAGTAAAATAAAAATAAATTTTTTAAGTAAAATAAAAATTAAAAAAAAAAAAGCAAGCTAGGGAACATAAGATACATTGTTTGGGAGCAAAATTTGGGATCAGGGTTGCCTTGCTTTACAATCTTAACTCTGCAACTGAGGAGCTGTGTGACTTGGCTCAGTCACTTCACCTCTCTGTGCCTCTATTGTCTTATCAGGACATTATATAAAAGGCTCTTCTTTGATTTTAAATGTATTTCATTTTTAATTAAAAGGATAATTGCTTTACAGAATTGTGTTGGACACTTCCCTAGTGGTCCAATGGGAGGGGACACCGCCTTGTGGTGCAGGGGGGGCGCTGGTTCAATCCCTGGCCTGGCGAGATCCCGCATGCCGTGGAGAACCTGGACTGATGTGCCCAACTGCCAAGCCGGAGCTCTGGGGCGCATGCACCCAGGGCCGGTGCTCTGTGGCTAGAGGGGCCACTGCGGTGGGAGGCCCACACAGGCCAAAGAACAGAGATGGATGAAAACAAAGAAATGAAAGACCAATGGAGGTGGCCAAAAAAAAAAAAGAATTGTGTTGGTTTCTGCCAAAAATCAGCCAAAGGTATAATACCTATGTCCCTTCCCTCTTGAATTTCCCTCCCGCTTCCCTCCCCACCTCACCCCTCCAGATTGTGACAGAGCCCCAGTCCTGGATGAAGGTGGGGAGAAGGAAAAGGAGGGAGATATAGAGAGAGTAACATGAGAATTTATATTACCATATGTAAAATAGATAGCCAATGGGAATTTGCTGTAAGACTCTTAATTCACAGGGTTGTTGTGCAGATAAAAAGACAATGTGTGTAAACAAAGAAAACAGTGCCTACTGCATAGTGAGTGCTTGAAAATACAAATATGTACCTTTGTTTTTAAATAGCACATTTGGGAAGAACATATCCATTCATCTAACAAACATTCACTAAGTAAACTGCTGCTGCTGGTTGCCTCAAGGGCATGAGAATGAAAGAAGCAAGGGCAAGAGGGCTGACTTCCGCTTTACACGCTTAGGTATCCTGTGGCAGGGTTGCCTGTTCAGGACAAATCCACTGCTAGAGCCGAGATTAGGAACAGCAGCCAGCACGCCTGCATCTTAAGAGCCGTGTGGACGCAGGACGGGTCTTTCAACCACTTTCTGTACCCGTTTCTTCACCTTCAGGTAGAAAGCCTCAGAGCCCCACCTCACAGGAGGAGGAGGAGGATGAAATGTGTTAACACACACACATCAGTTAGGAAAGTACCTGGCTCCCTGAAGGACGGATGCTATCACAGTAGCAAACAGCAAGAGCAAAACCTGCAGCCTCCTGAGGTCATCGTGATCTCTGGTCCTCAAAGTCATAAACGAAGAACTTACAAAACGTGTCCCTGGAAGGACAAAAGAAATTACAATGAAACTGTGATGTCTTGATTTCATTTCCCTACTTTCCTATCCTTCCCTGGATGCTTTTTTGAAATTGTAGTTGACTTGGGGATGCATGCCCAGACCTGCCAAGCCGGATGCCCCCGGGTGTGGCTAGAGGGGCCACTGCAATGGGAGGCCCACACAGGCCAAAGAACAGAGATGGATGAAAACAAAGAAATGAAAGACCAATGGAGGTGGCCAAAAAAAAAAAAGAATTGTGTTGGTTTCTGCCAAAAATCAGCCAAAGGTATAATACCTATGTCCCTTCCCTCTTGAATTTCCCTCCCGCTTCCCTCCCCACCTCACCCCTCCAGATTGTGACAGAGCCCCAGTCCTGGATGAAGGTGGGGAGAAGGAAAAGGAGGGAGATATAGAGAGAGTAACATGAGAATTTATATTACCATATGTAAAATAGATAGCCAATGGGAATTTGCTGTAAGACTCTTAATTCACAGGGTTGTTGTGCAGATAAAAAGACAATGTGTGTAAACAAAGAAAACAGTGCCTACTGCATAGTGAGTGCTTGAAAATACAAATATGTACCTTTGTTTTTAAATAGCACATTTGGGAAGAACATATCCATTCATCTAACAAACATTCACTAAGTAAACTGCTGCTGCTGGTTGCCTCAAGGGCATGAGAATGAAAGAAGCAAGGGCAAGAGGGCTGACTTCCGCTTTACACGCTTAGGTATCCTGTGGCAGGGTTGCCTGTTCAGGACAAATCCACTGCTAGAGCCGAGATTAGGAACAGCAGCCAGCACGCCTGCATCTTAAGAGCCGTGTGGACGCAGGACGGGTCTTTCAACCACTTTCTGTACCCGTTTCTTCACCTTCAGGTAGAAAGCCTCAGAGCCCCACCTCACAGGAGGAGGAGGAGGATGAAATGTGTTAACACACACACATCAGTTAGGAAAGTACCTGGCTCCCTGAAGGACGGATGCTATCACAGTAGCAAACAGCAAGAGCAAAACCTGCAGCCTCCTGAGGTCATCGTGATCTCTGGTCCTCAAAGTCATAAACGAAGAACTTACAAAACGTGTCCCTGGAAGGACAAAAGAAATTACAATGAAACTGTGATGTCTTGATTTCATTTCCCTACTTTCCTATCCTTCCCTGGATGCTTTTTTGAAATTGTAGTTGACTTGGGGATTTCCCAGGTAGCGCTAGTGGTAAAGAACCTGCCTGCTAATGGAGGTAGACCTAAGGGATTGCAAGTTCAATCCCTGATTTGGGAAAGCAGCTCACTCCAGTGTTTTTGCCTGGAGAATCCCAGGGACAGAGGAGGCTGATTAGTTATGGTCCATAGGGTCACGAAGAGTCAGATACAACTGAAACAACTTAGCACACACGCATAGTTGATTTGCAATGTTGTGTTAGTTTCCTACGGTACTCTTAAATCTCTTACCCATGCATAAAATTCTTCACTGAGTATCTAAAGCCATCTTGCTAGGTTTCTATTCTGCTGAGTGGTAGGGCTTTTCTACTTTGAATCCTATCTCCTCCCCATCCTCCAGTGCATCTTCTTCAGTAGGATTCATTTTGATCTTTGGGGCTTTTTTGCTTTCAAGTAGTTGAGAGGAATCATGATTGCTGTGTGTTTTTCTGGCCTGTGTTTTACATTTATAAGAATGTATCAAATATCCATCCACTCAAATGTTATCTACTGAGGAACCACTTTATTTTAATCACAATTAGAAGTTCTAAGAATAAGACTCAGAAACTTGAAAAAAGAAAGGAAGAAAGAAGAAAATGAGCTTTTGATACTGTCCCCGGAGATTTATAATCTAATAGTCGAATGAAAATACATATACCTAACAAAGTAATATTTCAAATATTTAAAAACAAGGAATGGCACAATTAGCTACCAGTTGAAGTGGACATCTTGCCGTGGCCACCTTGCTGGCATATCCCAGGGACCCTGGTTTTGAGTGTAGGATGAAGTGAGAGAGGAGGGATCTCTCACTTACGGAACATCTATTGCATGATGGCAGTTGTATCAGATGCTCTACCCGTTCTCTCACTGAATCTGCTTCACATCTATACGGCATTTCTATTGTTACCTGAAGTTCTTTGCTCAGTTGTGCCCAACTCTTTGTGACTCTGTGGACTGTAGGCCGCCAGATTCCTCCATCCATGGGGCTTCCCAGGCAGGAATACTGGAGTGAGTTGTCCTTTACTATTATTACTATTCTTAATTTTCTGGCGTTGGAAACTGAGAGTCTCAGAGCTTTCGTCACTAACTAGAGATGCCACAGCTGGTAGAGTGAGCCGGGACTCAAACCCAGGCTACCACCTTGCAGTTGTCCTAGTGCCATCAGGGTATGTACCAGGTGTTAAGGGTGTGAGGTCCAGAGTTCACTCTGGAGCAGCAAAGAAAGATTACAAAATCTGTGTATTCTGTGCTGCTATTTTTCCAGAGAACTCTGTGTTGGCGCTGCACCGATAGCCAGATGAACATTCGAAGAAAGGGTGTGTAAGGTTACTTGAGAACCTGCCTCTCTGTCTCTGAGGTGAAGGAGGCTGACGTGGCCCTAGACAGCAGCCTGGTGGTCCGGGGAAGGCTCCTCTCTCCCAGCCTCACCTTCTTCCAGTCCTCAGAGACGAAGTCCACTGAGTTCTCTTTCCTGGGGTCAGTCCCAGCCAGATGCCACCAGCCGAGGTCTCTTGGAGAGCCCCACATGGTTTCCTAGCCTCCTCTACCGCTGGAGCCCCCAGCCTGTGGCAGATACGATGTGTTTCTTCCTTCCAGCTGCCTTGACCTTCTCCAAATGTATCCCCTGAGCCCTTCAGCTACCGGTTCTCCTGTCTAGTAACCATGCTCCTCTCAGGGATGATGCTGGGGTGGAGGCAGTCGTTCTGGGTCTTCTCTGGGAAGGAAAGTGTGCTTGCTGCATGTCAGAGTAAGAAATCAAGCAGCAGAAGGTGGACTCTCTTGTGTAGTGAAGGAGGCCAGTTGAATCACTGGGCGCTGGGGTGGCAGAATGTGCAACGTGCAGGACCGCAGAGCAGTGGACTTGGCACAGGCCGTGCCCTGCCTTCAGCATGCCGTGTTCTGTGTGCAGTGCTTGGCAGCCTGGAGTTAATAGTCCTCACACTTGCCGCACAGCCTCGCCTTTCTCCCTCTATGGCAGGGATTTTGTTGAGCTGATGGTGTCTCCTAGTGGTTTCTGGATAATAAGAGCTCTGACCCTGGCTCAAGGCCTGCAGAAAGCGCCGGGGAAACACTGACCGTCTGAAATAACGATTGAAGAGCTGAATAAGTGAATATGAGATTCATCCTTGGTGGGGGGACAGAGGAGAGTGTGATTTCCAGAGAAATTAAATGTGAGCTGATTCCGGAAGAGGCTTAAGAGTGTGCCAGATGTGTAAGTGCCAGGCATTTTCCGGATTTTCCTGGCAAAGGGAATGTTGCAACATTTTCTGCATTGCTCTTATCTCTCTTTATGGTCGCGTTTCTCAGCTTTGGCGCTATTGGCCTCTTAGGAAGGATAATTATGGATGGTCGGGGCTTGTCCAGTGCATTGAGGGATGTTTGTCAGCATCTCCTGGCCTCTACACATTGTGGGCTGGTAACATACTCTCCCCATATTGGGACAAGAAATGTACCCAGATGTTGCCACAGGGGGCAGAGTCACCCTGGTTTGAGAATTCAACCCAACAAACATTTTATAGTCAACAAATGCCAGGTCTCGTTAGCCTTGAAAATCTACAAAATCAAACAGTCATAGAAAATTATTCAGTTAGTTTCCATCCCTGGTTTGAGAATTCAACCCAAACATTTTAGTAACATGGTTTCCTAGCCTCCTCTACCGCTGGAGCCCCAGCCTGTGGCAGATACGATGTGTTTCTTCCTTCCAGCTGCCTTGACCTTCTCCAAATGTATCCCTGAGCCCTTCAGCTACCGGTTCTCCTGTCTAGTAACCATGCTCCTCTCAGGGATGATGCTGGGGTGGAGGCAGTCGTTCTGGGTCTTCTCTGGGAAGGAAAGTGTGCTTGCTGCATGTCAGAGTAAGAAATCAAGCAGCAGAAGGTGGACTCTCTTGTGTAGTGAAGGAGGCCAGTTGAATCACTGGGCGCTGGGGTGGCAGAATGTGCAACGTGCAGGACCGCAGAGCAGTGGACTTGGCACAGGCCGTGCCCTGCCTTCAGCATGCCGTGTTCTGTGTGCAGTGCTTGGCAGCCTGGAGTTAATAGTCCTCACACTTGCCGCACAGCCTCGCCTTTCTCCCTCTATGGCAGGGATTTTGTTGAGCTGATGGTGTCTCCTAGTGGTTTCTGGATAATAAGAGCTCTGACCCTGGCTCAAGGCCTGCAGAAAGCGCCGGGAAACACTGACCGTCTGAAATAACGATTGAAGAGCTGAATAAGTGAATATGAGATTCATCCTTGGTGGGGGGACAGAGGAGAGTGTGATTTCCAGAGAAATTAAATGTGAGCTGATTCCGGAAGAGGCTTAAGAGTGTGCCAGATGTGTAAGTGCCAGGCATTTTCCGGATTTTCCTGGCAAAGGGAATGTTGCAACATTTTCTGCATTGCTCTTATCTCTCTTTATGGTCGCGTTTCTCAGCTTTGGCGCTATTGGCCTCTTAGGAAGGATAATTATGGATGGTCGGGGCTTGTCCAGTGCATTGAGGGATGTTTGTCAGCATCTCCTGGCCTCTACACATTGTGGGCTGGTAACATACTCTCCCCATATTGGGACAAGAAATGTACCCAGATGTTGCCACAGGGGGCAGAGTCACCCTGGTTTGAGAATTCAACCCAACAAACATTTTATAGTCAACAAATGCCAGGTCTCGTTAGCCTTGAAAATCTACAAAATCAAACAGTCATAGAAAATTATTCAGTTAGTCTTAACCATTTTTTGAGAAATGTCCAGGGACCTGGCCGACTCTCCTGACTGCTTTCTACCATCCTAACCAATCCTCGATGATATTCCTCATTTTATAGATGAGTAAGCAGAATCAGAGCACGTAGACAATCTGCCCATGTGGCAGCATCAGTATGTTTCTGGCCCTAAGGCACTGTGACAGGACTTGTTACCCTGTTTTTCACGTACTCCAGTGGTCCAGTGGTCTTCTGTACACGTGTGAACCGGGGGGGGGTGGGGGTGGTTGGTGCATATAGGCTGAAGTGTAAAGGGAAATTCAATGTGTGGTCTGTCCCCAGATACAGAAATAAATACTATGATAGATACGAATCTTGAAAAAGAATCATAAGTACTCCAGCTTAATCAGAAGACACCGAAATCAAGCCAAAGGACTGCTGTTCCCATGTATCTTTTCAGTATGTAAATAGGTCAGATTAGCCCAAATGACTGTTTTCACGAGAAGATTTCCAATCAAAATCATTTCTGCAGTGACATTAGCTCTAATCAGAAGCACAGTCTTCAAAATAAATAGCAATGAATCTGGAGAGTGCTGAGACCTGAAGGTATCTTAGGTCATAGAGGTTTGCAGTGCAGGTGAATCCAGCAGCTGCATCCCGTCCCTCTTTCTTCCATCAGAAATGGACCCCGGGGGTGGGGGGGTGGGGGCATGTGTCGACTCCTGCGGCAAAGTGGGCTTACAGACGTTTAAAAAGAACTTCACCTCTGTTTTTGGTATCTTGTCATATCTCTAGAAATTCAGATAACAGAGGTTTTAGCCTTAGGAGCCCCGCGGCAGAGGATCATGAGTCCCATTTAAGCTTTTATTTTAGAGGTGAAATTGTGTTATTTCAGGAGCAACTTGCTATGCAAGAACTTTTCCAAGCATCCTTCATTTCTGTTGTCTAATTGAATAAAACCTATGAAAGGCGGCAACCAATGGAGGCAGCAGGATGCATTCACTCTTTGAAAACAAGCTTTGTCCTTTTAAAATGGAATTCTGTTCCAGTTTTGGCTTCTGGGTGGTTCTGTTTGCACCAGGAGCGACTGCACCATATTAGGGCTCATCTGTCCTCCCTGCGGCTTGAAATGAATAACACAAGCTTAAGTTCACAGAGGTTGATTCTGTCTGTGCGCGTCTTAAAAGGTTGGATGCCCTTTAAAGACCTGTTTGATTGCCGAGCGTGTGTTGACCCTGTTTGATATCCTCCACGGTCTGCATGACTGAACTAAGCTGAAGCTTCCCGTCACCAACCCGGGGAAACAGGCGGCGCTTTGGCGCCTGCAGGAGAGGTTATTCTCCGGGTCAGCTCTGCCACCTAATGGTCAGCGGTGGCATTGCATGTGCCCGGCCAATCTTGCTTAGGGAATAGCCATTTTAGCTGTTGAATACTGTGGTAATTATGACAGAAAACAGAGACACTGTTAGCAAAGAAAGCAATCCAAGAGAGACCCAAAGCAAGCCCTGCAACACGATGTGTGCTGGATTCCAGATATGGAAGAAGCACTAGATAATTGGTCTTAGAAAAAAGCATGGTTGTGAATTACAAAGGTATTTTTGGTTTCCCCCTTTCATGATTAAAATAATAATAAAAGTCAAATTCATTAAGATTTCTATTAAAGTGTAATGGTAATAATAATTACACATTTTTACTCAGTTCAGAAGATGTAAAAATTGAGAAGCCCTGTCAGAATAGACTGCCAGAATGACTTGGAGAAAATAAAGTTTGTCTCCTTGGAATTCAGTATTAAAAAGTCTTCAGATTTATATTGGCCTTTTAGGATTCTCCAAGAACCTTCCCATGTTTTCATATTGGATATTTAAATATGTCTTTTTTATTTTTAAAATTTATATATTTTACAGATTTATAATCACAGAATATTTTTAGTCTACAATTAAGCAAAACAGAGGAAATTTCTTGATTGCCCTTCACTTTCCCCTAAAGTTAGCACTCTCAAGTTGTTCTTTCACGTTCTCTCTTTGTCATTTTTAATTTGAAGAAAAGATGTCACACCGTCCACTGCAGTGTGGTTTTTCAAACATTGTTCATCATGGCCCACAGTACAAAATACAGTTCACACCATGGCTATATATTGAATGTGTGTTTATGTGTGTGTGTACATGCTAAACAGAACTTCTTTGAAACAGTACTTATGGTCATTATGTGGTTTGTACTCTGGTATATCCTATTCTTTTTTTTTTTTTTATTCTTATGCTGGGCCACTAGTTATTATAACTCCTGACCTACATTTTGAAAGACTAAATGAATCTGTTCTCCTTTTGCACCTAGATAGAATATAGTGAAAACAATCTGGAAAAATATATACTCGGAGATGAAACCAAGAAACATCCTATATGTACAGTTGTAACTAACCCATATGGAAGAATCACCCTCCTCCCAGAATCCAGGAGGGCTCTTGAAGGCATTGGTCTCTCCCACGGGCAGGACCATGTCCAGTTTTGCACTTCACTGCCTTGGAGCTGGGGCCTGGACCGCTTCAGTAGCGACACCCTGAATATCTCAGCAATCCAGTTTCCAGCTCCCACCTGACAGGACAGGAACTGCGCAGTTCCCAGAAAAAGCAATCCAAGAGAGACCCAAAGCAAGCCCTGCAACACGATGTGTGCTGGATTCCAGATATGGAAGAAGCACTAGATAATTGGTCTTAGAAAAAAGCATGGTTGTGAATTACAAAGGTATTTTTGGTTTCCCCCTTTCATGATTAAAATAATAATAAAAGTCAAATTCATTAAGATTTCTATTAAAGTGTAATGGTAATAATAATTACACATTTTTACTCAGTTCAGAAGATGTAAAAATTGAGAAGCCCTGTCAGAATAGACTGCCAGAATGACTTGGAGAAAATAAAGTTTGTCTCCTTGGAATTCAGTATTAAAAAGTCTTCAGATTTATATTGGCCTTTTAGGATTCTCCAAGAACCTTCCCATGTTTTCATATTGGATATTTAAATATGTCTTTTTTATTTTTAAAATTTATATATTTTACAGATTTATAATCACAGAATATTTTTAGTCTACAATTAAGCAAAACAGAGGAAATTTCTTGATTGCCCTTCACTTTCCCCTAAAGTTAGCACTCTCAAGTTGTTCTTTCACGTTCTCTCTTTGTCATTTTTAATTTGAAGAAAAGATGTCACACCGTCCACTGCAGTGTGGTTTTTCAAACATTGTTCATCATGGCCCACAGTACAAAATACAGTTCACACCATGGCTATATATTGAATGTGTGTTTATGTGTGTGTGTACATGCTAAACAGAACTTCTTTGAAACAGTACTTATGGTCATTATGTGGTTTGTACTCTGGTATATCCTATTCTTTTTTTTTTTTTTATTCTTATGCTGGGCCACTAGTTATTATAACTCCTGACCTACATTTTGAAAGACTAAATGAATCTGTTCTCCTTTTGCACCTAGATAGAATATAGTGAAAACAATCTGGAAAAATATATACTCGGAGATGAAACCAAGAAACATCCTATATGTACAGTTGTAACTAACCCATATGGAAGAATCACCCTCCTCCCAGAATCCAGGAGGGCTCTTGAAGGCATTGGTCTCTCCCACGGGCAGGACCATGTCCAGTTTTGCACTTCACTGCCTTGGAGCTGGGGCCTGGACCGCTTCAGTAGCGACACCCTGAATATCTCAGCAATCCCGCAGTTTCCAGCTCCCACCTGACAGGACAGGAATCTGCTGCAGTTCCCAGTGTAAACCCAGAGCCTGACCCTCGCCCCCTTCTGCTCCTGCCTGATGACCGCATTTGCCCTTATACAGGCTGCACTCCTGGAACTCCTTCCTGGGACACTTATAAAGTGTGCATTCAGCAGACTTATAGGCACCTCTGCTCCCAGCTACTGTTTATTCTTAAGCATTAAAAGGCAAAATTTCCCTTAGCACTCCTCACTGACACAAGTCACTTCAATGAGCATCAACCACGAACTCCCTTGACTCAAAATATACTTGCTGTATAAGCATGTAGGCCATTGAGTCAGGATGAGGAAGAGCATGGAGCACAGAAGTGATATTCTCTTCTAAGAAAAAGCACCTTAAACCAAAGACCTTTTGTACAGGTATATCATTGTTTCATTTGGGTCTCACCTAGAACCACTGATCCTTAGGAAGTCACATATTGCTTATGAAATAATAACTATACAGGAAGAAAGGGATTGGGTGATGGTCATGTTTAATTAGGACTTTTATTAACAGGTGTTTTTATTATAGTCCTTATGAACTTTTGATCAGGTTCTTCTAATGTCAAACTGTATACCAGTAAGACATCCTCCCAGAACAGGAGGATCATTTTTATGAGATGAATCTGGTGCAGGGCTGTGGAGCCGAGAGAAAAGACCGTGGACCACGTCTCAGATACAGGGACCTGAGTGAAGGTTGGGAGAAGATCCTTCTCATCTGCCTAATGCTTAGGCCACCACACCATCCCTTGATGCTCAAAGATCAATATGTCTGCAACTCAGTAGTCCTTATCTCTGAAACTCTGTCTTTACTAAGAGTATTTAAAGATCAGTTGACCATATATGCATGGATTTATTGCTGAGCTTTTGAGCTTTTCTGGCTATAGGAGTCTCTATTTAGGCCAAAAGAGGTATATCTTGTTTTACTGCACTTAGCTTTACTGCTCTTCATAGTCTACCAGTGCCATTTTTCCAATAGCATTATTTTTCAATTAAAGTATGTCACAGCGTTTTCTCAGGTACAGTGAGAAAAAGGACAATGGCCACTGGTAAGTATGCCTAAGAATTCAAGTCAAAGATCACTTAACAATTTGTGATTCACAGGTTTTCTAATGAGTCAAAAAGCCCTAGATGCCTGGAACCCAAGGACAGGTATTTAACGAACACATTTTAGATGACTGGTCTTAAATGTAGGTGTCTTTCCTCAATTCTGATTCCTTTTATATTCTGTATTCCAACAAAGCATAATTGGACTGGAATATTGTACAACTTGTGGTGCTCTTGACAATTCACAGAAATGAAATGAAAAAGAGAGTTGAGGGGCTTCCCTGATGGTCCAGTGGGTAAGAACACCGCCTTGCAGTGCAAGGGGCGCCAGTTAGATCCCTGGCCTGGGAAGATCCCACGTGCCGCGTAGCGGCTGGACCAATGTGTCCAATTACCGAGCCGGAGCTCCGGAGCGCATGCGCCCAGGGCTGGTGCTCTGTGACAACAGAGGCCACCGCGATGGGAGGCCCACACGGGCCAAAGAACAAAGATGGATGAAACAAGACAAATGAAAGACCAGTGGAAGTGGCTCGCCCACCCCCCTCCCTCCCCATCCCCGCCAAAATAAATAAAGAAAGAAATGTTTTTTAAAAAAAGAGTTGATCTCCAGCTTAGTTCCAAAATTCCTATGTATACTCTTTACCATTAAAACAGCTGAACATGTAAAAAGAAATGCAGAACAATCAGTCCTAATGAGGTGGATGGATCTAGAACCTATTATAAAAAGTGAAGTAAGTGAAAAAGAGAAAGACAGGTATAGTATACTAACACATATATATGGAATCTAGTAAGATGGTAATGATAACACACGCAGTGAATCGTTAAGAGAAACAGACATAGAGAACAGACTTATGGACATTGTGGGGAATGAATAGTGGGTGGGAGGCATAGAGGGAATAACATGGAAACCTATACTATCATATGTGAAAGACAGCTATCATCATTGCGCTTAGTGGTGCAAAGATTATTTCAATTAAAGTATGTCACAGCGTTTTCTCAGGTACAGGGTATATCTTGTTTTACTGCACTTAGCTTTACTGCTCTTCATAGTCTACCAGTGCCATTTTTCCAATAGCATTATTTCAATTAAAGTATGTCACAGCGTTTTCTCAGGTACAGTGAGAAAGGACAATGGCCACTGGTAAGTATGCCTAAGAATTCAAGTCAAAGATCACTTAACAATTTGTGATTCACAGGTTTTCTAATGAGTCAAAAAGCCCTAGATGCCTGGAACCCAAGGACAGGTATTTAACGAACACATTTTAGATGACTGGTCTTAAATGTAGGTGTCTTTCCTCAATTCTGATTCCTTTTATATTCTGTATTCCAACAAAGCATAATTGGACTGGAATATTGTACAACTTGTGGTGCTCTTGACAATTCACAGAAATGAAATGAAAAAGAGAGTTGAGGGGCTTCCTGATGGTCCAGTGGGTAAGAACACCGCCTTGCAGTGCAAGGGGCGCCAGTTAGATCCCTGGCCTGGGAAGATCCCACGTGCCGCGTAGCGGCTGGACCAATGTGTCCAATTACCGAGCCGGAGCTCCGGAGCGCATGCGCCCAGGGCTGGTGCTCTGTGACAACAGAGGCCACCGCGATGGGAGGCCCACACGGGCCAAAGAACAAAGATGGATGAAACAAGACAAATGAAAGACCAGTGGAAGTGGCTCGCCCACCCCCCTCCCTCCCCATCCCCGCCAAAATAAATAAAGAAAGAAATGTTTTTTAAAAAAAGAGTTGATCTCCAGCTTAGTTCCAAAATTCCTATGTATACTCTTTACCATTAAAACAGCTGAACATGTAAAAAGAAATGCAGAACAATCAGTCCTAATGAGGTGGATGGATCTAGAACCTATTATAAAAAGTGAAGTAAGTGAAAAAGAGAAAGACAGGTATAGTATACTAACACATATATATGGAATCTAGTAAGATGGTAATGATAACACACGCAGTGAATCGTTAAGAGAAACAGACATAGAGAACAGACTTATGGACATTGTGGGGAATGAATAGTGGGTGGGAGGCATAGAGGGAATAACATGGAAACCTATACTATCATATGTGAAAAAGACAGCTATCATCATTGCGCTGTGGGAATAGGGGATCCTGCAGGGGCACAGGGTGACAACCTAGAGGGATGGAATGGGGAGGGGGGCGACTGGGGCAGGGGCAGAGGAGGGATGGGAGCCAGGGATGCACATATGACTAATCTGGGATTATACATGTCTATACATGACAAAACACTGTAAAAGTAAAAAGTAAAATAAAATTTAAAAAAATAGCTGAGCAAAATCAGTTGATATTGAATTTGAACATAATGTGTTACTTGCAGGGAGCAACTTGACATTGCCTAAAAAACTATGTGCTTTTAAAAATTATTTCATCCGTGTCCTGTATTCTCATGTAAAGGGTAAGTCCATGGAGGGCAGAGTGTTGACTTACAGAATTCTGCAGCGCTGATCTTAATGACCTAAAGCTAGTAGTGGTCCAGTGAAACGTGTTGATGCTGCTCATGACAGTTACGTTAATAAGGACCCTTTCAGGTGCAGGTGACAGTAACCTTTCTCAGGTAGCCCAGACAGCAAAGAAAGTGGTAGGCTTCTTTAACTGGCAGGTTCAAAGGGGTGGTGTTAACTTCAGGAATGCCTTGATCCGTGTTTGAGAGGCCATCATGAGCATACTGTCTCTGTTCCCTCATGTTCCCTCCCATCTCTCTCTTTCCCCCATCTCTCCCCTCTCTGTTTGCTTGCTTCACCAATTTTCATTTTGGAATAGTCAGCAGCACCCAAGAATCCCAAGGGACAGAGAATTACCCTCTTTCTTTCCAGCATCTGTATCAATTTCCCTCCCATCCGCCAAAATAAATAAAGAAAGAAATGTTTTTAAAAAGTTGATCTCCAGCTTAGTTCCAAAATTCCTATGTATACTCTTTACCATTAAAACAGCTGAACATGTAAAAGAAATGCAGAACAATCAGTCCTAATGAGGTGGATGGATCTAGAACCTATTATAAAAAGTGAAGTAAGTGAAAAAGAGAAAGACAGGTATAGTATACTAACACATATATATGGAATCTAGTAAGATGGTAATGATAACACACGCAGTGAATCGTTAAGAGAAACAGACATAGAGAACAGACTTATGGACATTGTGGGGAATGAATAGTGGGTGGGAGGCATAGAGGGAATAACATGGAAACCTATACTATCATATGTAAAAAAGACAGCTATCATCATTGCGCTGTGGGAATAGGGGATCCTGCAGGGGCACAGGGTGACAACCTAGAGGGATGGAATGGGGAGGGGGGCGACTGGGGCAGGGGCAGAGGAGGGATGGGAGCCAGGGATGCACATATGACTAATCTGGGATTATACATGTCTATACATGACAAAACACTGTAAAAGTAAAAAGTAAAATAAAATTTAAAAAAATAGCTGAGCAAAATCAGTTGATATTGAATTTGAACATAATGTGTTACTTGCAGGGAGCAACTTGACATTGCCTAAAAAACTATGTGCTTTTAAAAATTATTTCATCCGTGTCCTGTATTCTCATGTAAAGGGTAAGTCCATGGAGGGCAGAGTGTTGACTTACAGAATTCTGCAGCGCTGATCTTAATGACCTAAAGCTAGTAGTGGTCCAGTGAAACGTGTTGATGCTGCTCATGACAGTTACGTTAATAAGGACCCTTTCAGGTGCAGGTGACAGTAACCTTTCTCAGGTAGCCCAGACAGCAAAGAAAGTGGTAGGCTTCTTTAACTGGCAGGTTCAAAGGGGTGGTGTTAACTTCAGGAATGCCTTGATCCGTGTTTGAGAGGCCATCATGAGCATACTGTCTCTGTTCCCTCATGTTCCCTCCCATCTCTCTCTTTCCCCCATCTCTCCCCTCTCTGTTTGCTTGCTTCACCAATTTTCATTTTGGAATAGTCAGCAGCACCCAAGAATCCCAAGGGACAGAGAATTACCCTCTTTCTTTCCAGCATCTGTATCAATTTCCCAAATTTATTCTTACTGCTCCCAGTTGCATGTTCTTCAGGCCCATTACTAAGGCAGAGGAATCCAAACCAGGTGATTGATGCCCACCCAAAAATATATCCTGTAGATGACAGGCCACTTGCAAAAGAATGGCTGAAGGAAAGACAGATAACAGACATCTACTGCATTGCACTGATGGAAACCAAAAAAACAATAAGAAAAGACTGATAATGCATCAGTCATCTTTCACCTTTTTTCTTCTTTTTATGTAGAGCACTGGGATCATTAACCACTGTATTTATTTATAATAAGATCAGCATCACATAAGTGATAAACATAGGTCTACAGAATATGATCAATTCCACATGACACAAGAGCAGAAACTTAAAAAGTATTTTAAGCATTTTAAAAGATGCTATAGGAGGTTATGTGAGATTCAGAGTGCACCAGTGACTGGAGGGAGGGCGGAGGAAGAGGAAGCAAAGAATGTAAAATCAGCTGAGCACAACCCAAGCAGTGAACTAGGAGACCTTTTAAATTTTAATTACTTTATTTATTGTTGGCTGTGCTGGTTCTTCACTGCTGCACAGGCTTTTCTCCGGTTGCAGCTAGTGGGAGTTAAAACTGTTGTGGTATGCAGGCTTCTCACCTAGTGGCTTCTCTTGTTGTGAACTGTGGGCTTCAGTAATTGCAACATATGGGCTCAGTAGTTATGGCTCCCAGGCTGTCAAGTTCAGGCACAGTAGTTGTGGCTCATGGGCTTAGTTTACATCTATGTATGTAAAGGTGTGTATGCTTACTTATGTCCAGTTGTGAATGTGCGTGCATGCCCGCATACACGATAGATATATACCATTTATATACACTTTTCAATAGTCTTCGATTATACTTTAAAGAGGCATGTAATGAATTGTGGCCAGTTAGGAGGGACTAGTTGTATGGATAACCTGGTGGGAGGCAGAGTAATACCACAGTTACACAAGGAGGCAGTAGGTTTAGGCTCAGAGTACTTGGAGATGAATCTCTGCCTCTTTACCTTTATTCATTAGTTTGAATCTTTAGACAAATTACTTAATCCACTGGGTCTCAACTTCCTATTAAAATGACATTATTTTTAAGGATGAAATGAGGTAATACATATGACAATTCACAAAATGTATACCACACAGGTATAATAAGTATTTTCTTCTATCATTTACTTTTGCACTAAATTGAGCTCTGAGCATCATGGTCACCAAAGCAGAGTGAGTTCACTGTCAGTAAATAATGAAACTAAAGGGCTTCCCCGGTAGCTCAGTGGTAAAGTGTTTGCCTGCCAATACAGGAGACACAGGTTCAATCCCTGATCCAGGAAGATCCCACATGGTGTGGATCAACTAAGTCTGTGAGCCACAGCTATTGAGCCTGTGCTCTAGAGCCTCGGAGTCGCAACTATGGAGCCCATGTGCCACAACTCTTGAAGCCCATGTGGCCTAGAGCCTGAGTTCCACAACAAGAAAAGTCACTGCAACAAGAAACCTGCTCACCTCAACTAGAGAGTAGCCCCCACTCCCTGCAACTAAAAAGAGCCTGTGGCAGTAGTGAAAACCCAGAATAGCTGAAATAAATAAATATAAAAGAAAATAGCAAGCACTACACTTACACAGCATGTACTACCTGAAAAGCTCTGTGAACTAGGAGACCTTTTAAATTTTAATTACTTTATTTATTGTTGGCTGTGCTGGTTCTTCACTGCTGCACAGGCTTTTCTCCGGTTGCAGCTAGTGGGAGTTAAAACTGTTGTGGTATGCAGGCTTCTCACCTAGTGGCTTCTCTTGTTGTGAACTGTGGGCTTCAGTAATTGCAACATATGGGCTCAGTAGTTATGGCTCCCAGGCTGTCAAGTTCAGGCACAGTAGTTGTGGCTCATGGGCTTAGTTTACATCTATGTATGTAAAGGTGTGTATGCTTACTTATGTCCAGTTGTGAATGTGCGTGCATGCCCGCATACACGATAGATATATACCATTTATATACACTTTTCAATAGTCTTCGATTATACTTTAAAGAGGCATGTAATGAATTGTGGCCAGTTAGGAGGGACTAGTTGTATGGATAACCTGGTGGGGAGGCAGAGTAATACCACAGTTACACAAGGAGGCAGTAGGTTTAGGCTCAGAGTACTTGGAGATGAATCTCTGCCTCTTTACCTTTATTCATTAGTTTGAATCTTTAGACAAATTACTTAATCCACTGGGTCTCAACTTCCTATTAAAATGACATTATTTTTAAGGATGAAATGAGGTAATACATATGACAATTCACAAAATGTATACCACACAGGTATAATAAGTATTTTCTTCTATCATTTACTTTTGCACTAAATTGAGCTCTGAGCATCATGGTCACCAAAGCAGAGTGAGTTCACTGTCAGTAAATAATGAAACTAAAGGGCTTCCCCGGTAGCTCAGTGGTAAAGTGTTTGCCTGCCAATACAGGAGACACAGGTTCAATCCCTGATCCAGGAAGATCCCACATGGTGTGGATCAACTAAGTCTGTGAGCCACAGCTATTGAGCCTGTGCTCTAGAGCCTCGGAGTCGCAACTATGGAGCCCATGTGCCACAACTCTTGAAGCCCATGTGGCCTAGAGCCTGAGTTCCACAACAAGAAAAGTCACTGCAACAAGAAACCTGCTCACCTCAACTAGAGAGTAGCCCCCACTCCCTGCAACTAAAAAGAGCCTGTGGCAGTAGTGAAAACCCAGAATAGCTGAAATAAATAAATATAAAAGAAAATAGCAAGCACTACACTTACACAGCATGTACTACCTGAAAAGCTCTGTGATCTAAGCACTTTGCATGTGTTAAAACATTTCAATGAGAGACAAACTTTCTTTGACCAGTTACTGTTGGATTGTAGGTTGAATTTATTCCGTTATACACAATGTTTCACTCTCATTTCTCAGTGAGAAAACTGGAACTCAAAGAGGTTAAGGAATACCCAAGATCTCACTCGGAAAGCAAACTAAGATTTGAACTTATGGCTTTGGGGCTCCAGAATCTTCCTGCTGCTCCTTAAGCCATTTCCAAAAGGAAACGGTCTGCTACTCTAAAAGCCATTTCCAAAATTCTGTTCTGTGAATCTGACTTCACTCCTGAGAGCTCCCCTGACCTGCCGTATCTAAAGCGTGCTGCAGCACTCTTAGCATGTGCATGTGGGTACATATTTGCATTGTAAGTGTTTACAGTTGAACATTTTTAACCAGGAACCATGGCACTGTAGACTTGGTCTCAATAGATATTTGCTGTGATTCTCAAATGTGGAGTTTTTAGAATGCCACTCACTGAAGAATGATTTGCTGAATAAAGTCGGCAGAGGTCGTCGGTGTGAGAATCCCAGAGTCAGTTGCGTCCTGGAAATGCAACCCGGAAGTTCTGAGAGTTTGGAGTGGGTCTCAACCTAAAGCTTTCCCTGTTGGCTCAGAGAATCTTACTAGAGATGCATTCATTGTAAACATTCTTGGTCATTTATTTATTTTGGTAACAAGAGTTTGACAGAAGTAACTACAAAAAAAAAAAAAAAGTAATACAAATGAATTTATTTATAAAACAAAAACAGACTTATAGACTTTGAGAGCAAATATATGGTTACCAAAGGGGAAATGTGGATTGGGGGAGGAATAAATTAGGAGTTTGGGATGAACAGACATGTATTACTGTATATAAAATAAATAGTCAACAAGCACCTAAAGGGAACTCTACCCATATTCTGTAATAACCTCTATGGGAAAAGAATCTGAAAAAGAATGAATATATCTGTTTGTGTAATTGAGTCACTTTGCTGTACATCTGAAACTAACACAATGCAAATCAACCATACTCCAATATAAAATTAAAAATTAAAATAAAAAAAGAACTAGGACTTCCCTGTTGGTCCAGTGGTTAAGACACTGTGGTTGCAATGCAGGGGACCTAGGCTTGATCCCTGGTCATGGAACTAGATCCCACAAGCCACAACTTTTAAAAAGATCCTGCATCCGCAACTAAAACAAAGATTCCATGTGCTAAAACTAAGATCCGCTGCTGCCAAATTAAAAAAAAAAAAAATTTTTAAGAACTAATTGCAGGTCTTCCCTGGTGATCCAGTGGATAAAGAGTCTGCCTTGCAGTACAAGGGGCGCAGGTTCGATCCCTGACCCCGGAAGATCTCACGTGCTCCGGGGTGACTGGACCAGTGTGTCCAATTATGAGCCAGTGCTCTGGAGCGCATGCTTCCAGAGCCAGTGCTCAGCAATGAGAGAAGCCAATGCAATGGGAGGCCTACAAAGTCCAAAGAATAAAGATGGATACAAATAAATAAATGAAAACAATAAAAGGAGCCAAATTTTTTTTAAAAAGAACTAATTGCTGTTTTGCAACTACTTACTGCAGATGTGTATGGTGCTAGATGCTTTTTCATAGCTATAGATAACATATCTAACTATTAGATATATTCAAAACTGGTTCGATCAGTTCAGAACAGTCTGGTCAAGGTTCTGCATATTATCAAGTGAAAGATAGCTGCCTCGTATACTGTTCCCAACCATTACAAGGAACCAACACATTCCTTTTCAAATTGTTTATTAAAGAGAAAATATATTGTGAAGTGATATATGCTTACTTCCGCCCTTGCTCCAGGCTCCTGTCGCTTATTCCAATGAGACTGACACGACTGGAATTGCCTTAAAGTTGCTTGTGTTTGAAACCTGGGATAGGTAAATGCCCAGAAGGATAAAATGCAAATGAATGAAGTCGATTTCTCACAGGGCCTGAGAATAAAGCCATGCTGGACGAGTATCATATATGTATCTACAATATTTCCCCTACTTTTCAAAATATGAGAAGAAAGGAAGATTTTGTTTGATAACACCATCGTGTGGAAGTGTTTGTGGTCTGTATTTAGAAATGTGGAGAAAAAGTGCAGTGTTCAGTGCATGGCACCAGTTAATCACGCTACCTGGAACAAATTCATTGCTGCCTGCCCTGCGCTTCTCACTTTGATTTCATTTATTTATGTTTTTATCAGAATAAAGTTGACAACTCATCATATTTAAAATGAGATAATGAACCTGATATACTGACCTGTCTCATGGTCACCTATAATACAGGTTCTGTTATCTTTGGATAATATTAGTAGGGCTTCCCTGATGGCTCAAACGCCTGCAATGTAGGAGACTGGGGTTCACTCCTTTGGGTGAGAAGATTCCCTGGAGAAGGAAATGGCAACCCACTCCAGACTTGTTGCCTGGAGAATCCCATAGACAGAAGAGCCTGGCAGGCTACTGTCCATGCGGTTGCAAAGAGTTGGACATGACTAAGCAACTAAGCATAGGTACACATATTATCCGATGATAGGTCATCCATGTGTTTTAGAGGATGCAATGCAGAGAACAAATTCAATAAAGGCAGAAATGATCCTGACTCCCATCTTCTCTCTTTTCTCCCCAGACTATGTCAGAGAGTCACCATGACCTTGCACAATAACAATACAACCTCACCCTTGTTTCTGAACATCAGCTCTTCCTGGATTCACGGCCCTTCAGATACAGGGCTGCCCCCAGGAACGGTTACTCATTTTGGCAGCTATAACATTTCTCGGGCAGCTGGGAATATCTCCTCTCCAAATGGCACCATCAGTGACCCTCTGGGAGGTCATACCATCTGGCAGGTGGTCTTCATTGCATTCTTAACGGGCATCCTGGCCTTAGTGACAATCATCGGCAACATCCTGGTGATAGTGGCATTCAAGGTCAACAAGCAGCTGAAGACGGTCAACAACTACTTCCTCTTAAGTCTCGCCTGTGCTGACCTGATCATTGGGGTCATTTCAATGAACCTCTTTACTACTTACATCATCATGAACCGTTGGGCATTAGGGAACTTGGCCTGTGACCTCTGGCTTTCCATTGACTTTCAATGTCGAACCTTCTACAATATTTCCCCTACTTTTCAAAATATGAGAAGAAAGGAAGATTTTGTTTGATAACACCATCGTGTGGAAGTGTTTGTGGTCTGTATTTAGAAATGTGGAGAAAAAGTGCAGTGTTCAGTGCATGGCACCAGTTAATCACGCTACCTGGAACAAATTCATTGCTGCCTGCCCTGCGCTTCTCACTTTGATTTCATTTATTTATGTTTTTATCAGAATAAAGTTGACAACTCATCATATTTAAAATGAGATAATGAACCTGATATACTGACCTGTCTCATGGTCACCTATAATACAGGTTCTGTTATCTTTGGATAATATTAGTAGGGCTTCCCTGATGGCTCAAACGCCTGCAATGTAGGAGACTGGGGTTCACTCCTTTGGGTGAGAAGATTCCCTGGAGAAGGAAATGGCAACCCACTCCAGACTTGTTGCCTGGAGAATCCCATAGACAGAAGAGCCTGGCAGGCTACTGTCCATGCGGTTGCAAAGAGTTGGACATGACTAAGCAACTAAGCATAGGTACACATATTATCCGATGATAGGTCATCCATGTGTTTTAGAGGATGCAATGCAGAGAACAAATTCAATAAAGGCAGAAATGATCCTGACTCCCATCTTCTCTCTTTTCTCCCCAGACTATGTCAGAGAGTCACCATGACCTTGCACAATAACAATACAACCTCACCCTTGTTTCTGAACATCAGCTCTTCCTGGATTCACGGCCCTTCAGATACAGGGCTGCCCCCAGGAACGGTTACTCATTTTGGCAGCTATAACATTTCTCGGCAGCTGGGAATATCTCCTCTCCAAATGGCACCATCAGTGACCCTCTGGGAGGTCATACCATCTGGCAGGTGGTCTTCATTGCATTCTTAACGGGCATCCTGGCCTTAGTGACAATCATCGGCAACATCCTGGTGATAGTGGCATTCAAGGTCAACAAGCAGCTGAAGACGGTCAACAACTACTTCCTCTTAAGTCTCGCCTGTGCTGACCTGATCATTGGGGTCATTTCAATGAACCTCTTTACTACTTACATCATCATGAACCGTTGGGCATTAGGGAACTTGGCCTGTGACCTCTGGCTTTCCATTGACTATGTGGCTAGCAACGCCTCTGTCATGAACCTTCTGGTCATCAGTTTCGACAGGTACTTTTCCATCACGAGGCCACTCACATACCGAGCCAAACGAACAACGAAGCGCGCCGGTGTGATGATAGGTCTGGCTTGGGTCATCTCCTTCATCCTTTGGGCTCCTGCCATCTTGTTCTGGCAGTACTTTGTTGGGGAGAGGACTGTGCCTCCAGAGGAGTGTTTCATCCAGTTCCTTAGTGAGCCCACTATTACCTTCGGCACAGCCATCGCTGCCTTTTATATGCCTGTCACCATCATGACCATCTTGTACTGGAGGATCTATAAGGAAACTGAAAAACGCACCAAAGAGCTTGCTGGGCTGCAGGCCTCTGGGACGGAGGCCGAGGCAGAGAACTTTGTCCACCCCACGGGCAGCTCTCGAAGCTGCAGCAGCTATGAGCTTCAACAGCAGAGCGTGAAGCGCTCTGCCAGGAGGAAGTACGGACGCTGCCACTTCTGGTTCACAACCAAGAGCTGGAAGCCGAGCGTGGAGCAGATGGACCAAGACCACAGCAGCAGTGACAGCTGGAATAACAATGATGCCGCTGCCTCCCTGGAGAACTCTGCCTCCTCTGACGAGGAGGACATCGGCTCGGAGACGAGAGCCATCTACTCCATTGTGCTCAAGCTTCCAGGTCACAGCACCATCCTCAACTCCACCAAGCTACCCTCCTCAGACAACCTGCAGGTGCCAGAGGAGGAGCTGGGGATGGTGGGCTTGGAGAGGAAAACCAGCAAACTGCAGGCCCAGCAGAGCATGGATGATGGAGGCAGCTTTCAGAAGAGCTTCTCCAAGCTTCCCATCCAGTTAGAGTCAGCCGTGGACACAGCCAAGGCCTCTGATGTCAACTCCTCGGTGGGTAAGACCACGGCCCCTCTACCTCTGTCCTTTAAGGAAGCCACTCTGGCCAAGAGGTTTGCTCTGAAGACCAGAAGCCAGATCACTAAGAGGAAACGGATGTCCCTCATCAAGGAGAAGAAAGCGGCCCAGACCCTCAGCGCCATCCTGCTTGCCTTCATCATCACTTGGACCCCCTACAATATCATGGTTCTGGTGAACACCTTTTGTGACAGCTGCATCCCCAAAACCTATTGGAATCTGGGCTACTGGCTGTGCTACATCAACAGCACCGTGAACCCTGTGTGCTATGCCCTGTGCAACAAGACATTCAGAACCACTTTCAAGATGCTGCTCTTGTGTCAGTGTGACAAGCGGAAGAGACGCAAGCAGCAGTACCAGCAGAGACAGTCGGTCATCTTCCACAAGCGAGTGCCCGAGCAGGCCTTGTAGAACAGGGCGTGGTCGGCAACAGTCACCCAATGCGCACAACCCACAAACCTTAGGAGGGAGTGCGGCGAGGGTGGGAGTGATGTCCAGCGCTGATAAACATGTTTTATCACCGAGGGTGAAAGAAGCTGCCTGTTTAACAGCAGAGGGGCGAATGAAGCGCTCGGGCCAGGCCAGGAAGATTGCCCCCGGACCGCTGCAGCAGCTATGAGCTTCAACAGCAGGCGTGAAGCGCTCTGCCAGGAGGATGGACGCTGCCACTTCTGGTTCACAACCAAGAGCTGGAAGCCGAGCGTGGAGCAGATGGACCAAGACCACAGCAGCAGTGACAGCTGGAATAACAATGATGCCGCTGCCTCCCTGGAGAACTCTGCCTCCTCTGACGAGGAGGACATCGGCTCGGAGACGAGAGCCATCTACTCCATTGTGCTCAAGCTTCCAGGTCACAGCACCATCCTCAACTCCACCAAGCTACCCTCCTCAGACAACCTGCAGGTGCCAGAGGAGGAGCTGGGGATGGTGGGCTTGGAGAGGAAAACCAGCAAACTGCAGGCCCAGCAGAGCATGGATGATGGAGGCAGCTTTCAGAAGAGCTTCTCCAAGCTTCCCATCCAGTTAGAGTCAGCCGTGGACACAGCCAAGGCCTCTGATGTCAACTCCTCGGTGGGTAAGACCACGGCCCCTCTACCTCTGTCCTTTAAGGAAGCCACTCTGGCCAAGAGGTTTGCTCTGAAGACCAGAAGCCAGATCACTAAGAGGAAACGGATGTCCCTCATCAAGGAGAAGAAAGCGGCCCAGACCCTCAGCGCCATCCTGCTTGCCTTCATCATCACTTGGACCCCCTACAATATCATGGTTCTGGTGAACACCTTTTGTGACAGCTGCATCCCCAAAACCTATTGGAATCTGGGCTACTGGCTGTGCTACATCAACAGCACCGTGAACCCTGTGTGCTATGCCCTGTGCAACAAGACATTCAGAACCACTTTCAAGATGCTGCTCTTGTGTCAGTGTGACAAGCGGAAGAGACGCAAGCAGCAGTACCAGCAGAGACAGTCGGTCATCTTCCACAAGCGAGTGCCCGAGCAGGCCTTGTAGAACAGGGCGTGGTCGGCAACAGTCACCCAATGCGCACAACCCACAAACCTTAGGAGGGAGTGCGGCGAGGGTGGGAGTGATGTCCAGCGCTGATAAACATGTTTTTATCACCGAGGGGTGAAAGAAGCTGCCTGTTTACCAGTCCATTAAATAAACCTATTTTAATGTCAGAAGTCAAATTACCAGTTCAGCCAAAAATAAATAAATAAGCATTTAACAAAACATAAGGGAATTTATTCTGAGATAGACTTTGTTTTTTCTTAAAGAGAAGGAAATCATTTTTTCGTAGCGATGATACACCCATACTGGTCTGCCTAGCCTTTTAATTCCCAGTAGCTTTGGAATCTCGGTGAGCGTAACTAGCTGGCTCCGTTGCCACGTGCTCTCCAGGGATCCCCAAAATGTCGATCTGTTCCCATGTGGAACACAGTCAGGCTAGTGAATCCGTGGTTCTGAAATTCTTTCCGACGTTGCAAAACCACACCTCCTCGTCCCGGTAGAGCGCCCATCTTCTCACTGGTGTGTCGTTGAACTCCCTTTGTGGACCTGATTCTTGCAAAGTACTGTTTTGTGCAGTTCAAGTTTCATACAAATAAAAGATATATAAGTATATGTGTGTGTGTGTGTGTGTGTGTATATATATATATGTATATATATATACACATATACATGTGTGTGTGTGAATTACACACACACATACACATAGTGTATATAATATAATGGGAATCACTGAACTGGCAAATTATTCCGGCAATACATGCATTCAGTACTTTGGTGACTAAAGTTTCTCTAGGATCCTAACACAATGTCAAAGTGAAATAGACCTGCTTTGGAAGTGTTTTGGAAAGCAGGGCTGTTTTCCTGGAGGATAGGCCTAAGAGAGCAGCCAAGCCCTTCGGGGCTAATGAGCAGGACAGTCAGCCTGGTAAATCAGAGGAGCGCCATGGTTTGACCAGACTCTGAGTAAGTAGTCGCCTTTGTTGACACTCTCAAACAGAGCTAAATCAAACGGGGGCCCCTCTGAGCTCAAAGAATGAGTCACATCCACAGGTTTGAATTTAATGGTCCAAATCTGAATGTTTCTAAACAAAACCTCTGCTATCTTACCTGCTTGAAACTCAATAATAGTGTCACATGTGAATGTCATACAGAGGTGGGAGTGATGTCCAGCGCTGATAAACATGTTTGTATCACCGAGGGGTGAAAGAAGCTGCCTGTTTACCAGTCCATTAAATAAACCTATTTTAATGTCAGAAGTCAAATTACCAGTTCAGCCAAAAATAAATAAATAAGCATTTAACAAAACATAAGGGAATTTATTCTGAGATAGACTTTGTTTTTTCTTAAAGAGAAGGAAATCATTTTTTCGTAGCGATGATACACCCATACTGGTCTGCCTAGCCTTTTAATTCCCAGTAGCTTTGGAATCTCGGTGAGCGTAACTAGCTGGCTCCGTTGCCACGTGCTCTCCAGGGATCCCCAAAATGTCGATCTGTTCCCATGTGGAACACAGTCAGGCTAGTGAATCCGTGGTTCTGAAATTCTTTCCGACGTTGCAAAACCACACCTCCTCGTCCCGGTAGAGCGCCCATCTTCTCACTGGTGTGTCGTTGAACTCCCTTTGTGGACCTGATTCTTGCAAAGTACTGTTTTGTGCAGTTCAAGTTTCATACAAATAAAAGATATATAAGTATATGTGTGTGTGTGTGTGTGTGTGTATATATATATATGTATATATATATACACATATACATGTGTGTGTGTGAATTACACACACACATACACATAGTGTATATAATATAATGGGAATCACTGAACTGGCAAATTATTCCGGCAATACATGCATTCAGTACTTTGGTGACTAAAGTTTCTCTAGGATCCTAACACAATGTCAAAGTGAAATAGACCTGCTTTGGAAGTGTTTTGGAAAGCAGGGCTGTTTTCCTGGAGGATAGGCCTAAGAGAGCAGCCAAGCCCTTCGGGGCTAATGAGCAGGACAGTCAGCCTGGTAAATCAGAGGAGCGCCATGGTTTGACCAGACTCTGAGTAAGTAGTCGCCTTTGTTGACACTCTCAAACAGAGCTAAATCAAACGGGGGCCCCTCTGAGCTCAAAGAATGAGTCACATCCACAGGTTTGAATTTAATGGTCCAAATCTGAATGTTTCTAAACAAAACCTCTGCTATCTTACCTGCTTGAAACTCAATAATAGTGTCACATGTGAATGTCATACACAGCATTACCTGGGGCAAAGCAGAAGAGACCTTGTGAGGAGCAGAGAAGAACACGGGATTCGATTTCTTGCTACTCGACTTCTTTAAATTAAAAAGGGCTTACACCTCCGTCACTTTGCTGTGGCCAGTGCTTTCTGGTGTTCATTGTGCAACCTTCACCTGGAACAGGTTGGGGTTGGCAAGTCACAGGTCCTCTAAAGAAAGTATTACACTTTGAAAAGTATTGCTGCAAATTGATTTCTTTAGTAAATTTCTAAAGTGATTTTTGTATTCTCTTCTGAATTGACCCAAACGCTAACTGTTCTATTTGGGGGAGGGAAGGGGCGCTGCTGTGGCTGTCATCTGTGTTGCTGCTATAGTCGTCGGGGTTCCTTTTTTCCTTTTGTGGGGGTTGTGTGGGGAGTGGGAGGGGTGGGAGGTGGGGGACTGAGGAGATATCTTCCCTCTGTACAGGGTCTCCGCGGTGTGAACCCGGAGCCGGGGTAGAAGCTGCTTCTGTGTTCAGTGTGAGCTGGTGTTTACAGCAGATTTTGACAACAGTGGAAGTGTACTCAGTGGTGTCTGTGTTTCTGAACTATTTAATTTCATGTTATGTTTATATGAAGATGTATTTATGCATATTTCACCAAGTGTCTATTTAATGTTGATAAATACTACTCTTCAGTCTTTGGCAATGGTGTCCCTTGAAAGTGATTCTTTAAGGTCCACTTGAGCAATGAGTAGGGTATATCATGCTTCCTTGTGGCTAAGAAGAGGAAAATGTCATTCTCTTGGTGTCAGGAGGTACCTAACTCTTTCTAGGTAAGAAAAAGTCAACTGCAACTGTAACGTAATGGTTTAATACTCTTCTCGTTAAATCTGCTGGGAACTGATCTGAGCAAGCCTCCACCAAGTGTGTTTGCAATCACATGACAAGGGGAAAAAAAGCAAATCTGTGTAATTGAAAGAGTGATTTTTCTTGTCCCACATTCGACCAAAGAATAAGAAAAAACAGAGACTATTTTCTAACGTGTATAGCAAGCTACAGAATGTTATGTTATCAATCTGTGAACTGTCTAGTGAGCAAGTGCATCTATATTTTATTACTCACGTTGGCCTGGCACTAATAAATTTGCGAATGCTGATTTAAGTCTCCCTGTACCTCAATAATTCCTGTTCTCTTTGAAATGGCTATCTTGCCTCCCTCTCAAAAGGCTGTTTCCTATATTTTTTAAAAAAAATTAGAAGTAAATTTAAGAAATGGAGAAACCAAAAGCTTTAGCAGAACTGTGAAGGTTAATAACAAGGCTATTTAAACATAATTGTCTCCCAATCCTTGTCCCTTTATGATCCTGATAATGGAAGAAAAGATAGCTCTCTTTCTGTGCTACTGGTTTAATTATAGAATTTTTTTAAATCTCTTGTGGATGAAAGCTGCTTTTAAATACTGACTCTGTTTATAGAAATGTATGTTCCACGGACTCTGTTTACAGAAATGTATGTCCAACTCCTAGATCATTTTCAGAAAAGGAAAATAAGAACAAAACAAAGTCTTTTGAACATAGAGAATTTAGAAGCATAATCAAAAATGTAGTGAAATGTTTAAAACTAGACAAGCTACCCATGCATTTCTCAAACGACTTGTCACTAGCAAAGGTATTCAGCATTTACATATGATCATCCCCAAAATGGGAATCAAACTGGTTCGTTCCATAGAAATGAGGCTTGCAGAGCTTTCATGATTATGCACTTTGAGAGAGTAAGATAATCAAACCTAAATAAACTACACATGAAGAATCTAACTGCCCGCCCCCCCACATACAACACACATACACACACGTTCTCCCATTCTCTATTCTCCAGGGACTACCAGATGGACAAGAGAAGTGAGTTCTCTGATCCTCTACTGGCCTTGGTTCTGTTCTGTTTTATTCATCACCTACCTGTGGTCTTTCTGCTAGTTCTCCATATTATCCTGAACATCCTTGACTTCAAATCTAGCCTTGAGTCTCCAAATATGTTCCATTTCTATTCACTCATGTATAATAGTTCTGATAGAAAAAAAAAAAAAAGATAAGAAAGCATAAGCATTAAAAGCTGCAGGAGCTAAAGATCTAGAAGCCATAGCAGTGTTCTCTGTCACCCCCCACCCAACACACAGACACCTTTGTGTGCAGATAGGCAAGTTCATTTCTCTGGGGAGGGGTGAGAGCCCTTTGTGCATCACTTGTGAGAAAGGGGCTAGGGCACAACCCTGACATAGAGTTACCTGCCTCTGGAATATCTCAGGAAGAAAAAGGATACCAAGGCTCAGGCACAGTGGAGAAGCCTGATGGAGACAACATGGGACAGAAGTGGAGCCTGGTGACTATTCTGGGTACCTCATACTTATCTGAGTAGAGAGGATCCCCAGAGAGGGACATACAGCTGGAGGTATCACAGAGAAGCTCTGAACTTAGCATGAGTAGCCGTGAGCTCTTGGCTTAGTTCTGTCAGCAGGTAATGGTATGTCCTATGCTGTACACATCTATTACCCTTAAACTCGTTGGGTTGTCTCCATCTGCTCCTACTCATTAAGCGTCTTAATTTGCCTTCTTGTAGCAAACAGGTAAAATTGAGGCAAGGCATGAGGTAAATAACTACTATGATGAATGTAAATTCTATATCTGATGAACACTTGAAAAATTCCTTTTTTTTTTTTTTTTGGCCACTTCTATTGATCTTTCATTTATTTATCTTTGTTCTTCGGCCTGTATGGGCCTCCCATTGCAGTGGCCTCTCTCAGCTGCAGAGCACCAGCTCTGGGCACATGCACTCCAGAGCTCCAGCTCGGTAGTTGGACACGGTCCAGCCAGCACATGGGATCTTCCCAGGCCAGGGGTCAAACCGGCGCTCCTTGCACTGCAAGATGGTGTCCTTACCCACTGGATCACCAGGGAAGCCCCACTTGAAGAATTCTGATTTTATATATCCATCAGTTATTTCCTTATGTTTCAATGCCACAAACTCTAAGGATCTTTCACAATTTCTGGATAAACCTAGAATTTTATTTCAAATACCACTTCAGTCTAGGATGATCACCGAAGGCCTGACCACCTTAAAAGTAGAGTTGCTGGGTAGCTAGTATTTGTTTTGGTTTCTCAACGGTATTTCTCAAAATGGACTAAAACTGTGTAGAGCACAGCACTGAAAACAATGATCCTTTCTTCAGGCTGACCTCTCTGTCACCCCACCCAACCCACACACAGACACCTTTGTGGCAGTCATTCTCTGGGGAGGGTGAGAGCCCTTTGTGCATCACTTGTGAGAAAGGGGCTAGGGCACAACCCTGACATAGAGTTACCTGCCTCTGGAATATCTCAGGAAGAAAAAGGATACCAAGGCTCAGGCACAGTGGAGAAGCCTGATGGAGACAACATGGGACAGAAGTGGAGCCTGGTGACTATTCTGGGTACCTCATACTTATCTGAGTAGAGAGGATCCCCAGAGAGGGACATACAGCTGGAGGTATCACAGAGAAGCTCTGAACTTAGCATGAGTAGCCGTGAGCTCTTGGCTTAGTTCTGTCAGCAGGTAATGGTATGTCCTATGCTGTACACATCTATTACCCTTAAACTCGTTGGGTTGTCTCCATCTGCTCCTACTCATTAAGCGTCTTAATTTGCCTTCTTGTAGCAAACAGGTAAAATTGAGGCAAGGCATGAGGTAAATAACTACTATGATGAATGTAAATTCTATATCTGATGAACACTTGAAAAATTCCTTTTTTTTTTTTTTTTGGCCACTTCTATTGATCTTTCATTTATTTATCTTTGTTCTTCGGCCTGTATGGGCCTCCCATTGCAGTGGCCTCTCTCAGCTGCAGAGCACCAGCTCTGGGCACATGCACTCCAGAGCTCCAGCTCGGTAGTTGGACACGGTCCAGCCAGCACATGGGATCTTCCCAGGCCAGGGGTCAAACCGGCGCTCCTTGCACTGCAAGATGGTGTCCTTACCCACTGGATCACCAGGGAAGCCCCACTTGAAGAATTCTGATTTTATATATCCATCAGTTATTTCCTTATGTTTCAATGCCACAAACTCTAAGGATCTTTCACAATTTCTGGATAAACCTAGAATTTTATTTCAAATACCACTTCAGTCTAGGATGATCACCGAAGGCCTGACCACCTTAAAAGTAGAGTTGCTGGGTAGCTAGTATTTGTTTTGGTTTCTCAACGGTATTTCTCAAAATGGACTAAAACTGTGTAGAGCACAGCACTGAAAACAATGATCCTTTCTTCAGTCTGACCTCTCTAACTTGTATTAATACCACCTCCTCTAAGAGGTTTTTTTTTTTTTTTTCATCTATCAGGTGCAACAAGCTTGGCTCAACAAGGCAAACTTCACCCCATACTTGGTTCCAGGACAGTTTTACCATTTCCCTTGACATTCCTAGGTTAGGCTGACTTTCCTTGCATTTTTATGATTTTTATTTTTGTAGGAGTTTAGCCTTTACCGGGATTCATGCTGTGTGAGTTAATATTCAAGACCCAGGAGGTTGGTTCCAGGGATGGTAGCAGAGGGTCCTTCAGAACTAGGAATTATATTTTCTTTTTTTGGCATTAGTGTCATTGCCTGAGAAAGGAGGCTCGTGTTGAGATTATGAAAATGGATAAAGAAAAGCAAGTTCATAAAATGATTATGTTCAACATAAGTTTGTAACTGAGTTAATATTTTGTCACCAAGCTCCAAAGTGGGCAAGTGTTAGGATTGTTGTTAACTGAACACAAATTACATTTATGGCATCACACAGAGATGGACAGTGCACTGGATGTGTGGAAGTGGACCCCCGAACACTTTAGCATAATGTTAGGACAGTGGTTGCTCTGGTAGGACCAGGAAGACTCAACAGAGTTCTACCTACCACTCCTGGGCTGAGAACACCCTGATAATCACCCAGATCCAAAGTGGCTCTCATCTAAGTTGCATAAGACATTTTACATGAAAAGTAAAGGAAAAAGGAAGCCATGCCCTCAGTTGCAAAGAAGTATCAATAACATTTCACTCTCCCAAATAACCTTATCTTAAAGATTAGCCCCAGGATATAAAGGTTTATTTTTGTTCTTTCTTGAAGTCCAAAATACTTATTATTTCTGCAATTTACATGCCAAATCCCAAACTATTTTTATCCTGGATTCTGTGATTTCCTTGATAATAGAAAGTGGGTCTTAATTCATCCTGTGACTGGCATGTTATCAGTCAGATAGTAGACACTGAATAAATGTGGAATGTTTAATAGACTTCTTACAATTACTACAGCAAGTATTTATCAGAATTAGATGTACATAGTGCCCTGGGCCTCAGTGGTCATTTAGGTTGGGAAAGTAAATTAAATGAAAACACTTTATTCAGATGATGATTTTCTCCTTTTTTTGATGATTTTCTAATATTCCTGAACAGCAAGGAGAAATATTTTAATAGATTTGAAGTAGTAAATATAATTAAGAGGACAAGGAGGAAAGAAAATCAACTCTTTATCCCTAGAAATCAGAAACTTTGCACCACATTGGTCAACTCTACTTGGTCCTAGTAAGTGAAAGATTGTGAGAATCCGGAGAGTCTATAAATACGTCTTCTGTTTGTACAGGTGAAGCTCTGTAGTTTGGCTTGAAACATCCTTGCATGTAGTTTTGCTTGGCATGAAAGTTAGGACAGAATCCATTCTGTTCTGCAAGCATTGAACAAAAGCCCTCTCTTCATAGCCCCTATTCATTCCTCATATAACATATGGGCATTTTCAGCCTCCTGCATACACACTCCAGAGAACCTTCTGTGGGGCTTGTGCTTAGGCCTATGGGAAGGCAACATTTTCAGGAATGCCCCACCTTTTTCAAACACAGGAGAACTGTCTCTTAACTTTGGTACAGATTTGAGGAATAAGTAAAATAGGTTTCCAGGTTGGTGAATTAGCACATTGATTTTTCTTGGCAGAAAGCTTTCTGGAAAATGTCTATGAAATGTTCAGTGATGCTCACATCCTTCTAATTCATGAGGGTGTAGAAACCACTGTCCAAAGAGATGGCTATATATTTGCTTTGTAAGCAAAAGGCATGTATCATAGTTGCATCTAAAAATAGCGTCCTCCTCTTTATCAAAGGCACTGAATTTTACCTGTTTTTACTTCCTCGTGTCCAGCACTTCCTCAGTGTCATTTGAGATATGTCTATCCCATTTTTATTCCTTCTCCTAAAAATGAGTCAATTGTCTGTACTATAAAATGATGCCTGCAACGTTATGGTGATATTATCCCCTACGTTTAATAGTGAAATAAGGAAATAAAACTATAAATAAACAAAGAATGTGGTTGGTTTTCTTTTTCACCCAAGGTCTATAATACAGGAACAGCTTTTTATTGTATAAAAGGTGGAGTATTTACACTGAAGGGAAAATTCTGAAACAGACCGTCATTTGCACTGACGTCTCCATTTTGTATATGCACTAGAACTTTCTTTAGCAATGAACACTGCTGCTGTCATAACAACTCAAAATAATACCTCATGTTTAGGACTATGAATTAAGCATGTATCAACTACCTATGCACACACAATCCTAACGCTAAGACTGCACGTGAAAAAAATATATTTCTATGTATGCTATGGACCGAACACAAATAGACTACCAGTTATTTCTCCAGCAAAGATGGGTTTATTCGGAATCTGAAACCTTGGCAAGCTTCATGCAAGACTACACCAGACTTCAAGGGAAGGAAGGGAAAACGCAGTTGGGAGGGCTCTCGTAAACAGAAGCCTTGGCTTTTCAGCAGCTGACTACTTGCCAGGAGAGGAGATCTTCCTATTCGGCGCTGCTGTCCTCACACGGCTTGAGAGCTGCCCGTTCTGGTTTCCAGCTCCTCTCAAGATTTCCATTTATTAATTTTTTGATTTATTTGTTTTAATTGGAAGATCATTACTGGACAATATTGGTGTTTTGCCATACACCAGCATGAACCTGTCACAGGTATACATGTCACCCCCATCCTGAAAGCCCCACCCTATCCCTCTGGGTTGTCCCAGAGTCCTGGCTTTGGGCACCCTGCTTCATGCGTTGAACTTGCCCTGGTCGTCTGTTTTACACGTGGTCATGTACGTGCTTCAGTGCTGTTCTTGCCAATCATCCACCCTTGCCTTCTCCCACTGAGTCCAGAAGTCTATTCTTTATATCCGTGTCTCCTTTGCTGCCCTAATACTTTGAAGGGAGTTTTATCTCCCTCTTTTAAAAAGAAATGCTTATCTTCCCCCTACCCCCGTGCTGTTTCCTTTGGTTTCCTTTGCTGTGCAGAAGCTTTTTAGTTTGATGAAATTCCATTTGTCAATGTTTGCTTTAGTTTCTCTTGCTTTTGGAGTCAAATCCAAAAATTCAAGACTGATGTTATGGAGCTGGTCTTTAACCAGCTGGTTTATGGTTTCAGGTCTTCTATTCAAAGACTTTCATCTCTTTTGAATTTATTTTTGTGTGTGATTTGTGATAGTGACTCATTTTGATTGTTTTATGTGTAGCTACCCAGTTTTCCCTAGCAGCATTGAAATGCACAGGCTTTCCTTTCCCCTATTGTATATTCTGGGCTTGTTTGTTGTAAATTACTTGACCATATACATGTGGGTTTATTTCTGGGCTCTCTGTTCTGTTGCATTGATCTGTGTGTCTGTTTTTATGCCAGTGTCATACTGCTTTGATTACTACAGCTTTTTAATAGCATTTGAAAGTAGAGAGTGTATTGCCTACAGCTTTGTTCTTCTTTCTCAAAACTGTTTAGGCCATTCAGGTTCTTTTATGTTTCAACACAAATTTGCAGATTGTCATCACTTTTTTCTGTGAAAAATGCATTGGAATTTTGATAGCAGTTGTGTTGATTTCTGGAGATTCCTTTGGTTGCTACTACTTGCAGGAGATCTTCCTATTCGGCGCTGCTGTCCTCACACGGCTTGAGAGCTGCCCGTTCTGGTTTCCAGCTCCTCTCAAGATTTCCATTTATTAATTTTTTGATTTATTTGTTTTAATTGGAAGATCATTACTGGACAATATTGGTGTTTTGCCATACACCAGCATGAACCTGTCACAGGTATACATGTCACCCCCATCCTGAAAGCCCCACCCTATCCCTCTGGGTTGTCCCAGAGTCCTGGCTTTGGGCACCCTGCTTCATGCGTTGAACTTGCCCTGGTCGTCTGTTTTACACGTGGTCATGTACGTGCTTCAGTGCTGTTCTTGCCAATCATCCACCCTTGCCTTCTCCCACTGAGTCCAGAAGTCTATTCTTTATATCCGTGTCTCCTTTGCTGCCCTAATACTTTGAAGGGAGTTTTATCTCCCTCTTTTAAAAAGAAATGCTTATCTTCCCCCTACCCCCGTGCTGTTTCCTTTGGTTTCCTTTGCTGTGCAGAAGCTTTTTAGTTTGATGAAATTCCATTTGTCAATGTTTGCTTTAGTTTCTCTTGCTTTTGGAGTCAAATCCAAAAATTCAAGACTGATGTTATGGAGCTGGTCTTTAACCAGCTGGTTTATGGTTTCAGGTCTTCTATTCAAAGACTTTCATCTCTTTTGAATTTATTTTTGTGTGTGATTTGTGATAGTGACTCATTTTGATTGTTTTATGTGTAGCTACCCAGTTTTCCCTAGCAGCATTGAAATGCACAGGCTTTCCTTTCCCCTATTGTATATTCTGGGCTTGTTTGTTGTAAATTACTTGACCATATACATGTGGGTTTATTTCTGGGCTCTCTGTTCTGTTGCATTGATCTGTGTGTCTGTTTTTATGCCAGTGTCATACTGCTTTGATTACTACAGCTTTTTAATAGCATTTGAAAGTAGAGAGTGTATTGCCTACAGCTTTGTTCTTCTTTCTCAAAACTGTTTAGGCCATTCAGGTTCTTTTATGTTTCAACACAAATTTGCAGATTGTCATCACTTTTTTCTGTGAAAAATGCATTGGAATTTTGATAGCAGTTGTGTTGATTTCTGGAGATTCCTTTGGTTAGTATGAACATTTTAACAATTTAAATTCTTCCAACCCATAAAGATGGAATATCTTTCCATTTATTTGTATACCCTTCAATTTCTTCAGTTTATACATCTTGTGTGGTATTGTGGATATTATTATTCTGAACCTCTGTGTGCATAAGTTGAGATAAAACAAGTGACTAATTAGATATTCTAATTCAATTATTTCTGGTGTTCTTGAGAATCACAATTGCCAGTGTAAAGGAGATACAGATGTAGCTGAAGAAATTAAGTAGAAACTATTCAATTCTCCATTTGAATTGGATGTATTAATATAAACTCCCAGAGTATTTTACCATATGTGTAATTTCCAGCTCTTCCCATGGGAAAGAACTAGAAACAGTGATCAACTCAGTAGCAAGGAGGATTCCTTCCTTAATAAAGGAAACCAAGGCTTCTGGAAGAAATAGCTGATTCTAGTCTTGGGCAGGCAATGTACAAGATGAGCTTGAAACATCTTGCCAAAGCACATATCAAGGAAGCATTCAGGCTACAAGAAAAGACATTTACATACACAACAATTGATAACTGGAGAAGTGGCACAGCCAGGCAGTGGATCAATGATATTCTTCTTAGTAAGTGCTACTTACTGAGGAAAAGACTTCTACTTCACCACATGCTAAAGTAGATTACAGGTGGATTAAAGACCTAAATTTAAAAGGCATTGAAAGCTTTTAGAAGTTGGAAAGCTTTCAAGAGAATATTTTCATGACCCTGAAAGAGAGAGAGAGAACAACTTCTTAAGATTCAAAAAGCATTATCCATAAAGTGGGAAAGATATAAAGAGAGTGAAAAGAAAACCATGATGGAAGAGATTGTTTCAAAACTTTTGCCGACATTAGGCCAACACAGAATATATAAAGAACTTCTATAACTTAATAAGAAACAACTGTGCAACTGCAGAAGATATTCCTCATAATTCCTCACTTGAAAGATGACATCCGATTTACCTTCCCTTGAATCTGGCTGACCTTAGTCACTTGCTTGATGAATAGAACACCTCTGGGACTTGCAAGACTAGGTCAGAAGCAGCCTTGCAGCTCCCACACACATGGTTTGCAGTGCTTGCTCTGGGGGAAACTGGCTGTTACGTAAGAAATCTGATGATATTTGGACTACCATGGTTTGAGGAAGTCCTTCTCTAGTTAATCCAGATCCTAGCCTTGAATTATCCAAGGTGAGGTCAAGCCCTGCTCATACTGAAGGTTCACAAAATACACTCATGTTTGTGTGAAGCCACTAAGTTTTAGGGTATATTTTATGCAGCAATAAAGAATTAAAATTGCAACCCAATAAAAAATTAGTGAAAGTTAGTGAAACCGTGGTTTCCAGGGGTTATGGAAGAGAAATAGGAGGAGGTTGGTAAAAGGATACAACCTTCAGTTATAAAGATGAATAAGGTCTCAGGATCTAATATATAGCATGGTGACTATATACAGATGATAACAGTACACTATGTAATTAAAATTTGCTAAGATAGAACTTATATGTTCTTACCATAAAGAAAGTAAATGTGTGAAGTAATGAATATATTCATTAAAATGAGGGGAATTATTTCACTATGTATAGTCCTATCAAATATCACACTGAAACCCTTCTCTTTGGATTGGGACTTAAACCCAAAACCCAATTTGGGAGTTGAAACTACATGGCTGGGGTTTGAATCCAGCCAAAACCCCGCTTGGGACTTGAACCCACGTGGCTGGGACTCAAACCCAGCCAAAACCCACCATACCTGGTTTCAGGACCTAATGGAGTTCAGGTTCTTCATGTCTCCTCACAGAAAAGAGTTCAGTGAGAGACAATGTGATAGGTAAGAAATGGATTTATTCAGATTCAGAGAACAGTACACTCCACAGACAGAGTATGGGCCATGGAAAAGGGTGAATCCTGAGGCATTCTTGGTTTTCATGGGCTGGGTAATTTCATATGCTAATGAGTGGGAGGATTATTCCATCTCTTTTGGGAAAGGGGTGGGACTGTCCTGGTGCCTCTGGGTGTGTCATTCAGCTTGCTGACTGAGGGTCAAGGTCTAGTCTGCCATCCTGGACCCATTTGATTCTAATTATCTTATGCTGTGTCCTTGGGCCTTGTCATTCCTTGAAAAAAATTGTGCCCTGCCCCTTTCCCTACTGTTACAACACTGTATACTTTCTGTATCTTACATTTTATTCATCAACTATACATTGATAAAGTTCTAGCACACAAAAATCGGTTTGCAGTGCTTGCTCTGGGGAAACTGGCTGTTACGTAAGAAATCTGATGATATTTGGACTACCATGGTTTGAGGAAGTCCTTCTCTAGTTAATCCAGATCCTAGCCTTGAATTATCCAAGGTGAGGTCAAGCCCTGCTCATACTGAAGGTTCACAAAATACACTCATGTTTGTGTGAAGCCACTAAGTTTTAGGGTATATTTTATGCAGCAATAAAGAATTAAAATTGCAACCCAATAAAAAATTAGTGAAAGTTAGTGAAACCGTGGTTTCCAGGGGTTATGGAAGAGAAATAGGAGGAGGTTGGTAAAAGGATACAACCTTCAGTTATAAAGATGAATAAGGTCTCAGGATCTAATATATAGCATGGTGACTATATACAGATGATAACAGTACACTATGTAATTAAAATTTGCTAAGATAGAACTTATATGTTCTTACCATAAAGAAAGTAAATGTGTGAAGTAATGAATATATTCATTAAAATGAGGGGAATTATTTCACTATGTATAGTCCTATCAAATATCACACTGAAACCCTTCTCTTTGGATTGGGACTTAAACCCAAAACCCAATTTGGGAGTTGAAACTACATGGCTGGGGTTTGAATCCAGCCAAAACCCCGCTTGGGACTTGAACCCACGTGGCTGGGACTCAAACCCAGCCAAAACCCACCATACCTGGTTTCAGGACCTAATGGAGTTCAGGTTCTTCATGTCTCCTCACAGAAAAGAGTTCAGTGAGAGACAATGTGATAGGTAAGAAATGGATTTATTCAGATTCAGAGAACAGTACACTCCACAGACAGAGTATGGGCCATGGAAAAGGGTGAATCCTGAGGCATTCTTGGTTTTCATGGGCTGGGTAATTTCATATGCTAATGAGTGGGAGGATTATTCCATCTCTTTTGGGAAAGGGGTGGGACTGTCCTGGTGCCTCTGGGTGTGTCATTCAGCTTGCTGACTGAGGGTCAAGGTCTAGTCTGCCATCCTGGACCCATTTGATTCTAATTATCTTATGCTGTGTCCTTGGGCCTTGTCATTCCTTGAAAAAAATTGTGCCCTGCCCCTTTCCCTACTGTTACAACACTGTATACTTTCTGTATCTTACATTTTATTCATCAACTATACATTGATAAAGTTGGAAAAAATAAATATAAACAAAAACAAATGAAGTTAAATAACAGCCAAAATGGTTCAAGAGTACATTTAGATGGCAAAGTTATTTTTAAAATAACATCAGTGAAGGCAGAATGGTGATACATCTAGAGCAGAAGGAAAAGATCTGATTGGAGAGGAGCACAGGAAAGTTTCTTTTTTATTATTATTATTATTTTATTTATATTTATTTGGCTGCACTGGGTCTCAGTTGTAGCATGTAGGCTCTAGTTCCCTGACCAGGGATCAAACCCAGGCCCCCTGCATTGGGAGCACAGAGTTTTAGCCACTGGACCACCAGGGAAGTCCCGGGAAATTTCTTTTTAAGGTGTTAATAATGTGTCTTTTTATGTTTTACCCCAGGTGATGGTTACACAGGGTGCTTACATCATTCGTAAAGTGCTATATGTTTTATGTGCTTTTCTGTAAATAGAGTTCACAAGTTAAAAAAAAATAAAAAGAGAGAGGACTAGGACAAACCACTCCCACCCCCCACCCCAGCTACACCTGTGCACCAGGCTGTTCTCGCTCTTGTTTCTGTGCGTGAGGTGCTCAAGCTCCTGAAGAGTCAAGCCCTCCACCCTAGGACATGACTCCAGCCACTCTCCCCTGTCCTGCATCAGGGCGTTCCTCCCTCTGACTGGCCCAACTCTCCTTGCCTTTAAAGCAAACACTGTCAGAGACTCGTCTAGACTCCCCTCCAGCTCTCCTCCAGTCTTTCTAGAATCCACGCTGGTCAGGCTTCACCCCCACCGTTCACCCAGCTGCTCTGTCAAAGCCACTCAAGGCCTCTGTGCTGCTGAATCCAGGGATCCCCTCTCGGCCCTCATCCTGTTCCGCCAGCATTTGGTCCAACTGACCATCCCTCCTCCAGGAAACACTCCCTTCCCTTGGCTTCACCCACCTCCCCGTCCTTCCCGGTTTTCCTCTTACCCCCAGCTTTCTGCCTGGTCTGTTCTACTCCACACCATCCCCAATATACCCACATGCTTTGCGCTTTTCACCATCACTATCTGGATGGTCTCAGCTAGTTTCAGGGCTTTAAATGCCATCTGCCCATGACTCCCAAACCTTGATTTCCAGCCTAGATCTCCAGTGAATTCCTGGCTCTTTTATCCTTATCATGTAACCAGCATCACTCCTAGAGGTCATCTATTCAGTTCTAACTGGACATGTTCAAAGGTGAGCTCCCCTCCCTCTCCCCAAACATACTTCTCCAACTGTCTTCCCCGTTCTGACAATTCCAGCCTTTCTAATGGTCAGAAACTTGTGAGATCCCCTCCAACTCCATATCAAATCAAATAGTAAATCCTGTCTGCTCTCACTTCAACTTAGAGCCAGAATCCAGCCTCTTCTCAGCCCATTGCAATAGCTCCTAATGGTCCCAAGATGCCTCCTCTCTTGTCCCCCGAAGGTTTTTCTCAGCTTCAGGGGCCAAAGGGATGCAGTTCCTGAGTGTCCATTTGCTACTCCGGGGCCACGAGCCCTTATGCCTCCCCGAGAAAGGCCCACCTCCCACTACACTTTCCCCCCAGGACTCAGCCCACTCTGCCCTCCCAGCCACCCCAGCACCCTGACCTACTGGAATCCCTTGAACCCACCTGTGCACTGGCTATTGGCTCCACCCAGAATGCTCTTCTCCCAGACGGACCTTTCCAACAGAGCAGTGGGAGAGGAGTCTAGACAGGTATCTGACAGTATTTGCTTTAAGGAGGAGACATGGGGTGGTAGCTGGAGAGAGATGGGAGGGTCCAGATCCAAGTACACATGCTGATGATGGGTCTCCCCACACTAGACTATAAGCTTCAGGACAGCAGGCTTTTTGTAGGTTTTTTTCTCTGCAGTACTCCTTGGCCTCGAACAGTCCCCAGCACATTTAATAAAAGAATAAAGGTGATGCACCAGCCGTATCAGCCACATAGTGGAACACCAGAAGTGAAGATTTGCACCCAGGTGTGCAAACCACTGATCCAGGAGACTAAAGGGGGTGGGGTGGGGGGCTGCAAGAGATAAGGAGTGGGCAGGATCCGGAAGCCCTGCCTCAGGTCTGGCTTGTTTCCTTGGTCTCTAAATTCCGCCTGGAAAATCAGCCAGGCAGCAAAGCTGAGAGCCCCGCCAGGCCTCTTCTCCCCTGGTCACCAGGGGGCGACAGAGCCCGCTGGACTCACCTACCTGGCCGCCAGAGGCTGAAGCAATTCCGAATCTGAGCACCTGAGGTTGCCTAGGGTTCCAAACTCCTGCCATAGCCTCTGGCAAGTACCTGGGCCCCAGCGGGACAAAAGGAAAGCTCCCCGGACAGAGCCCTGGGGGAGGAAGAGAATGCCCACCGCAGAGCAACTTCCTGCAAGACCTGAAGGAGGAGTCATGTTCAAAGGTGAGCTCCTCCCTCTCCCAAACATACTTCCCAAGTTCCGTGACAATTCCAGCCTTTCTAATGGTCAGAAACTTGTGAGATCCCCTCCAACTCCATATCAAATCAAATAGTAAATCCTGTCTGCTCTCACTTCAACTTAGAGCCAGAATCCAGCCTCTTCTCAGCCCATTGCAATAGCTCCTAATGGTCCCAAGATGCCTCCTCTCTTGTCCCCCGAAGGTTTTCTCAGCTTCAGGGGCCAAAGGGATGCAGTTCCTGAGTGTCCATTTGCTACTCCGGGGCCACGAGCCCTTATGCCTCCCCGAGAAAGGCCCACCTCCCACTACACTTTCCCCCCAGGACTCAGCCCACTCTGCCCTCCCAGCCACCCCAGCACCCTGACCTACTGGAATCCCTTGAACCCACCTGTGCACTGGCTATTGGCTCCACCCAGAATGCTCTTCTCCCAGACGGACCTTTCCAACAGAGCAGTGGGAGAGGAGTCTAGACAGGTATCTGACAGTATTTGCTTTAAGGAGGAGACATGGGGTGGTAGCTGGAGAGAGATGGGAGGGTCCAGATCCAAGTACACATGCTGATGATGGGTCTCCCCACACTAGACTATAAGCTTCAGGACAGCAGGCTTTTTGTAGGTTTTTCTCTGCAGTACTCCTTGGCCTCGAACAGTCCCCAGCACATTTAATAAAAGAATAAAGGTGATGCACCAGCCGTATCAGCCACATAGTGGAACACCAGAAGTGAAGATTTGCACCCAGGTGTGCAAACCACTGATCCAGGAGACTAAAGGGGGTGGGGTGGGGGGCTGCAAGAGATAAGGAGTGGGCAGGATCCGGAAGCCCTGCCTCAGGTCTGGCTTGTTTCCTTGGTCTCTAAATTCCGCCTGGAAAATCAGCCAGGCAGCAAAGCTGAGAGCCCCGCCAGGCCTCTTCTCCCCTGGTCACCAGGGGGCGACAGAGCCCGCTGGACTCACCTACCTGGCCGCCAGAGGCTGAAGCAATTCCGAATCTGAGCACCTGAGGTTGCCTAGGGTTCCAAACTCCTGCCATAGCCTCTGGCAAGTACCTGGGCCCCAGCGGGACAAAAGGAAAGCTCCCCGGACAGAGCCCTGGGGGAGGAAGAGAATGCCCACCGCAGAGCAACTTCCTGCAAGACCTGAAGGAGGAGTCATCCAGGTAAAGAGCTCAATGGAGTCCCAGGCTGGGCTTCTGAAGGCTAGGGAGGGGGCGGCCTTGGAAGAACAGGTAGAGGCCATTGTGGCTGGACTGAAGGGAGCAAACAAGGGGGCTGCTGGCAGGAAGAGGGGCTTGAGCTCTGGCTGGAAGAGCTGGATCTTTCCCACAGGCTGCTGCTGATAGATTTCCAATTTGTTAGCAGAGTAACAAGAACAGATTTGTCTGTTCTACGTCCTCCTCCTGGATCAGAGGGAGCGAGAAACTGTTGGTGGTGACCTGCACTAGGAGAGCGGAGGGAAGTGCAGAGAGGTGAGGAGTGCGTTCTGGACTTGGGATTCAGGGCCAGGGGATGAGGTGACTGCAAGGGGGAGAGGAGGGAAGGAGACAGAGCCCCAGGGTTCTGGATTGAGGAGGTGGGGAAATGGAGCTGCTGCAGCAAGGATATGTGGGGAGGGATTTCCAGAGGGCAATTCAGGGCCAATTAACACTTGGACAATTTAGGAAGTTAGATAAGATCTAAGCCCTTTTCCTAATGAAGTCCCCAACAGTAGCTGCTTATCAGGAGATTTCAGACAAAGCTAAAGATCTTTGTCCTCCAACTGATTAAAACTACTCTTGCTCCTGGTGGACTCTTTATACTGGAATTGGGCCTGGATAAAATGAGACAGCCAGCCTTCATCTTGAGGAGGGGCATTTACGGATGGAAACATAAAAGCAGCTGCAAATGAGATGGTCCTATCTGTCTGGTGCTGGCAGCCTGTCATCTCCCAGTCTGTCCCTGGGCCACTCTGAGTCCAGCCAGCAAAGCTGAGACTGCCAGACTGTGAGCCCCGTGAAGGGACTGCTTTGAAAATTGGAAACTCTAAGATCTTAGGAAGCTCTTGCCATCCCGCCACATGGGTGGACTTTCCTGTTTGCCTCCCAGAGTGAGAACTGGCATGTACCCGTGCACGCACACACACACACACACACACACACACACACACACGTGCACAATGACTAGAAGAAGGACTATGGGGTAGGATCAGAAGGTGGACCGACAGAAGGAAGGGAAGAAGAAGAGATGGGGGTCGGCAGCACTGCCTCCACGCCTGCTTCCAGTTGGTTTCAGTCTTCCTCCACCTATGCCTGAGGACGTCCCTAGAAGGACAGGCTAGAATCATCACCAGGGTGCAGGTGGGAAGAAAGGCTTGAGAGCCACGAGGACTTCTCCAGGATGGAGAACAGGTAGGAGTCTGGAGGCAGGCCTCTCTCAGAACTGCCCACAGTGCCTGCCCGGGAGCTGTGGGGAGGGCCGTGGGGTCTAACTGCGTGAGCTCCGGGCTGCTTGGAGAAGCGGTGAGCAGGATCCCCGGGGGGCTGTGTGCACAGGTGTGATCTGAGGAAGGGGTTCCAGGAAGCAGCCCCGGGGCGAGGGGGAGTCACTTCCTGGACAACAGACCCCAACAGAACTCAGAACCCCGTAACCAGGCACCCACATTCTATCAACAGCCCCAACAGCCAGCTCACTTGGCTGGAGACGCTTGATAGAGAAAGATGTCCCGCTCTGTCTCCAGTGAGCAGGGCTTCGCTTCAGGAAAGCCTGGAGGGAGAGGTTTTCCCGATGTTGTAGATGGTTCACCACTGCACGCGGACGCCTCCGGTCCTCTACCAGGAGGTCCGCTAAGGTACCACGCGGTGGCCTGGAGCAGACCCCTCCGGGCCTGGCCACGCCTGCGGGCAGCCCCACCTTCCTTCGTCTCTGGAGGGGGCCGGGGGGACTTGAGAGGAGGTTCTGTCCTCTGGGCACCAGTGGATCGGTGGGGCCTCCGGTCACCTGGTGGACCTGTCACGGTCACACCTGAGGAGAGGCTGGTGGTGGGGAATAGGAGTCCCGAGGTGCTCTCCTGTGTCTCAGTGTGGATCCGAGGTGCTCGGGTTGTGGGCGCTTCAGAGTGCTGGGTGGAGGCCAGTTTGAAGAGGGGCTGGTGCGTGTGTCTGAGGGGAGATGTCTGCGGGTGTGAGCAGCGGCACAGACAGCCGGCCGGGGCTGAGTCGTTGTGCCTGGCTGCCGGGCTCTGTGTTCACAGGGCTCCACAGCGGAGGTCGGACAAGAGCCAGTCCGTGGAGCCCCCTGCTGCGTGTCCCTGCGCGAGGGGCAGGAGCCCTGCACCAGCCAGAGCGCCCGGGGCAGGCCGAGGGTGAGTGTCGGCCCGAAAGAGACCCCACCCCCAGGGGGGCCCGGGTCCCAGAGTGGCCCTGCCCGTCCCCCGAGTCCCTCCGAGAGTCCTGCTTGCCGGAGAACGTGGGCCCCGTCTCCCGTGCCGCCCAGCCCTCCCAGCCCAGGCCCTGCCTCGTCCAGACGCAAAGTCTGTTCATCTGCACGTGGGACTCTCAGGAAGCCTCTGAGAGGATTCCCTTCGCGTTCCCTCAGGAACATTTCTGCTTGGGTCCGCAGAGTCTCCCGTTGTAACTCCCATCTCCAGGTTGGCCTGAGAATCCTGGTCCCTCCCACCCCGGGATCCGCCTCTGTGTTCTCCGCCCCAGATGGGAGGGTTCGATAACCAGCACAGGGGTGATGCAGCGGAGACGGAGACGCAGACGCAGGGAGTTGTGAGATGTGCCGACAGACGGCCCTGCGACGCTCCTGGATGGAAGCATCCCCCTCCGCCGGGTCACCGGTGATGCCGGGACCTTGAGTGCGCTGAGGACGCTCCTGGCCCCCCTCCTGCCCCGAGCCCCGGAGGCTCGGGGACTCCCTGTGAGCTGCAGGCCCGGCCCTCCTGGTGTCCGCGGTGCCGGCCCTGACTCGTGCTTCTGCCGTGTTCCACCCCAGGAGGACGACGTGTCCACGGGGGACAGGAGGGGGACGTGCGTGGAACGGAGTGTCCCGAGAGGCAGGCTGGCGATGCTGGTGGGGAACCTGGTGCCTGCCGTCCTGGGAGGAGACCCCTCCTACCTCGCCACCTTCCTGGGCACCTACAGGGCTTTTGCCACCACCCAGCAGGTGCTGGACCTTATCTTCGCAAGGTGAGCGCCTCCCCCCATGGCCCAGTGGGGACTCGGCCACAGTGCAGCCGTGCGAGTGGTGGGAGTGTCTCTCCACCTGTCTGAGCCTGTCTGCCCCTCTGCCCACGAGGGTGCCGGGAGGGCCGGTCCCCGGGGTGACAGTGGGGCCTTCCTGGAAAGGGCTTTCTGGGGCCCTGGCCCCGTGGCAAGGTCTGCTGGAGAGGCGGTGGCGGTGCTGCGTTACCCTGTTCCTCCCCCCTCCCCCCCCACGAGGCAGCCTCTGCCTCGGGTGTCTCTGTGCCTTTGGCCGGGGACCCGACTGCCTTCCCGCTTGCCGGGTGATGTGTGGGAGGTGCCCTGTCCTGGGCGAGAGAGAGCCAGGGGTCCCGGGGAGGGATCGGGGACCCCAGGCCCGTCAGATGTGCACGACGGGGCTGGTTGGGCTCCTTCCGTCTCCACACAGAGGAGAAGGCCCACCGGGTGCAGGCCCTTTGCGAGAAACCGCCATCACTGAGCGCACGGAGCAGACAGCAGTCCTGCCCCCCAGGGTTCAGTTCTCCCGGGGGTCCCACTGTCCCACTAGCCATGCCATCCAGGTGCGTCCCCGGCACTGTCCGCGTGACGCCCTCCCGGCCTCCTCTAGGTATGGATGCGTGCTCCCTTGCGCTGAGGAGGACGGGGGACCCGTGCACCAGCTGAGAACGTGAGTTGACTCTGCTCGAAGAGGGAGGGTCTCGGCTGCCACAGGACTGCCGGGTCAGATGGGACGAGGAGGGCCGCTGGCCTCTGGAGCGGGAGGAGCAGAAGGCCCCGCGGTCCAGGTCACCGCAGGGCCGTCCCGGGGGCGCGGCGGGCCAGGAAGGCCAGGCCTCTGACTCTGCTGCCCCCCTGACTCCCCCCAGGGCCCTGTCCTCCATCCTGGGCACCTGGCTGCACCTTTACCCTGAGGATTTCTGCCAGCCCCCCGAACTTCTCTGCCTGAAGACGCTGCTGGCCTACACGGAGCTCAGCATGCCTGGCTCAGACCTGGAGCACAGAGCCCGCCTGCTCCTGGCCCAGCTGGAGCACCTGGAGCCCAGTGAGGAGGAGGAGGCCGGTGAGGAGGCCTCAGGGCTTGGGGAGTGGGGCGAGCAGGGAGAGGCAAGGGGCTGGGCCACCCAAGGCAGAGGCTTGTGAGGCTGGCACGGAGGCAGGAGCCCTGAGGAGGCTGAGCCCACCGTTCCCCTGGACTCCTAGCCGTCTGGGACGCCTTCCTGGGGGTGGGTGGCATCTGGGAATGCGATGGCAGTGATAAGCAGTGAGGAGGTTCCTGTCTGCGGGAGAGCCGTGGAAAAGCAGTCTCACGCGTGATCTTTTCTCTCGTTGGAGCCGCGGCACCAGCTCCAGAACCAGCTCTGGCGTCCTCAGCGGCCCTCGAGGCAATTCCGGCTCCACCACTCGCCACCGCTCCGGAGTCAGAGCAAGCTCGAGTGCCAGCTGCCACTCCAGCTCGAGCTCTGGACGAAGGGAACGCGCCAGCTCCAAGTCCAGCGTCATGGCTCGTTTACCGCGAAACTGTCCTTTAAGTGAGGCCGAGGGGAAGAGCACCTCCCCAGGCTCCAAGGCTACATCCAGAGAAGGTGCAAGCAGCAGCTCTCTTTCCATCTTCAGAGCCTGAATCGTCCAGAAATCCCATGCTCGTGTGGCTCCGACAAGTCCTTTTCCAGGCTCGAGGCAGCTGCGGAGCTCCACAGTGCCCTGGAACCTGCCGTGGCTGCAGGGTTACCCGCTCCAGTTCCAGAGACCACAGCAGACCCAGGTTTCCTAGCAGCTCGGGTGCTGGAGCCAGTTTCCCACCTGCCATCCCTGGTGCCACTCGCAGAGTCGTGCCTTCCTCGGCCTTTCTGTGCGTGCTTCGGCCCCAGCCAAGGGGATCCGTCCTCTTCCTTCGTCCAAGACCCTACCCCTGCCCAGAGCCCCAGGCTTTGCCACTCAAGCCTCTGGGCTTTCGTTTTCCAAAACGACGGTGACGGATGGGTTAAGCAGGGAGCGTTCCAAGCCTGCACACCGTGGGCCCAGCCTTCCTCGCCTCTGGGTGGTGTGAGGCTGGGTGACAGGAGCACCATCAGGCCTCCGCCATGGGTTGAAGGCCTCCCTGTGGCCCCGTGGGGCTCTGTTTGCTGCGGTGAGGAAGGGGCTCAGACTCTCTTCCACTTGTGCACCGAGGAAGCGGGGCCGTTGCCCCAAGAGCAGCTGAGGGACTGTGAGTCATGGAGGATGTGGATGGACGTCCCCCAAGAGGCCATGGCCATGCACCGGGCAGGAGAATGGGATCCGCCAGATAGAGGGGCCGGGCCGTCTTCCCCCGTGGTCCATCCAAGGAGGTGTCTCCGAGATGGGGATTGTCGTGTCAAAGGTCACTGCAGTTGGAGTGCAGGCCTGATACTTGCCTTAAGAGTAGAGAACCATCATGCAGCCAAAGCATGAGAGCTCAGCCAGGAGGGAGATGGTTTCCTTTCTCGTGAAAAAGGACGATGGCCTTGGACAGATGTGGCCGCCCCTCGACTGCACAGTCAGTCAGTAGAGTCAGCCTCCTCTGTCTTTCTCCTCACCACGGGTCACCGGCATCGACCCTCAAGGCTGTCTCCTGGCACCAGAGGGCTGTGAAGCAGCGGCCGTGACGAGCCGGCATGGCTCTGTGTCTTAGGCGGGAGGCGACCGAGATGGCAGTCCCAGGGCCCACCCTTCTGTCTCTGCTCCAAGTGATCCCGTCCATTCCACGTAATCCTTTGGTCTTCCACCGGTTTGACGTTTCTCTGGACTCTGACGTGTCAGCGCGGTTAGGATTTAGAACGTTGAATGTTGCAAATTGCTGTCTTCAATAAAACTGTGTTTCTCTTTTCACTGAAAACCAAGTGGTGGTGACTGTTGCTGGCCAGCCGGTTTTCTCCACAGCCCTCAGGATGCAGGAGTAGAGTCCTTTTCAGGGGAGTTGTTTGTTCCTGTCCCCAGCACACGCTCTCATGGGCGTTGCTTCCCGCCCAGACAGCTTAGAGGTGTGGTTTCTCACCAGGATGTGGGAGATGTGGGAGAGGGTAAGCGTTGTTCGATTCCCAGGCAGGCCTTTGGAAACCGTTTAGTAGCTTTCATCTGCCGGTGCGTTCGCAGCAGCTCAGGGGAAATTCTGTTTTCTTCTCTGAGGAGGTGGGCAGAGGTGGAGGGTGCAGTCTTTGTGGGAAGCAGGATGTTCAGAAATCAGTATCAAACACACCTCAAGAAAGATCTCTGTGGATCCCTGAAGTAGACTCCCCGGGAAAACTCACCGCCTGGGGCTCTAGGGACCCACTGGCCATCGTGGCGATTCTCAGCAAACATGCTCCACACCCGACAAAACCCCACAGGGTACAACTTACTCGTATGGGAGACAGTGATCAAAGGAAACCACGATGGAAGATACGATTGCTAATCGTTCTGATACGTGGTATTTGACTGAGAAGCTCCTAGGATGCCCTGAAGGAAGCTTCCCTGCAATGGAGAAAGAGAGCTCGAGAAGAGACTTTTGGACATGGCGGGGAGGGAGAAGAGGGTGAGCTGTGTGGAGAGAGCCCCATGGAGACTTGGGTGAGCCTGTGTAGAACCAGAGAGCCAATGGGAATGTGCTATGAGACTCAGGGACCTGGACCAGGGGCCCTTCCCAACCTGGAGGGGTGGGCTGGGGAGGGAAATGGGAGGGAAGGTCAAGAGGGAGGGGGCATAGGTAGAGGTCTGGTTGCTTCCTATTGCTGTCGGGCAGAAAACACCAAAACTCTGTAAAGCAGTCGTCCTTCCATTGCAAAGTCGAGAAGCAAGCCAGCTTCCCTGGTGGCTCAGCAGTGCCACGAATCTGCCTCCGAAGGAGATGCGATCTGCAGAGGAGACCTCTGGGTTGGGGAGATGCCTTGGGGCAGGAAATGGCAGCCTACTGCAGTATTCCTGCCTGGACGATCCCCTTGGCAGAGGGGCCTGGGCAGGCTCCAGTCGGCGGGGTGGCAAAAGTCGGACGCGACTCTTTCACTGAAAACCAAGTGGTGGTGACTGTTGCTGGCCAGCCGGTTTTCTCCACAGCCCTCAGGATGCAGGAGTAGAGTCCTTTTCAGGGGAGTTGTTTGTTCCTGTCCCCAGCACACGCTCTCATGGGCGTTGCTTCCCGCCCAGACAGCTTAGAGGTGTGGTTTCTCACCAGGATGTGGGAGATGTGGGAGAGGGTAAGCGTTGTTCGATTCCCAGGCAGGCCTTTGGAAACCGTTTAGTAGCTTTCATCTGCCGGTGCGTTCGCAGCAGCTCAGGGGAAATTCTGTTTTCTTCTCTGAGGAGGTGGGCAGAGGTGGAGGGTGCAGTCTTTGTGGGAAGCAGGATGTTCAGAAATCAGTATCAAACACACCTCAAGAAAGATCTCTGTGGATCCCTGAAGTAGACTCCCGGAAAACTCACCGCCTGGGGCTCTAGGGACCCACTGGCCATCGTGGCGATTCTCAGCAAACATGCTCCACACCCGACAAAACCCCACAGGGTACAACTTACTCGTATGGGAGACAGTGATCAAAGGAAACCACGATGGAAGATACGATTGCTAATCGTTCTGATACGTGGTATTTGACTGAGAAGCTCCTAGGATGCCCTGAAGGAAGCTTCCCTGCAATGGAGAAAGAGAGCTCGAGAAGAGACTTTTGGACATGGCGGGGAGGGAGAAGAGGGTGAGCTGTGTGGAGAGAGCCCCATGGAGACTTGGGTGAGCCTGTGTAGAACCAGAGAGCCAATGGGAATGTGCTATGAGACTCAGGGACCTGGACCAGGGGCCCTTCCCAACCTGGAGGGGTGGGCTGGGGAGGGAAATGGGAGGGAAGGTCAAGAGGGAGGGGGCATAGGTAGAGGTCTGGTTGCTTCCTATTGCTGTCGGGCAGAAAACACCAAAACTCTGTAAAGCAGTCGTCCTTCCATTGCAAAGTCGAGAAGCAAGCCAGCTTCCCTGGTGGCTCAGCAGTGCCACGAATCTGCCTCCGAAGGAGATGCGATCTGCAGAGGAGACCTCTGGGTTGGGGAGATGCCTTGGGGCAGGAAATGGCAGCCTACTGCAGTATTCCTGCCTGGACGATCCCCTTGGCAGAGGGGCCTGGGCAGGCTCCAGTCGGCGGGGTGGCAAAAGTCGGACGCGACTTAGCGACTAAACAACGAAAGGAATTTTCCCAGAGGCAGACTCTGTAGTCATTCAAGTATTATTTGGATGGGAGAACGTGTCCCTGCCTTGGGAAACACTGACGACAAGGAAAACACCTTCCGAAGATGCCATTTACACGCAGATACCCAGACCGGGAAGCCTGAGGCTGCGTGGAGCCGCGCCCCGCCCCGCCCCGCGCCCCGCCCCGCCTCGCGCCCCGCCTCGCCCCGCCCCGCCTCGCGCCCCTCGAGGCGCGCGTGCGCTGGCGCGCGCGGCGGCAGATGAAGATGCGTCGTCGCTGAGCTGCTGGCTTTCCTGGCAGCCCGGGTGCTGAGGGAAGGCAAAGTGGAGACGGAGGCGGTCCCCACAGTGGGACGGCCCGGACCAGGGAGCCGCACACAGACGGGTAAGTGCAACGCTCCTGCAGCCCCGAGGAGCGCGAGCCTGCCTCGGCCCCCGGATCCGGGGCTGCGGCCCGCCTGCAGCAGGGTCAGGACGCCTTGCCAGGGCCACCGTTGAGCGTTGGGTCGCTCGGCGCGTTCGTTGCGCTCCCTGCTCGGGGCCCCTCGGGGTTCGGCGACGGCGGGGCGGCCCCACGATCCCGGGGGCGGCCTCGCGTGTGCGGACGCCGGCGTGGGCCCCGTGGCCGCGGGCTCGCGGCGCCTGGAGCCTCGGCGAGGCCAGGCGGCGCGGAGGAGCCCGCCGTTGGGGGCGTTGGCGCGCGTGTCCCGGAGCGGAGCGCGTGTCCGGCGCGGTGGGTCGGCCGGTGCGAAGGGGTTTCTGGGGTCGGGTCGCTCGCAGGTGATGGGGGCGCGCGGCTTCGGTATCTTGGACCCCCTGCCTCCAGGTGTGAGTTCCCTTTCCTAAACCTCTCTTGAACGTCCGGTGCAAAAGTTTTAAAGTTCCTTTCCATTGTTTCAGGCTTGACTGATTTTAACTGACCCTCAGATCTCTGGTTGGAGGGCTATTTGTGACCTACTAACATCTTACCTAACTTTGCAGTAAAACTGTGCCGCCTTGTTATGTTTTTGCGTTTGTAAGGCTTTTCTACAGTTCATGTAGTTGTTTGGCGGGGTGGCAAAAGTCGGACGCGACTTAGCGACTAAACAACGAAAGGAATTTTCCCAGAGGCAGACTCTGTAGTCATTCAAGTATTATTTGGATGGGAGAACGTGTCCCTGCCTTGGGAAACACTGACGACAAGGAAAACACCTTCCGAAGATGCCATTTACACGCAGATACCCAGACCGGGAAGCCTGAGGCTGCGTGGAGCCGCGCCCCGCCCCGCCCCGCGCCCCGCCCCGCCTCGCGCCCCGCCTCGCCCCGCCCCGCCTCGCGCCCCTCGAGGCGCGCGTGCGCTGGCGCGCGCGGCGGCAGATGAAGATGCGTCGTCGCTGAGCTGCTGGCTTTCCTGGCAGCCCGGGTGCTGAGGGAAGGCAAAGTGGAGACGGAGGCGGTCCCCACAGTGGGACGGCCCGGACCAGGGAGCCGCACACAGACGGGTAAGTGCAACGCTCCTGCAGCCCCGAGGAGCGCGAGCCTGCCTCGGCCCCCGGATCCGGGGCTGCGGCCCGCCTGCAGCAGGGTCAGGACGCCTTGCCAGGGCCACCGTTGAGCGTTGGGTCGCTCGGCGCGTTCGTTGCGCTCCCTGCTCGGGGCCCCTCGGGGTTCGGCGACGGCGGGGCGGCCCCACGATCCCGGGGGCGGCCTCGCGTGTGCGGACGCCGGCGTGGGCCCCGTGGCCGCGGGCTCGCGGCGCCTGGAGCCTCGGCGAGGCCAGGCGGCGCGGAGGAGCCCGCCGTTGGGGGCGTTGGCGCGCGTGTCCCGGAGCGGAGCGCGTGTCCGGCGCGGTGGGTCGGCCGGTGCGAAGGGGTTTCTGGGGTCGGGTCGCTCGCAGGTGATGGGGGCGCGCGGCTTCGGTATCTTGGACCCCCTGCCTCCAGGTGTGAGTTCCCTTTCCTAAACCTCTCTTGAACGTCCGGTGCAAAAGTTTTAAAGTTCCTTTCCATTGTTTCAGGCTTGACTGATTTTAACTGACCCTCAGATCTCTGGTTGGAGGGCTATTTGTGACCTACTAACATCTTACCTAACTTTGCAGTAAAACTGTGCCGCCTTGTTATGTTTTTGCGTTTGTAAGGCTTTTTCTACAGTTCATGTAGTTGTTTTTGTTGTTGTTGTTAGTTCGCCAGCAAGAGACCATTGCGAAATGGCGTTCCTCTAAGGGAGCATTTATAAATTTATTTCTTCACAGTAATCATAGATGCTCAAATATTCGCAAATTCTAGCTGCTAATAGTTTGGTTGTTTTTTTGGTTAAATTTTGCTTGAGAAAGGGAATACTTCAGAATCCCGAGAGAAATTTGTTTCATGGTGTTGTGGTGTGCTCGTTTGCAATGTTGAATATCTAATACAGGGTAACTCTCAGTTTGTTTCCAGCAGATGCGTATTTTGTTTGAGAATAGTTTCGGTCTTCTTTTGCTGCAGTGTTTTTAATGTGCTATTTTGTTAGTAACAATCTGCCTAATTAGAAGCCTTCAAAGCATAGAATGTGATTAAAACTAGTGATTGGTGCAAGGTACATACAATGCTTTGCAACATAGTGGCAGATTGTCTTTCTCTATGGAAATTGTTTCTTGGGTTAGCCAGTGATTCACTGAAATACTGAAATACTCAGCAATGACTTGTAAAAAACACTGCGTTTTCAACTCTGGAAATGAGGAAGCACATCTTTTCACTGTTGAAGGTAATGGCAGACACTTAAAAGTCGGGCATCAGGTTCAAAGGACAAATTCGAGTACTGAGTTTAGGGCATTCACATTCGTATCCTCAATAAAACTGATTTTCTCTTTTGAGGGAAAAAGAAAGAACGCTACCTAATGATGACCAGGGCTGTTTCCTGACACCAGTCACCCGGAATAATGGGAGGAAGTGGAGTGATTCTCAGATGAATTGGACATTCATTCATTCATTCACCAACCACAGACTTGCTTTCCTTCATGTTTCTTGATTTCCAGAGAAACTAGAAATGTGGTTCCTTACCAGGATATTTGAATGGGAACGATCCTTTCAGTTCGTAGGCAGGTGATGGGCTCTATTTTGTAGGTTTTTTCTGCCTGCACCTTTTAAGTAGTTCTGAGAGCTTCCTCCTCTCTACTGAGTTAACCAAATGGGAGGGAGTGGAGCCTTGGGGGAGAGGGGCAAAAAGTGGGACCAAATCTGAATGGCTATTTTCAAAGGAAAAGACTGGACACCGCCAGAATTATGGCTTTAAGGTCTCTTGCAACATCAGGAAAATTATTTTTTTAAAAACTTTTACTGTACTTTTACAGAGTTTTGTTGTTTACAGATATGTACGTTCTCAGATTAGTCATATGTATATCCCCCCCATCCCACCCCTCTAGACCGTCACACAGCACCCCGGAAGGATCCCCTTTTCTCACAGAGCAGTGACTATAGCTATTTTCTTTACATATGATAGTACAGGTTTTCATGCTACTTCCTTTACGCCTCCCATAATGTCCATATGTCCACTGTCCATGTCTGTCTCTCCATCACTTCACTGCATGTGCCATCATCACCATCCTACTAGATTCCATATATATGTGTTAGTATATTGTACTTGTCCTTTTCGACTGACTTCACTTTTTATGATAGGTTCTAGATCCAGCCACCTCATTAGCGCTGATTCTTCTGCATTTCTTTTAACAGCTGAATAGTATTCCATTGTATATATGTACCAGAGCTTTTGGATCCATTCGTTTGTTGATGGACATCTAGGTTGCTTCCATGTTCCAGCTATTGTATAGAGAGCTGCAATGAACATTGGGGTACAGGTGCTTCTTTCAGATTTGATTTCATGAGGGTATAAGCCTAAGAGTGGGATTGCTGGGTCGTATGGTGCTTCTATTTTTAGTTTTTTAAGAAATCTCCAGACTGTCTTCCATAGAGGCTGTATCAATTTACATTCCCACCAGCAATGCAGGAGTGTTCCCTTTTCTCTGCACCCTCTCCAGCATTTATTGTCTGTCGATTTGTGGATGATGGCCATTCTGACAGGTGTGAGGTGATATATCTCATTGTAGTTTTGATTTGCGTTTCTCTAATGATAAGTGAGGTTGAGCATCGTTTCATGTATTTTTTGGCCATCTGTACGTCCTCTTTCGAGAGATGTCTATTTAGGTCCTTTCCCATTTTTTGATTGGGTTGTTCATTTTTCTGGTGTTGAGTTGTCTGAGTTGCTTGTAGATTTTGGAGATTAATTCTTTGTTGTTTCATTTGCTATGATTTTCTCCCATTCTGTGGGCTGTCTGTTCAGCTTTTTTGTAGTTTCTTTTGCTATACAAAAACTTTTAAGTTTCATGAGGTCCCACATGTTCATTTGTCTTTTTAGTTCTGCTGTTCTAGTAGGTGGGTCAGAGAAGATCTTGCTTTGATTTATGTCCTTGAGGGTTTTGCTTATATTCTCCTTTAAGAGTTTGATGGTTTCTGGTCTTACATTTAAGTCTTTAATCCCCTTTTCTCACAGAGCAGTGACTATAGCTATTTTCTTTACATATGATAGTACAGGTTTTCATGCTACTTCCTTTACGCCTCCATAATGTCCATATGTCCACTGTCCATGTCTGTCTCTCCATCACTTCACTGCATGTGCCATCATCACCATCCTACTAGATTCCATATATATGTGTTAGTATATTGTACTTGTCCTTTTCGACTGACTTCACTTTTTATGATAGGTTCTAGATCCAGCCACCTCATTAGCGCTGATTCTTCTGCATTTCTTTTAACAGCTGAATAGTATTCCATTGTATATATGTACCAGAGCTTTTGGATCCATTCGTTTGTTGATGGACATCTAGGTTGCTTCCATGTTCCAGCTATTGTATAGAGAGCTGCAATGAACATTGGGGTACAGGTGCTTCTTTCAGATTTGATTTCATGAGGGTATAAGCCTAAGAGTGGGATTGCTGGGTCGTATGGTGCTTCTATTTTTAGTTTTTTAAGAAATCTCCAGACTGTCTTCCATAGAGGCTGTATCAATTTACATTCCCACCAGCAATGCAGGGATGTTCCTTTTTCTCTGCACCCTCTCCAGCATTTATTGTCTGTCGATTTGTGGATGATGGCCATTCTGACAGGTGTGAGGTGATATATCTCATTGTAGTTTTGATTTGCGTTTCTCTAATGATAAGTGAGGTTGAGCATCGTTTCATGTATTTTTTGGCCATCTGTACGTCCTCTTTCGAGAGATGTCTATTTAGGTCCTTTCCCATTTTTTGATTGGGTTGTTCATTTTTCTGGTGTTGAGTTGTCTGAGTTGCTTGTAGATTTTGGAGATTAATTCTTTGTTGTTTCATTTGCTATGATTTTCTCCCATTCTGTGGGCTGTCTGTTCAGCTTTTTTGTAGTTTCTTTTGCTATACAAAAACTTTTAAGTTTCATGAGGTCCCACATGTTCATTTGTCTTTTTAGTTCTGCTGTTCTAGTAGGTGGGTCAGAGAAGATCTTGCTTTGATTTATGTCCTTGAGGGTTTTGCTTATATTCTCCTTTAAGAGTTTGATGGTTTCTGGTCTTACATTTAAGTCTTTAATCCATTTTGAGTTGATCTTTGTGTATGGTGTCAGGGAATGTTCCAACTTCATTTTTTTTGCATGTAGTTGTCCAACTTTCCCAGCACCATTTGTTGAAGAGGCCGTCTTTGTCCGATTTTATATGTTTGCCTCCTTTGTCAAAAATAAGGTACCTGTAGGTGCGTGGGTTTATCTCTGGGTTCTCTGTCTTGTTCCATTGGTCTATAGTTCTGTTTTTGTGCCAGTACCATACTATCTTGAGGACTGTTGCTTTGTAGTAGAGTCTGAAGTTGGGGAGACTGATCCCTCCAGCTCCATTCTTCTTCCTCAGGATTGCTTTGGCTATTTGACGTCTTTTGTGTTTCCATGTGAACTGTGTTATTCTTTGGTCTAGTTCTGTGAAGAATGTCATTGGTAGTTTGATAGGCATCGCATTGAATCTATAGGTGACATTTGGTAGTATGGTCATTTTCACAATATAGATTCTTCCGACCCAGAAACATGAAATATCTCTCCATCTGTTTAAGTCTTCTTTAATGTCTCTGATGAGTGTCTTGTAATTTTCTGTGTACAGTTATTTTGTTTCCTTGGGTAGGTTTATTCCTAGATATTTGATTCTTTTAGTTGCAATGGTGAAGGGGATTGCCTCTTTGATTTTGTTTTCTGATTTTTCATTGTTTGTGTATAGGAATGCCAGTGATTTCTGTATATTGATGTTGTATCCCAGGACTTTGCTGAATTCGTTGATTAGCTCCAGTAGTTTTGTAATAGTGTCTTTGGGATTTTCTATGTATAATATTATGTCATATGCAAATAGAGTTTGACTTCTTCCTTTCCAATCTGGATTCCTTTGATTTCTTTCTCTTCTCTTATTGCTGTTGCTAGAACTTCCAGGACTATGTTGAATAATAGTGGTGAAAGTGGACGCCCTTGTCTTGTTCCTGATCTTAGAGGAAATGCTTTGAGTTTTTCATGAGGTCCCACATGTTCATTTGTCTTTTTAGTTCTGCTGTTCTAGTAGGTGGGTCAGAGAAGATCTTGCTTTGATTTATGTCCTTGAGGGTTTTGCTTATATTCTCCTTTAAGAGTTTGATGGTTTCTGGTCTTACATTTAAGTCTTTAATCCATTTTGAGTTGATCTTTGTGTATGGTGTCAGGGAATGTTCCAACTTCATTTTTTTGCATGTAGTTGTCCAACTTTCCCAGCACCATTTGTTGAAGAGGCCGTCTTTGTCCGATTTTATATGTTTGCCTCCTTTGTCAAAAATAAGGTACCTGTAGGTGCGTGGGTTTATCTCTGGGTTCTCTGTCTTGTTCCATTGGTCTATAGTTCTGTTTTTGTGCCAGTACCATACTATCTTGAGGACTGTTGCTTTGTAGTAGAGTCTGAAGTTGGGGAGACTGATCCCTCCAGCTCCATTCTTCTTCCTCAGGATTGCTTTGGCTATTTGACGTCTTTTGTGTTTCCATGTGAACTGTGTTATTCTTTGGTCTAGTTCTGTGAAGAATGTCATTGGTAGTTTGATAGGCATCGCATTGAATCTATAGGTGACATTTGGTAGTATGGTCATTTTCACAATATAGATTCTTCCGACCCAGAAACATGAAATATCTCTCCATCTGTTTAAGTCTTCTTTAATGTCTCTGATGAGTGTCTTGTAATTTTCTGTGTACAGTTATTTTGTTTCCTTGGGTAGGTTTATTCCTAGATATTTGATTCTTTTAGTTGCAATGGTGAAGGGGATTGCCTCTTTGATTTTGTTTTCTGATTTTTCATTGTTTGTGTATAGGAATGCCAGTGATTTCTGTATATTGATGTTGTATCCCAGGACTTTGCTGAATTCGTTGATTAGCTCCAGTAGTTTTGTAATAGTGTCTTTGGGATTTTCTATGTATAATATTATGTCATATGCAAATAGAGTTTGACTTCTTCCTTTCCAATCTGGATTCCTTTGATTTCTTTCTCTTCTCTTATTGCTGTTGCTAGAACTTCCAGGACTATGTTGAATAATAGTGGTGAAAGTGGACGCCCTTGTCTTGTTCCTGATCTTAGAGGAAATGCTTTGAGTTTTTCACCATTGAGGATAATGTTCGCTGTGGGCTCCTCATATATGGCTTTCACTATGTTGAGATAGGTTCCTTCTATGCCCATTTTTTGAAGAGTTTTAATGATAAATGGGTGTTTACTTTGTCGAAGACTTTTTCTGCATGTATTGAGATGATCATGTGATTTTTGTCTCTCAATTTGTTGATATGGTATATCACATTGATTGATTTGCAAATATTGAAGAATCCTTGCATGCCTGGGATGAACCCAACTTGATCATGATGTATGAGGTTTTTGATGTGTTGTTGAATTCTGTTTGCTAGGATTTTGTTGAGGATTTTGGCGTCTAAATTCATCAGTGAAATTGGCCTATAATTTTCTTTTTTTGTGTTATCTTTGCCTGGCTTGGGTATCAGGAAGATGGCAGCCTCATAGAATGTGTTTGGAAGTTTTCCTTCCAGTGCAGTTTTTTGGAAGAGTTTTAGAAGGACAGGCATTAGCTCTTCTTTAAATGTTTGGTAGAATTCGGCTGTGAAGCCATCTGGCCCTGGGCTTTTATTTTTGGGTAGATTTTTGATCACAGAGTCGATTTCTGAGCTTGTGATTGGCTTGTTCATAGTTTCTATTTCTTCCTGGTTGAGTCTTGGGAGCTTAATCTTCTCTAAGAAACTGTCCATTTCTTCCAGGTTGTCCAGTTTGTTGCCATATAGTTGGATTATAGTTGCCATATAGTTGCCAATCCTTTGGATTTCTGCATTATCTGTTGTGATCTCTCCTTTTTCATTTTTGATTTTTTTGATCTCGTTCCTCTCTCTTTTTTTCTTGATGAGTCTGGCCAGTGGTTTGTTGATGTTATTTACCTTTTCAAAGAACCAGGTTTTTGTTTTATTTATCTTTACTATTGTTTCTTTTGTTTCTTTTTCATTTATTTCTGCTCTGAGCTTTATGATTTCTCTTCTTCTGCTAACTTTGGGGTATTTTTGTTCTTCTTTCTCCAGTTGTGTTAAGCATAGGGTCTGCTTGATATTTTTCTAGTTTCTTGAGGTAGGATTGTATTGGTATATACTTCCCTCTTAGAACTGCTTTTGCAGTATCCCATAGGTTTTGCACTGTCATGTGTTCATTGTCGTTTTCTTCTAGGAATTTTTTTATTTCTCCTTTGATTTGCTTGTTAATCAGTTGGTTTTTTAGGTATGTGTTGTTTAATCTCCATGTGTTTGTGTTTTTAGCAGTTTCTTTCCTGTAGTTGATCTCTAGTCTCATTGCATTGTAGTCTGAGAAGATGGTTGATATAATTTCAGTTTTCTTGAATTGACTGAGGTTTGATTTGTGGCCCAAGATGTGGTCTATCGTGGAGAATGTTCCATGAGCACTTGAGAAGAAAGTGTATTCTGCTTTTGGATGGAAGGTCCTAAAGATCCATGCGGTCCATCTCTTCTAGTGTGTCAGTTAAAGCTTGTGTTTCTTTATTAATTTTCTGTTTGGATGATCTGTCCATTAGTATGAGATGAGTGTTAAAGTCTCCTACTGTGATTGTGTTAGTGTCGATGTCTTCTCTGATGTCTGAAAGTGTTTGTCTTATGTATTGGGGTGCTCCTGAGTTGGGTGCATAGATATTTATGATTGTTATGTCTTCTTCTTGGATCGATCCCTTGGTCTTTATGTTATGTCCTGCTTTGTCTCTTCTAATTTTCTTTATTTTGAGGTCTATTTTGTCAGATATGAGGATTGCTACTCCAGCTTTCTTTTGATTTCCATTTGCATGGAATATATCTTCAACATCAGGAACATTATTAATAGTAGAAATACTCCATACCGTATAAAACTCCATGAGATCAATGTGTTATTGACTGAAAATTGATGAAAGGAAAAGAACATTTTGAAAATTTCTGATATCTTATATTTCACCCACTTCAGTCAACCAAGTAAAAATAATAATCACTAAAGAGATCTCCGAAAGAGAGGATTTATAGTCATTCAGCTGTGGTGTGGATAAGAACCCTGTCATTTGTTTAAAAAATTGAATTCCACCTAAAATACTTTGAGTTAATTAGAAATAAATATGGATAAACTACAGATAGTTGTCTGTGCTATGTTTTCAAAGCAAGATCAAGGGATTACAATGTGGTATTGAAGTTTTCTCTTGGAAATACTTTGTCAACACTGTCTTTCAAATATTATTATAATTCTGATTATAGTGTTTATTAAGATCAGAATTTAAAATTTTCAGGAATTGAAGTTCTCTGCATTCAGATGACTGAGTGAGAATAAAAGGGTTAAACCGGAAGGTAGAACTATTAATACAAAATTTACTTTTGTCATTTAAATGTACTAGATTGATGGCTGTTTAAGTTTATCCTATAATTAACATTTTTGTGAGTATAATAGTTTATGCTGAATTATCAAATAACTCAAAATTCCAACCACGCATCACCGTTTCCTACATCACAGTGCCGGGTGGGTGTTCACTTTGGAGAGACCTGTATGTGATGACTGAGGAACCCAGACTCCGCCCATCATGAACCTTCTCTGTTCCCAAGGACCTCATCCCCGTCTGCACTCATCAGTGGAAGGGGCACGGACCAGGAGAAATGCCTGTAGGAGGTTATAATAGACCAGGCTTGCCCAGATACAACTCCTCTCCTGCTCCATTGGCCACAGTGTGGTCCTGTGGTCTCAAAGGAGGCTGAGAAGGTGTCCAATTTATGTGTCCTAGGAAGGGGAATGGATTTTCATGGAAAATTAACTTTATCAGTGTGAAAAAATAACAGCCCTTAAGAAAAAGTAAAAATGAGAGAAATCCCTGAAGAGAGCATAGGAAATGGACCCATTCTGGCTAACAGAGAGTCAAAATAAAATAGAGCCAGGCAGTCATAACAGACCTGAAGTTCAGTAGCATGCTCTGAGTTCTTAGAAATCTGCAAACAAAAGCTCTTCTGCCTCTGCAAAGGGTCCTATCCTTGAAAACCCTGAAAGAGAAGCTCCATTGACAGCCAGTCACGGCAGACAGGGGTCCAGCTTCGGGGATTTGTGCTCAGGCTGCAGGGGCCATCTAACCCCCTTTCAGGTCTCCCAGCTGAGCATTCTGGGGTTTTTGCTTTTAAAAATCCTTCCCTCCCTTCAGTCCCTGAAGTGTGCTTTCAAGTTACAGGCAAGAAGAGTGGTGTGTTCCCAGTTTGCAAATCTTGTGAATGCACCTGTCTTTTTGGTTCAAGTAATGCTGATTGTTTTCTGGGATTTATTTATAATTTTAGGATGACATCAGTAATAACAAGGAACTCATTTAGAACTATTGTGTTCTCAAATCTCTGTTGAGTATTTACCAAGCACCTCGCACTGTGCATAGCACAGACTGAGACTTGACTGAGCAGCATCTTGGTCTGGGAGGAGCTCTGAATTCACAGAAGGAAAGAGCAGTGCTAGGAGAAAGAGATAAAGAGAACCTGCTTTGGAAGTTCAGGGAATGATTCTAGATTTGGATGTTGCCTGGAGATGATAGGATCTGGTCTCCACTTTCAGAGATGAACGAGATATGTTGTGGAGGAAGCTGGAAGCTATAGAAACAGGTCCTGTGATGCAAGGTATCATAAGGAATATCATGCAACCATTAAATTCACATTTTCTAAAATTATAAATGGATAGAATAATTTCTCATATAAAATGAAAAAGTCACTGGTAATATCAGGTAATCCCATTTTTAAAAATGCTACGTAAATTTAGTTAAAATTATACGGATATTTTGAATGTTAGTTTCTCACGTTTCTAAAGTGTTTTCTTGTTAATCAGAAGAAAGCCACAAGAAATCTTTGGTGGAATAGACTTATTTCTCTACACTAGACACACAGAGCTAGGGTGCAGTGATCCCTGCAGGTTCCACCAGGCAACCACCTCCTCTCTGTTCCCTGTGGACCTGTGGACTCAGAGCCTGACTCCGAGGCTCAACCATTACTCCCTGAAATACTGCACTTGGAAAGTAGCCTTTTATGTCATAGTCAAGACAGTGACTTCCACTAGAAGGCATTCCCAACATACTGAGCCTCACAGAATTTGATTTGCTCTAACAGCAATGACTGTGAAGGTGGCAAGTTTGAATGTTGTCTTTGACTGACAAAAACCAGAGAGCCCTGCAGCATCCTGCAATTTCTCACAGGGCCACCAGAGGGCAGTGTGTGTGGCTGCAAATGGCAACGTTTATATCCTTTATAAACTTAGAGGATTTCTTTAAAATACACTTACTTGCTTTTCATCTCCAGTTTCATTTGGAAACAAGTGAAAATCCACAAGTAACAAATAAAAGGTGAATCACTGATTGAAAGAGGTCCTGTATGACACATGTGTGTACTGAGTTATGTCCGAGTTTTTGCGACTCTATGGACGGTGGCCCACCAGGCTCCTTTGTCCATATTTGTCCATGGCTTCTCTGTCCAAGCAAGAATCCTAGAGGGGTTTTCCATTTCCTACTCCAGGGGATCGTCCTGACCCAGGAATGGAACCCTCCTCTCTTGCATCTCTTGCATTAGCAGGAGGAGTCTCTACCGTTGTGCCCCCCGGGTATAGACAGGTAAAATTAGGTGTCAGTGGGAGTCAGTCAGAGGGAGGTCTGCTCAGCACAGCCAGGGTCAGTCCACATTGTCTCTATCCCCACAGCACTGAGTTTGCTTCCTCCCCACCTACCCACCACCGGGGGAGCTTTGCTAAAATCCTATATATCCTGAAGGGGAATCAGGGTAAGAAAAATGAACAATGGTTATAATTGTGGTAGAGAGAGATGAGGTTATGTATTTTCAGTTATCTTTATGTCTCTTGACTGACTTGTTTTTATTGTTATTTTAAATTAATTTTAATTAAGATACAATTGATTTTACAATGTTAGTTTCTGCTGTTCAGCAAAGTGAATCACTTAACACATGTATCCATTCTTTTTTAGATTCTGTTCCCATGTAGGTTATTACAGAATATTGAATAGAGTTCTCTGTGCTCTATAGTAGGCCTTTATTGTTTATTTATTTTATATATAGTAATGTGTATATAACCATTACTCCCTGAAATACTGCACTTGGAAAGTAGCCTTTTATGTCATAGTCAAGACAGTGACTTCCACTAGAAGGCATTCCCAACATACTGAGCCTCACAGAATTTGATTTGCTCTAACAGCAATGACTGTGAAGGTGGCAAGTTTGAATGTTGTCTTTGACTGACAAAAACCAGAGAGCCCTGCAGCATCCTGCAATTTCTCACAGGGCCACCAGAGGGCAGTGTGTGTGGCTGCAAATGGCAACGTTTATATCCTTTATAAACTTAGAGGATTTCTTTAAAATACACTTACTTGCTTTTCATCTCCAGTTTCATTTGGAAACAAGTGAAAATCCACAAGTAACAAATAAAAGGTGAATCACTGATTGAAAGAGGTCCTGTATGACACATGTGTGTACTGAGTTATGTCCGAGTTTTTGCGACTCTATGGACGGTGGCCCACCAGGCTCCTTTGTCCATATTTGTCCATGGCTTCTCTGTCCAAGCAAGAATCCTAGAGGGGTTTTCCATTTCCTACTCCAGGGGATCGTCCTGACCCAGGAATGGAACCCTCCTCTCTTGCATCTCTTGCATTAGCAGGAGGAGTCTCTACCGTTGTGCCCCCCGGGTATAGACAGGTAAAATTAGGTGTCAGTGGGAGTCAGTCAGAGGGAGGTCTGCTCAGCACAGCCAGGGTCAGTCCACATTGTCTCTATCCCCACAGCACTGAGTTTGCTTCCTCCCACCTACCCACCACCGGGGGAGCTTTGCTAAAATCCTATATATCCTGAAGGGGAATCAGGGTAAGAAAAATGAACAATGGTTATAATTGTGGTAGAGAGAGATGAGGTTATGTATTTTCAGTTATCTTTATGTCTCTTGACTGACTTGTTTTTATTGTTATTTTAAATTAATTTTAATTAAGATACAATTGATTTTACAATGTTAGTTTCTGCTGTTCAGCAAAGTGAATCACTTAACACATGTATCCATTCTTTTTTAGATTCTGTTCCCATGTAGGTTATTACAGAATATTGAATAGAGTTCTCTGTGCTCTATAGTAGGCCTTTATTGTTTATTTATTTTATATATAGTAATGTGTATATGTCTATCCTACTTTATGCCTCAACCCCCCACTTTGGTAACCATAAGTTTGTTCTCTACATCTGTGACTCTGTTTTGTAACAGGTTGATTTGTACCTTTTTTTTTTTTTAGATTCCACATGTAAGTGATATCATATGATATTTGTCTTTATCTGACTCACTTCACTCAGTATGACAATCTCTAGGTTCATCCATGTCCCACAAATGGCATTATTTTGTTCTTTTTAAGGCTGAGCAATATTCCATTGTAAATATGAGTCACATTTTTATCCATCCCTCCATCTATGGACATTTAAATTGCTTCCATGTTCTGGCTACTGTAAATAGTGCTGCAGTGCACATTGGAGTACATATAGCTTTTCAATTATGATTTTTCCAGATATATGCCCAAGAAGGGGTTACTGGATCATACAGTAACTCTGGTTTTAGTCTTTTAAGAACCTCTGTACTGTTTTCCATAATGTCTGTATCAATTTACAGTCACATCAACAGTGTAGGAGGGTTCCCTTTTTTCCATACATTTCCAGCATTTATTGTTGGTTGATTTTGTTTTATTATTATGGCCATTCTTACTGGTGTGACGTGATACCTCCTTGCGAATTTGGTTTGCATTTCTCTAATGGTTAGTGATGTTAAGCATCTTTTCACGTACCTCTTTACCATCTATATGTCTTCTTTGAAGAAGTGTCTGTTTAGATCTTCCACCTATTTTTTGGTTGGGTTTTTAAGTTGTTTTTTTTTTTAATGTTGAGCTGCATAAGCTGTTCACATATTTTGAAAATTAACCCCTTGTTGGTCGCTCCATCTGCAGGTATTTTCTTCCTTTCTGTGGGTTCTTTTCATTTTGTTAATGGTTTCCTTTGTGTACAATAAAAATGAAGGTAGAGAGATGAGGTTATGTATTTTCAGTTATCTTTATGTCTCTTGACTGACTTGTTTTTATTGTTATTTTAAATTAATTTTAATTAAGATACAATTGATTTTACAATGTTAGTTTCTGCTGTTCAGCAAAGTGAATCACTTAACACATGTATCCATTCTTTTTTAGATTCTGTTCCCATGTAGGTTATTACAGAATATTGAATAGAGTTCTCTGTGCTCTATAGTAGGCCTTTATTGTTTATTTATTTTATATATAGTAATGTGTATATGTCTATCCTACTTTATGCCTCAACCCCCCACTTTGGTAACCATAAGTTTGTTCTCTACATCTGTGACTCTGTTTTGTAACAGGTTGATTTGTACCTTTTTTTTTTTAGATTCCACATGTAAGTGATATCATATGATATTTGTCTTTATCTGACTCACTTCACTCAGTATGACAATCTCTAGGTTCATCCATGTCCCACAAATGGCATTATTTTGTTCTTTTTAAGGCTGAGCAATATTCCATTGTAAATATGAGTCACATTTTTATCCATCCCTCCATCTATGGACATTTAAATTGCTTCCATGTTCTGGCTACTGTAAATAGTGCTGCAGTGCACATTGGAGTACATATAGCTTTTCAATTATGATTTTTCCAGATATATGCCCAAGAAGGGGTTACTGGATCATACAGTAACTCTGGTTTTAGTCTTTTAAGAACCTCTGTACTGTTTTCCATAATGTCTGTATCAATTTACAGTCACATCAACAGTGTAGGAGGGTTCCCTTTTTTCCATACATTTCCAGCATTTATTGTTGGTTGATTTTGTTTTATTATTATGGCCATTCTTACTGGTGTGACGTGATACCTCCTTGCGAATTTGGTTTGCATTTCTCTAATGGTTAGTGATGTTAAGCATCTTTTCACGTACCTCTTTACCATCTATATGTCTTCTTTGAAGAAGTGTCTGTTTAGATCTTCCACCTATTTTTTGGTTGGGTTTTTAAGTTGTTTTTTTTTTTAATGTTGAGCTGCATAAGCTGTTCACATATTTTGAAAATTAACCCCTTGTTGGTCGCTCCATCTGCAGGTATTTTCTTCCTTTCTGTGGGTTCTTTTCATTTTGTTAATGGTTTCCTTTGTGTACAATAGCCTTTAAGTTTAACTAGGCCTCATTTGTTTATTTTTGTTTTTATTTTCATTTCTCTAGGAAGTGGATCATAAAAGATTTGATTGCCATTTATGTCAGAGTGTTCTGCCTGTATTTTCCTCTAACATTTTTGTAGTGTTCAGTCTTTTGTTTAGGTCTCTAATCTATTTTGAATTTATTTTTGTGTGTGGTGTTAGGGAATATTCTGTTCATATCCATTTACTTGTAGCTGTCCAGGTTTCCCAAGGCCACTTATTGAAGCAACTGACTTCTCTCAACTGTATATTCTTGCCTCCTTTATTATAGATAAGGTGATCATAGGTGAGTTTATTTCTGGGTGTGTCTCTTGATTCATTTGCCACTGAACTTTTATAAATCTTGTTTACATGTCTCCAGCCTCATTCCTTGGCATGTGGGTGTCAAGTTCTCCCAGCATCCTTTTCAAAAATACTGCCTTTCCCCACTTGAATGATCTTGCCACTCTTGTCGAAAATCATTTGACCAGGGCTCCCCCTGGCGGTCCAGTCGATAAGGACACCGCCTTGCAGTGCAGGGGGCGCCGGTTCGGTCCCTGGCCTGGGAAGATCCCACGTGCGCGGGCGCTGGACCCATGTGTCCAATCACGAGCCGAGCTCTGGGCGCATGCGCCCCCCCAGAGCCGGACTCTGGCCATAATGTCTGTATCAATTTACAGTCACATCAACAGTGTAGGAGGGTTCCCTTTTTTCCATACATTTCCAGCATTTATTGTTGGTTGATTTTGTTTTATTATTATGGCCATTCTTACTGGTGTGACGTGATACCTCCTTGCGAATTTGGTTTGCATTTCTCTAATGGTTAGTGATGTTAAGCATCTTTTCACGTACCTCTTTACCATCTATATGTCTTCTTTGAAGAAGTGTCTGTTTAGATCTTCCACCTATTTTTTGGTTGGGTTTTTAAGTTGTTTTTTTTTTTAATGTTGAGCTGCATAAGCTGTTCACATATTTTGAAAATTAACCCCTTGTTGGTCGCTCCATCTGCAGGTATTTTCTTCCTTTCTGTGGGTTCTTTTCATTTTGTTAATGGTTTCCTTTGTGTACAATAGCCTTTAAGTTTAACTAGGCCTCATTTGTTTATTTTTGTTTTTATTTTCATTTCTCTAGGAAGTGGATCATAAAAGATTTGATTGCCATTTATGTCAGAGTGTTCTGCCTGTATTTTCCTCTAACATTTTTGTAGTGTTCAGTCTTTTGTTTAGGTCTCTAATCTATTTTGAATTTATTTTTGTGTGTGGTGTTAGGGAATATTCTGTTCATATCCATTTACTTGTAGCTGTCCAGGTTTCCCAAGGCCACTTATTGAAGCAACTGACTTCTCTCAACTGTATATTCTTGCCTCCTTTATTATAGATAAGGTGATCATAGGTGAGTTTATTTCTGGGTGTGTCTCTTGATTCATTTGCCACTGAACTTTTATAAATCTTGTTTACATGTCTCCAGCCTCATTCCTTGGCATGTGGGTGTCAAGTTCTCCCAGCATCCTTTTCAAAAATACTGCCTTTCCCCACTTGAATGATCTTGCCACTCTTGTCGAAAATCATTTGACCAGGGCTCCCCCTGGCGGTCCAGTCGATAAGGACACCGCCTTGCAGTGCAGGGGGCGCCGGTTCGGTCCCTGGCCTGGGAAGATCCCACGTGCCGCGGAGCGGCTGGACCCATGTGTCCAATCACCGAGCCGGAGCTCTGGAGCGCATGCGCCCAGAGCCGGCACTCTGCAACGACAGACGCCACCGCGATGGGAGGCCCGCAGGAGCCAAAGAACAAAGACGGATGAAAATAGAGAAATGAAAGACCAATAGAAGTGGCCCGCCTGCTCCCCTCCCTCCCCAACCCGACCCCTGCCTAAAATTAAAAAAAAAAAAAAAAAATCATTTGACCATATGTTTCAGGGTTTGTTTCTGGCCTCTGAATTCTTGTTAGTTGATCTATAATTTTATCTTTATGCCAGTACCAGATTTTAGGGTGGGATTTTCAATTAGGATGGGCTTTTATATTTTGATGGGATTTGGTAGGGGTTGGATTGGAATTAAGGCTAATATGGAGATTTTAGCAGTGGATCTTCTAATCCCTGAAAATGGAACTTGGGACGTACACTTTTATTTGTAGCATTTGGGAAAACTTCACAGTGCAGGTCTGCACTGCCTTAGTTAACTGCTCAGTAATTTATTTTTTCTGACATGTTTGTAAATGCACCTGTTTTCTTAATTTCCTTTTCAAATTGGTTCTATTACTGTTCAGAAATGCCCAAAATTTTCATTGTTGACTGTGTCCTTTTAACTTCCTGAATTCATTTATTATTTTATAACATTATGTTTGTGGCATCCTTAGGATTTCTGCATATGAAATCTGGTTGTGTGAACATAGACAATTCTACTTTCATTTTACGCAATTGAATGTCAGTGATTTATTTATGTATTGATTCATTTATTTTTCTGTCTTTGCTGACAGCTGTGTAAAACTACAGGTACTGTGTTTCCTCGAAGTGGTAAAACCCAGCATTCTTACATGCTTCCTGATGTCAAAGGAAAACTTTTCAGTGTTTCACCACTGACTGTGATGTTCGCTCTGGGTTTTACCTGTATGGCATTGTTATGCTGTGGTAATTTCCTTCAAGTGTAATTTGTTGAATGTTTTTGGCATGAAAGGGTGTTAAATTCTTTGAACTGTTTTTTCTATTAACTGAGATGAATGTGTTTTTTCCCCTCTTCATTCTGTAGATGAATTTGTGGTTTTCACCGCCTTGCAGTGCAGGGGGCGCCGGTTCGGTCCCTGGCCTGGGAAGATCCCACGTGCCGCGGAGCGGCTGGACCCATGTGTCCAATCACCGAGCCGGAGCTCTGGAGCGCATGCGCCCAGAGCCGGCACTCTGCAACGACAGACGCCACCGCGATGGGAGGCCCGCAGGAGCCAAAGAACAAAGACGGATGAAAATAGAGAAATGAAAGACCAATAGAAGTGGCCCGCCTGCTCCCCTCCCTCCCCAACCCGACCCCTGCCTAAAATTAAAAAAAAAAAAAAAAAATCATTTGACCATATGTTTCAGGGTTTGTTTCTGGCCTCTGAATTCTTGTTAGTTGATCTATAATTTTATCTTTATGCCAGTACCAGATTTTAGGGTGGGATTTTCAATTAGGATGGGCTTTTATATTTTGATGGGATTTGGTAGGGGTTGGATTGGAATTAAGGCTAATATGGAGATTTTAGCAGTGGATCTTCTAATCCCTGAAAATGGAACTTGGGACGTACACTTTTATTTGTAGCATTTGGAAAGCTTCACAGTGCAGGTCTGCACTGCCTTAGTTAACTGCTCAGTAATTTATTTTTTCTGACATGTTTGTAAATGCACCTGTTTTCTTAATTTCCTTTTCAAATTGGTTCTATTACTGTTCAGAAATGCCCAAAATTTTCATTGTTGACTGTGTCCTTTTAACTTCCTGAATTCATTTATTATTTTATAACATTATGTTTGTGGCATCCTTAGGATTTCTGCATATGAAATCTGGTTGTGTGAACATAGACAATTCTACTTTCATTTTACGCAATTGAATGTCAGTGATTTATTTATGTATTGATTCATTTATTTTTCTGTCTTTGCTGACAGCTGTGTAAAACTACAGGTACTGTGTTTCCTCGAAGTGGTAAAACCCAGCATTCTTACATGCTTCCTGATGTCAAAGGAAAACTTTTCAGTGTTTCACCACTGACTGTGATGTTCGCTCTGGGTTTTACCTGTATGGCATTGTTATGCTGTGGTAATTTCCTTCAAGTGTAATTTGTTGAATGTTTTTGGCATGAAAGGGTGTTAAATTCTTTGAACTGTTTTTTCTATTAACTGAGATGAATGTGTTTTTTCCCCTCTTCATTCTGTTAATGTGTATGTTATACTGATGCATTTTCCTAAGTTGAAGCTTTCTTGCATTCCAAAAATCCCGCTTGTTCATGGTGTATAATTCTTGTATAGATAGATACAAATGATTATTATATAAATAGGTATATGTGTGCTTCCAACCTCAGCTCAGTCTTCCTGAACCCTGGTATGGCGACGGTGATGGCGGGGTCACAGCACTGAACCACAGAGGTTGCTTCTAATTAGTCACGACTGCTGTTATTACTGATCCACTAGCGCTGTTTCACACAGTCAGTGACTCTCTGACTTAGTCCTCCGTACACCCATCTCCTTACCTCTGTGCCTCTCACACTCCACTCCTTCCTTCTGGGATCCACTCACTTCTTCCTGAAATACTTCCTTCCTCATTCTCAGTGAGAGCTTGAGAGAGGCAAATGTTTGTAGTTTTTTCATCTGAAAATGTTCTTATTTTGCTTTTATTCCTGAGTGATAGTTCAGAATTAAAAATTCACGGAGTGTTTCTGGATCCCTGCAGCACTCCTGCCATTTCTCACAGGGCCACCAGAGGACAGTGTATAGCCGCTTGTGACAAATGCATTGGCCCATTCAAGTGGTCCTTTCTGAGTTAGCCTTCTTCAGAATATGTTTTACTAATTAGTGAAAATCCACAACAAGTAAAAATGTATGGTGAACCCTTGACTGGAAGTTGTCCCTTGTGACTTCAAAAAAATATGTTTTACTAATTATGTAAACAAGACAATTCTACTTTCATTTTACGCAATTGAATGTCAGTGATTTATTTATGTATTGATTCATTTATTTTTCTGTCTTTGCTGACAGCTGTGTAAAACTACAGGTACTGTGTTTCCTCGAAGTGGTAAAACCCAGCATTCTTACATGCTTCCTGATGTCAAAGGAAAACTTTTCAGTGTTTCACCACTGACTGTGATGTTCGCTCTGGGTTTTACCTGTATGGCATTGTTATGCTGTGGTAATTTCCTTCAAGTGTAATTTGTTGAATGTTTTTGGCATGAAAGGGTGTTAAATTCTTTGAACTGTTTTTTCTATTAACTGAGATGAATGTGTTTTTTCCCCTCTTCATTCTGTTAATGTGTATGTTATACTGATGCATTTTCCTAAGTTGAAGCTTTCTTGCATTCCAAAAATCCCGCTTGTTCATGGTGTATAATTCTTGTATAGATAGATACAAATGATTATTATATAAATAGGTATATGTGTGCTTCCAACCTCAGCTCAGTCTTCCTGAACCCTGGTATGGCGACGGTGATGGCGGGGTCACAGCACTGAACCACAGAGGTTGCTTCTAATTAGTCACGACTGCTGTTATTACTGATCCACTAGCGCTGTTTCACACAGTCAGTGACTCTCTGACTTAGTCCTCCGTACACCCATCTCCTTACCTCTGTGCCTCTCACACTCCACTCCTTCCTTCTGGGATCCACTCACTTCTTCCTGAAATACTTCCTTCCTCATTCTCAGTGAGAGCTTGAGAGAGGCAAATGTTTGTAGTTTTTTCATCTGAAAATGTTCTTATTTTGCTTTTATTCCTGAGTGATAGTTCAGAATTAAAAATTCACGGAGTGTTTCTGGATCCCTGCAGCACTCCTGCCATTTCTCACAGGGCCACCAGAGGACAGTGTATAGCCGCTTGTGACAAATGCATTGGCCCATTCAAGTGGTCCTTTCTGAGTTAGCCTTCTTCAGAATATGTTTTACTAATTAGTGAAAATCCACAACAAGTAAAAATGTATGGTGAACCCTTGACTGGAAGTTGTCCCTTGTGACATATTGCAAAGATATAATATTATGTGTCCAATTTCCCCCATCTTGGTCTACCTTTGTCCTCTCCTTTCTTGATTCATCTGTAAACATGTCTTTGTAAAATATCTTTTCACAGTCTATGTGATGTGTTAGAAATATTTTTCATTCATCCTGCCCCTTCTTTTTTTTTTTTTTAACTTTTTTTTTTTTTGGCCACTTCTCTTGGACTTTCATTTATTTCCATCTTTGTTCTTTGACCTGTGTGGGCCTCCCATCGCAGTGGCCTCTCTCACTGCAAAACACTGGCTCTGGGCGTATGGGCTCCAGAGATCCAGCTCGGTAGTTGGACACATCGGTTCAGCCACTCTGCGGCACATGGGATCCTCCCAAGCCAGGGATCGAACCGGTGCCCCTTGCACTGGATGGTGGTGTCCTTACCCACTGGACCACCAGGGAAGCCCCTGCCCCTTCTTTGTGATGTGAATCTTTGGATGGCAAGTCGTCTCCTTATAAGACAGCAGGAATGTTCCTAATGCCTAGGAGACATGTGCAGGTGGACTGTCATTCACACTGGGAGTCAGTCAGAGGGGCAGATCTGTTCAGCACAGCCAAGGTAGGGTCCATAATATCTTCTAGTCCCAAAACACTGACTCTGCTTTCCCTCCAGGAATTTTGCTAAATTCTTGTGTATCCTGAAGGGGCATCATCGCCACAGTAATAAGCAATGGTTATAGTAATTGTTGGAGAAAGATGAGGTTATTTATTTTAAGTTTTTACAATATGTCTCTGAATAATTTTTTTTTATTTTATTTATTTATCTTTTGGAGGGTGGGGTGAGGAGGAAGGGGTATGGGCGGGCCACTTCTATTGGTCTTTCATTTCTCTATTTTCATCCGTCTTTGTTCTTTGGCTCCTGTGGGCCTCCCATCGCGGTGGCATCTGTTGTCGCAGAGCACCAGCTCTGGGCACATGCGCTCCAGAGCTCCAGCTCGGCAATTGGACACATTGGTCCAGCCGCTCCGCGGCACGTGGGATCTTCCCAGGCCAGGGATCGAACCGGTGCCCCTTGCACTGCAAGGCGGTGTCCTTACCCACTGGACCACCAGGGGAAGCCCATCTCCAGTTTTCTTAAAGAGATCTCTAGTCTTTCCTATCCCACTGTTTTCCTCTATTTCTTTACATTGTTTATTTAAGAAGATCTTCTTATCTCAAGTTGCTGTTCTGTGGAACTCTGCACTCAGTTTGGTATGTCTTCCCCTTTCTCCCTTGCCTTTCACTTCTCTTCTTTCCTCAGCTATTTATAAAACCTCGTCAGACAATCATTTTGTCTTCTTGCTTTTGTTTCTCTTGGGGATGGTTTTGGTCACTGCCTCCTATACAATGTTACAAATTTCTGTCCATAGTTCTTCAGGTACTCTTGTCTGTCAGATCTAATCCCTTGAGTCTGTTCATCACCTCCACTGTTTAATCATAACTTTTTTTTTCTTTTTTCTTGGGGAGGCTGGCGGGCCACTTCTATTGGTCTTTCATTTATCTATTTTCATCCATCTTTGTTCTTTGGCCCATGTGGGCCTTCCATGGCAGTGGCCTCTGTTGTCACAGAGCACCGGCTCTGGGTGCATGCACCCCAGAGCTCCGGCTCGGTAATTGGACACATGGGTCCAGCCGCTCCACGGCACGTGGGATTCTCTCAGGCCAGGGATCGAACCGGCGCCCCTTGCGCTGCAAGGCAGTGTCCTTACCCACTGGACCACCAGGGAAACCCTAATCATAACGTTTTGATTTAGGTTATACATGATTAGTGGTTCTCCCTATATTCTTCAATTTAAGCCTGAGTTTTGCAATAAATAATAAGGGGGCTTCCCTTCTAACTCAGCTAGTAAAAAATCTGCTTGCAATACAGGAGACCCTGGTTCAATTCCTGGGTCAGGAAGATCCCTGGAGAAGGGATAGGCTACCCACTCAAGTATTCTTGAGCTTCTCTGGTGGCTGAGATGGTAAAGAATCCACCTGCAATACTAGAGACCTGGTTTTGATTCCTGAGTTTGGAGGATCCCCTGGAGAAGGGAAATACTACTCACTCTAGTGTTCTTGCCTGGAGAATTCCATGACTCATCCATGGCTTACAAGAGTCGGACATGACTGAGCAACTTCCACTTTTACAATAAAGAGCTCATGAACTGACCCATAGTCAGTTGCAGGTCTTGTTTTTGCTGACTATATAGAGCTTATTTATTTTTGGCTGCAAAGACCATAATCAATGTGATTTTGGTATTGACCACATGTTCATGTATAGTCATCTCTTAGGTTGTTGGAAAAGGGTATTTGCTATGACCAGTATGTTCTCTTGGCAAAACTCTTAGCTTTTGCCCTGTTACATTTATACTCCAAGGCCAAACTTGTCTGTTATTCCAGATATCTCTTGACTTCCTACTTTTGCATACCAACCCTTTATGATGAAAAAGACAGTTTTTTGGGGTTTTTTTCTCTTAAGTGTTAGTTCTAAAAGGTGTAGTAGGTCTTCATAGAATTGATCAACTTCAGCCACTTCGGTATTAGTGTTTGAGGCAAAGACTTGGGTTACTGTGATATTGAATGACTTGCCTTGTAGACAAACCAAGGTCATTCTGTCATTTTTGAGGCTTCACCCAAGAACTGCCTTTCTTTTTTTTTTTTTTTTATTCTTTATTTTAAAGGTCTTACAGAGTTTTGTTGTTCACAGACATGTATGTTCCCAGATCAGTCATATGCATATCCCTGGTCCCCACCCGCCCAGATCCCCCCATCCCACCCCTCCAGACCTTCGCCCCAAGCCATTGTAAGCACTCCTATTCCCTTAGCACTATGACACTAGCTATCTTTTCCACACATAACACTATAGGTTTCCTTGTTACTTCCTCCATGCTTCCCCCTCCCTATTTCTTCGCCATGATGTCCCTATGTCTCTGCTCTGTCTGTTTTTCCATGAGTTCCCTGCGTGTGATATCAAGACCATCCTACTAGATTCCATATATGTGTGTTAGTATACTGTATTTGTCTTTCTCTTTTTGACTTACTTCACTTTTTATGATAGGTTCTAGCTCCAACCATCTCATTAGGACTGATTCTTCTGCGTTTCTTTTAACAGCTGAGTAGTATTCCATTGTATATATGTACCAGAGCTTCTGGATCCATTCATTCGTCGATGGACATCTAGGTTGCTTCCATGTCACTTATCACCCCAGTTAAAACGTCCCCACTTTCGGAGAATTCCATGACTCATCCATGGCTTACAAGAGTCGGACATGACTGAGCAACTTCCACTTTTACAATAAAGAGCTCATGAACTGACCCATAGTCAGTTGCAGGTCTTGTTTTTGCTGACTATATAGAGCTTATTTATTTTTGGCTGCAAAGACCATAATCAATGTGATTTTGGTATTGACCACATGTTCATGTATAGTCATCTCTTAGGTTGTTGGAAAAGGGTATTTGCTATGACCAGTATGTTCTCTTGGCAAAACTCTTAGCTTTTGCCCTGTTACATTTATACTCCAAGGCCAAACTTGTCTGTTATTCCAGATATCTCTTGACTTCCTACTTTTGCATACCAACCCTTTATGATGAAAAAGACAGTTTTTTGGGGTTTTTTTCTCTTAAGTGTTAGTTCTAAAAGGTGTAGTAGGTCTTCATAGAATTGATCAACTTCAGCCACTTCGGTATTAGTGTTTGAGGCAAAGACTTGGGTTACTGTGATATTGAATGACTTGCCTTGTAGACAAACCAAGGTCATTCTGTCATTTTTGAGGCTTCACCCAAGAACTGCCTTTCTTTTTTTTTTTTTTTTATTCTTTATTTTAAAGGTCTTACAGAGTTTTGTTGTTCACAGACATGTATGTTCCCAGATCAGTCATATGCATATCCCTGGTCCCCACCCGCCCAGATCCCCCCATCCCACCCCTCCAGACCTTCGCCCCAAGCCATTGTAAGCACTCCTATTCCCTTAGCACTATGACACTAGCTATCTTTTCCACACATAACACTATAGGTTTCCTTGTTACTTCCTCCATGCTTCCCCCTCCCTATTTCTTCGCCATGATGTCCCTATGTCTCTGCTCTGTCTGTTTTTCCATGAGTTCCCTGCGTGTGATATCAAGACCATCCTACTAGATTCCATATATGTGTGTTAGTATACTGTATTTGTCTTTCTCTTTTTGACTTACTTCACTTTTTATGATAGGTTCTAGCTCCAACCATCTCATTAGGACTGATTCTTCTGCGTTTCTTTTAACAGCTGAGTAGTATTCCATTGTATATATGTACCAGAGCTTCTGGATCCATTCATTCGTCGATGGACATCTAGGTTGCTTCCATGTCACTTATCACCCCAGTTAAAACGTCCCCCACTCCCTGCTTCCACTGTCTCCCTTTGCTTAGTCATATCCATAGCACTTAAAATCAGACACTGGCTGCCTGGATCAGAGGCTGTTTTATTCCCTCTGAGCTGCTGTAACAAATACCACAGACGGAGGGGCATATGAACAAGAGGAATTTACTTCTAACAGTTCTAGATGCTGAGACATCCAAGAGCAAGGTGAATGCAGATTCCATGACTGGCGAGGAACCACTTTCTGGTTCATTGGAAGATTCTTTTCAGTGTGCTCTCACATGTCAAAAGGGGAAAGGGGGCTCTCCCAGGGCTCTCTTACAAAGAATACTCTGCCTTCTGAGTCAATCACATCCAAAGACCCCAGCTCCTAATACTGTCACCTTAGAGGTTAAGATTTCAGCATGTGGATTTGGGGGACTGAAATATTCCATCTACAGCATAGGCCTAGTATTTTTTCCCCTCAGAGGAGTTTCTTTCTTCTTCACTCAGAAGCCCAGACAATGACGCTTCCTGAGTGAGTAGTCAGCTTTTTATTAGCGTCAGAATCCACCAACAGACCTGGCTTTGTGTTTATGTGTTTCCATCCCTGATCCCAGCCTTCTCTGCCATCAAAAAGCAGTGAAACTGAGTCCCTCACCTGACTCCGTAGGCCAACCATGGGACCCCACCCTGGCAACTGAAACCCTGGATCCCAAACTTGCACTTGGTTTTCCCTCCTCTCTTTACTACTGGGGTCTTCCCCATTCTCTGTGCTGAGCTGGGCCAGGCCATCGCAGGCCAGGGTGTTTTAGCACAAGGATGCTTGGACTGTCTGGTCTGCATCTTGTCTGGACCAGGAATTGTCACCTCCCTAGTGGTTGCCATCTCCATCGTCAGGATGAGAACATATGTAGGCGCTGAGCAAACTTTTAAAAATAAAATAGCAAATTGAAGGAAGGTGGCAGTGGTCTTGAAAGTGTAATTTTGTTTTCCAAAATCCCACAATAACACAGAGCACGAAGATAGGTTCTAGCTCCAACCATCTCATTAGGACTGATTCTTCTGCGTTTCTTTTAACAGCTGAGTAGTATTCCATTGTATATATGTACCAGAGCTTCTGGATCCATTCATTCGTCGATGGACATCTAGGTTGCTTCCATGTCACTTATCACCCCAGTTAAAACGTCCCCCACTCCCTGCTTCCACTGTCTCCCTTTGCTTAGTCATATCCATAGCACTTAAAATCAGACACTGGCTGCCTGGATCAGAGGCTGTTTTATTCCCTCTGAGCTGCTGTAACAAATACCACAGACGGAGGGGCATATGAACAAGAGGAATTTACTTCTAACAGTTCTAGATGCTGAGACATCCAAGAGCAAGGTGAATGCAGATTCCATGACTGGCGAGGAACCACTTTCTGGTTCATTGGAAGATTCTTTTCAGTGTGCTCTCACATGTCAAAAGGGGAAAGGGGGCTCTCCCAGGGCTCTCTTACAAAGAATACTCTGCCTTCTGAGTCAATCACATCCAAAGACCCCAGCTCCTAATACTGTCACCTTAGAGGTTAAGATTTCAGCATGTGGATTTGGGGGACTGAAATATTCCATCTACAGCATAGGCCTAGTATTTTTTCCCCTCAGAGGAGTTTCTTTCTTCTTCACTCAGAAGCCCAGACAATGACGCTTCCTGAGTGAGTAGTAAAGCTTTTATTAGCGTCAGAATCCACCAACAGACCTGGCTTTGTGTTTATGTGTTTCCATCCCTGATCCCAGCCTTCTCTGCCATCAAAAAGCAGTGAAACTGAGTCCCTCACCTGACTCCGTAGGCCAACCATGGGACCCCACCCTGGCAACTGAAACCCTGGATCCCAAACTTGCACTTGGTTTTCCCTCCTCTCTTTACTACTGGGGTCTTCCCCATTCTCTGTGCTGAGCTGGGCCAGGCCATCGCAGGCCAGGGTGTTTTAGCACAAGGATGCTTGGACTGTCTGGTCTGCATCTTGTCTGGACCAGGAATTGTCACCTCCCTAGTGGTTGCCATCTCCATCGTCAGGATGAGAACATATGTAGGCGCTGAGCAAACTTTTTAAAAATAAAATAGCAAATTGAAGGAAGGTGGCAGTGGTCTTGAAAGTGTAATTTTTGTTTTCCAAAATCCCCACAATAACACAGAGCACGAAGATAGTAAAGCCAAAATGAATGAGCAATATTCACGATGAGATTAGATGACAAGATATTCCCCTCTTATCACAAAATACAGCTGGGTAGGCAACAGCATGAGGCCTGCCCAACCTCACCCTAAGGGTGGGGAAAGCAGAGGAAAGCAGCAGTGTAACTGTACTCTGCGGGCCCTGTGCATGCTCAGTGCAGGAGCAGAGGAGTCCACACCTCCCCTTTCCCAAGAGGGTCCCACGCATGCACAGTGCAGGGGCCGAATGAGAACCCACCGCAATTTGGGGTGTCCTTTGTACATCATTGGTTTTATCTGTCTTGTCTATGTTGAAAATACATTTTCACATCTGTCACTTACTATAACCTCATTGACATCCTTTTTCCTTTATAGCAACTGAGCTTCGTTTTGTTTTTCCTGTAAAAACTCGAATTTTTTCTTTCTTGAGTAAGAGGGATGTTACAGAGAGCAACCATTCAACCTAGGAATAGAAAATTTTACACATTAGGAATGAAGGAGGAATTAAACATGGAAAACTTAAAAGAACTAGTTGTCATGTACATACTGTGCTTCACTGATACAACTAAATGCTGATTTTTGGAAAAGGGAAATATTTTTCTCTTTGGAAATAAATGAGCCCTGTGAAGCCAATAAAGATGAGTATATGATGAACAGTGAAGGAACTCATCCATATATATATATACATGTATCCATTTTCTTCCAAAACCCCCTCCTATCCAGGCTAGCACATAGCATTGAGCTATCTGTTTCAAATACAGCAATGTGTACATGATTTTCCCAGAGTCCTTAACTGTCTCCTCTCCACTGCAACCAGGAGTTCATTTTCTAAATCTGTGACTCTTTTTTTGTTTTGTAAATAAGTTCATTTGTATCATTGCTTTTCAGAACCCGCATAAGGTTGTCATATATTTCTCCTTCTGTGTCTGGCTTACTTCACTCAGTCTGACACTCTCTAGGTCCATCCATTTAGCTGCAAATGGCCTTATTTCATTCTTTTAAATGGCTGAGTAATATTCCATTTTGTATATATCCATCTTCTTTATGTATACATCTTTATCCATTCCTCTGTCGATGAACATTGAGTTCGTTTCCATGTCTTGGCCATTGTAAACAGTGCTGCAGTGAACATTGGGGTGCATGTATCTCTTTGGATCATGTTTTTCTCTGGATATATGCCCAGGAGTGGGATTGCAGGGTCATATGGTAGCTCTGTGTTTAGTTGTTTAAGGAATCTCCACACAGTTCTCTATAGTGGCTGTACCAATTTACATTCCCACTAGCAGTGCAGGAGGGTTCCCTTCTCTCTGCACCTTCTCCAGCATTTGTTGCTTGTGGATTTTTTGATGATAGCCATTCTGACCGGTGTGAGGTGGTATCTCAATGTAATTTTAATTTGCATTTCACTGATAAGTAGTGATTTTAAATATTTTTTCATGTGCCCGTTGGCTGTCTGTATGTCCTCTTTTGAGAAATGTCTATTCCAGTCTTCTACCCACTTTTTGAGCGGGTTGTTTGTTTTGATGCTATTGAGTGTCATAAGCTGTTTGTAAATTTCCGAGACTAATCCCTTATCAGTCACATCATTTGCAAATATTTTCTCCCAGTCTGTGGGTTGTCTTCTTTTGTTTATCGTTTCCTTTGCTATGCAAAAGTTTTGTTTTTTTTTTTTTAAAGATTTATTTATTTATTTATTTTGGGTGGGGGTCGGGTTGGGGAGGGAGGGGAGTGGGCAGGCCACTTCTATTGCTTTCATTTCTCTATTTTCATCCGTCTTTGTTCTTTGGCTCCTGTGGGCCTCCCATCGCGGTGGCGTCTGTCGTTCCAGAGCTCCAGCTCGACAATTGGACACATCGGTCCAGCCGCTCCGCGGCACGTGGGATCTTCCCAGGCCAGGGATCGAACCGGTGCCCCTTGCACTGCAAGGCGGTGTTCTTATCCACTGGACCACCAGGGAATTCCCTGGAGAATTTTTAAGAGTATACTGGGCTCTGGGATATAAAGAAAGCAATATAGATGACTATGACTCAGATGATCCTCCAACCCCAGTTAAGCTCCTGAGGCCTATGATTCGCCCCCTAGAGAGTGAAATTAGCTCAGATTGAGAGGAAGAATGGGTGAATATGATGATACCTAAAAATGGGGTGTATATTAACCCAAAAGGTAAAAAAATTGTGTCTAAAAGAAGCTGTGGTCAAATAAGCCAGGATTCTGCCTCTAGCTATGAGGAATTCATGACTCACACTGTTCTGCAAGGGCAGCCTTCTCCTTGTAAGACTCAGAGACCTATGAGTAGATAAGAAGTTTTCTGGTTTCCTGAGAGGGAGATCCCTATGGCAACCTTCTGTTTGCTTAAAGATAAGATGGTTTAGCTTGCATGGAGTAATCCACTCCGATTTAGTTCATGTAGTAAAGTAGAGTTTTTCTTTTAATCACAGTTTGAATAAGTAAGCAATAATTTATTTTAATGATTTCATATATAGAGAGAGTTTTACTAGTAAAAGAAGGAGGAAGCATAGTAACATACGTTGTTAAGATTAATTGTTTCTCTGAGTTCTAATCCACACAATGGTTAAAGGCAGATAAGCTCACCAGCCCGGAAAGCCTCTATCTGTGCTGCGCTGAGAATTCCATGCTGCACAGAGGATTCTGTGCTGTGCGGAGGACTCTGTAGTTCACAGAAATTTCTTTGTCACAAAGAGAGAATTCTCATTATAAAGGGGGGAGGATAGACTGTACGAGAGAGCACTCACTGAACTCAGCTGCGTCTGGGGTAAGATTGCTGCTCTCCAGCTCTGGGGTAAGATTTTTCTGTTATTTTGTTGATTGAGTTCTGAAGTTCTGAAATATTTTTAAAGCTTTGAATGAAGTTCTGAAATGATTTTAAAGTTCTGAATTATTTCTGAAATAATCTTAAAGGCTTAAATTGTTACTATTTGAGTGCTGAACTTTGATGCAGTGTACTGATGCTAATTATTGAAATATATGATTGCTGATTTAATGTTTCTAATGTTAATAAATCTGATCTTGATTTGAACTCCACGCCCTTTTACTGTTAAAGTTCTGTTCTCTTAAATTAGAGGGAGCTACATTGTATAGATTGAAGTTCTCTGAAAATAGTACAGAGGTAATTGAGTGTTTGCTCGCCACTATTAACCAGAGATAAGTAACTATACATTTCCCATGACAGTTGGAGTACAGATCTTTTGTCTCCTTAGGTAGGTTTATTCCTAGGTATTTTATTTTTTTAATGCAATGGTAAATTGAATTGCTTCTCGAATTTCTCTTTCTGATTAATAATAATAATCTTTTAAATACTGATAATCTTTTGTCATTAGTATATAGAAATGCAACAGACTTCTGTGTATTAATTTTGTAATCTTCAACTTTACTGAATTCATTGATGAGTTTTAGTAGTTTTCTGGTAGCATCTTTAGGATCTTCTATACATGGTATCATGTCATCTGCAAACAGTGATAGTTTAACTTCTTTTCCAGTTTGGATTCCCTTCTTTTTCTACTCTAATTGCTGTAGCTGGGACATCCAAAACTATGTTGAATGAAAGTGGCAAGAGTGAACATCCTTGTCTTGTTCCTGATCTTAGAGGTAATGCTTTCAGCTTTTTGCCATTGAGTATGATGCTAGCTGTAGGTTTGTCATATATGAACTTTATCATGTTCAGGTATGTACCCTATATGCCCACTTTCTGGAGAGGTTTTTGTTTATCATAAGTTGGTGCTGAATTCTGTCAGAAGCCTTTTCTGCATCTATTGAGATGATCACGTGCTTTTTATTCTTCAGTTTGTTGATACAGTGTATCACATTGATTGATTTGCGGATGTTAAAAAAAATCGTATATCCCTGGGATGAACCCCACTTGATCACGGTGTATGATCTTTTTAATGTATTGTTGGATATGGATTGCTAGTATTTTCTTGAGAATTTTTGCATGTATATTCATCAGTGATACTGGCCTGTAATTTTATTTTTTTGTGCTAGCTTTATCTGGTTTGGGTATCATGGTGATGGTGGCTTCATAAAAAAAGTTGAGAAGTTTTCCTTCCTCCGTGACTTTTTGTAATAGTTTTAGAAGGACAGGTGTTAACTCATCTGTAAATGTTTGATAAAATTCACCTGTGAAGCCATCCCGTCCTGGCCTCTTGTTTGTTGGGAGGTTTTTAATCATGGTTGCAACTTCAGTGCTTGTGATTGGTCTGTTCATATTTTCTGTTTCTTCCTGGTTCAGTTGAGGGAAACTGTACCTTTCTAATAAATTGTCCATTTCTTCCAGGTTGTTCATTTTATTGCAACACAGTTGTACATAGCAATATCTTATGATTCTTGATATTTTTGTAGAGTCAGTTGTAATTTCTCCTTTTTCATTTCTAATTTTACTGATTTGAGTCCTCTCCGTTTTTTTCTTGATGAGTTTGGCTAAAAGTTTATCAATCTTGTTTACCTTTTCAAAGAACCAGCTTTTAGTTTCATTGATCTTTATTATTGTTTTCTTTCTCTCTATTTCATTTATTTCCACTCTGATCTTTATGATGCCCTTCCTTCTGCTAGCCTTAGGTTTTGTTTGTTCTTTTTCTAGTTGTTTTAGGTTCAGTTGTTTGAGATTTTTCTTATTTCTTGAGGTAAGATTGTATTGCTATAAACTTCCCTCTTAGAACGGCTGTTGCTGCATCCTATAGGTTTTGGACTATTGTGCTTTCATTTTCATTTGTCTCTAGGAATTTTTTATTTCTTTTTTGATTTCTTAGGTGATCCAACGGTTGTTTAGTAGCATATTGCTTACGCACCACATGTTTGTGTTTCGTAGAGTTTTTTTTTCTTTTAGTTTATTTCTAATCTCATAGACCTGTGATCAGAGATCACATACTATTCTGATTTTCGTAAATTTGCCAAGGCTTTCCTTGTAGCCTAGCATAGCAATCAGTCTTGGAGAATGTTCCATGTGCACTTGAGAAAAATGTGTAGTCTACTGCTTTTGGATTGAATGCTCTATAAGTATCAGTCAAGTGCAACTTATTTCAAGTGTCACTGAAGGCCTGGATTTCCTTATTAATTTTCTGTCTGGATGATCTTTCCATTGATTAAAGTGGGGTATTAACGTCCCCCATTATTACTGTGTTATTGTCAGTTTCTCCTTTTATAGTTGTTAGTATTTGCCTTACATATTGAGGTGCTCCTATGCTGGATGCATACATATTTATAACTGCTACATCTTCTTCTTGGATTGAGCCCTTCAGTGTCTCTTATAGCAGTCTTTGTTTTAAAGTCTGTTTTTTCTGTTTCTTCCTGGTTGGGTCTTTCTTGATTTCTTCCAGGTTGTTCATTTTATTGCAACACAGTTGTACATAGCAATATCTTATGATTCTTGATATTTTTGTAGAGTCAGTTGTAATTTCTCCTTTTTCATTTCTAATTTTACTGATTTGAGTCCTCTCCGTTTTTTTCTTGATGAGTTTGGCTAAAAGTTTATCAATCTTGTTTACCTTTTCAAAGAACCAGCTTTTAGTTTCATTGATCTTTATTATTGTTTTCTTTCTCTCTATTTCATTTATTTCCACTCTGATCTTTATGATGCCCTTCCTTCTGCTAGCCTTAGGTTTTGTTTGTTCTTTTTCTAGTTGTTTTAGGTTCAGTTGTTTGAGATTTTTCTTATTTCTTGAGGTAAGATTGTATTGCTATAAACTTCCCTCTTAGAACGGCTGTTGCTGCATCCTATAGGTTTTGGACTATTGTGCTTTCATTTTCATTTGTCTCTAGGAATTTTTTATTTCTTTTTTGATTTCTTAGGTGATCCAACGGTTGTTTAGTAGCATATTGCTTACGCACCACATGTTTGTGTTTCGTAGAGTTTTTTTTTCTTTTAGTTTATTTCTAATCTCATAGACCTGTGATCAGAGATCACATACTATTCTGATTTTCGTAAATTTGCCAAGGCTTTCCTTGTAGCCTAGCATAGCAATCAGTCTTGGAGAATGTTCCATGTGCACTTGAGAAAAATGTGTAGTCTACTGCTTTTGGATTGAATGCTCTATAAGTATCAGTCAAGTGCAACTTATTTCAAGTGTCACTGAAGGCCTGGATTTCCTTATTAATTTTCTGTCTGGATGATCTTTCCATTGATTAAAGTGGGGTATTAACGTCCCCCATTATTACTGTGTTATTGTCAGTTTCTCCTTTTATAGTTGTTAGTATTTGCCTTACATATTGAGGTGCTCCTATGCTGGATGCATACATATTTATAACTGCTACATCTTCTTCTTGGATTGAGCCCTTCAGTGTCTCTTATAGCAGTCTTTGTTTTAAAGTCTGTTTTGTCTGATATGAATATTGCTACTCCAGCTTTCTTATGATTTCTATTTGCAAGAAAAAATTTTTTGCCTAAAAGGGACATCAGTAAAAAACAATGATGAATAAGGCAAGAAATACTATATAAGAAAAGAATTATAAGAAAGGTAATGAACAATTTCATACCTATATACTTGATATGTTAGGGAGCGTGAATAATTTTCTGAACAATAAAAATTACCCAAATTCAATCTAGAATAGACAGAAACTCCAAGCAGACCACTTTCATAAAATTATTTTAACACTTGGCACACATTCATCAAGGGATGGCCTGAGGAGCTGATTCCTTTGAACCTTTGGAAAACTTCACAATTATTTTACAAAGGTAACTTTACACTTGCCTCAGCATCACTAAAGCTCCCATGATAGAACTGGGTCTTGTTTAAGATGTGCATGCATAAATCCTAACGATACAGAGCTTATTTGTGTTATACATGGTAGTTTGTGTCTCTTAGTTATTTAACCCATCTTGTTCCCCAACTTCCCTCTCATCACTAATAAAAGCTTGTTTGTTCCTTATATCTGTGAGTATGTTTCTGTTTTATTATATACAGTGTTTCCATTTTTGTTTTTTATTTATTTAGGCCCTCCCAGTCAACTTGCAGGATTCTCCAAGCAGGGATCAAACCCAGGCCCCGCAGTGGAAGTGTGGACTCCTAACCTCTGGGTCATCAGGGAATTTTCTGTTTTAGTTTTTTAGATTCTGTATATAAATGATAGCATACATTATTTGTATTTTTCTGTCTGATTTATTTCACTAAGCATAATATCCCCCAGGTGCATCTGTGTTTTACAAGTGGCAAATTTTCACTCTTTTCTGTGGTTGAATAGTATTTTATTTTGTGTGTGTGTATAATTTGTTTTAATCATATGCTACTGGACACATAGATTGCTCCCATATCTTGGTTACTATAAATAATGTGGTACAAACATTGATGTGCTTAGTCACTCAGTCATGTCCAACTCTTTGCAACCCTGTGAACTGTAACCCACCAGGCTCCTCTGTCCAGGAAATTCTCCAGGCAAGAGTACTGGAGTGGGTTGCCATTGCCTTCTCCAGGGGACAAACATTGGAGTTCATGTATATTTTTGAATTAGTGTTTTTATTTTCTTCAGATATATACCCAGGAATGAAATTGCTGGATCATGACATAGTTGTAGTTTTTTGAAGAACCTCCATACTATTTTGCATACTTGTGGTACCAATTTACATTCCCACCAACAGTGGTTAAGTGTTCCTCTTCTTCACATACTCTCCAGCATGTTTTTTGTGACGTTTTTATGATGGCCAGTCTGGTATGTGGTGTCGTGGACAGATGCTGGAGAATTTTTAGGAATGTATTGGGCCCTAGGATATAAAGAAAGCAATATAGATGACTATGATTCAGGTGATGATCCTCCAACCCCAGATAAGCTCCTGAGACCTATGATTCGCCCTCTAGAGAGTGAAGTTAGCTCAGATGGAGAGGAAGAATGGGTGAATATGATGATACCTAAAAATGGGGTATATATTAACCCAAAAGGTAAAAAAATTGTGTCTAAAAGAAGCTGTGGTCAAATAAGCCAGGATTCTGCCTCTAGCGATGAGGAATTCATGACTCAAGCTACTTGCATGGGTAGCCTTCTCAGAGACCTAAGAGTGGATAAGAAGTTTTTGTTGTTGTTGTTGTTGTTTTCTGAGAGGGAGATCCCTATGGCAACATTCTGTTTGCTTAAAGATAAGATGGTTTAGCTTGCATTGAGTAATTCAGTCCGATTTAGTTCATGTAGTAGAGTTTTTCTTTTAATCACAGTTTGAATAAGTAAGTGATAATTTTAATGATTTCATATATAAGATTTTACTAGTAAAAAGGGGAAGAAGAATACTAACATGTGTTGTTTATTTCTCTGAATTCTAATCCACACAATGGTTAAAGGCAGATAAGCTCACCAGCCCCAAAAGCTTCTGCAGCCCACAGAGAGTTCTGTGCAAGAAAGAGAGATAACAGCAAAGCAAAGGAATTTTGGTAACACTTAGATAGAAGGAATCCTGAATTCCGAAATCCTACGGTCAGCAATGCTTAGAAAGAAGGAATGATAAATTCAGTATTCCTACGACCATAGAAAATATGGAAATGCCCATTATAAAGGGGGGGATTTAAAGGGGGGGATAGATTGTACAAGGGCTCACTCATGCAACTCAGCTGCGTATGAGGTGAGAAGCCCTCCAGCTCTGGGGTAAGAACACTGTTATTTTGTTGACTGAGTTCTGAAATAACTTTAGAGTTCTGAAATATTTTTGAAGCTTTAAATGAAATTCTGAAGTGATTTTAAAGTTTTGAATTATTTGAAAGCCTTGAATTGTTGCTGTTTAAGTTCTGAACTCTAACTCTGATGCAATGTACTGATGCTAATCAATGAAATGAATAACTACTGAGTTAATGTTCTTTGTATTAATAAATCTGATCTTGATTTGAACTCCACGCCTTTCTACTGTTGAAGTTCTATTCTCTTAAATTAGAGGGAGCTACATTGTATAGGTTGAAGTACTCTGAAAATAGTACAGAGGTAATTGAGTGTTTCCTCACCACTATTAGCCAGAGATAAGTAACTATACATTGCCCACGACAGTGGTAATTGATATTGCATTGTGGTTTGGATTTGCCTTTCTCTGATGATTTAGAATGTTGAGCATCTTTTCCTGTGCCTGTTGACCATTTGTATATCTTCTTCGGAAAAAGGTCTGTTTAGAATTTTTGCCCTTTTTAAAAATTAGATTTACTTTGCTATTGATTGTACAAGTTCTTTTTTAATTTAATTTTTATTTTATACTGGAGAATAGTTGATTTACAATAGTGTATTAGTTCCAGGCATACAACAAAGTGATTCAAGTGTACATATACATATATGCATTCTTTTTCAGATGCTTTTCCCATACAGGTTATTACAAAATATTGTGGAGGATTCCCTATGCTATACAGTAGGCCCTTGTTAGTTATTTTGTGTATAATATTGTCTGTGAGTTCATCTCAGCCTCCTAATTTATCCCTCCCCCTACCTCTCCCACATGATAACCATAAGTTTGTTTTTGAAATCCGTGAGCCTGTTTCTATTTTGTGAATAATTTCATCATATCATTTTTTTTAGATGCCACATATTACTAATATCATATGACATTTGTCTTTCTCTAACTTGCTTGACTTATATGATCATGTCCAGGTCCATCCACGTTGCTGCAAGTGGCATTGATTCATTCTTTTTTTATGGCTGAGTAGCATTTCATTGTATAGATGAACCACATCTTCTTTATCCTTTCATCTGTCAGTGGACAGGTTGCTTCCACATCTTGGGTATTGCAACTAGTGCTACAGTGAACATTGTAGTGCTTTATCTTTTCAATTTATACCTTTCTCTGAATATATGTCCAGGAGTGGGATTGCTGGATCATGAGTTGGTCTTATTTTTTGTTTTTTGAAGAACCTCTATACTATTTACATACTTGTTGTAGCAATTTACATTCCCACTAACAGGGCTCATGTGTTCTTTTTTCTCCACATCCTCACAAACATTTATTTGTGTTCTTTTTGATGATGGCTATTTTGGCAGGCATGAGGAGCTAACTTCTTTTGGTGTAGATTTGTATTTCTCTGATAATTCAGGATTAAGTTTGAGCATATTTTCCTGTACCTGTTCACCATCTGTATGTCTTCTTTGGAAAAATACCAATTTAGACCTTTGGCCTTTTTTAAATGAGGTTGATTTTTTTGTTTGCAATTCAGTTGTAGGAATTCTTTATCTATTTTGGATATTAGCCCCTTATTAGATACATGAATTGCAAATATTTTCTTTATCTTTACTTTGCTATTGATTGTACAAGTTCTTTTTAATACGAATAAAGTGATTGCCAGGCATACAACAAAGTGATTCAAGTGTACATATACATATATGCATTCTTTTTCAGATGCTTTTCCCATACAGGTTATTACAAAATATTGTGGAGGATTCCCTATGCTATACAGTAGGCCCTTGTTAGTTATTTTGTGTATAATATTGTCTGTGAGTTCATCTCAGCCTCCTAATTTATCCCTCCCCCTACCTCTCCCACATGATAACCATAAGTTTGTTTTTGAAATCCGTGAGCCTGTTTCTATTTTGTGAATAATTTCATCATATCATTTTTTTTAGATGCCACATATTACTAATATCATATGACATTTGTCTTTCTCTAACTTGCTTGACTTATATGATCATGTCCAGGTCCATCCACGTTGCTGCAAGTGGCATTGATTCATTCTTTTTTTATGGCTGAGTAGCATTTCATTGTATAGATGAACCACATCTTCTTTATCCTTTCATCTGTCAGTGGACAGGTTGCTTCCACATCTTGGGTATTGCAACTAGTGCTACAGTGAACATTGTAGTGCTTTATCTTTTCAATTTATACCTTTCTCTGAATATATGTCCAGGAGTGGGATTGCTGGATCATGAGTTGGTCTTATTTTTTGTTTTTTGAAGAACCTCTATACTATTTACATACTTGTTGTAGCAATTTACATTCCCACTAACAGGGCTCATGTGTTCTTTTTTCTCCACATCCTCACAAACATTTATTTGTGTTCTTTTTGATGATGGCTATTTTGGCAGGCATGAGGAGCTAACTTCTTTTGGTGTAGATTTGTATTTCTCTGATAATTCAGGATTAAGTTTGAGCATATTTTCCTGTACCTGTTCACCATCTGTATGTCTTCTTTGGAAAAATACCAATTTAGACCTTTGGCCTTTTTTAAATGAGGTTGATTTTTTTGTTTGCAATTCAGTTGTAGGAATTCTTTATCTATTTTGGATATTAGCCCCTTATTAGATACATGAATTGCAAATATTTTCTCCCATTTTATGCTTTCCCTTTTATTTTTCTGAACTTTGCCTTACTGTAGTTCCATTTGTTACTTTTTGCTTTCATTCTTTTGCTTTTAGTGTCAGATCCAAAAGTCATTACTGAGACTGATGTTAAAGAGCCTGCTATCTATTTTTTCTAGTTCGGTGGTTCCAGGTCTTCTGCTCAAGGCTTAGTACATTTTTTTTATTTTTTTTGATGGGGGGCTGGGGTGGAGAGGGAGGGGAGCAGGTGGGCCACTTCCATTGGTCTTTCATTTGTCTATTTTCATCCATCTTTGTTCTTTGGCCCATGTGGGCCTCCCATCGTGGTGGCCTCTGTTGTCACAGAGCACCGGCTCTGGGCACATAAGCTCTAGAGCCCCAGCTCAGTAATTGGACACATCGGTCCAGCCGCTCTGTGGCACGTGGGATCTTCCCAGGCCAGAGATGGAACTGACGCCCCTTGCACTGCAAGGCGGTGTCCTTACCCACTGGACCACCAGGGAAGCCTCACAGTGATATATTCTTTATCCCTTCATTTCCAAAACTAGTCTAAGGAAAGGAAGTTCCGGGTAGAACCTGGGTAGACTCTTTGATGTTGCAAACTTTGTGGGCTAGAAAGGGCTCCAACGATGTATTTCTCCAGGATTTAATCAAATATGATCAAAACACCCTTCTTGGCTAGTTGTGGTGGTGTAGCCTCTGACAAAATTTCCAAAGCACAGGGTTGACATTCTGATTCCTTCAAACCCTCCATATCTCTGTCCTAATACCCCACAAACCTTCAGGATTGTGATAATTCCTGATATGTCATTTTGTCCAGGTTTTCTTTTTAACCGTGAAAGGATACTATATTTTGTAAACTTTTTCTGCATCTGTTGAGATACTCTTGTGACTGTTTCTCTTTCTTTTTATTAATATGATGTATCACAATGAATGATTGTGTGTGTATTGAACCATTCTTGCATCCCAAGGGTCAGTACCACTTGGTCATGGTGCCTAATCCTTTTGTGTTGTGATTTGGTTTGATAATGTTTTGTTGGGAGTTTTGCATATATATTCATCACAGATATTATTCTGTCATTTTCTTTTTGTACCAATTTAGACCTTTGGCCTTTTTTAAATGAGGTTGATTTTTTTGTTTGCAATTCAGTTGTAGGAATTCTTTATCTATTTTGGATATTAGCCCCTTATTAGATACATGAATTGCAAATATTTTCTCCCATTTTATGCTTTCCCTTTTATTTTTCTGAACTTTGCCTTACTGTAGTTCCATTTGTTACTTTTTGCTTTCATTCTTTTGCTTTTAGTGTCAGATCCAAAAGTCATTACTGAGACTGATGTTAAAGAGCCTGCTATCTATTTTTTCTAGTTCGGTGGTTCCAGGTCTTCTGCTCAAGGCTTAGTACATTTTTTTTATTTTTTTTGATGGGGGGCTGGGGTGGAGAGGGAGGGGGGACGGGTGGGCCACTTCCATTGGTCTTTCATTTGTCTATTTTCATCCATCTTTGTTCTTTGGCCCATGTGGGCCTCCCATCGTGGTGGCCTCTGTTGTCACAGAGCACCGGCTCTGGGCACATAAGCTCTAGAGCCCCAGCTCAGTAATTGGACACATCGGTCCAGCCGCTCTGTGGCACGTGGGATCTTCCCAGGCCAGAGATGGAACTGACGCCCCTTGCACTGCAAGGCGGTGTCCTTACCCACTGGACCACCAGGGAAGCCTCACAGTGATATATTCTTTATCCCTTCATTTCCAAAACTAGTCTAAGGAAAGGAAGTTCCGGGTAGAACCTGGGTAGACTCTTTGATGTTGCAAACTTTGTGGGCTAGAAAGGGCTCCAACGATGTATTTCTCCAGGATTTAATCAAATATGATCAAAACACCCTTCTTGGCTAGTTGTGGTGGTGTAGCCTCTGACAAAATTTCCAAAGCACAGGGTTGACATTCTGATTCCTTCAAACCCTCCATATCTCTGTCCTAATACCCCACAAACCTTCAGGATTGTGATAATTCCTGATATGTCATTTTGTCCAGGTTTTCTTTTTAACCGTGAAAGGATACTATATTTTGTAAACTTTTTCTGCATCTGTTGAGATACTCTTGTGACTGTTTCTCTTTCTTTTTATTAATATGATGTATCACAATGAATGATTGTGTGTGTATTGAACCATTCTTGCATCCCAAGGGTCAGTACCACTTGGTCATGGTGCCTAATCCTTTTGTGTTGTGATTTGGTTTGATAATGTTTTGTTGGGAGTTTTGCATATATATTCATCACAGATATTATTCTGTCATTTTCTTTTTTGTGGTGTCCATATCCACCTTTGATATCAGGGTATCATGGTATTTCATAACAATAGACTTATAGGATGAGTTTTGGAAGTAGTCTATCCCCTTCAGTTTTGGGGAAGAGTTTGAGAAGAATTGACTTTAACTCTTCTTTAATTGTTTGGTATAACTCACCCATGAAACTATGTGGTCCTAGGGTTATCTGTGTTGAGAGGGTTTTGCATACATGCAAAAATTTGTTGAAATTGAAATTTTTTCAAAAATATTAAATCTATGACAGGATTTATCTCCCTTTTTCTTAAGTAATTTTAATGTCACAAATGAAAGAATATCTTTATATGCAGAGGAAGACTGTTTTCTTTTGGATTGTGTCTACTTAACTATTTTTTTAAAAACTTGAAAAAAATCTTTATTTATTTATTTTTGGCTGTTCTGGGTTTTCACTGCTGCCATAGTGTTTTCTCTGGGAAAAAGCAGGGAGTGGGGGCTACTCACTAGTTAAGGTGAGCAGACCTCTTGTTGCCCTGACTTCTCTTGCTGTGGAACTCGGACTCTAGGGCTCACGGGCTTCAGTAGCTGTGGCACATGGGCTCCATAGTTGTGGCTCAAAGGCTTTAGAACACAGGCTCGATGGTTGTGGCTCACGGGCATAGTTGCTCCGCAGCAAGTGGAATCCTCCCGTATCAGGGATCGAACTGGTGAGTCCTGCATTGGCAGGCAGATTCTTTACCACTGAGTTACCAGGGAAGCCCGTGTCTATTTATTATCTACGTTTTCTTTCTTCGCTTTCATGATTTTAATGAACTAGCTTTCTTGTCCCTCTACCCCGTCAGCTTTCCCTGATGATGGCACATATTACTCTTTTATAGTATTAATGGGAGGATTTAAAGAAAGGCACAATTGTGTCAATGGGATCCAGCTCCCCGACCTGCGAGCGAACCGGGCTCCCTGAGTTGAAAGTGTGGAATGTTAGCCACTGGACCACCAGGCAAGTCCCTATTTTCCACTGTTGAAAGAAAAAAAAAAGGTGAAATTGACATGCAAGTTCCCTTTACTTGACAGTCTGTGTGTAAATTTGCTTTCTGGGTAATCCACAACTTTGGGGGAGGTCCCCGACGGGCTCTGGCTGCTTAGGGAACTACCTTTGGCAAGTCTAAAGGGAAAGGGAGCTCAGGTGGTCGGAGTGCAGGGTCTGGCCCTGTGTGCGGGTCATCTGCGCATGCTTAGTTCCACCTTTTCCTTTTGTGCACTTCCGCCTTTACTTCTGTTTTCCTCTTGGCTTGGGTGGGGAGCGGTTCCGGGGCTGCGGAGTCCAAGCACTCTAATGGGGCGAGTGCCCTCGGTGAGCGAGAGGCGGGTGAGCCCACGAGGGTTGAGTGAGGACCCACAGGGACCCGTGTGGTTTGGGGGGGCAGGAGGGAAAAAGTCCATACCGGTGGTGGGGAGGAGCTCCGTAGACCCCCGGGAAGGTGGTGGGGAGGAGCTCCGTAGACCTCCGGGAAGGTGGAAAGGGGGCGTCTCCACAGGGAAAAGTGGGCCGAAGGCACCGTCTGACCAGCACCAGCACTGAGCTGGCTCGGCTGTCTGTGAGGGCCCCTTTTTGAAAGCGCAGGAGGACGAATGGGTAGCGCGGGGAGGGCGCGGTGCTGCTGGAAGAACAAGTGCAGAGAGTGGCGGGGGGTGGGCGCATTTTCTTGGAGGAAGAAGAGGCGCCAACCAGAGCCAATAACAGTTATATTAGCTTTTATACGGACACCATTCCTTGGGTTCTCCGTTTATCCTTTTTGGGTGCCAAACTGCTCTCCAGTCGTGACCATTACTTCATCTTGATATGTGTTATTTCTCTCCTCTGCTTGTCATAGCATTCAGGAAGGATCTTCAAGAATTGTCTGGTTTTTGCCTTATTTGATAGAATTTACTTCTTTTTCATTTTGTTTCTGAAGAGTAGTGCCTTGTTCAGATCATCAGTTAGTGGCAAAGGCTACAAGATCTGATTCCTGCGCCAGTACTGGTTACTTTTCCATACAACTAAAAGCAAGCTTTTTACGAACGAGTCTTCTGTAAAACAGCAACAAAGATAAATTGAAACATGGGTTCTTTGCTAAAGCACTGCTTTTTAGAGCTTTCTGTGGAGTCACTAAGCAAAGATTTAGTAACATTCGTAGGGAATTGATAAAACAGCTTTATCCTGAGTTTTTTTCTTTTTTCTTTCTTCTTTAGCCCTAAGCATTTTCTTGTAACAACAGTTTTGGTGAAGAGTTAATATCCATTCATTATGTGTATTTTTTTTATTTGTTTTAACCAATTTTATAATATTTTTATGAACACCAAAAGAGATTTAAACTGTTAAAATATCCTTAGGGAGTAAATACTTTGAAAAAATTTATACCTAGGTGCTACATGATTATATTAGAGTTATATTAGGTAGATGGTCTTCAACCGGGTAGCTTCCTGTCTTCTTTGAGGGTGAAAGGGACATTGACATTTTTCCTTATCTTGTGTGTGTAGCTTTATAGGGAAGAAGAATTCAGGACCTGCCACGCAGACCAAATCTTCCGTGACCCCAGTCCCCTCCTAACCCAGCGTAACTTCAGGGTTGTCTACATTTTCAAAGAACAGCAGAAAATGAATAAATCCCAGGTGAGTTTGTTCCTCCATTCCATTATTTAACAGTGGACTTTGTGAGATTTGTAAGATGGGAAATTAGTAATAGATTAAAAATTAAACTTCAAAGAAAATACAAAGATAACAAATCAATAACAGGACCAAGTTAGCTTATAGATGTATACTGATCATTACATAACACAGAGTTTCTGAGTTAACCTGCAGATACGTTTCTGGTGTTTCTGCTCACCATGGCAGAAAGGAAGACACTGTATTTTAGATACAGACAGATTCCTTTCAAGAAACAAAGACTTACTGGAAGATACCCTGTTTGGTCTTAACATAGGGACACTGGTGAGTAACTTCCAGGAACAGCCCTGAAATGAGTGCCTCAAAGCATTCCTTACTGGGCGTAAAAGATCAAGAGATGGTTCAGATAATCAATTTTAAGATGGCTTTACTTATTGTTTGAGTATGTTTAGAGGAACACATGGCCTGCATGCCTATTAACAAGAGTATTTTATCTTAGCCACACTGTGTGTAGAAGACCTGAAGTGGATGGTTGAAAGTTAAATGCTCTGGTAAATGTTTCTGAGCTTCTCAGTTAAATTTCATCCCATAGCATTCTATCTTGATTCTTCTCCACTTTAGAATCTGTTTAAGTAAAAGTCACCAGTGACTTAATTGTAGTTGTTTTCCTTGACCACCTGCTGCATTACCATACTTTCTTGTAACAACAGTTTTGGTGAAGAGTTAATATCCATTCATTATGTGTATTTTTTTTATTTGTTTTAACCAATTTTATAATATTTTTATGAACACCAAAAGAGATTTAAACTGTTAAAATATCCTTAGGGAGTAAATACTTTGAAAAAATTTATACCTAGGTGCTACATGATTATATTAGAGTTATATTAGGTAGATGGTCTTCAACCGGGTAGCTTCCTGTCTTCTTTGAGGGTGAAAGGGACATTGACATTTTTCCTTATCTTGTGTGTGTAGCTTTATAGGGAAGAAGAATTCAGGACCTGCCACGCAGACCAAATCTTCCGTGACCCCAGTCCCCTCCTAACCCAGCGTAACTTCAGGGTTGTCTACATTTTTCAAAGAACAGCAGAAAATGAATAAATCCCAGGTGAGTTTGTTCCTCCATTCCATTATTTAACAGTGGACTTTGTGAGATTTGTAAGATGGGAAATTAGTAATAGATTAAAAATTAAACTTCAAAGAAAATACAAAGATAACAAATCAATAACAGGACCAAGTTAGCTTATAGATGTATACTGATCATTACATAACACAGAGTTTCTGAGTTAACCTGCAGATACGTTTCTGGTGTTTCTGCTCACCATGGCAGAAAGGAAGACACTGTATTTTAGATACAGACAGATTCCTTTCAAGAAACAAAGACTTACTGGAAGATACCCTGTTTGGTCTTAACATAGGGACACTGGTGAGTAACTTCCAGGAACAGCCCTGAAATGAGTGCCTCAAAGCATTCCTTACTGGGCGTAAAAGATCAAGAGATGGTTCAGATAATCAATTTTAAGATGGCTTTACTTATTGTTTGAGTATGTTTAGAGGAACACATGGCCTGCATGCCTATTAACAAGAGTATTTTATCTTAGCCACACTGTGTGTAGAAGACCTGAAGTGGATGGTTGAAAGTTAAATGCTCTGGTAAATGTTTCTGAGCTTCTCAGTTAAATTTCATCCCATAGCATTCTATCTTGATTCTTCTCCACTTTAGAATCTGTTTAAGTAAAAGTCACCAGTGACTTAATTGTAGTTGTTTTCCTTGACCACCTGCTGCATTACCATACTAACTATGAAGATCTCCTTTGTTCACTTCTGAAACCACTCTTCTGAAGCCTTTTTCCTGGGGTCCTCATCACTGTGCCCCAGAGTTTAGTTCTGAGTTCAGTTCCAGCTTTCACTAGTCTTCTCATTTTACCCCTGTATGTACACTGGAAAAATAAGTAGATAGCTGAACAATACTATATATTGTTTTGGGTGCTTTTTAAAAATATGTACATTATTTTAAGGTATATTTGATACCCATTTTTCTCCTGGTCCTCTAATAATTTGAGATCTTTTGATATATAGTTTATTTTAATCCTTTTAATATCCTGTTTTCCCATTCTCAGTATTCTATTGGTAAACATTTAGATAATTTCCATTTTTCAGTAATCTAAACAGTACTATGAATATCTTTGTCACTCTTACTGCACAAATACAAGTGTGTCTTCAGACTCTAGAACAGTGCTTCTCAAAGTGAGATTCTTTGGCCAGAAATGTATTTATGTGGTAATATTTTGTTGTAATTGTTGCTAATTAACTTTTCTCAGTATGTTTTTTACCTTTTAATGGTGTATTTTCTGAAAAAAAAATTTTTTGGAAACTTTTATATTGTGTACAATCTTTTGGTGTGTTCTATTTTTTTATTATTTTCTCTACCCCAGGGCCTAATGAATTTTTTAATTTTGTTTGTAAATGCCAAGCATGTTTTTCTTTTTCTTTTTTTTTTTAATAAAAAGAGTATGGCCTCTTTTTTTGGCCTCTTTTATTGGTCCTTCATTTATTTATTTTCATCCATCTTAATTCTCTGGCCTGTGTGGGCCTCCAATCACAGTGGCCTCTCTCATTGCAGAGCACCGGCTCTGGGCGCATGCACTCTAGAGCGCCTGGCTGGTAATTGGACACACCAGTCCAGCTGCTCTGCAGCATATGAGATCCTCCTGTGCCAGGGATTGAACTGGCACCCCTTGCACTGCAAGGCAGACTCTACTCACTGGACCACCAGGGAAACCCCCCAAGCATGTTTTTTTTTTAAAAATATTTAATACCTTGATCCATCTGGGATTTAAAAATGCATCTAATGTGACTAAAGGATCTTACTTGATTTTATACATCTGGGAAAAATAAACAGCACAATGAAAGGATAACACTTACTGACCAAGCACTAACAAAACAGATCTGAGTGGGAGTGACACCCATATTTCTGCAGTATGCACCCATATTTGTGCATTATGTTTGCTGCTGGCTTAGACTGGGTAGATTTTGTCAGGTACACAAAGTATCCATTGAGGGGCTTGCAGGTTTTATTTACATGCCCACCATCAGTGCTAGAGTGTTCCCTTTTCTCCACACCCTCTTCCAGCATGTGTCATTTGTAACGGTTTTTTTGATGATGGCCATTCTGACTGGTGTGAGGTGATACTTCACTGTAGTTTTGATTTGCGTTTCTCTAGTAACTGGTGATACTGAGCATCTTTTCATGTGCCTTTTGGCCATCTCTATGCATTCTTTGGGAGAATGTGTGTTTAGATCTTCTGCACAGTTTTTGATTGGATTCTTTTGTTATCTTGGAGAATGCTTAAGGTCTACTCTCAGCAAGTTTCAGCTATACAGTACTGTACAGTTAATAATAGTCACCATACTGTATATTATATCCTCCTACATTATTGGTTTTTTATCTTTTACTGGAGTTCATTGCTGTACAATTCATTTACAATGACGTGAACCAACTATATATGTATACACGTACATCTCTCCCTTTTGAACCTCCCTCCCACTCCAGCCCCCATCCCACTCATCTAGGCTACCACAGAGCACTGAGCTGAGCCTCCTTTTCTTTGTAGCAGGTTCCCACTAGCTGTTTTACACATGGTAGTATGTATATGTCAATCCTCATCTCCCAGTTCATACCAGTCTCCCCTTGCCCCCATGTCCACGTGTCCATTCTCTGCATCATCTTCTATTTTCTTGCACTGATAATAGGTTCGTTTGTACCATTTTTCTAGATTACATGCATATGCCTTAATATTTGATGTTTGCTTTTCTCTTTCTGACTTAACTTCATTCTATATGATAGACTCTAGGTCCATCCACATCTCCACAAATAGTTTCATTCCTGCTGAGCAGTATTATTCTTATGAAACTCTGGGATTTAAAATGCATCTAATGTGACTAAAGGATCTTACTTGATTTTATACATCTGGGAAAAATAAACAGCACAATGAAAGGATAACACTTACTGACCAAGCACTAACAAAACAGATCTGAGTGGGAGTGACACCCATATTTCTGCAGTATGCACCCATATTTGTGCATTATGTTTGCTGCTGGCTTAGACTGGGTAGATTTTGTCAGGTACACAAAGTATCCATTGAGGGGCTTGCAGGTTTTATTTACATGCCCACCATCAGTGCTAGAGTGTTCCCTTTTCTCCACACCCTCTTCCAGCATGTGTCATTTGTAACGGTTTTTTTGATGATGGCCATTCTGACTGGTGTGAGGTGATACTTCACTGTAGTTTTGATTTGCGTTTCTCTAGTAACTGGTGATACTGAGCATCTTTTCATGTGCCTTTTGGCCATCTCTATGCATTCTTTGGGAGAATGTGTGTTTAGATCTTCTGCACAGTTTTTGATTGGATTCTTTTGTTATCTTGGAGAATGCTTAAGGTCTACTCTCAGCAAGTTTCAGCTATACAGTACTGTACAGTTAATAATAGTCACCATACTGTATATTATATCCTCCTACATTATTGGTTTTTTATCTTTTACTGGAGTTCATTGCTGTACAATTCATTTACAATGACGTGAACCAACTATATATGTATACACGTACATCTCTCCCTTTTGAACCTCCCTCCCACTCCAGCCCCCATCCCACTCATCTAGGCTACCACAGAGCACTGAGCTGAGCCTCCTTTTCTTTGTAGCAGGTTCCCACTAGCTGTTTTACACATGGTAGTATGTATATGTCAATCCTCATCTCCCAGTTCATACCAGTCTCCCCTTGCCCCCATGTCCACGTGTCCATTCTCTGCATCATCTTCTATTTTCTTGCACTGATAATAGGTTCGTTTGTACCATTTTTCTAGATTACATGCATATGCCTTAATATTTGATGTTTGCTTTTCTCTTTCTGACTTAACTTCATTCTATATGATAGACTCTAGGTCCATCCACATCTCCACAAATGACCTAGTTTCATTCCTGCTGAGCAGTATTATTCTTATGAAACTGAATGTTGGGCTTCCCTGGTGGTCCTGTCGGTAAAGAGTCCACCTTGCAGTGCAAAGGGCACCTGTTAGATCCCTGGCCCGGGAAGATCCCACGTGCCGTGGAGCGGCTGGACCGGTGTGTCCAATTAGGAGCCAGCACTCTGGAACACATGCGCCCAGAGCTGGTGCTCTGCAGTGGGATGGGCCGCTGAGATGAGAGGCCCACACAGGCCGAAGATAGATGAAAAATAAATAGGAAGTCAATAAAAAGAGGTCAAATTTTGAAAAAAAAGAAAAGACGTTTATTTTACATCATTGTATTTCCCCTTTTCCCCAGCCCTTGGCAACCCCCAGCAAACCCAGTTTCATTGCTGTTCTATGAAATTGGCTCTTACTGTTGTTTTTGTTGTTGTTGTTTTTAGATTCCACATGTAAATGATGCCAGTAGTATGTCTTCCATTGTCTGACTTATTTCACTTAGCATAATGCTCTCAAGGTCCACCTGCATTGTTTCCAGGGTCAGGATTTCCTTTTTATTACTGAATAGTATTCCATTGTATATGTCCATTACATTTTTTTTAATTCATTCTTCTGTTGAATGTTTCCATGTCTTGGCTGTTGTAAGTTAATGCTGCAGTTAACATGAGGGTGCAGGTATCTCGTAAGGATTGTGGTTTCTATGAGGTTTGTACATAGTAGTGGAATTGCTGGATCATAAAATAGTTCTATTTAAGAATTTTTCAGGAGCTTCTATAGTGACTACACCAGTTTACATTCCCACCAGCAGTGCACAAGTTTCGCTTTTCTCTGCATCCTTGACAGCATTTGTTATCTCTTGTCTCTTTTTTTTTTCGGAGAGGGGCTGAGGAGGGCAGGCTCCGAGCGTTCCCAAGGGGTGGGGGTAGGGAGGGGTGGGGACGGGAGCCCGGGGAGGGGAGGGGGCCTCTTGATCACTCTCCCCACTAGCGCCGTCTCCCCACAACCATCACAACCCGAGATGCCGCCATGACACCCCACCGGAAGTGGGATCCTTTCCATGGCCCGGGGAGGGGGAGAGGGAGAGGGAGAGCGAGTGAGCTCGAGGTTGAGAGCACGGCTCTTGTCTTTTTGATAGTAGCCATTTTAACAGGTGTGAAATGATATCTCACTGACTTTTGTTTGCATTTGATGTTTAGTGATGTTGAACACCTTTTCATATGCCTGTGGCCATTCGAGTGTCTTTGGAAACATGTTTATTCGGGTCCTTTGACTTTTTTTTTTTTTTTTGGCCATTTCTATTGGTCTTTCATTTATTTATTTTCATCCTTCTTTGTTCTTTTCGGCCTGTGTGGGCCTCTCATCGCACTGGCCTCTCCCACTGCAGAGCACCGGCTCTGGGCGCATACGCTCCAGAGCTGCTGCTCGGTAGTTGGACACATCGGTCCAGCCGCTCTGAGGCACATGGAAGATTCTTCCCAGGCCAGGGATCGAACCGGCGCCCCTTGCACTGCAAGGCGGTGTCCTTACCCACTGGACCACCAGGGGAAGCCCGATCAGGGTCCAATTTTATTCTTTTACATGAAAATATCCAGTTTCCTTAACACCAGTTACTAGAGAGACTATTCTTTTCATATGGTGTGTTACTGGCATGCCCTCAAAAATCAATTGAGGGGCTTCTCTGGTGGTCCGGTGGATAAGGACACTTTTCTTGCAGTTCAAGGGACGCCAATTCGATCCCTGGCCTGGGAAGATCCCACGCTGGACTTATGGGTCCAACTACCAAGCCGGAGCTCTGGAGCGCATGTGCCCAGAGACGGTGCTCTGCAGCAGGAGAGGCCAGTGCGATGGGAGGCCCACACAGGCCAAAGAACAAAGATGGATAATAAATGAAAGACCAATAGAAGTGGCCAAAAAAAAAAAGAAAAGCTAAAAAAAAAAATCAATTGACTGTGTAAGTGTGGTGTGGGTTTATGTTTAGGCTATCTGTTCCCACTTGACCGCAGCTATGTTTATTAGAGCTAAGACTCCCTTTCATTGTAAGTAATATTCACTTAATATAACTTAATTTGTTTTTTATTCATCCATTCAGCAACCATTTATGAATATTTGCTGTGTGCCCTATTGTATCCCAGAGGCTGAGGATTCTAAGAATGAGATATATGTATAGTTCCTCATAAGAAGACATTCTTAGAATTATGGAGGGTATTAAAATCAACATAATAATTTATATTATTATAAGTCCTACAGTAGAGATATAAACAAAATCCTGTTTTGTTTTCCTTTTTTTTAAACTTTTATTTATTTATGGCTGTGCTGGGTCTTTGTTGACGTGTGGGTTTAGCTGCTCTGTGGTATATGGGATCTTCCTGGTTCAGGGATCGAACCTGTGTCTCCTGCATTCGCAGATGGGTTCTTATCCACTGAGCCACAAGGGAAGCCCCCCTGTTTTGTTTTCCTTAAGATTTTTTTTTTCTGGTCATAAAAAAGTGGGCCTTTCAAGATTGAGATAACTATTTTTTTACATTGGATGATTTAATCTATTTTTATTTATTACTGTTTGATGTTAGTCCCTCCATCCCATAATGTATTTATTTGGTGTGCTTTTTCTTGTTGGTTACTCATAGATGTGTTATTGGTAGATTTTATTTTACTTTGTTTTTTTTGATGTTGAGTCAGTCAGCTTACAATGCATTATTCTGTTTTAACATAGAATCCCTAAATGTTACCGTTTTTCTCCTCCTTACCTCTTTGTAAACTTACCTGACTTTACTTCTCAGAATACTCTCCCCCTTAAGATATTTAAGCAATCTCAGCCTTGATACTCACATAGCTATATCAACAGGTATAAATATTTTATCAACATGTTCTTTATTAGCAACTTAAGAAAATGTCACAATTCCAAACATTTCCTTTCAGAAGCTATAAATTACCTTGTTGAAAACCCCTGTAGCTACTGGCTGTCAATTTACTGGTAGATATTTATTACTGATTTTGTAACTTCATTCACTATTTCATATATTGCACTTTCCTGCTTCTTGGGATTGTGATTTTTTTGGTTTTGTTTTGTGCTATATCATAATACAATAAAGTGTGTAAGATGCATTCATTGTAACTGTATACTACTTTTTTTCTTTTAAACATACTTACATCCTAGTACCTACCAACTAGGTCAAGATATTTAGTATTTCCCACCACCCTTAAGGTTTCTTTATGAGCCTTCCAATCTTTAACAACAGTTTTTTTCCTTCCCTGTTTTAGGTTCTAAGAATGAGATATATGTAGTTCCTCATAAGAAGACATTCTTAGAATTATGGAGGGTATTAAAATCAACATAATAATTTATATTATTATAAGTCCTACAGTAGAGATATAAACAAAATCCTGTTTTGTTTTCCTTTTTTTTAAACTTTTATTTATTTATGGCTGTGCTGGGTCTTTGTTGACGTGTGGGTTTAGCTGCTCTGTGGTATATGGGATCTTCCTGGTTCAGGGATCGAACCTGTGTCTCCTGCATTCGCAGATGGGTTCTTATCCACTGAGCCACAAGGGAAGCCCCCCTGTTTTGTTTTCCTTAAGATTTTTTTTTTCTGGTCATAAAAAAGTGGGCCTTTCAAGATTGAGATAACTATTTTTTTACATTGGATGATTTAATCTATTTTTATTTATTACTGTTTGATGTTAGTCCCTCCATCCCATAATGTATTTATTTGGTGTGCTTTTTCTTGTTGGTTACTCATAGATGTGTTATTGGTAGATTTTATTTTACTTTGTTTTTTTTGATGTTGAGTCAGTCAGCTTACAATGCATTATTCTGTTTTAACATAGAATCCCTAAATGTTACCGTTTTTCTCCTCCTTACCTCTTTGTAAACTTACCTGACTTTACTTCTCAGAATACTCTCCCCCTTAAGATATTTAAGCAATCTCAGCCTTGATACTCACATAGCTATATCAACAGGTATAAATATTTTATCAACATGTTCTTTATTAGCAACTTAAGAAAATGTCACAATTCCAAACATTTCCTTTCAGAAGCTATAAATTACCTTGTTGAAAACCCCTGTAGCTACTGGCTGTCAATTTACTGGTAGATATTTATTACTGATTTTGTAACTTCATTCACTATTTCATATATTGCACTTTCCTGCTTCTTGGGATTGTGATTTTTTTGGTTTTGTTTTGTGCTATATCATAATACAATAAAGTGTGTAAGATGCATTCATTGTAACTGTATACTACTTTTTTTCTTTTAAACATACTTACATCCTAGTACCTACCAACTAGGTCAAGATATTTAGTATTTCCCACCACCCTTAAGGTTTCTTTATGAGCCTTCCAATCTTTAACAACAGTTTTCCTTCCCCTTGTGGCACTGTTCGATCTTTATTTATTAATCTTGCCTGTAACTGAAACTTAACTGTATAGAATTTGTGTGTACACTTTTGTCTGAGCCTTTTTTCATTCAATATATGTTAGATTCGTCCATATTGCTGCGTGCACCACTAGTTTATTCCTTGTGTTGCTGCATACTGTTCCATTGCATGAAAATGCTAGAATTTACTTGTCGGTTCGCCTTTTGATAGGCATTTTTTCTTTATATCCAGTAGCTTTTAAGTTATACAGTTTCATATGTTTTAGTTTTTCTCTGGATATTACAATTTGCATTTGTGATATTGTTATATAGAATAAATACATATTTTTTTCCACCAGGGTTTTTTAGCTTAGCTCCTAAAAGTCTAATAATATCGTAAGTAATAAAAGCTATAGGGAAACCTGTTGTTATAATACTTAGTTTTTGTTCTCAGTTCCCAAAATAGCTCTCGAGCAGTTAAGGTGGAATTGGTGTTTTTTGTATTTCAGCCACACATGCGTTTATGTTAATGGGGTGACTTTTAAAATGTCTCTAAGAATAAGACTGGGTACAAGGAGAACCAGCCATATTAGATTAGATTAGATTAGAGGGTTGGAATTCTCAGCCCCATCTCCTAACCCGTGAGAAAGTGTGAGGGGCTGGAGGCTGAATTAGTTTCACTGTTGACCAGTGATTTAATCAGTCTTGCATATTCAATGAAATCCCCACTAAAAAATCCCTGAAATTGTGAGGTTCAGAGAGTTTCCAGGTTATTGAACATGTGGAAGTACTTGGAGGGTAGTGAACTCTGAGAGGGTGTGGAATTCTGTTGCCTTCTACCCCATCCTTGCTTTGTGTATCTCTTCCATCTTGGTGTTGTGTATCTCTTCTTTTATATTAAGCTCTTAATCTGTAACTAAATTATTTTTCTGTGTTTTGTGAGCCACTCTGTCAAATTACTGAACTGAACGTAGAGGTTGTGGGAGCCTTGATTTATATCTGTTGGTTAGATGCACAAGTAGTAGTAGTAGATATGGTATCACATGCCTGGAATAGTGTCTAAATTGAGTTAACTGCTTGTGGTGGGGAAAACTCCCACAAATTTCGTAACCTGAGTAGAATAAAATAGAGGAATTGAGCTTTTTCTACAGAATTCTCTTTTTCATTAACTTAAGTTAGTGCTTTACCACTTTACAGGCAATGTAAAAATCTTAAAACAATTTAACTTTAATTGTCCTATTACTAGGTTTTGATGTATTTTACTTTTGGTGTTTGTCATAGATTCCGAAAGACATTACTTGTTGCTTTAAATTCAATTTCACTTTTCATTATTCCTTCCTTAAATTTTGTGCTTTCATCAGATATCATTTTCCATAAATATGTATTTCCTGTCTTATGTGTACTGCTGATACTTTTTTCAAGCTTTATAGGGAAAATATATTCATTTCAGAAGAATATTTTTGCTGGATTTAGAATTTTCTGGTGGTATTTTTCCTAGCTCTTTAAAATGATGCTCCATACATATTTTCTCATTTCCAAATTGCCCATTTCTATTTTTATCCAGTATCTTCTCACTTTCATGGTTTCTTTTGAGGGGTTTACTGTCAGTTTTGTTACCAAGATGGCCTGCCTTTTTTTCCTTATTAATTTACAAAATGTCTTTCTGCATTAGAGATAGGACTTCTGTATTAGATATCTGTGTTCCAAGTTTCTCCTTCCTTTTGTGTGGCATTTTTATTTTCTTTCTGTCTTTTGTTAAGGATGACATCTTAATATTATAGTATTATTACTGTAACTTTCATCCTATTTAATAAGTCTGCTTATCCTTAGTGTGATGAAGGTATTTCTTATGGTATTTTCTAAAGTTTTTATTGTTTTAATTTTCAAATTTAAATATATATACTGTCCAAAATGGATTTCTGTTTACATTTAAGACAGCAAATAAATGCTTGCTATAATTAAACTAGCACCATTTATTGAAATGATTGTCCTTCTATTACCTTTATCATAAATCAAGTGACACATATGCGTGGGTCTGTTTTGGGACTCTTTTTCCATTCGATTCATTAGAAGACTCTTGTGTCTGTATCAGACTGTTTTAATTATGACATATTAATAATTATGCTCTTGTTGATATGTGATACTCCTTATGGCTTAGTTTTTCTTCAAGATTGTTTTGTCTATTTTTACCCTTTGCATATTCACATATTTTAAAATAGAATTAGCTTATCTGGAATTTTGTTTGAAATTCGTCTGAATATGTATATCAGCATGGAGAGAAGTGATATTTTTATAATCCTGGGCCTGCCTCTCCAGAAGTTTGTTGCACCCTTTCATTTAGTTGGATCTTTTTTTCCTGTATTATATTTTTTGTAAAGATTTTCATATTATTTATGTTGTTGTTAGTTGTACCTTTAAAAAGTTTAATTTTCTGAAATTTGTCACAGTGAACTTGTATCTAATTTCTAAGCCTTTTGGGCTTCCCTGGTGGCTCAGACAGTAAACAATCTGCTTGCAGTAGAGGTGACACAGGATACCCAGGTTTGATCCCTGGGTCGGGAAAATCTCCTGGAGAAAGAAATAGCTACCCACTGCAGTGTTCTTGCCTGGAGAATTCCATGGGCAGAGGATCCTGGTAGGCTACAGTCCATGGGGTTGCAAAGAGCAGGACAGAACTGAGCAACTAACACTTTGTAAACCTTTTATTTTGGGCACTTTTATTTGGATTTTCTGTGTACATGATTATTGTACTATATCACTGTAAGAACTTTAGAAAAGTGTTGAATAAAATTGGAGATAATAGGTGTCCTATGTTGGATGTTGGTCCTAGTTTTAAGTGGGACACGTTCCATGTTTCACCATTAACTGTGATATTTGCTGGAGGTGTTTATAAAAATCGTTTATCCCATTGAGAAAATTCTTTTCTATTTCTGGTTTGCGAAGAGGTTTTTTTTTTTTTTTTCTTAAATGCTGATTTATGTGTCTGCTGTGTTGGTCATACCATTGTCTCTTAGCTTTAGCAACTACTCTTTCTTGTATCTCTGCCTTTCAGAAAATTGTCATGGTCTTCACAACCTATCCTTTGTCTGTGAGCTGGTTAAGTGATATCCCCTCAGCTTCTAGTCTTGATTATTTTTACTCTCAATTTTCTGAGAGCCTTCTGATGCATCCTTGATGACTTCAAACACTACTAAACTAGCAATGTCTACCGAATCCTTATTTTCATTCTCCTGTGCTCAACAATCTGCAGCCATGCCCAGCTTTTTGTAACCCCCTGGACTGTAGGCCTCCAGTATTATGCTTCAGATTTATTATAGTGAAGATATATCTTACTAAAATAGAGTGCCCAGTCTTTTTTTTTCTCTAATGTTTATGACTTACTTTGGACGCCCGTTATCTATCCAAGCGTTCATGTATATGGACTTTCCAGATGGCGTTAATGATTTAAGAGCCCACCTATCAATGCAAGAGACACGGGTTCAATCCCTGGATTGCAAAGATCCCCTGGAGGAAGGCATGGCAATCCACTCCAGCATTCTTGTCTGGAGAATCCCATGGACAGAGGAGCCTGGTGGGCTACAGTCCATAACATTACAGAGGGTTGAACACAACTGATGAGGCTTAGCATACACATGCACGCATTCATGTGTATATCCTGAGGAAACATTTCTTTTCTGTGAATGAATTGGCAATCACATTCTGTTGCTATCCGTCTCCTTTTATCAGTGTTCTCTTTGCTGTATTTGTTTATATAAGCGGGGTTTTTTGTCCTTTAGCATTCCCTTCTCTTTTTAAAAACAGAAAATTGGTCTGAAATAAAAACCCCGTCACGTATCATTCAATGTATATTGTTGAATCTCTCCTTTGACTCTTCTTTCTCTACAGCAGTGATTCCTAAAGTAGAGGCATACACTCTGATGGCATCAAAAACAATACAGTTGAATGTCTTACCCTGCATCCTAATTATTGTCTCTAAATTGAAGGATTGGAACCTTGGATATGGGTTGTAGTGAAATATCAGATTTTATCAACATTTTTAAGTCTAAATAAGAATAAAATTCATAATACATTTGTTGTTAATTTCTGTGGTTTATAAATTTCTGTAATCAAAAATATTTTTTAAGGTGGAAAGTGATCACATACTTTGGAGTCACTGGTGTAAAGTTACTCTCTAGTGCATTCGTAGAATTACCTCTGTGGCCCTTTTCCTTACCTCAGCTCCTCCTCTGCTGTGTGCCTTTTTTGCTCTTCCTGAGGATGTTACTTTTTTATTCAGTAGCTGTTCTTCCTCAGTGAAGCTCAAAATAGAACTGGTGTTGCTTCTCATTTAGTCTCGTGTGTACTTGAACCTAGTTTGTAACACCCTAGCAATGTCTACCGAATCCTTATTTTCATTCTCCTGTGCTCAACAATCTGCAGCCATGCCCAGCTTTTTGTAACCCCCTGGACTGTAGGCCTCCAGTATTATGCTTCAGATTTATTATAGTGAAGATATATCTTACTAAAATAGAGTGCCCAGTCTTTTTTTTTCTCTAATGTTTATGACTTACTTTGGACGCCCGTTATCTATCCAAGCGTTCATGTATATGGACTTTCCAGATGGCGTTAATGATTTAAGAGCCCACCTATCAATGCAAGAGACACGGGTTCAATCCCTGGATTGCAAAGATCCCCTGGAGGAAGGCATGGCAATCCACTCCAGCATTCTTGTCTGGAGAATCCCATGGACAGAGGAGCCTGGTGGGCTACAGTCCATAACATTACAGAGGGTTGAACACAACTGATGAGGCTTAGCATACACATGCACGCATTCATGTGTATATCCTGAGGAAACATTTCTTTTCTGTGAATGAATTGGCAATCACATTCTGTTGCTATCCGTCTCCTTTTATCAGTGTTCTCTTTGCTGTATTTGTTTATATAAGCGGGGTTTTTTGTCCTTTAGCATTCCCTTCTCTTTTTAAAAACAGAAAATTGGTCTGAAATAAAAACCCCGTCACGTATCATTCAATGTATATTGTTGAATCTCTCCTTTGACTCTTCTTTCTCTACAGCAGTGATTCCTAAAGTAGAGGCATACACTCTGATGGCATCAAAAACAATACAGTTGAATGTCTTACCCTGCATCCTAATTATTGTCTCTAAATTGAAGGATTGGAACCTTGGATATGGGTTGTAGTGAAATATCAGATTTTATCAACATTTTTAAGTCTAAATAAGAATAAAATTCATAATACATTTGTTGTTAATTTCTGTGGTTTATAAATTTCTGTAATCAAAAATATTTTTTAAGGTGGAAAGTGATCACATACTTTGGAGTCACTGGTGTAAAGTTACTCTCTAGTGCATTCGTAGAATTACCTCTGTGGCCCTTTTCCTTACCTCAGCTCCTCCTCTGCTGTGTGCCTTTTTTGCTCTTCCTGAGGATGTTACTTTTTTATTCAGTAGCTGTTCTTCCTCAGTGAAGCTCAAAATAGAACTGGTGTTGCTTCTCATTTAGTCTCGTGTGTGTACTTGAACCATAGTGCTTGTAGCATACTACTGCGTGTTTTCTTACCAGATTATATACTTCTTGAATACAAGAGAGTTTTTATTAATCTTAATATTTCCAAGAACTAGAATAGTTTCAGACCCATTGTGGGGACTTGATAACTAATAATTAAAGCAAAATAGTTTGCAGAATATTTCTACTATGATTTCTCTTCTTCTCACAGGGTATAAATCAAAAGGAACAGTCTGCACACAAGTTTGGTAATTTGTAAACAGTAATCATGTTAAGGATTTGTTTTCATACATCTTTACTGTGTCACCCTAATTCTGAACATTTCAGATTGAACAGAAATTCCAAGGATCAGTATCATTTAAGGATGTGATTGTGAGCTTCACACAGGAGGAGTGGCAGCACCTGGACCCAACTCAGAGGTCTCTGTATAGAGAGGTGATGCTGGAGAATTACAGTAACCTCGTCTCAGTGGGTAAGGTCGGTTTATTATGTAATTCTAAATGGCATTTAAAAATTATTTTAAACCCCAATCCTCAAGTATGGTTAGGTTGAATTGTTAGTTCTTCATGGTAGGATTAATGCACTTCAAACACAGGAGAAGAAAAGGGATCTTTTGGTGTTCCCCACCTTGTGAGGACATAGCCAAAAGATAGCTACCTGCAAACCAGGAAGGGAAGCCTCACCTTAATCTCAGACTTCACAGCCTCCAGACTGTCAGAAATATTTCTGTTTTTTGAACCACCTGGTCTATGGTGTTTTGTTGAAACCCTGCTAAAGCAAAAAAGAAAATAAATACCTTCTTTGTTGGAACCTTGGATATGGGTTGTAGTGAAATATCAGATTTTATCTTTATTTGTTTCAGTTTAATTTTTTAAATTTCTGTAATCAAAAATATTTTTTAAGGTGGAAAGTGATCACATACTTTGGAGTCACTGGTGTAAAGTTACTCTCTAGTGCATTCGTAGAATTACCTCTGTGGCCCTTTTCCTTACCTCAGCTCCTCCTCTGCTGTGTGCCTTTTTTGCTCTTCCTGAGGATGTTACTTTTTTATTCAGTAGCTGTTCTTCCTCAGTGAAGCTCAAAATAGAACTGGTGTTGCTTCTCATTTAGTCTCGTGTGTGTACTTGAACCATAGTGCTTGTAGCATACTACTGCGTGTTTTCTTACCAGATTATATACTTCTTGAATACAAGAGAGTTTTTATTAATCTTAATATTTCCAAGAACTAGAATAGTTTCAGACCCATTGTGGGGACTTGATAACTAATAATTAAAGCAAAATAGTTTGCAGAATATTTCTACTATGATTTCTCTTCTTCTCACAGGGTATAAATCAAAAGGAACAGTCTGCACACAAGTTTGGTAATTTGTAAACAGTAATCATGTTAAGGATTTGTTTTCATACATCTTTACTGTGTCACCCTAATTCTGAACATTTCAGATTGAACAGAAATTCCAAGGATCAGTATCATTTAAGGATGTGATTGTGAGCTTCACACAGGAGGAGTGGCAGCACCTGGACCCAACTCAGAGGTCTCTGTATAGAGAGGTGATGCTGGAGAATTACAGTAACCTCGTCTCAGTGGGTAAGGTCGGTTTATTATGTAATTCTAAATGGCATTTAAAAATTATTTTAAACCCCAATCCTCAAGTATGGTTAGGTTGAATTGTTAGTTCTTCATGGTAGGATTAATGCACTTCAAACACAGGAGAAGAAAAGGGATCTTTTGGTGTTCCCCACCTTGTGAGGACATAGCCAAAAGATAGCTACCTGCAAACCAGGAAGGGAAGCCTCACCTTAATCTCAGACTTCACAGCCTCCAGACTGTCAGAAATATTTCTTTTCTTTTTGAACCACCTGGTCTATGGTGTTTTGTTGTAACAGCCCAAGTTGACTAAAGCATTAAGTAATAGTAAATGTGTAAAAATATTAAAATGGACCTTCTTTGTAAGGCTCATCCTGGACACAAAGTTACAACAACAAAAGCATTCTTTTAGATAAGAATCATATGGGGACATCTTGTAGCATTTAATGATGTTTAAGATTGACATTCAGGAGTCAGTGTTTATTGCTCACTTTAGGGCACCAGAAAGATAATTGTGTTTACTTCTCCAATGAAATATTCAGTGGAATCTTCACTGAGCAGCTCTAGAAGTTTCCTCCTCTTTCAGAGGCCCCGAAGTCTAGGCCACCCCGTCCACATTGTAAATTATTTAACTTTGACAGGATATTGTATCACCAAACCAGAGGTGATCTTCAGGCTGGAGCAAAGAGAAAAGCCATGGATACTGGAGGAAGAATTCCCAAGCCAAAACTTCCCAGGTGAGTTAATGTGTACTGAACACGTGAACATCAGGGAATTTATTATTTTCCTGTGATTAGTCTAGAGGTTGACAACTTTGAAATGAGAGATTCTGATCCTTAGAAGTGATTTAAAATACCGATATTTGAATCAAGTCTCCAGATACCACTCTTTAAAAAATGTCCTCCTTTGACTCATTTTTTGAATATTTATCATTCTTATATTTGCTAGTAATCCAATTTTTGCCCATCTTATTTTCATTGTTTCACCTTACTATCTCTGTTGTACAGTATTCCTGTTGTTATTAGCCATTTCTTCATACAGTTTTTTAAAATTTTGACCTTTTATCAGTTTTTTATCTATCTACTTTTCATCCATCTTTACTCTTTGGCCTGTGTGGGCCTCTCTCGTTGCAGAGCACCAGCTCTGGCGCATGTGCTCCAGAGTGCTGGCTTGTAATTGGACACACCTGTCTAGCCGCTCCACAGCACGTGGGATCCTCTTGGGCCAGAGATTGAACCAGTACCCCCTGCACTGCAAAGCAGACTCTTTACCCACTGGACCATCAGGGAAGCCCTCATACACTTATTTTTTGAGTCAAATAATTTTTGAATACCTGCTATACTCTTTAAGAACTGAGAATAGTAATGAAAAAATAATGTGTCATAATGAGCTATACAAGTAGTATTGTTAATGCCCAAGGTACCTGAAAAGATAGTCAGTATCACTAATCAGCAGGGAAATGCAGATCAAACCAAAATGAGATAGCATCAAGAAGATAAGAGGTAACATGTGTTGACAAGGATGTGGAGAAAAGGGAACTCTTGTTCCCCATTGGTTAAGATGTAAATTGGTTCAGCCACTATAGAAAACCGTATGGAGATTCTTCTAAAAAGTTAGAACTAGGACACATGTACCCCAGGACATTGACTATGTCATCCCATCTCCTGAACTCTGTTGTTTCAAATGGTATATTAGGTATATGTTAATCTTATTGAAGTTCTTTGTATGTTAATAGTTAGATTTCCCTTTATGCTTTTAAGTTTTGTCTTTGTTTTTAAAATATTTTTACTATGATGCATCTTGGTGTGGATTTCTGTGTTTATCCCACTTGTAATTCATCTAGTTGAATTTGCAGATTAATGTTTTTCTTTACATTTGTAAGATTTTTGCCATCATTTCATTGAACTTTTTTTCCTGCTTCTTGGTCTTTTTCCTTTCCCTCTGGTACTTCCATTATGAATTTTAATACAATTAGAGGTGTCCTTTACTTATCAAGGACAATGTTGAGGCTTTGTTCATTCTTTATTTTTCTCTCTGTTCCTTAGATTGCATTTTATTGATTGAAGTATCTTCAAGTTCACTAATTCTTCCTGTATGTGTCAATCTACTATTGAGCCCTTCCAGTGAATTTAATTTTGTTCTCTCTATTCTTTACTCTCTATATAATGAGGTATCTTCATACTAATATTTACTTCCTTAAACTTGGTGGGTTTTCAAGTTATTTGTAATAGCTGCTTTGAGGTTTGCTAAGTTCCATATCTGGATCTTCCCATAGACAGTTTCTGTTGTCTACTATTTACCCAGAATAGGTGGAATCTTCCCATTTCTTTGTAGGTCTTGTAATTTAAAAAAAAAGAAACTTTAGATAATATGTTGTACCTATTCTCATAATGATTCCTTTTTCTGTTTTTGCAGAGCTCATTGTTATGTTTGCTTGCTTCCTTGTTTAGTGACTTGGCTGGACTATTTGAGTGAAGTCTTTTCCCCCGACACTATGCTGTCTATCACATCACTTGTTACAGAGCTCTGCCTTGGGCATATACGGTGTCCTTAGAATGATAGTGGTGCTGACAGGGTGTGCTTCGAGTGTCTCTGTCGTGATTAAGTTCATATTTCAGCTTGAGTGGCTAAAAGCATGCCCAAGTAGCTGCTAAAACATTATTTCTAGATGTATATTGGTAGGTGTTTCTGGAAGCAATTAACGTTTGATTCAATAGACTGAGTAAAAAGATCCACCCTCACCTACATGCACAGACATCATTCAGTCTTTTGGGAACCCAAATGGAATGAAAAGGCAGTTGAAGAACAGATTGTTTCTTTTTTTGAGCTGGGATGTCTATCTTTTCTTGCTCTCAGCCACCAGAGCTCCTGGTTCTGGGTCTTCAGACTCCGAAACTTAAACCAGCAGTCCCTTAGTTCTCAGGCCTTGACCTTGATGAGGAGCTATACCGTGGGCTTCCCTCGTTCTCAAGCCTTTGAACTAGGATTGGATTATCACTGGCTTTCCTAGTTCTCCAATTTACAGACAGCAGATGTGAGAATTCTTGGCCGCTACAACTATGTAAACTAATTTCCTTAATATATCTTTCTTTATCTAGATACATGTATGTATATATGTGTATCTGTGTATAAATATTTCCTATTGGTTCTCTTTCTCTGCAGAACTCTGATTAATATAATCTCTCTGATCCCTGTGTTAACTTGTCTACCTCTGTTGATGTCACATCTTGAATTTAGCCTCCAGTAATTGTTATTTAAAAAAAAAAAAAAACCTTTATTTTACTTTTAACTTTTACAGAGTTTTGTTGTTTACAGATATGTATGTTCCCAGATTAGTCATATGTATATCCCCCACTTTCCACCCCTCCCGAACATCACACAGCACCCATGAAGGATCCCCTTTTCTCACAGAGCAATGACTAGAGCTATTTTCTTCACTTATGATAGTACAGGCCTTCATGCTACTTCCTTTATACCTCCCATCCTCTGTTTCTTCCCTACAATGTCCATATGTCCACTGTCCATGTCTGTCTTTCCATTACTTCACTGCATGTGCCATCATCATCATCCTACTAGATTCCATATATATGTGTTAATATACTGTATTTGTCCTTCTCTTTCTGACTGACTTCACTTTTTATGATAGGTTCTAGATCCAGCCACCTCATTAGCGCTGATTCTTCTGCATTTCTCTTTACAGCTGTGTAGTATTCCATTGTATATATGTACCAGAGCTTTTGGATCCATTCGTTCGTCGATGGACATCTAGGTTCCTTCCATGTTCTAGCTATTGTATAGAGAGCTGCAGTGAACATTGGGGTACAGGTGCTTCTTTCAGATTTGATTTCATCAGGGTATAAGCCTAATAGTGGGATTGCTGGGTCATATGGTGCTTCTATTTTTAGTTTTTTAAGAAATCTCCACACGGTCTTCCATAGAGGCTGTATCAATTTACATTCCCACCAGCAATGCAGGAGTGTTCCCTTTTCTCTGCACCCTCTCCAGCATTTATTGTCTGTCGATTTGTGGATGATGGCCATTCTGACGGGTGTGAGGTGATATTTCATTGTAGTTTTGATTTGCATTTCTCTAATGATAAGCGAGGTTGAGCATCGTTTCATGTATTTTTTGGCCATCTGTACGTCCTCTTTCGAGAGATGTCTATTTAGGTCCTTTTCCCATTTTTTGATTGGGTTGTTCATTTTTCCGATGTTGAGTTGTCTGAGTTGCTTGTAGATTTTGGAGATTAATTCTTTGTCTGTTGTTTCACTTGCTATGATTTTCTCCCATTCTGTGGGCTGTCTGTTCAGCTTTTTTGTGATTTTTTTTTGCTATACAAAAGCTTTTAAGTTTCATGAGGTCCCACATGTTCATTTGTCCTTTTAGTTCTGCTATTCTAGTAGGTGGGTCAGAGAAGATCTTGCTTTGATTTATGTCTTTGAGGGCTTTGCCTATATTCTCCTCTAAGAGTTTGATGGTTTCTGGTCTTACATTTAGGTCTTTAATCCATTTTGAGTTGATCTTTGTGCATGGTGTCAGGGAATGTTCCAACTTCATTTTTTTGCATATAGCTGTCCAATTTTCCCAGCACCATTTGTTGAAGAGGCTGTCTTTGTCCCATTTTATATGTTTGCCTCCTTTGTCAAAAATAAGGTACCCGTAGTTGCGTGGGTTTATCTCTGGGTTCTCAGTCTTGTTCCATTGGTCTGTAGGTCTGTTTTTGTGCCAGTACTATACTGTCTTGATAACTCTTGCTTTGTAGTAGAATCTGAAGTTGGGGAGACTGATCCCTCCAGCTCCATTCTTCTTCCTCAGGATTGCTTTGGCTATTTGACGTCTTTTGTGTTTCCATGTGAACTGTGTTATTCTTTGGTCTAGTTCTGTGAAGAATGTCATTGGTAATTTGATAGGCATCGCATTGAATCTATAGATGACATTTGGTAATATGGTCATTTTCACAATATTGATTCTTCCGACCCAGAAACATGGAATATCTCTCCATCTGTTTAAGTCTTCTTTAATGTCTCTGATGAGTGTCTTGTAATTTTCAGTGTACAATGCTTTTGTTGCTTTGGGTAGGTTTATTCCTAGATATTTGATTCTTTTGGTTGCAGTGATGAAGGGGATTGCCTCTTTGATTTTGTTTTCTGATTTTTCATTGTTTGTGTATAGAAATGCCAGTGATTTCTGTGTATTGATTTGTATCCCCCAACTTTGCTGAATTCGTTGATTAGCTCCATTTTATAGTTCGTTTATGAAAACTATTTAGGTCCTTTTCCCATTTTTTGATTGGGTTGTTCATTTTTCCGATGTTGAGTTGTCTGAGTTGCTTGTAGATTTTGGAGATTAATTCTTTGTCTGTTGTTTCACTTGCTATGATTTTCTCCCATTCTGTGGGCTGTCTGTTCAGCTTTTTTGTGATTTTTTTTTGCTATACAAAAGCTTTTAAGTTTCATGAGGTCCCACATGTTCATTTGTCCTTTTAGTTCTGCTATTCTAGTAGGTGGGTCAGAGAAGATCTTGCTTTGATTTATGTCTTTGAGGGCTTTGCCTATATTCTCCTCTAAGAGTTTGATGGTTTCTGGTCTTACATTTAGGTCTTTAATCCATTTTGAGTTGATCTTTGTGCATGGTGTCAGGGAATGTTCCAACTTCATTTTTTTGCATATAGCTGTCCAATTTTCCCAGCACCATTTGTTGAAGAGGCTGTCTTTGTCCCATTTTATATGTTTGCCTCCTTTGTCAAAAATAAGGTACCCGTAGTTGCGTGGGTTTATCTCTGGGTTCTCAGTCTTGTTCCATTGGTCTGTAGGTCTGTTTTTGTGCCAGTACTATACTGTCTTGATAACTCTTGCTTTGTAGTAGAATCTGAATTTGGGGGAGACTGATCCCTCCAGCTCCATTCTTCTTCCTCAGGATTGCTTTGGCTATTTGACGTCTTTTGTGTTTCCATGTGAACTGTGTTATTCTTTGGTCTAGTTCTGTGAAGAATGTCATTGGTAGTTTGATAGGCATCGCATTGAATCTATAGATGACATTTGGTAATATGGTCATTTTCACAATATTGATTCTTCCGACCCAGAAACATGGAATATCTCTCCATCTGTTTAAGTCTTCTTTAATGTCTCTGATGAGTGTCTTGTAATTTTCAGTGTACAATGCTTTTGTTGCTTTGGGTAGGTTTATTCCTAGATATTTGATTCTTTTGGTTGCAGTGATGAAGGGGATTGCCTCTTTGATTTTGTTTTCTGATTTTTCATTGTTTGTGTATAGAAATGCCAGTGATTTCTGTGTATTGATGTTGTATCCCGTGACTTTGCTGAATTCGTTGATTAGCTCCAGTAGTTTTGTAATAGTGTCTTTGGGATTTTCTATGTATAATATCATGTCATCTGCAAATAGAGAGAGTTTGACTTCTTCCTTTCCAATCTGGATTCTTTTTATTTGTTTTTCTTCTCTTATTGCTGTTGCTAGAACTTCCAGGACTATGTTGAATAAGAGTGGTGAAAGTGGACACCCTTGTCTTGTTCCTGATCTTAGAGGAAATGCTTTGAGTTTTTCACCATTGAGGATAATGTTCGCTGTGGGCTCCTCATATATGGCTTTCACTATGTTGAGATAGGTTCCTTCTATGCCCATTTTTTGAAGAGTTTTTATCATAAATGGATGCTGTACTTTGTCAAAGGCTTTTTCTGCATCTATTGAGATGATCATGTGATTTTTGTCTCTCAATTTGTTGATATGGTATATCACATTGATTGATTTGCAAATATTGAAGAATCCTTGCATGCCTGGGATGAACCCAACTTGATCATGATGTATGAGGTTTTTGATGTGTTGTTGAATTCTGTTTGCTAGGATTTTGTTAAGGATTTTGGCGTCTAAATTCATCAGTGAAATTGGCCTATAATTTTCTTTTTTTGTGTTATCTTTGCCTGGCTTGGGTATCAGGAAGATGGCAGCCTCATAGAATGTGTTTGGAAGTTTTCCTTCCAGTGCAGTTTTTTGGAAGAGTTTTAGAAGGACAGGCATTAGCTCTTCTTTAAATGTTTAGTAGAATTCGGCTGTGAAGCCATCTGGCCCTGGGCTTTTATTTTTGGGTAGATTTTTGATCACAGAGTCGATTTCTGAGCTTGTGATTGGCTTGTTCATAGTTTCTATTTCTTCCTGGTTGAGTCTTGGGAGCTTAATCTTCTCTAAGAAACTGTCCATTTCTTCCAGGTTGTCCAGTTTGTTGCCATAGAGTTGTTCATAATAGTCTCTTAGAATCCTTTGGATTTCTGCATTATCTGTTGTAATCTCTCCTTTTTCATTGTTTGTGTATAGAAATGCCAGTGATTTCTGTGTATTGATGTTGTATCCCGTGACTTTGCTGAATTCGTTGATTAGCTCCAGTAGTTTTGTAATAGTGTCTTTGGGATTTTCTATGTATAATATCATGTCATCTGCAAATAGAGAGAGTTTGACTTCTTCCTTTCCAATCTGGATTCTTTTTATTTGTTTTTCTTCTCTTATTGCTGTTGCTAGAACTTCCAGGACTATGTTGAATAAGAGTGGTGAAAGTGGACACCCTTGTCTTGTTCCTGATCTTAGAGGAAATGCTTTGAGTTTTTCACCATTGAGGATAATGTTCGCTGTGGGCTCCTCATATATGGCTTTCACTATGTTGAGATAGGTTCCTTCTATGCCCATTTTTTGAAGAGTTTTTATCATAAATGGATGCTGTACTTTGTCAAAGGCTTTTTCTGCATCTATTGAGATGATCATGTGATTTTTGTCTCTCAATTTGTTGATATGGTATATCACATTGATTGATTTGCAAATATTGAAGAATCCTTGCATGCCTGGGATGAACCCAACTTGATCATGATGTATGAGGTTTTTGATGTGTTGTTGAATTCTGTTTGCTAGGATTTTGTTAAGGATTTTGGCGTCTAAATTCATCAGTGAAATTGGCCTATAATTTTCTTTTTTTGTGTTATCTTTGCCTGGCTTGGGTATCAGGAAGATGGCAGCCTCATAGAATGTGTTTGGAAGTTTTCCTTCCAGTGCAGTTTTTTGGAAGAGTTTTAGAAGGACAGGCATTAGCTCTTCTTTAAATGTTTAGTAGAATTCGGCTGTGAAGCCATCTGGCCCTGGGCTTTTATTTTTGGGTAGATTTTTGATCACAGAGTCGATTTCTGAGCTTGTGATTGGCTTGTTCATAGTTTCTATTTCTTCCTGGTTGAGTCTTGGGAGCTTAATCTTCTCTAAGAAACTGTCCATTTCTTCCAGGTTGTCCAGTTTGTTGCCATAGAGTTGTTCATAATAGTCTCTTAGAATCCTTTGGATTTCTGCATTATCTGTTGTAATCTCTCCTTTTTCATATTTGATTTTGGTGATCTGGGTTCTTCTCTCTTTTTCTTAATGAGTCTGGCCAGTGGTTTGTTGATTTTATTTACCTTTTCAAAGAACCAGCTTTTTGTTTTATTTATCTTCACTATTGTTTCTTTCATTTACCATTTACTTCTGCTTTGATCTTTATGATTTCCCTTCTTCTGCTGGCTTTGGGGTGTTTTTGTTCTTCTTTCTCCAGTTGTTTTAAGCATAAGTTTAGGTTGTCTGAGATTTTCCTGGTTTCTTGAGGTAGGAATGAATTGCTATAAACTTCCCTCTTAGAACTGCTTTTGTGGTATCCCATAGGTTTTGCACTGTTGTGTGTTCATTGTCATTTTCTTCTAGGAATTTTTTTATTTCTCCTTGATTTACTCGGTAATCAGTTGGTTTTTTAGGTATGTGTTGTTTAATCTCCATGTGTTTGTGTTTTTAGTGGGTTTTTTCCTGTAGTTGATCTCTAGTCTCATTGCATTGTAGTCCAAGAAGATGGTTGATATAATTTCAGTTTTCTTGAATTAATTGACTTTTGGGGGGGTGTGGATTGGGGAGGGAGGGGGGCGGGCAGACCACTTCTATTGGTCTTTCATTTGTCTATTTTTCGTCCATCTTTGTTCTTTGGCCCGCGTGGGCCTCCCATCGCGGTGGCCTCTGTTGTCACAGAGCACCGGCTCTGGGCGCATGCACCCCAGAGCTCTGGCTCGGTCATTGGACACATGGGTCCAGCCGCTCCGTGGCACATGGGATCTTCCAAGGCCAGGGATCAAACCGGCGCCCCTTGCACTGCAAGGCGGTGTCCCTACCCACTGGACCACCAGGGAAGCCCTAATTGACGTTTGATTTGTGGCCCAAGTTGTGGTCTATCGTGGAGAATGTTCCATGAGCACTTGTGAAGAAAGTGTATTCTTTTGCTTTTGCTTGGAAAGTCCTAAAGATATCCATGAGGTCCATTTCTTCTAGTGTGGCATTTAAGGCTTGTGTTTCTTTATTAATTTTCTATTTGGATGATCTGTCCATTGGTGTGAGAAGAGTGTTAAACTCTCCTACTATGATTGTGTTAGTGTTGATGTCTTCTTTGATATCTGAAAGTATTTGTCTTATGTATTGGGGTGCTCCTGAGTTGGATGCATAGATATTTATGATTGTTATGTCTTCTTCTTGGATTGATCCCTTGATCATGGTGTAGTGTCCTGCCTTGTCTCTTCTAATCTTCTTTATCTTGAGGTCTATTTTGTCTGATAGGAGGATTGCTACTCCAGCTTTCTTTTGATTTCCATGTGCATGGAATATCTTTTTCCTCTAGTAATTGTTAACTGATTGCTGTGCTGTTTCCAGCAATGTCCTGCACCTCATGTTGCTGTACAGATTGGCCCAATTAAGTTTGAGCCTCTTTCAGACAGTAGTCTGCGACCAGTCTTTGATGTTGTCCTTCACGTCAACATTTATAAAATCATCTCCCAGGAAATAAAATTTAAGAAAATCATGACTGTAGAAAATCTTTGTGTATAAGTGTATTTACATGACTGTTTTTTGGTGGGTAGGAACAAATCCAGTAGCTTTTGATGCCTCTTCTAACTTGTCTCTCTTCCAAGTTCCTGCTAGTATATTTTTATTATTGTTGTTCTGTGGCTTAGTTTGTTGCTCTGTTGCGGGCACTATGTAGTTACTTATCCCTGATTAATAGACGCAAGGAAATGCTAAATCACCTCTGTTCTATTTTCAGAGAACTTCAGCCTACACAATGTAGTTCCCTCAAATACTAGAGAATAGAACTTCAACAGTAAGAAGGTGTGGAGTTCAAATCAAGATCAGATTTATTAGCATTAAGAACATTGAGTCAGTAGTCATATATTTCAATGATTAGCATCAGTACATTGCATCAAAGTTCAGAACTCAAATAGTAAACAATTCAAGGCTTTAAGATTATTTCAGAACTCAATCAACAAATTAACAGAAAAATCTTACCCCAGAGATGGAGAGCTTCAGTTTGAACTCAGCTGCAGTTTCACCTCAGACGCAGCTGAGTTCTGTGAGTGAGCTCCCGTACAATCTACTTTCCCCCTTTTATAAGAAAAACCCATAGCCATTTGTCCCCTCACCATCATTCCGGCCGGAAAAAGGTTGGGGGTGCTAGTTAGATTCCCAGGTTGATAGCTGGCGTGCCATCAGTTCTCCAAGCAATGCCCAGCCATCCTCTTATCTTCTATCAAGAGTACAATCATTGTTACATTGTTTTACAAATCATTGCAAGCATTCAAAGTTCAACAAGAAGGAACAATAAAGCTAATCACAGCTGCATATACTTTTACTTTTGTTTCTGCTTACAGTCTCAGAAATCATATTTATTCAAAGGGAAACTTAATCTTTTATTTTATTCAAATAAACTCATGACTTAAGGGAAAAACATTATCTTTTTTGAGGTCTATTTTGTCTGATATGAGGATTGCTACTCCAGCTTTCTTTTATTTGTCTGAACCCAAAACTGATTGCTGTGCTGTTTCCAGCAATGTCCTGCACCTCATGTTGCTGTACAGATTGGCCCAATTAAGTTTGAGCCTCTTTCAGACAGTAGTCTGCGACCAGTCTTTGATGTTGTCCTTCACGTCAACATTTATAAAATCATCTCCCAGGAAATAAAATTTAAGAAAATCATGACTGTAGAAAATCTTTGTGTATAAGTGTATTTACATGACTGTTTTTTGGTGGGTAGGAACAAATCCAGTAGCTTTTGATGCCTCTTCTAACTTGTCTCTCTTCCAAGTTCCTGCTAGTATATTTTTATTATTGTTGTTCTGTGGCTTAGTTTGTTGCTCTGTTGCGGGCACTATGTAGTTACTTATCCCTGATTAATAGACGCAAGGAAATGCTAAATCACCTCTGTTCTATTTTCAGAGAACTTCAGCCTACACAATGTAGTTCCCTCAAATACTAGAGAATAGAACTTCAACAGTAAGAAGGTGTGGAGTTCAAATCAAGATCAGATTTATTAGCATTAAGAACATTGAGTCAGTAGTCATATATTTCAATGATTAGCATCAGTACATTGCATCAAAGTTCAGAACTCAAATAGTAAACAATTCAAGGCTTTAAGATTATTTCAGAACTCAATCAACAAATTAACAGAAAAATCTTACCCCAGAGATGGAGAGCTTCAGTTTGAACTCAGCTGCAGTTTCACCTCAGACGCAGCTGAGTTCTGTGAGTGAGCTCCCGTACAATCTACTTTCCCCCTTTTATAAGAAAAACCCATAGCCATTTGTCCCCTCACCATCATTCCGGCCGGAAAAAGGTTGGGGGTGCTAGTTAGATTCCCAGGTTGATAGCTGGCGTGCCATCAGTTCTCCAAGCAATGCCCAGCCATCCTCTTATCTTCTATCAAGAGTACAATCATTGTTACATTGTTTTACAAATCATTGCAAGCATTCAAAGTTCAACAAGAAGGAACAATAAAGCTAATCACAGCTGCATATACTTTTACTTTTGTTTCTGCTTACAGTCTCAGAAATCATATTTATTCAAAGGGAAACTTAATCTTTTATTTTATTCAAATAAACTCATGACTTAAGGGAAAAACACTGCTCCTGGCTCCTATGTCATGCAAGCTTTACACAGGCCAAGGACTAAGCTAACTTATTTTCAGGAAAGTAAACAGATAAGGTTGGAATGTTGCCATTAGGGCTTATCTTATTGACTATTAGCTTTCAAGCTCTGCTTACGGGAGGAAGCCTTATAGGTGGAAGCCGTACAAGTGGAACCTGCCGAGGCGGCTGGTGGTGAGTCACAAATTCCTCATCACTGGAGGACGAATTCTGGCTCAGCTGGCTATAGGTTCTTTTAGACACAAACTTTTTTCCTTTGGGGTTAGTATAAACGCCTCCATCATATTCACCCACTCTTCTGCTCCATCTGAGCTAATATCACTTTCCAAAGGACGGACTCTGGGTCTCAAAAGCTTATTTGGGGTTTGAGGATCATCTGAGCCACTTTCCTCCTCTTCACTAATTTCTCTATATCCTAAGGCCCAGTATATTCCTAGGAATTTTCCAGAGTTTGTCCATGACAGCTCTCATGGAGCTGCTGTTGTTATTGTTTAGTTGCTAAGTTGTGTCCAAGGACTGTAGCCCACCTGGCTTCTTTGTCCATGGGATTTTCGAGGCATAAATACTGGAGTGGGTTGCCGTTTCCTTTTCCATCTCATGGAGCTAGTGGCTTCTTAATTACTTGTCATTGAAATATCGTATGTAATTTTGGATGAACCAACTGTGAAGAAGGAAGTCAGTTTTGAAATTACTTTTGACTTGTACTTGAAAATATAGCAATAAACTGCATAAATAGGTATTTTGAATTATATACAAATCATGGGGCCATTTTTGGCTTCTTATACAGATACATGAAATGAGAGAGAAAACGCTAAAATGCCATTTTATAAATCGAAGTTTAAAATTAAATTCTTTAACAACCTAGAAGAAATGGACAAACTGCTAAAAAATGTATACTCTCCCAAGGCTGAACCAAGAAGAAAAAGGAACAGACCATTTACCAGTAATGAAACTGAATCAATCATTTAAAAAAAAAATCATAAAAAGCAGAAGTCCCCCCAGATAACCTCACAGGTGAATACTACCAAATGTTCAGAGAGAAGTTAACATTTGCCCTTCTGTAGACTATTCCAAAACATTACAGAGAGAGAATTATTTTACTCAGTGCAGAAAAAGCTATTGAAAGAATTCTACATCCATTTACAGTAACACACTCTCACAGAGTGTGTAAAAGAATGTGGTCATATATGATAAACTCACAGCCAGCATCATACTCAGTAATGAAAAGCTAAAAGCATTTCCTCTAAGAGCAGGAACAAGACAAGGATGCTTTCTCTCACCACTTTTGTTCAACGTTGTATCAGAAGTTCTAGTCACGGCAGTCAGATAATAAAAAGAATATTGGAAAGGAAGAAGTGAAACTATCACTGTTTGCAGATGACATGATACTATACATAGAAGATTTGAAAGATGCTTCTAAAAAAACTACTGGAGCTCATCAGTGAGTTTGGTAACGTTGTAGGATGCAAAATTAATATACAGAAATCTATTACATCTCTGTACACTAACAACAATCAAAAAGAGAAATTAAGAAAGCAATCTCATTACAATTGCATCAAAAAATAAAATACCTAGGAATAAGTAACTACAGAGGTTAAAGACCTATACTCGGGAAACTAGAAGTCACTGATGAAAGAAGTTAAAGATAACATAAACAAATGGAAAAATATACCATGCTCATGATAGAATTAATGGTTGAAATGACCATAGTATCCAAAGCCATGGAGCTAGTGGCTTCTTAATTACTTGTCATTGAAATATCGTATGTAATTTTGGATGAACCAACTGTGAAGAAGGAAGTCAGTTTTGAAATTACTTTTGACTTGTACTTGAAAATATAGCAATAAACTGCATAAATAGGTATTTTGAATTATATACAAATCATGGGGCCATTTTTGGCTTCTTATACAGATACATGAAATGAGAGAGAAAACGCTAAAATGCCATTTTATAAATCGAAGTTTAAAATTAAATTCTTTAACAACCTAGAAGAAATGGACAAACTGCTAAAAAATGTATACTCTCCCAAGGCTGAACCAAGAAGAAAAAGGAACAGACCATTTACCAGTAATGAAACTGAATCAATCATTTAAAAAAAAAATCATAAAAAGCAGAAGTCCCCCCAGATAACCTCACAGGTGAATACTACCAAATGTTCAGAGAGAAGTTAACATTTGCCCTTCTGTAGACTATTCCAAAACATTACAGAGAGAGAATTATTTTACTCAGTGCAGAAAAAGCTATTGAAAGAATTCTACATCCATTTACAGTAACACACTCTCACAGAGTGTGTAAAAGAATGTGGTCATATATGATAAACTCACAGCCAGCATCATACTCAGTAATGAAAAGCTAAAAGCATTTCCTCTAAGAGCAGGAACAAGACAAGGATGCTTTCTCTCACCACTTTTGTTCAACGTTGTATCAGAAGTTCTAGTCACGGCAGTCAGATAATAAAAAGAATATTGGAAAGGAAGAAGTGAAACTATCACTGTTTGCAGATGACATGATACTATACATAGAAGATTTGAAAGATGCTTCTAAAAAAACTACTGGAGCTCATCAGTGAGTTTGGTAACGTTGTAGGATGCAAAATTAATATACAGAAATCTATTACATCTCTGTACACTAACAACAATCAAAAAGAGAAATTAAGAAAGCAATCTCATTACAATTGCATCAAAAAATAAAATACCTAGGAATAAGTAACTACAGAGGTTAAAGACCTATACTCGGGAAACTAGAAGTCACTGATGAAAGAAGTTAAAGATAACATAAACAAATGGAAAAATATACCATGCTCATGATAGAATTAATGGTTGAAATGACCATAGTATCCAAAGCCATCGATAGATTCAACACAACCCTTATCAAAATATTGGTGGCATTGGTCACAGAACTAGAACAAATAATTCTAAAATTTGTTTGGAAATGCAAACAGCCCTCAATAACCAATAAAGTTTTGGGCAGGGGGAAGCTGGAGGTATCATGCTCTCTGCTTTCAAATTATACTGCTAAACTACAGTAATCAAAAGAGTGTAATACTGGCACAAAAACAGAAATATATGTCACTGGGACAGAATAGACAGCCAACAAATCAACCCACATTTATATGCTCACTTAATGTATGACAGAGTAAGAAGAATATACAGTGGGAAAAGACCATCTGTTCAATAAATGGTTTTGAAAAACTGGTTTTGAAAAAATAAATGTGAATGGTTTTGAAAAAATAAATTCAAACTGGATTAAAGATTTAAATGTAAATGATAAAACTGTAAAACTTCTAGAAGAAAACATAAGCAGTATTCTCTTTGACATCAGTCTTGGTGATATCTTTCATATGTCTCCTGAGGAAAGGGAAACAAAAACAAAAATAAAGAAATGGGGTTATATTAAGGCTAAAAGGTTTTCACACTGAAAAAAAAAAGAAACAACTTTCTACAAAAGGAAAAGGCCACGTACTGAGAGAAGATTGAAAACCACAAGTGTGACAAGGGGTTACTTTCCAAAATATACAAAGAGCTCACACAACTCAGCATCATGAAACAATCTGACTTAGAAATGAGCAGAGGATCTAAATAGACCTTTAACCAAGGAAGACATGCAGATGGCCTCAAGCACATGAAAAGATGCTTAACATTGTTAATCATTCTAGGAAATACAGCTCACAACTACAGTGAGATATCATCTCATCAGTGAGTTTGGTAACGTTGTAGGATGCAAAATTAATATACAGAAATCTATTACATCTCTGTACACTAACAACAATCAAAAAGAGAAATTAAGAAAGCAATCTCATTACAATTGCATCAAAAAATAAAATACCTAGGAATAAGTAACTACAGAGGTTAAAGACCTATACTCGGGAAACTAGAAGTCACTGATGAAAGAAGTTAAAGATAACATAAACAAATGGAAAAATATACCATGCTCATGATAGAATTAATGGTTGAAATGACCATAGTATCCAAAGCCATCGATAGATTCAACACAACCCTTATCAAAATATTGGTGGCATTGGTCACAGAACTAGAACAAATAATTCTAAAATTTGTTTGGAAATGCAAACAGCCCTCAATAACCAATAAAGTTTTGGGCAGGGGGAAGCTGGAGGTATCATGCTCTCTGCTTTCAAATTATACTGCTAAACTACAGTAATCAAAAGAGTGTAATACTGGCACAAAAACAGAAATATATGTCACTGGGACAGAATAGACAGCCAACAAATCAACCCACATTTATATGCTCACTTAATGTATGACAGAGTAAGAAGAATATACAGTGGGAAAAGACCATCTGTTCAATAAATGGTTTTGAAAAAACTGGTTTTGAAAAAATAAATGTGAATGGTTTTGAAAAAATAAATTCAAACTGGATTAAAGATTTAAATGTAAATGATAAAACTGTAAAACTTCTAGAAGAAAACATAAGCAGTATTCTCTTTGACATCAGTCTTGGTGATATCTTTCATATGTCTCCTGAGGAAAGGGAAACAAAAACAAAAATAAAGAAATGGGGTTATATTAAGGCTAAAAGGTTTTCACACTGAAAAAAAAAAGAAACAACTTTCTACAAAAGGAAAAGGCCACGTACTGAGAGAAGATTGAAAACCACAAGTGTGACAAGGGGTTACTTTCCAAAATATACAAAGAGCTCACACAACTCAGCATCATGAAACAATCTGACTTAGAAATGAGCAGAGGATCTAAATAGACCTTTAACCAAGGAAGACATGCAGATGGCCTCAAGCACATGAAAAGATGCTTAACATTGTTAATCATTCTAGGAAATACAGCTCACAACTACAGTGAGATATCATCTCACACATGTCAGGATGACTGTTATGAAAAAAACAACAAATAGCAAGTGTTGGCAAGGATGTGGAGAAAAGAAAATCAAGCACTGTTGATGGAATTGTAAATTGGTATAACCACCATGAAAAACAGTATGGGAACTCCCTTGAAAATTAAAATAGAACTACCCTATGATCCCTGGAAAAGAAAATGGGAACCTACTCTTAAAATTCTTGCCTGTGAAATCCCATGGACAGAGAAGCCTGGCAGGTTACAGTTGATGGCATTGCACAAGAGTCAGATATGACTGAGTTACTAAACGACAGTCCTGTGATCCAGCAGTTTCCACCTGTGGGTATTTATCTGAAGAAACTGAAAACACTGATTTGTAAAGATCTATGTGCCTCTGTGTTTTTTGGCTCATTATTTACAGTAGCCAAGATACGAAAACAACCTAAATGCCCATCAATAGATGAGTGGATAAAGAACATGTAGGACACACACACACACATACACACACAGGAATATTACGCAGCCAATAAAAAGTAAAATCTTGCCATTTAACAACATTGAAGGATGTAAAGAGTATTATGCCTAGTGAAATAAAAAGACAAATACTGTATTATTTCACTTACATGTGGAACCTAAGAAAACAAAGCAAATGAACAAAGAAAACAGAATTATAGATAACAGATAACAGGTGTTTGCCAGAGGGGAAGGGGTTAGGGAGAGGAAAGAAAGAGGTGAAGAAAATTAAGAGGTACAAATTTCCAGTGCGAAATAAATGAGTCACAGTTGTGAAATGTATATATAGCGTGGCAGGATATAGTCAGTAGCTACGTATATCTTGGTATGGTAACATAATGTAACTAGACTTATCCATGTGATCAGTTTAAAGTTTACAAAAATATCAAACACTACACTGTGTAACAAAAACTAACACACGGTATTACAGGTAAATTATATTTCAAAAACAGACAAAAATTTTCATAGAAGAGCTGAGATTTGTGGTTACCAGAGGTCAAAGACAGCAGGTGGAGGTGGGTTGGATGAAGGCAGTCAAAAGGTGCATACTTCCATTTATGAGATATGTAAGTACTAGAGATGTAGTGTACAACATGGTTAATACATCAGTAATTAATATTGCTGTGTGTTATATTTGAAACTCAAGAGATTAAATCCTACATGTTGTCATCACAGGAAAAACTTTAAAAGTATATAAAACTAATTCTTGTTTAACATTTACCTATTTTAGAGAGTTACTTTTAGAAAACTTTGTCAGGAACCTTTAGATATACTAAAATTTATATTCTAGAATAGTATTCCAAATTTCAGTTCATGTTGTCTGTTTTGCAATTTGTAAATTCATATTGTTTTTTTTTATCACTGTTATGGACAGGCTTCTCTGGTGGCTCAGATGGTAAAGAATTCACCTGTAATGTGGGAGACCTGGGTTCGAACCCTGGGTTGGGAAGATCCCCTGGAAAAGGAAACAGTTACTGACTCTAGTATTCTTGCCTGGAGAATTCCATGACTTGTCCATGGGGTCGCAAAGGGTTGGACACAGCTGAGCGACTTTCACTTTCTTATCACTCTTATACCTGCTGAGTGTTATAATTGATGAAATATTTTTAGACTAAAGCATAATTTTGATGTGCTAAGTCACTTCAGTTTTGTCTGCTTTGTGTGACCTCATAGCCTGTAGCCTGCCAGGCTCCTCTGTCCATGGAATTCTCCAGGCCAGGAAGCCAGAGTGGGCTTTTAACTATAATTTTTTAATGATTTTTTAAAGTAAGTGGCCCCAACGTTTTCATTTTGCACTCGCTCCCATCAGTTACGCAGTTATCACTGCCTTGTATTTTCAAACTAACCAAAAAACTTGTGTGGTCATTTCAAAATAGATACAGGAAAAACATTTGACAAAATTCAGTATTCATTTTGATTAAAGCTCTCAAATGAAAATAAGATAAAAGGCCTTGTCATGGGCAAACACTGGAGAATTCCTGGGAATATATTGGGCCCTGGGATATAGAGAAAGTAGCATGGATGACTATGAGTCAGATGATCCTCAAAGCCCAGATAAGCTTCTGAGACCTAGGATCCACCCCATAGAGAGTGAAATTAGCTCAGATGGAGAAGAATGGGTGAATATGATGATACCTAAAGGTGGAGTGTATATTAACCCAAAAGGCAGAAGAATTGTGTCTAAGAGAAACTATGATCAAGTGAGCCAGGATTCCTCCTCTAGCAATGACGAATTTATGACTCATGCTACTCTGCATGGGCAGCATTCTCCTCATAAAATTCAGAGACCTAGGAATAAATAAAAACCTTCTGGTTTCTTCAGAGGGAAATCCCCATGGCAACATTCCATTTCTGTTAAACTTGTTTGTTTAAAATAAGGTAGTTTAGCTCGTGTAGTAAAACATTCCATAACATAAGATCCAGGAGCAGTTTTTCTTTAATCACAGGCACGAATAGGCAAGCAATAGTTTCATTTTTGATGATTTTATATGTAATGATTTTACTAGTAAAAGAAGAAGAAAAATAGTAGCACACATTGTTAAGATCAGTTGTTCTTTCCTTTGAGTTTTAATCCGCATAATGCTTAGATGAACACAATGGTTAGACGAGAGATAAAGTCTCGCCCAAGGAAATTTCTTTGGCCCAAAGAGGTTCTGCAGCTCAAGGAAATTTCTATATTCCAAAGAAATTTCTCATTATAAAAGGGGGGAGAGTAGATTGTACGGGAGTGTACTCACAGAACTCAGCTGCGTCTGGGGTGAGACTGCTGCTCTTCAGCTCTGGGGTAAGATCTTTCTGTTAATTCATTGGTTGAGTTCTGAAATATTCTTTGAAACTTTGAATTGTTACTGTTTGAGTTCTGAACTTTGATTTGGATGCAATATGTTAATGCTAATCATCGAAACATTTTGTTGCTGACTTGATGTTCTTTATGCGAATAAACCTGATCTTGATTTGAGCTCCACACCTTATTACTGTTGTAGTTCTATTCTCTTAAATTAGTGGGAGCTACATTGTGTAGGATGAAGTTCTCTGAAAATAGTATAGAGGTAATTGAGCGTTTCCTCACATCTATTAATCAGAGATAAGTAACTACATAGTGCCCGCGACAGCTTCTTACTGAAAACCAACTAATATTATGCTTAATATTTTAAAACTGAATAGTTTTGTAAACAGTATCAGGAACAAGACAAGTAATCCACTCATACTCAGTAATATAATGTAGTCTGGCTAGTAATATTAACCCAAAAGGCAGAAGAATTGTGTCTAAGAGAAACTATGATCAAGTGAGCCAGGATTCCTCCTCTAGCAATGACGAATTTATGACTCATGCTACTCTGCATGGGCAGCATTCTCCTCATAAAATTCAGAGACCTAGGAATAAATAAAAACCTTCTGGTTTCTTCAGAGGGAAATCCCCATGGCAACATTCCATTTCTGTTAAACTTGTTTGTTTAAAATAAGGTAGTTTAGCTCGTGTAGTAAAACATTCCATAACATAAGATCCAGGAGCAGTTTTTCTTTAATCACAGGCACGAATAGGCAAGCAATAGTTTCATTTTTGATGATTTTATATGTAATGATTTTACTAGTAAAAGAAGAAGAAAAATAGTAGCACACATTGTTAAGATCAGTTGTTCTTTCCTTTGAGTTTTAATCCGCATAATGCTTAGATGAACACAATGGTTAGACGAGAGATAAAGTCTGCGGCCCAAGGAAATTTCTTTGGCCCAAAGAGGTTCTGCAGCTCAAGGAAATTTCTATATTCCAAAGAAATTTCTCATTATAAAAGGGGGGAGAGTAGATTGTACGGGAGTGTACTCACAGAACTCAGCTGCGTCTGGGGTGAGACTGCTGCTCTTCAGCTCTGGGGTAAGATCTTTCTGTTAATTCATTGGTTGAGTTCTGAAATATTCTTTGAAACTTTGAATTGTTACTGTTTGAGTTCTGAACTTTGATTTGGATGCAATATGTTAATGCTAATCATCGAAACATTTTGTTGCTGACTTGATGTTCTTTATGCGAATAAACCTGATCTTGATTTGAGCTCCACACCTTATTACTGTTGTAGTTCTATTCTCTTAAATTAGTGGGAGCTACATTGTGTAGGATGAAGTTCTCTGAAAATAGTATAGAGGTAATTGAGCGTTTCCTCACATCTATTAATCAGAGATAAGTAACTACATAGTGCCCGCGACAGCTTCTTACTGAAAACCAACTAATATTATGCTTAATATTTTAAAACTGAATAGTTTTGTAAACAGTATCAGGAACAAGACAAGTAATCCACTCATACTCAGTAATATAATGTAGTCTGGCTAGTATAAGAGGCTTCCCAGATGGCTCACAGATAAAAGGGCCCACCTGCCAGTGCAGGAGACACAGGAGATGAGGGTTCCATCCTTGGGTCAGGAAGATCCCCTAGAGAAGGAAATGGCAACCCACTCCAGTATTCTTGCTTAGAGAATCCCAAGGACAGAGGAGCCTGTTGGGTTACAGTCCATGGGGTCGCAAAGTGTCAGACAGAACTAAAGCAACTTAGCACAAAGTATGGTTAGTGTAATCAGGGATGAAAAAGAAAAAAGAGTGGAAAAGAAGTAGAAAGAAGTAGTCTTTATTCACAAAAAGATAATTATAAGTAGAATCATAAAACAATTAGAATTTTTTTTTTAAGATTTTTATTTATTTATTTTGGGTGGGGGTCGGGTTGGGGAGGGAGGGGAGCGGGTGGGCCACTTCTATTGGTCTTTCATTTCTCTATTTTTCATCCGTCTTTGTTCTTTGGCTCCTGTGGGCCTCCCATCGCGGTGGCGTCTGTTGTTGCAAAGCGCTGGCTCTGGGCACATGCACTCCAGAGCTCCGGCTCGGTAATTGGACACATTGGTCCAGCCGCTCCGCAGTACGTGGGATCTTCCCAGGCCAGGGATCAAACCGGCGCCCCTTGCACTGCAAGGCGGTGTCCTTACCCACTGGACCACCAGGGGAAGCCCAATTAGAAATTTTAAGTGTGTGTAGGTTGTAAGATAAAAATCAATATACAAAAAAGTCAGTTTTATTTCCATATACTACCAGCAACTGGAACTTTGATTTGGATGCAATATGTTAATGCTAATCATCGAAACATTTTGTTGCTGACTTGATGTTCTTTATGCGAATAAACCTGATCTTGATTTGAGCTCCACACCTTATTACTGTTGTAGTTCTATTCTCTTAAATTAGTGGGAGCTACATTGTGTAGGATGAAGTTCTCTGAAAATAGTATAGAGGTAATTGAGCGTTTCCTCACATCTATTAATCAGAGATAAGTAACTACATAGTGCCCGCGACAGCTTCTTACTGAAAACCAACTAATATTATGCTTAATATTTTAAAACTGAATAGTTTTGTAAACAGTATCAGGAACAAGACAAGTAATCCACTCATACTCAGTAATATAATGTAGTCTGGCTAGTATAAGAGGCTTCCCAGATGGCTCACAGATAAAAGGGCCCACCTGCCAGTGCAGGAGACACAGGAGATGAGGGTTCCATCCTTGGGTCAGGAAGATCCCCTAGAGAAGGAAATGGCAACCCACTCCAGTATTCTTGCTTAGAGAATCCCAAGGACAGAGGAGCCTGTTGGGTTACAGTCCATGGGGTCGCAAAGTGTCAGACAGAACTAAAGCAACTTAGCACAAAGTATGGTTAGTGTAATCAGGGATGAAAAAGAAAAAAGAGTGGAAAAGAAGTAGAAAGAAGTAGTCTTTATTCACAAAAAGATAATTATAAGTAGAATCATAAAACAATTAGAATTTTTTTTTTAAGATTTTTATTTATTTATTTTGGGTGGGGGTCGGGTTGGGGAGGGAGGGGAGCGGGCGGGCCACTTCTATTGGTCTTTCATTTCTCTATTTTTCATCCGTCTTTGTTCTTTGGCTCCTGTGGGCCTCCCATCGCGGTGGCGTCTGTTGTTGCAAAGCGCTGGCTCTGGGCACATGCACTCCAGAGCTCCGGCTCGGTAATTGGACACATTGGTCCAGCCGCTCCGCAGTACGTGGGATCTTCCCAGGCCAGGGATCAAACCGGCGCCCCTTGCACTGCAAGGCGGTGTCCTTACCCACTGGACCACCAGGGGAAGCCCAATTAGAAATTTTAAGTGTGTGTAGGTTGTAAGATAAAAATCAATATACAAAAAAGTCAGTTTTATTTCCATATACTACCAGCAACTGGAAAATTAAAAATTAAAAAATTTTATTTGCAATAGTGTGAAAATTTTTGTTTTGGCAGGTTTATCTGGCAAAGATATTGAAGAACTCTCTGAATATTGAAGACCATTGCAGAGATCAATTTAATACCTAAATAAATGGAAAGAGAAGCCCTCATGTTTTCACATGTATACAGTTATACATGGTCATGTATCCAAGTGCTGAATATATTTAGCATTTTTCTCATTAAATAGATCAGTAAATTTAGAACAATCCCAATCTAAGTGTCAGCAAGCTTTCTTAGAGTAATTGATTAGCTCATTCTTAACTTCACACAGAAGCTCAGAGGAGCTAGAATAACAGACAACTTTGAAAAATAAAAGCTAAGTTGTAGGGTAATACTGCCTGATTTCAAGACCTACTGTAAAGTTATGGTAAACAAGACTGTGTGGCGTTAGCATCAAGAAAGACACATAGGGCTTCCCTGGTGGTCCAGTGGGTAAGGACACCGCCTTGCAGTGCAAGGGGCGCTGGTTTGATCCCTGGCCTGGGAAGATCCCACGTGCTGCGGAGCGGCTGGACTTATGTGTCCAATCACCGAGCCGGAGCTCTGGAGCGCATGCGCCCAGAGCCGGTGCTCTGTGACAACAAAGGCCACCGCGATGGGAGGCCCACATGGGCCAAAGCACAACGATGGATGAAAATAGAAAAATGAAAGACCAATAGAAGTTGCACGCCCGCCCCCCTCCCTGTCCACCCCACCCCACCCCACCCCCCAAAAAAGAAAGGCACATAGAGGAGCTGATCAGAAAACAGAGCTCAGAAAGAAATCCATTCATATATATTATTATGTCAAAAACTATATAGTTTGAATGTATTCGATTGATTCTTCATCTGTACCTCACTGAAACTGTTTTGAGATTGCTGTGAAAGTTTCTAAATAGTTGCTCTCAGTTTGTGTACTTATCTTGTTACCTACTTGTTCTATACATAATATTAACTGGCAGCCATATGCAACCCTCACTTTTGGATAGCACTGCTTTAGGGACACTTTTCCAAATACTTCCAGATATGTAGAAAAATGTCTGTTGTTCATAATAACAGAAAAACTAGATAGCCAGCCAGACTACCCATCAATAAGGGAATCAGCATGTAAATTATAGTATATTGTCACAGTGGTCTTTTTGATATATAGCCATCTGCAAAAGTGTGGATGAATTTAGGAAACTTAGAGTGAAAAAACAAGTCAAAGAAATATAGCATAATATATCAATACATTCTAGAATTTGTAGGAAGTTTTTTAAGAAAACAATTTTTATTAAACCCATTTTCGTTAAATGCTCTGTCTTTGGAGTATTTTACAGTGAAAGGAGGGGATTTATGCAGGTGAAAAGCACATACTATTTTCAGAGATAATTGCCTTTCTTGAATGGACTGTAAAATGGATAATAGATTATCAGGGTACAGGGTATAGTTTCTTTGAGTGTGTCGCGGGCACTGTGCTGTAGCTTACTCTGATTCCTGTTCTTATTAGTTCTCACTAAGAGGCCCTATCTTAAATAGATCGGGGACCTTTTACAGTCGTGTACAGGGTACTAGGACAATAAGATGTCGTGGTCTCGAGTTGATCCCTGGCCTGGGAAGATCTCACGTGCCGCAGAGCGGCTGGACTGATGTGTCCAATCACCGAGCCGGAGCTCTGGAGCACATGCGCTTGTGCCCAGAGCCGGTGCTCTGCGACAACAGAGACCACCACGACGGGAGGCCCACATGGGCCAAAGAACAACGATGGATGAAAATAGATAAATGAAAGACAAATAGAAGTGGCCCGCCTGCTCCCTCCCTCCCCAACCCCCAAAAAAGAAAGGCACATAGAGGAGCTGATCAGAAAACAGAGCTCAGAAAGAAATCCATTCATATATATTATTATGTCAAAAACTATATAGTTTGAATGTATTCGATTGATTCTTCATCTGTACCTCACTGAAACTGTTTTGAGATTGCTGTGAAAGTTTCTAAATAGTTGCTCTCAGTTTGTGTACTTATCTTGTTACCTACTTGTTCTATACATAATATTAACTGGCAGCCATATGCAACCCTCACTTTTGGATAGCACTGCTTTAGGGACACTTTTCCAAATACTTCCAGATATGTAGAAAAATGTCTGTTGTTCATAATAACAGAAAAACTAGATAGCCAGCCAGACTACCCATCAATAAGGGAATCAGCATGTAAATTATAGTATATTGTCACAGTGGTCTTTTTGATATATAGCCATCTGCAAAAGTGTGGATGAATTTAGGAAACTTAGAGTGAAAAAACAAGTCAAAGAAATATAGCATAATATATCAATACATTCTAGAATTTGTAGGAAGTTTTTTAAGAAAACAATTTTTATTAAACCCATTTTCGTTAAATGCTCTGTCTTTGGAGTATTTTACAGTGAAAGGAGGGGATTTATGCAGGTGAAAAGCACATACTATTTTCAGAGATAATTGCCTTTCTTGAATGGACTGTAAAATGGATAATAGATTATCAGGGTACAGGGTATAGTTTCTTTGAGTGTGTCGCGGGCACTGTGCTGTAGCTTACTCTGATTCCTGTTCTTATTAGTTCTCACTAAGAGGCACTATCTTAAATAGATCGGAGACCTTTTACAGTCACAGTGTAGGCCCCTCAGAGTTGTGAATCTCGGACTTGGACAATAAGATGTCGTGGTCTCGAGTATTGTCAAGCTAAGAATAGTTTTATTAATCATAAAACGTATAATAATCAGAATCAAGATTCCATTAATCAGGATTCAAATAGAGGCAAGCACAAATAATCAGAACTCAATCAAGTAAAATCAGAACTCAATCAAATGTAAACAGATGTTCTTACCCCAGAGCTAGAGAGTGTCGATCTCACATTGGCGAAGCCGATCTCCGTGAGTGAGCCTCCTGCACAATCTTACTTTACCCTTTTATATTTTTTCAACTAGAAATCTCAAGTTAACTAGTAATCATAGAAGTGGTTATTACAAGAGTTTTTTGCTTCTCTAGAGAGGCAAAAGAGGTTATTACTGGAGCTTATTGCTCCTTTACTAACGCCTAGTTAAAACACCTTTGTTCTCGAGGGAAAACATGCTTGTAGAGAAAACATTCTTACAATTCTTAATCTACAAAGGGAACTATGAGTTATAAAGAGGGCACACGTGGAAAAGCTTTTGTCTAGGTAAACATCTCTATCTATGTTTGTCAAAGGTGATAGTTTAAGTCTATAAAATGCTAATTTTATGAGTGGGGCTATTTCAGGCCCAGACTTTTATCAGTAAAAGTATCAGCTACTTAGTCATCCTCGGAGGAGGTCTCAGAGGCGGGGCTTATCGCTAGTGTGAGGAGACATTTGTCTGCTAGGTCCCGGATCTTTTCTGATTTCTAGAGAGGTTCCTTTTGCATATCAATACATTCTAGAATTTGTAGGAAGTTTTTTAAGAAAACAATTTTTATTAAACCCATTTTCGTTAAATGCTCTGTCTTTGGAGTATTTTACAGTGAAAGGAGGGGATTTATGCAGGTGAAAAGCACATACTATTTTCAGAGATAATTGCCTTTCTTGAATGGACTGTAAAATGGATAATAGATTATCAGGGTACAGGGTATAGTTTCTTTGAGTGTGCCCATGGGCACTGTGCTGTAGCTTACTCTGATTCCTGTTCTTATTAGTTCTCACTAAGAGGCACTATCTTAAATAGATCGGAGACCTTTTACAGTCACAGTGTAGGCCCCTCAGAGTTGTGAATCTCGGACTTGGACAATAAGATGTCGTGGTCTCGAGTATTGTCAAGCTAAGAATAGTTTTATTAATCATAAAACGTATAATAATCAGAATCAAGATTCCATTAATCAGGATTCAAATAGAGGCAAGCACAAATAATCAGAACTCAATCAAGTAAAATCAGAACTCAATCAAATGTAAACAGATGTTCTTACCCCAGAGCTAGAGAGTGTCGATCTCACATTGGCGAAGCCGATCTCCGTGAGTGAGCCTCCTGCACAATCTTACTTTACCCTTTTATATTTTTTCAACTAGAAATCTCAAGTTAACTAGTAATCATAGAAGTGGTTATTACAAGAGTTTTTTGCTTCTCTAGAGAGGCAAAAGAGGTTATTACTGGAGCTTATTGCTCCTTTACTAACGCCTAGTTAAAACACCTTTGTTCTCGAGGGAAAACATGCTTGTAGAGAAAACATTCTTACAATTCTTAATCTAAAAAGGGGAACTATGAGTTATAAAGAGGGCACACGTGGAAAAGCTTTTGTCTAGGTAAACATCTCTATCTATGTTTGTCAAAGGTGATAGTTTAAGTCTATAAAATGCTAATTTTATGAGTGGGGCTATTTCAGGCCCAGACTTTTATCAGTAAAAGTATCAGCTACTTAGTCATCCTCGGAGGAGGTCTCAGAGAGGCGGGGCTTATCGCTAGTGTGAGGAGACATTTGTCTGCTAGGTCCCGGATGTCTTTTCTTGATCTTTCCTATGAGAAGTGAATATGCCTTCACTTGCCCATGGCAAGTGTGACCATATTTTTTTCTTATAAGATAGAATGCTGACATATTTGGAGTCATGATAGTTGAATTTAACTAAAATAGTTAAAGGTTAAGAAGGGTTTATTAGCTACTGCTTAGTCAATTCAGTCATGTCTGACTCTGTGTGACCCTATAGACTGAAGTTTACCAGGCTCCTCCATGCATGGAATTCTCCAGGCAAGAATACTGGAATGGGTTGCCATACCCTTCTCCAGGGAAATCTTCCCAACCCAGGGGTGGAACCCGGTTTTCCTTAATGGGAGGTAGATTCCTCACCACTGAGCCATCAGGGAAGGCCCGTATAATATATATTTGAGACTCCATGGACTGGAGCTCACCAGGCTTCTCTGTCCATGGAATTTTCCAGACAAAAATGTTGGAGTGGGTTTCCATTTCCTTCTCCAAGCATTTATATGGAGAAAGATAAAGCACATGTGGTAAAAGTCTAACAATTTGTTAATCTAGGTGAAAAGTTTAGAGGTGCTCATTCTACTGCTTAAGCAGACTTGCTATTTTCTGCTTCTTGTGTAGAATTTTTATTCAGACACATATTATCTGTCTCTATCAGGGTAAATTTTGGTAAGTTGTATTTTCCCAGGAAATTGCTTACTACTTCTCTTCCAAATATATTTATGTCAAGTTGTGCAAAAATACTTTTAAGATTTTTCATATCTTATTTCAGTGATTATTTCTCCCTTATCATTTATTTTATGGAGTTGAGGTTTCTCCCCCTTGTTTTGTTGGTTAAGCAGTGATTTGCCTCCTTTGTGAATTTTGTTAAAGAATCAGATTTTTGACTTAATCTGTTTTATTTTTCTGTTTCTGTTTCATTAATTTATTTTGTTTTAAGAGGTAATGTCCTTTATTAATACCAAGAAAAATTCTGGGGCAGATTGTATGGTTATAGCACATTAAACCAAATGGAGGTCCTAGAAAGCCAACATAAGTTGCCTTGGAGTAACTTCAGGTTTTATTTCCCAGTTTGATAAAGTCATTAGAATATTTGAAGAGAAGAAAGACATAACTTATGCATTGCTTAATATTAGCAATACAGTGACAAGATCTCTCCTTATAGTCTTACGAACTTGTTATAAGCGAATGTTATATAAAGCGGGCCATACTATCCCTAGAAGATCCTTACTGTTGTTTGCTCACTAAGTCATGTCTGACTCTTCTGTGGCCCCATGGACTGTAGCCTGCCAGGCTCCTCTGTCCATGGGATTTTCCAGGCAAGAATACTGGAGTGTGTTTCTGTTTCATTAACTTCTAACAAAAAAAAAAAAAGGACCTATTTCATATATTCAAAGAGACTACCAAAAACCTCGGAAAACATGCCTGGACTAGTCTTAAAACACACCTTAATGAAGCTAGTAGACCTTAAAAATGAAGAAGTTATTGTCTTTTTATTTTCTATTGTATTTATCAGTTTTTACCATTATTATTTCCTTCTTCATGCTTTCTGCTTTCCTTTACACTTGTCTTTTGTGGGTTTCCATTTCCTTCTCCAAGCATTTATATGGAGAAAGATAAAGCACATGTGGTAAAAGTCTAACAATTTGTTAATCTAGGTGAAAAGTTTAGAGGTGCTCATTCTACTGCTTAAGCAGACTTGCTATTTTCTGCTTCTTGTGTAGAATTTTTATTCAGACACATATTATCTGTCTCTATCAGGGTAAATTTTGGTAAGTTGTATTTTCCCAGGAAATTGCTTACTACTTCTCTTCCAAATATATTTATGTCAAGTTGTGCAAAAATACTTTTAAGATTTTTCATATCTTATTTCAGTGATTATTTCTCCCTTATCATTTATTTTATGGAGTTGAGGTTTCTCCCCCTTGTTTTGTTGGTTAAGCAGTGATTTGCCTCCTTTGTGAATTTTGTTAAAGAATCAGATTTTTGACTTAATCTGTTTTATTTTTCTGTTTCTGTTTCATTAATTTATTTTGTTTTAAGAGGTAATGTCCTTTATTAATACCAAGAAAAATTCTGGGGCAGATTGTATGGTTATAGCACATTAAACCAAATGGAGGTCCTAGAAAGCCAACATAAGTTGCCTTGGAGTAACTTCAGGTTTTATTTCCCAGTTTGATAAAGTCATTAGAATATTTGAAGAGAAGAAAGACATAACTTATGCATTGCTTAATATTAGCAATACAGTGACAAGATCTCTCCTTATAGTCTTACGAACTTGTTATAAAAGCGAATGTTATATAAAGCGGGCCATACTATCCCTAGAAGATCCTTACTGTTGTTTGCTCACTAAGTCATGTCTGACTCTTCTGTGGCCCCATGGACTGTAGCCTGCCAGGCTCCTCTGTCCATGGGATTTTCCAGGCAAGAATACTGGAGTGTGTTTCTGTTTCATTAACTTCTAACAAAAAAAAAAAAAAGGACCTATTTCATATATTCAAAGAGACTACCAAAAACCTCGGAAAACATGCCTGGACTAGTCTTAAAACACACCTTAATGAAGCTAGTAGACCTTAAAAATGAAGAAGTTATTGTCTTTTTATTTTCTATTGTATTTATCAGTTTTTACCATTATTATTTCCTTCTTCATGCTTTCTGCTTTCCTTTACACTGCTACTGTCTTTTTCCTAATAATTTCTAATAGTTTTTTTTTCTAACTTCATACCACAAGCTTTTTCTTAGTTATTATTTTCATCCATCTTTATTCTTTGGCCTGTGTGGGCCTCCCATCACAGTGACCTCTCTCGTTGCAGAGCACCGGCTCTGGGCACATGCGCTGCAGACCACTGGCTCCTAATTGGACACACTGGTCCAGCTGCTCCACTGCACGTGGAATCTTCCCGTGCCAGGGATTGAACCAGTGCCCCTTGCACTGCAAGGCAGACTCTTTTACCACTGGACCACCAAAGAAGCCCTAATAATTTTTGGGAGGGGGTGGGCCATTTCTGTTGGTTTTTCATTTATCTGTTTTCATCCATCTTTGTTCTTTGGCCTGTGTAGACATCGCAGTGGCCTCTGTTGTCGCAGAGCACCGGCTCTGGGCGCATGTGTTCCAGAGTTCTGGCTCGGTAATTGGACACATTGTCCAGCTGCTCTGCGACACATGGGATCTTCCCAGGCCAGGGATCGAATCGGCGCCCCTTGCACTGCAAGGCGGTGTCCTTACCCACTGGACCACCAGGGAAGCCACCATACATTCTTATAAGTAGTATTTTCAGTGATTTTTTTGTGTGTTATAATTTTTTTTCAACTTTGGTTTATGCTTTTTTCTCTCAGCAGAGTTTAGTAGAAAGTTGTTTTTAAGTTCTAAACGAAAGCTCATTCCCCATTAATTTCTGTTTTTACTGAATTGTTACGCATGCATGTTATGTCTGTCAGTTTTTGTGAATGTTTCATATATCCTTGAGATGCAAGTATATCTTGTATTGTAAGTTTTGATATTATAAAATTAGCTATGGATTCATAATATGTGTTTTGTTACTATGTTAGTCCTAATTTTGTTACTAAAGCTTAAGGGGTTTCTTCTTCGTGACCATATCTTCGGATGGACTGTAGCCTGCCAGGCTCCTCTGTCCATGGGATTTTCCAAAAGAATACTGGAGTGTGTTTCTGTTTCATTAACTTCTAACAAATAAAAAAGGACCTATTTCATATATTCAAAGAGACTACCAAAAACCTCGGAAAACATGCCTGGACTAGTCTTAAAACACACCTTAATGAAGCTAGTAGACCTTAAAAATGAAGAAGTTATTGTCTTTTTATTTTCTATTGTATTTATCAGTTTTTACCATTATTATTTCCTTCTTCATGCTTTCTGCTTTCCTTTACACTGCTACTGTCTTTTTCCTAATAATTTCTAATAGTTTTTTTTTCTAACTTCATACCACAAGCTTTTTCTTAGTTATTATTTTCATCCATCTTTATTCTTTGGCCTGTGTGGGCCTCCCATCACAGTGACCTCTCTCGTTGCAGAGCACCGGCTCTGGGCACATGCGCTGCAGACCACTGGCTCCTAATTGGACACACTGGTCCAGCTGCTCCACTGCACGTGGAATCTTCCCGTGCCAGGGATTGAACCAGTGCCCCTTGCACTGCAAGGCAGACTCTTTTACCACTGGACCACCAAAGAAGCCCTAATAATTTTTGGGAGGGGGTGGGCCATTTCTGTTGGTTTTTCATTTATCTGTTTTCATCCATCTTTGTTCTTTGGCCTGTGTAGACATCGCAGTGGCCTCTGTTGTCGCAGAGCACCGGCTCTGGGCGCATGTGTTCCAGAGTTCTGGCTCGGTAATTGGACACATTGTCCAGCTGCTCTGCGACACATGGGATCTTCCCAGGCCGGGGATCGAATCGGCGCCCCTTGCACTGCAAGGCGGTGTCCTTACCCACTGGACCACCAGGGAAGCCACCATACATTCTTATAAGTAGTATTTTCAGTGATTTTTTTGTGTGTTATAATTTTTTTTCAACTTTGGTTTATGCTTTTTTCTCTCAGCAGAGTTTAGTAGAAAGTTGTTTTTAAGTTCTAAACGAAAGCTCATTCCCCATTAATTTCTGTTTTTACTGAATTGTTACGCATGCATGTTATGTCTGTCAGTTTTTGTGAATGTTTCATATATCCTTGAGATGCAAGTATATCTTGTATTGTAAGTTTTGATATTATAAAATTAGCTATGGATTCATAATATGTGTTTTGTTACTATGTTAGTCCTAATTTTTGCTTTAATCTGTCTTGAAATGCTTTTCTTATTAGTGTTTTTCTGTTTTTCCTTGCTTCTCTGATTTCTTCTTCATGAAGATTGTTTTCTGTAGATACTCATAACTGATATCAAAGTTTCAGATTTTAGCATTGTAAAGTGTTTCTTTGTTCTTTCTGATATTAATATTGCACCTCTGGCTCTTGTTTCCTTTTGTCTGAATTGATACTGTCCATCCCCTTGTTTTTAGTTTATGTCATTTTCCCTATGTGTGTTATTTCTCTATACAGTATAAATTAAGGTTTTGTCTATGACTCGCTCTGGAAATCCTTTTGTTTTAATTGGTGGGTTAAACTCATTCATATTTATTGGTATAACTCGTGTTTGTTCTCAGTTTTGCCTTGTTACATTTAGTTAGTATCATAGTTACTGAATTTTTCTATTCTTTTTCTTTTGCCCTTATTGGAGGAAGGCAGTTAGGAAATCCTGACTTTTTTTTTTTCAGTTTTATACTGCTATAATGCATTATCTGCCCATTTCCTTACTTAAATGCTCTATTTGATTTTTTCAGCTTTTAGTGACATCCTGCACTCTATTATTTATGTGGCTATTTTTGAGCTTATTGTTATTTCCTGTTTTTTCTCTCCTGATTCCTGTAGTTCTTAAATTATATTATTTCTGTTTCATTTATATATTATTACTCTTTCCTTGTTTTCATCTTTATTTCAGTCTTAGATCTATAGTTAAATGCACTCATTGTTCAGTTTTTCTGCCAGTATTTCCCGTCAGATCTTGGTTTCTTGAAATTTCTCCCCTTCTAGAAGGTATTATGGTTATAGTATTACCTAACTTTGTGAATATCTAAATCTTTTTCCATAGCCTTGCTACCTAAAAGATTATAAAGGATATAACCCCTTGGCTCCCTCTTCCTTTTCTACAAAATGGTGCTCCATTTGAGCTTTGCTTTGTTTATCAGTGACAAAGTCTGTTGCCAAACCTACATTTTTGTTTTTGTTGAGAGTTAAACTTTTTTATCCAGAGTATTTTTCTTCATTTTAGTAATTTTATTAAGATATAGCCTAGAGAGGACTCTTCCAGCCCAGTTTTTCCAAGTTCATGTTGGCCCTTTTGAATATGTGAATTAGGTCTTTTATCTTTGGATAGTTTTCTTAGATTATGGTTTTTAATTTTAAACTTATCCCATTATTTTCTGTATTTTCTCTTTAAATAATACAGTTATACATACAATTTTAATTTTTATTATATTTTTGCTTGCTAATTTTCTGAGTGGTAAAATTGTAGGTATTTATTTTTTCCGTTTGCTTGTCTGTATTTTTAAAATTTATTTATTTGTTTTCTTGCCACACTATTGATTTTATAAACTCCTGCTTCTACATTGGCCTCTTCTGTGGGGTTTTGGTTTTGTTTTTGTTTTTTTATTGAAGTTTAATTTATTTACAGTGTTGTATTAACCCCTGGTATACAGCAAGATGATTTGGTTACACAGGTATAAACCATTTTTAATGTTTTTTTTCCATTATGGTTTATCACTGGATATTGAATATAGTTCTCTGGGCTATACAGTAGGACCTCATTGTTATTCATTCTGTATATAATAGTCTTCACCTGCTAATCACAAATTCATTTAATTCTCTCACCCTACTCTCCCCCGCCCTTGGCAACCAAAAGTCTGTACTCTATGTCTGTGAGTCCATTTCTGTTTTGTAGAGAAATTCAAAGTCCCATGTTATATATTAGATTCCACATACAGGTGATATTACTTGGTATTTGTCTTTCTGTGTTTGACTTAGTTCACTTAGTGTGATCGTTTCTAGGCCCATCCATATTGCTGCAAAAGGCATTGTTACATTCTTCTTTTTGGTTAAGTAGTATTCCATTGTAAATACCACATCTTCTTTATCTGTTCATCTGTTGATGGACATTTAGTTTGTTTCCTTGTCTTAATGCTGCTGTGGCAGAGTGGTGCATATATCTTTTTGAATAATAGTTTTGTCTGGCTGTATGCCCAGCAGTAGGCTTGGTGGGTCATATGGCAGCTCTGTTTTTATCCTTTTGAGGACCCTTCATACTGTTTTCCATATTGGCTGCACCAATTTACACTCCGATTAACAGTCAGACTACCTTTTTAAATCCAGAATTTACTTACTCAATCTTGTCTTTTTTTAAGTCTTTGGTTTATATTTTTGCTACTTTTATACATTTTTGCATTGTTATCTATGAAAATGGCAGTCAAGTCTGTTTTCTCTTTGGGCTGTTAGTATGCTTGGGCTGCTCTAACAAAACACCACAGACTGGGTGGCTTATACAACAGAGGTTTATTTTCTCAGTACTGGAGATAGATGTTCAAAATAAAGTACCAGCAGCATTGGTTTCTAGTGAGGCCTCCCTCCTCAGCTTGCAGACAGCTCCTTTTCATTGTCCTCACATGACCTTTTTCTGTGTGCAGGTAAGTGACCAAGTGATGTCCCTTCCTCAAAGCTTGCAGACAGCCTATTTTGGTTTTTTTTTTTTTTTTATTGAAGTTTAATTTATTTACAGTGTTGTATTAACCCCTGGTATACAGCAAGATGATTTGGTTACACAGGTATAAACCATTTTTAATGTTTTTTTTCCATTATGGTTTATCACTGGATATTGAATATAGTTCTCTGGGCTATACAGTAGGACCTCATTGTTATTCATTCTGTATATAATAGTCTTCACCTGCTAATCACAAATTCATTTAATTCTCTCACCCTACTCTCCCCCGCCCTTGGCAACCAAAAGTCTGTACTCTATGTCTGTGAGTCCATTTCTGTTTTGTAGAGAAATTCAAAGTCCCATGTTATATATTAGATTCCACATACAGGTGATATTACTTGGTATTTGTCTTTCTGTGTTTGACTTAGTTCACTTAGTGTGATCGTTTCTAGGCCCATCCATATTGCTGCAAAAGGCATTGTTACATTCTTCTTTTTGGTTAAGTAGTATTCCATTGTAAATACCACATCTTCTTTATCTGTTCATCTGTTGATGGACATTTAGTTTGTTTCCTTGTCTTAATGCTGCTGTGGCAGAGTGGTGCATATATCTTTTTGAATAATAGTTTTGTCTGGCTGTATGCCCAGCAGTAGGCTTGGTGGGTCATATGGCAGCTCTGTTTTTATCCTTTTGAGGACCCTTCATACTGTTTTCCATATTGGCTGCACCAATTTACACTCCGATTAACAGTCAGACTACCTTTTTAAATCCAGAATTTACTTACTCAATCTTGTCTTTTTTTAAGTCTTTGGTTTATATTTTTGCTACTTTTATACATTTTTGCATTGTTATCTATGAAAATGGCAGTCAAGTCTGTTTTCTCTTTGGGCTGTTAGTATGCTTGGGCTGCTCTAACAAAACACCACAGACTGGGTGGCTTATACAACAGAGGTTTATTTTCTCAGTACTGGAGATAGATGTTCAAAATAAAGTACCAGCAGCATTGGTTTCTAGTGAGGCCTCCCTCCTCAGCTTGCAGACAGCTCCTTTTCATTGTCCTCACATGACCTTTTTCTGTGTGCAGGTAAGTGACCAAGTGATGTCCCTTCCTCTTCTAATAAGACTGCCCTTTCTGTCATTCACGCCCTACCCAAATGCCTCATTTAACCGTAATTACTTCCTAAAAAGCACTATCTCCAAGTATAGCCACGCTGGGGATTAGGACTTCAACGTAATGAATTTGGGAGGTGGACACAGTTCAGTCTTCATGAGATTCCTTGTAATGTAAGTCCAGAAGTCACTTTGTCTTCTTTTTACAGTTTTGGCCAGCTCCTGTCTCCTCAGTTCCCCATTACTACAAGTCCGTTCATTTGAGTTTTCCAGTAATGTGAGCTCTATCAGAACTGAGACATAATCTCAATATTTTCCCACTCACAGTGGAAGTTTTTTTTTCTGGGAATAATTTTATTTGTGTTTGATCATCTCTTAAGTTCTCTGTTTCTTCTTTTTTTTTTTTTTAAATTTTGGCCTCTTTTATTGGTCCTTCATTTATGTATTTTCATTCATCTTAATTCCTTGGTCTGTGTGGGTCTCCCACTGCAGTGGCCTCTCTGGCTGCAGAGCACCGGCTCTGGGCACACGCGCTCTAGTAATTGTAATTGGACACACTGGTCCAGCCACTCCACAGCATATGGGATCTTCCTAGGTCAGAGATCGAACTAGTGCCCCCTGCACTGCCAGGCAGGCTCTTTACCCACTGGACTACCAAGGAAGAAGCCCTGTTTCTTCTTTTATGTATGTTTATTACCACAGAATCCAGCTGACTCTCTGCATATCTATGAAAACTGAAACTGTATCTCAGCTTCTTCTGTATTTGAATATGTATTTACTTACTTAGTGATGATTTGAAGTCAATAGGATTTTGTACTTGTGCCCAAGTCATGGGTTGTTGGTAATTTTATTTCCTTTCCTTATATTGATCCTTTTAGTTTTTTGCAGGATTCATGGAAAAATTTGGAAACCAAATGCATGTGTTCTAAAAAGTTTCCTCTTCCTTTTTCCACTATACTGTGCTGTTTCTTTCTTGTTTTTGTATTTTCATCTGAAACTCTAGACATAGAAAAAATACGTACTTGCAATTATCTTCTTCCTTGGAGACTAAATAAGAAATCAAAGTCACTACAAAGAATGTAGGGCATTTGTAGTCCGGTCTCATTCCATAAGAAATGTGTTAATTTTCATATGGTAAGATTAATTTTTCTTGTTTCTAGAAGTCTGGAAAACTGATCACGTGAAAGAAAGGAGCCAAGAAAACCAGCCTAAACATGTATGGGAAGTTGTATTGATCAATAACAAAAGGCTAAGTAAAGAACAAGGTAATATAATAGGAAAACCGCTTGACTTGGACACAGATTCTTTTCCTTCCAGAAAAATACCCTGTCAGTGTGACTCATATGGAATGAGCTTCAACTGTGTTTCAGAATTGGTTATCAATAAGAAAAACTCTTTAGGAAAAACAACTGATGAATTTAATGCCTGTGGAAAATTCCTCCTCAGTATTAAACATGAGAAAACTCATACTAGAGAAAAAAATGAATTTTTTAAAAATGGAAAAACTGCCAGTCATAATGAGGATCCTGTTCAGCTTGAGAAAATTCAAGCTTTAGAGCAAAATTTTGAATATAACATGTATCAAGAAACCTTCCTTGAAAATACACACAAGAGAGAGATCACTGAAGAGAATGACTGTACATATAATGAATATGGGAAAAGGTTCTGTGATAACTCATCCTTGTTTCATCAAATAACTCCCTCAAAGGCAAGTCACTATGAATTTGGTGATTATGGGAAATACTTATGTGTGAAGTCCACCCTTTTAAAGCATCATGGGGCACATCTGAAACACTGTGAATGTGATGAAAGTGGGGATAATTTCAGGAGGAAGCTCTATCTATCAAAGCTTCAGAAAACTCATTGGAAAGATTTGGAAACCTTAAAATTTGTCAATAGGATTTTGTACTTGTGCCCAAGTCATGGGTTGTTGGTAATTTTATTTCCTTTCCTTATATTGATCCTTTTAGTTTTTTGCAGGATTCATGGAAAAATTTGGAAACCAAATGCATGTGTTCTAAAAAGTTTCCTCTTCCTTTTTCCACTATACTGTGCTGTTTCTTTCTTGTTTTTGTATTTTCATCTGAAACTCTAGACATAGAAAAAATACGTACTTGCAATTATCTTCTTCCTTGGAGACTAAATAAGAAATCAAAGTCACTACAAAGAATGTAGGGCATTTGTAGTCCGGTCTCATTCCATAAGAAATGTGTTAATTTTCATATGGTAAGATTAATTTTTCTTGTTTCTAGAAGTCTGGAAAACTGATCACGTGAAAGAAAGGAGCCAAGAAAACCAGCCTAAACATGTATGGGAAGTTGTATTGATCAATAACAAAAGGCTAAGTAAAGAACAAGGTAATATAATAGGAAAACCGCTTGACTTGGACACAGATTCTTTTCCTTCCAGAAAAATACCCTGTCAGTGTGACTCATATGGAATGAGCTTCAACTGTGTTTCAGAATTGGTTATCAATAAGAAAAACTCTTTAGGAAAAACAACTGATGAATTTAATGCCTGTGGAAAATTCCTCCTCAGTATTAAACATGAGAAAACTCATACTAGAGAAAAAAATGAATTTTTTAAAAATGGAAAAACTGCCAGTCATAATGAGGATCCTGTTCAGCTTGAGAAAATTCAAGCTTTAGAGCAAAATTTTGAATATAACATGTATCAAGAAACCTTCCTTGAAAATACACACAAGAGAGAGATCACTGAAGAGAATGACTGTACATATAATGAATATGGGAAAAGGTTCTGTGATAACTCATCCTTGTTTCATCAAATAACTCCCTCAAAGGCAAGTCACTATGAATTTGGTGATTATGGGAAATACTTATGTGTGAAGTCCACCCTTTTAAAGCATCATGGGGCACATCTGAAACACTGTGAATGTGATGAAAGTGGGGATAATTTCAGGAGGAAGCTCTATCTATCAAAGCTTCAGAAAACTCATAAAGGAGAGAAGCGCTTTGAATGTCATGAATGTGGGAAAGCTTTTTGGGAGAAGTCACACCTCACTCGACATCAGAGGATACACACAGGAGAGAAACGCTTTCAGTGCAATGAATGTGGGAAAACTTTCTGGGAGAAATCAAACCTTACTAAACATCAGAGATCACACACAGGGGAGAAACCCTATGAATGCAGTGAATGCAGGAAAGCTTTCAGCCACAAGTCAGCCCTCACATTACACCAGAGAACACATACAGGGGAGAAACCATATCAATGTAACGCATGTGCGAAGACTTTTTACCAGAAGTCAGACCTCACTAAACACCAGAGAACACACACAGGACTGAAACCCTATGAATGTTATGAATGTGGGAAATCTTTCTGTATGAATTCACACCTTACCGTACACCAGAGAACTCATACAGGTGAGAAACCCTTCGAATGTCCTGAGTGTGGGAAGGCTTTCTGTCAGAAGTCACATCTTACACAACATCAGAGGACTCACATAGGAGATAAACCATATGAGTGTAATGCATGTGGGAAAGCTTTCTACCATAAGTCAGTACTCACGAGGCATCAGATAATTCATACAGGGTTGAAGCCTTATGAATGTTATGAATGTGGAAAAACCTTCTGCTTGAAGTCTGACCTCACAGTACATCAGAGAACCCATACAGGGGAGAAACCCTTTGCATGCCCACAATGTGGAAAGTTTTTCAGCCATAAGTCAACCCTATCTCAACACTATAGAACCCATACAGGGGAGAAACCCTATGAATGTCATGAATGTGGAAAAATCTTCTATAATAAATCATACCTAACTAAGCATAATAGAACACACACAGGGGAGAAACCCTATGAGTGCAGCCAGTGTGGGAAGGCTTTCTGTCAGAAGTCACATCTTACACAACATCAGAGGACTCACATAGGAGATAAACCATATGAGTGTAATGCATGTGGGAAAGCTTTCTACCATAAGTCAGTACTCACGAGGCATCAGATAATTCATACAGGGTTGAAGCCTTATGAATGTTATGAATGTGGAAAAACCTTCTGCTTGAAGTCTGACCTCACAGTACATCAGAGAACCCATACAGGGGAGAAACCCTTTGCATGCCCACAATGTGGAAAGTTTTTCAGCCATAAGTCAACCCTATCTCAACACTATAGAACCCATACAGGGGAGAAACCCTATGAATGTCATGAATGTGGAAAAATCTTCTATAATAAATCATACCTAACTAAGCATAATAGAACACACACAGGGGAGAAACCCTATGAGTGCAGCCAGTGTAGGAAGACATTCTGCCAGAAGTCACAGCTCACTCAGCACCAGAGAATTCACATAGGGGAGAAGCCCTATGAATGTAGTGAATGCAGAAAGGCTTTTTGCCATAAGTCAGCTCTAATTGTACATCAGAGAACACATATAGAAGAAAGGCCCTATAAATGTAACGAATGTGGAAAATCTTTTTGTGTGAAGTCAGGACTTATTCTGCATCAGAGAAAACACACAGGAGAAAAACCCTATGAATGTAATGAATGTGGGAAATCTTTCAGTCACAAATCGTCCCTCACGGTACACCACAGGGCTCACACAGGAGAGAAATCTTGTCAGTGTATTGAATGTGGAAAAATTTTTTACCGTAAGTCAGACCTCGCTAAACATCAGAGATCACACACAGGGGAGAAGCCCTATGAATGTAACACATGTAGGAAAACCTTTTCTCAGAAGTCAAACCTCATTGTACATCAGCGAACACACACAGGAGAAAAATCTTATGATTGAAATGAATATTAGAAATGTTGAGCCACAGTGCATCACCGACTTCATGTCAGAGAAACCACACTGTGGATAAAGCTCTGCTGATATCCTAAGTTTGGTGATCTTCATCCACACAACTGGCCCTATTTTACTCCAAGGTAATGATATGGAACAAATTTCTAGACTGCAACAAGTATAGGGCTATTTTATGAAGAGATAACATTCCACTGAATGTCATGTGCTGGCATAAAACCACATAGGATTTTGACTTTGTGAAAGTTCTAGCAAAAACACAGACCAGGTTATGTCAGAATTTACACTGGGGAAAGTCCGTCCATTTGAGACATATGGTTTGAAGATTTTCTTTAGAGGTAATGTAACATTAAAACTTAGAAGTTGTGTTCTGGTTTTGATGCCATAGTTATTTTTAGGAAACAAGAAATTTTAATTTACAGAGGCATATTGTGCAATGTAAAAGTTTAAAAACTAAAAGCAATAGTAAAAATACACTCAAAAAAGTTGCAATAATAGTATATAGAATTCTCATTTGCCCTTTATAAAGCTTCTAATAATAATGTTACATAACCATAACATATTCTCAAGTACAAGAAATTGATGGTACCCTACTACTAGGTCGGATACAGACTTCATTCAGATTTCATGTACTGATTTCATTCAGATTTCATGGTTTTCCCATGTACTCTGTGTGTTTGTGTGTGCATTTCTATGAAGTTTTAAGGTTTATGCTTGAGTAACCTTCAACACAGGTTGCAGAATCAAAAAGAAGTTTGGAGTCTGTATTACATGAAGATTACAAAAGAATCAGGACTTGATCATAAGAAGTTCCCTTGTATTAATAATCATAGCCTTTCTACCACCCTAATTCTGCAACCATTTGAATATGAAGCTTTTTAAAAGCAGAGAGAAATATTAGGGCAACAGGGTTAAATACCTGTGAAGCATCCCTTAAGTTCACAGGGCTTACATATGTATCTTATATAAAGTATGTTTCTTATACAAACAATATAATTGTGAACAGAAAATAGATGTTCCGAGCTTAGCAATTGTTACATTAGGCATATCTCCCCTGTGTATAGGGCCTGGAACAACAGTTTAAAAGGAAACTCACAAAGCTAATATCTAGCCTTTTAAAGCTTATAAGTCAAAATAACAAAATGTTCAATAAAATGTGTTCTCTGTGTGGGGATAGCTAGGTCCTGGTCCCATTGCCCCTTCTGTCTTTCACCCATAGCTCATCGCAAACCATGATGTGCCTTGAATGTACATATGTAAATACTCTAGCCTTTAGCCTGAATTTATCTAGACTGTATGAGCAACTGCTTTCCAAGACAGAGTCCAGGAAGGAAGCCTCAGACGAGATGGCACTCTGTCATTGGACTGTAAATTCAAGGGTCTGACGTCCCTGGAGGTCTGGGCCCTTAATGACTGTTGGCTCTGTGAGGAGGAGGATTGAGGCTAGAGCAGGGCCAGAGAAGAACTAGAGCAGTGCTTCCTTTTTGACAGGGCAAAGGTGATACACTATGTGATCAGATTATGTAAAAGTTTAAAACTAAAAGCAATAGTAAAAATACACTCAAAAAAGTTGCAATAATAGTATATAGAATTCTCATTTGCCCTTTATAAAGCTTCTAATAATAATGTTACATAACCATAACATATTCTCAAGTACAAGAAATTGATGGTACCCTACTACTAGGTCGGATACAGACTTCATTCAGATTTCATGTACTGATTTCATTCAGATTTCATGGTTTTCCCATGTACTCTGTGTGTTTGTGTGTGCATTTCTATGAAGTTTTAAGGTTTATGCTTGAGTAACCTTCAACACAGGTTGCAGAATCAAAAAGAAGTTTGGAGTCTGTATTACATGAAGATTACAAAAGAATCAGGACTTGATCATAAGAAGTTCCCTTGTATTAATAATCATAGCCTTTCTACCACCCTAATTCTGCAACCATTTGAATATGAAGCTTTTTAAAAGCAGAGAGAAATATTAGGGCAACAGGGTTAAATACCTGTGAAGCATCCCTTAAGTTCACAGGGCTTACATATGTATCTTATATAAAGTATGTTTCTTATACAAACAATATAATTGTGAACAGAAAATAGATGTTCCGAGCTTAGCAATTGTTACATTAGGCATATCTCCCCTGTGTATAGGGCCTGGAACAACAGTTTAAAAGGAAACTCACAAAGCTAATATCTAGCCTTTTAAAGCTTATAAGTCAAAATAACAAAATGTTCAATAAAATGTGTTCTCTGTGTGGGGATAGCTAGGTCCTGGTCCCATTGCCCCTTCTGTCTTTCACCCATAGCTCATCGCAAACCATGATGTGCCTTGAATGTACATATGTAAATACTCTAGCCTTTAGCCTGAATTTATCTAGACTGTATGAGCAACTGCTTTCCAAGACAGAGTCCAGGAAGGAAGCCTCAGACGAGATGGCACTCTGTCATTGGACTGTAAATTCAAGGGTCTGACGTCCCTGGAGGTCTGGGCCCTTAATGACTGTTGGCTCTGTGAGGAGGAGGATTGAGGCTAGAGCAGGGCCAGAGAAGAACTAGAGCAGTGCTTCCTTTTTTTTTTGACAGGGCAAAGGTGATACACTATGTGATCAGATTATGTAATTACATTAAGCTTTTCTAAGCCTTATTATTTTATTTTGGAATTACGTTAAATTCCTTACCTCACATTATAACATCTTGTTTCTGCTCTAAACATGTTTTTGCAGTGCAACTGTAATCATCTCTAGTGAACATTTGGGTTCTTTTTATACTCTTTGGAAAATGTTAAATTAAGCAAGTGTGGCCTGAAATTAAGGCCCAGTGTAAAAGAGTCTCTTTGCATCTGAAAATAAGAGGACCTCTGATGCCCTGCTGGTTAGAATAGGGACTCCCTGTTCTTCTCCCACAAGTAAGATCCTATAGTCACAGTCTTCCTTCCTTAGCAAGGGCACCAGGTACTGTGTGTAGTTCTTGGTTTTCCCTGAGTGGCAAGTCTTACTTTCTTTATTCAGAAAAGCCATTCCTGTCCTCTCACAGGAGCCTCATGTGGCCCTGGATGACATGTATGTCCTCTCACCTGACCTGTGAATAGCCACGACTAGAAGCTTGTGTAGGTCTCATCTGTCCAGTGTAAGGTGTCATCTGTCCAGTTATTCTGTTACCCCAGGGCAGGAGTCCCACCACCAACAGAGTGATTAGGAGAAAGTTAGTACAGTTGACATCACGAACAGGATTGCCCATCCACCTCAGGTCACCTGGTCAGTGTCAGTGAATTGCTCTTGTCTGACAGGTTCCATGATGTGGCAGAGGATACTTGGGATGGAACTAGCCTTTTAAGCTTGAATAAAAGGTCTGGGACGTCCCATTGCCCTTCTGTCTTTCACCCATAGCTCATCGCAAACCATGATGTGCCTTGAATGTACATATGTAAATACTCTAGCCTTTAGCCTGAATTTATCTAGACTGTATGAGCAACTGCTTTCCAAGACAGAGTCCAGGAAGGAAGCCTCAGACGAGATGGCACTCTGTCATTGGACTGTAAATTCAAGGGTCTGACGTCCCTGGAGGTCTGGGCCCTTAATGACTGTTGGCTCTGTGAGGAGGAGGATTGAGGCTAGAGCAGGGCCAGAGAAGAACTAGAGCAGTGCTTCCTTTTTTTTTTGACAGGGCAAAGGTGATACACTATGTGATCAGATTATGTAATTACATTAAGCTTTTCTAAGCCTTATTATTTTATTTTGGAATTACGTTAAATTCCTTACCTCACATTATAACATCTTGTTTCTGCTCTAAACATGTTTTTGCAGTGCAACTGTAATCATCTCTAGTGAACATTTGGGTTCTTTTTATACTCTTTGGAAAATGTTAAATTAAGCAAGTGTGGCCTGAAATTAAGGCCCAGTGTAAAAGAGTCTCTTTGCATCTGAAAATAAGAGGACCTCTGATGCCCTGCTGGTTAGAATAGGGACTCCCTGTTCTTCTCCCACAAGTAAGATCCTATAGTCACAGTCTTCCTTCCTTAGCAAGGGCACCAGGTACTGTGTGTAGTTCTTGGTTTTCCCTGAGTGGCAAGTCTTACTTTCTTTATTCAGAAAAGCCATTCCTGTCCTCTCACAGGAGCCTCATGTGGCCCTGGATGACATGTATGTCCTCTCACCTGACCTGTGAATAGCCACGACTAGAAGCTTGTGTAGGTCTCATCTGTCCAGTGTAAGGTGTCATCTGTCCAGTTATTCTGTTACCCCAGGGCAGGAGTCCCACCACCAACAGAGTGATTAGGAGAAAGTTAGTACAGTTGACATCACGAACAGGATTGCCCATCCACCTCAGGTCACCTGGTCAGTGTCAGTGAATTGCTCTTGTCTGACAGGTTCCATGATGTGGCAGAGGATACTTGGGATGGAACTGCCCACTGCTGGCAGGCTTGCACTTCTGCTCTGTATTCTTCTTTTGTACGTCACTATCTCTTCCCCCTCTGAGAGGCCCTTGTCCCTAAGAGAATTGTTCATTGGCTGTGCCCCTGTGTGACTTGCCATTGGATTCAGTCTATTCAGCTGGTGGTTTCTGAGCTACCTATGAGGCCGTCATGTGGAATTCTTGTACTTATACCCTTGTAACCACCCAGAGTGTCCACACCATGGATGATGCATGGCTAGAAGTCTAGAATAACTGAGGAGATTTGTGCAGAGACTAATGTGAGAGAGAGACTCCTGCATGGCAGAAAGAAAGAGTCAGCTATAGCAGAGGGAGGATTTTCAGTCAGTCAACCTCTGGGTGACAGGCCCAGCATACTTTTGCTGCACCAACTGTTGTGCTGTTAAAAAGTTCTGTGCTCATGGTTAGTGAGGAAAGCTCCCATCCCATGGCACAACAAAGAGGTTAACTCAAATACAACTGAAGACTGGGATCCTTACACCATATGAAGCAACCATTGCCATGGAGCAGGCCCCTAACCCTTTCCTGGAGAAAGAAATCTGTAAATTTGATCAGAGTAAAGACAACCCCCCCTGAAGTGTATCAAGGAACTCCAAAAAAAAAAAAAAAAAAAACAAATAGAGGGCTTCCCCTGGTGGTCCAGTGGGTAAGGACACCGCCTTGCAGTGCAAGGGGCGCCGGTTCGAGCCCTGGCCTGGGAAGATCCCACGTGCCACGGAGCGGCTGGACTGATGTGTCCAATCACCGAGCCGGAGCTCTGGAGCACATGCGCCCAGAGCCGGCGCTCTGCAACGACAGACGCCACCGTGGTGGGAGGCCCACGGGAGCCAAAGAACAAAGACAGATGAAAATAGAGAAATGAAAGACCAATAGAAGTGGCACGCCCGCTCCCCTCCATCCCCAACCTGACCCCCGCCCAAAGTAAATAAATAAATAAATCTTTAAAAAAAAAAGAAAACAAATAGAAAGGATGAAGAGAGGGAGGCAGGGACTTAGATACAGGGAGAGGAAACCACAAAATAACTGGTACAAAGCTCCATAGTTTTTGAAATTAAGGTGTAGTTGCTGTACAATATTACATAAGTTAGATCCACAGTTTGACTCAATTTGAAGTCCAGAATTTACTAAAATGATTTATACAACAAAAGATAAAAGGGTGCTGTGAGTGACTTTTATACCTACCGAAAGGTAACTTTAATATTAACGTTATTATCTGCTAAACGTTATTATCCGTTATTTTTGTAACTTTAATATTAACATTAATATCTGATGAAATGTACCATTGGCAGGTTTTTATGGTCTTAATACAGGGCTCAATTTATAGTTATACCTGGACAATCCCCTAAGTTTAATCATATTACCCCCCAAAATCTGTTTTTTTAATTCTTTATTTGTCTGTGCTGGGTTTTAGTTGTGGTACTTGAGATCTTCAGTTGCAGCATGTGGGATCTAGTTCCCTGACCAGGGATTGAATCCAGGCACCCAGCATTGGGGGTGGAGTCTTAGCCATTGGACCACCAGGGGATTCCCACCCCCTAAAATCTTAGAGGAGTTATTCAATATAAAATACAATGCTATAGACTGAATGTGTGTATCCCTCCAGAATTCATAATGTTGAAATCTTAACTGCCAGTGGGATGGTATTTGGAGGTGAGGCTTCTGGGAGTGATTGAGTTATAAGGACAAAGCCCTCATGAATGGGTTTAGTGCCCTTAAAATAGAGACTCCAGAGAATTCCCTTGCTTATGCCACTGTGTCAGAATTTAGGAAAAGATAGCCGTCTGTGAGCCAGGAAGTGGATCCTCACCAGACACTGAATCTTCTGATGCCCTGATCTTGGATTTTCCAGCCTCTAGAACTATTAGAAATAAATTTTTGTTGTTGATGCCACCTAGTCTATTGCATTTTATTTTACCACCCCAAAGAGACTTAGTCGTTTAGGATAAATAGGATGTTTCACCTTAACCAACAGAACTATTGTCAAACTTTCCCAAGATCATAGCACCCATGAACTTAATTTTAGCATAATCCCAGAGAAGGCGTGGATACTCTGATCCAATGAATAATAAATAAATTTTTGGTATTTACAAATTGGATTGACAAAATGGGGCCCTGGTGTACCATACACCCCAAATGAAACCGCTGTAAAGACCTATCTATAGAAGAAGTGATTATCACCACTGTTTCTCTGTGTAATAGTCCAGTATAGCTTGGTCTCAGCCTGGAAATAATAATGGTACTTCACAGTGGATTATTACACCCTTAATTCTATGACCCGTTTGCTAAGGACCCCGTACCCAGTGTTGCTGAAATTACTGTTTCCATTCAAATAGCAAGTAGTAAATATTTTCTTTTTCTGGATTTGGCTAGTATGTTCTCTTCAGTGCTCTTTTCAGCAGGCTCTCAGTCATGGTTTGCCTTGACCTCCAAGGAACGCAAAAGGGACCTTTACCAGGCTACCCATGGGATACCTCAACACCTCTGCCATTGCACAGTCTCTGTGAGCAATGCCTTAACTATGTCCAGTTTTCTCCAGGATCACAGGTATGACATGGCATTGATAACATCCTCCTCTGAGGAAATTCATTTTACAGATCCATTGGGGCATAGAAATACGCACAAAAGAATGCACAAAAAAGGCGGAAGTTATTTCACCACACAGAGATCTTCGGTTAAGTTCCTGAAAATTACTTGTAAAACAGGAGCTGTTCCATCTCTGACACCATCAGGAAACAGCTGTAGACTGTTCTTGTTTTCATTTTCTGTTCTTAACACACACTGACATCGATGAGAACTGTAATGGGGGGGGCTAGTGCCCTTAAAATAGAGACTCCGGGAATTCCCTTGCTTATGCCACTGTGTCAGAATTTAGGAAAAGATAGCCGTCTGTGAGCCAGGAAGTGGATCCTCACCAGACACTGAATCTTCTGATGCCCTGATCTTGGATTTTCCAGCCTCTAGAACTATTAGAAATAAATTTTTGTTGTTGATGCCACCTAGTCTATTGCATTTTATTTTACCACCCCAAAGAGACTTAGTCGTTTAGGATAAATAGGATGTTTCACCTTAACCAACAGAACTATTGTCAAACTTTCCCAAGATCATAGCACCCATGAACTTAATTTTAGCATAATCCCAGAGAAGGCGTGGATACTCTGATCCAATGAATAATAAATAAATTTTTGGTATTTACAAATTGGATTGACAAAATGGGGCCCTGGTGTACCATACACCCCAAATGAAACCGCTGTAAAGACCTATCTATAGAAGAAGTGATTATCACCACTGTTTCTCTGTGTAATAGTCCAGTATAGCTTGGTCTCAGCCTGGAAATAATAATGGTACTTCACAGTGGATTATTACACCCTTAATTCTATGACCCGTTTGCTAAGGACCCCGTACCCAGTGTTGCTGAAATTACTGTTTCCATTCAAATAGCAAGTAGTAAATATTTTCTTTTTCTGGATTTGGCTAGTATGTTCTCTTCAGTGCTCTTTTCAGCAGGCTCTCAGTCATGGTTTGCCTTGACCTCCAAGGAACGCAAGGCACCTTTACCAGGCTACCCATGGGATACCTCAACACCTCTGCCATTGCACAGTCTCTGTGAGCAATGCCTTAACTATGTCCAGTTTTCTCCAGGATCACAGGTATGACATGGCATTGATAACATCCTCCTCTGAGGAAATTCATTTTACAGATCCATTGGGGGCATAGAAATACTCACAAAAGAATGCACAAAAAAGGCGGAAGTTATTTCACCACACAGAGATCTTCGGTTAAGTTCCTGAAAATTACTTGTAAAACAGGAGCTGTTCCATCTCTGACACCATCAGGAAACAGCTGTAGACTGTTCTTGTTTTCATTTTCTGTTCTTAACACACACTGACTCGATGGACATGAATCTGAGCAAACTCTGGGAGATAGTGAAGAACAGGGAAGCTTGGTGTGCAGCAGTCCATGGGGTCATAAAGAGTCAGATATGACTCAATGACTGAACAACACATACAATGCTAATACAAATACATCGTTTAGTTCTTTTTGGGTTCTAAGGCAACATATTTCCCACTTTAATTTTTTTTTAATCTCACTGATGGTGTTACTTTCAAATCCCATTTGTATAGGGCCTCCTCCAAAAACAGGCTCAAGAATCGATCTTGATTTAAATCAACAGGCATTCCCATTAGTACCCTCAGAGACTCTCACAGTGGAGGCTTTAGCAGCCCCATCTTGTGCCTCCTAGAGTCCAAACCAAGACTACAAGGAATACCATGCTGGTTGATGAGGCATTCTGTAATTCTGTTGATGTTGGTTTTGATAAATACATTGCAGGCAGGGAAGGCAAAATATCTTTGATGGTAGGTACAAAATACTGCCCATTTTGTGATGAGAGTTGTCTGATGCAGTCAACCTGTAACAAGTAGCTAAACTGATCCACCTAGGGAATGGTACCAAGTTAGTGTTAATTGTTGGTCTCAGCTGTTGGTAGACTAGGCTCTTAACAGTGACTCTGGCCAGATCTCGTTTGTTGAGTGAAAGTTCACTTTGCTGAGCTCATACATAATCTCTTTCATGACTGTTACATCCTCTTCATTCATGAGCCCACTTGGCAATGACAGAAGTGGCTGAGGAACAGGACTGACTGACAGAAGGAGATCATGACTGTTACATCCTCTTCCCCGGTGTTCACCTTTTACTCACACTCTGCCATTGCACAGTCTCTGTGAGCAATGCCTTAACTATGTCCAGTTTTCTCCAGGATCACAGGTATGACATGGCATTGATAACATCCTCCTCTGAGGAAATTCATTTTACAGATCCATTGGGGCATAGAAATACTCACAAAAGAATGCACAAAAAAGGCGGAAGTTATTTCACCACACAGAGATCTTCGGTTAAGTTCCTGAAAATTACTTGTAAAACAGGAGCTGTTCCATCTCTGACACCATCAGGAAACAGCTGTAGACTGTTCTTGTTTTCATTTTCTGTTCTTAACACACACTGACTCGATGGACATGAATCTGAGCAAACTCTGGGAGATAGTGAAGAACAGGGAAGCTTGGTGTGCAGCAGTCCATGGGGTCATAAAGAGTCAGATATGACTCAATGACTGAACAACACATACAATGCTAATACAAATACATCGTTTAGTTCTTTTTGGGTTCTAAGGCAACATAGTTCCCACGTTAAGTTTTTTAATCTCACTGATGGTGTTACTTTCAAATCCCATTTGTATAGGGCCTCCTCCAAAAACAGGCTCAAGAATCGATCTTGATTTAAATCAACAGGCATTCCCATTAGTACCCTCAGAGACTCTCACAGTGGAGGCTTTAGCAGCCCCATCTTGTGCCTCCTAGAGTCCAAACCAAGACTACAAGGAATACCATGCTGGTTGATGAGGCATTCTGTAATTCTGTTGATGTTGGTTTTGATAAATACATTGCAGGCAGGGAAGGCAAAATATCTTTGATGGTAGGTACAAAATACTGCCCATTTTGTGATGAGAGTTGTCTGATGCAGTCAACCTGTAACAAGTAGCTAAACTGATCCACCTAGGGAATGGTACCAAGTTAGTGTTAATTGTTGGTCTCAGCTGTTGGTAGACTAGGCTCTTAACAGTGACTCTGGCCAGATCTCGTTTGTTGAGTGAAAGTTCACTTTGCTGAGCTCATACATAATCTCTTTCATGACTGTTACATCCTCTTCATTCATGAGCCCACTTGGCAATGACAGAAGTGGCTGAGGAACAGGACTGACTGACAGAAGGAGATAGGCATCTCCAGATGTGTCCTTGACTTAAGTTTTTCATTCCTCTGGTGAGGTCACCCATGGTACACAAAGACTTTCAATCTGCCCATTTGAAAAAGACTGGGCCTGCACCTCTTTGGGAGAATGCCTTTTTGCAGATTTTTCAGTGTAGTCTCCTTAGTCCTTAACCATTTAGCCAAACCATTATCCCACTGTGCATAAGTAAGTGTAAACTCATATCTTTGGTTATCCCTCCTTCCAGGTAAAATCAACCAGGTCCACTGCTCAAATGTCTGCCCCATTGAATGATTTCCTTTCACAATTGACTTTCAGAACCATTTCAGAGCGGGGTTGTGGGCCTGTGTACCATAAGTAATTATCTGGCCTAAGCCTGAGGCTTTTTCTGTCAACTGGTCATAGGGAAATCCTCATGAGGCCATAGTGGTAAATTGAGCGGGTAAGGGTTGCTTAACATACATATTGAAAGTATTGAAGACTCAGTTCCATTGAAATCTGTTCTTATTTCCCCATCCCAGTTTTTAGGTTTCTTTACTAATCAATGCCCTAATTTTAATGAGACCATGTATGGTTGGAAATTCAATGTACATAGTAATTAAGCCACCCAGTGGATTTGTCACTAGGTTTCTCTTCATAAATATCAACCCTGCAGCTTTAGGGGATGAGGTACTTTCACAATTGTCATTGGAGCTTTAAAGTTCCTTTGTGGACCTTGAGCTGGGAATTTAAATTCCTGAGCTTCTCATATTGTTTCCTCAACATTCTCCAGTACATTTAGATGTAAACACCCAATCCTGTTATGTTCCTTTTGTTCAGATATCTAGGAGAGAAAATCAAGAGAAAATCTTGCTTTCCCAGAGACTTGCTTTCTATGATATACATAATTAAGAACACCATGTGTGATACGTGCTTAATCACTCAGTCGTGTTCGACTCTTTGCGACCCCATGAACCGTAGCCCACTAGGCTCCTCTGTCCATGGAATTCTCCAGGCAAGAATACTGGAGTGGGGTTGCCATTCTCTTCTCCAGGGGATCTTCCCAACCCAGGGATCAAACCTGCATCTCTATCTCCTGCATTGGTAGGCAGATTCTTTACCACTGAGCCACCTGGGAAGTCCCTTGCTTTCTATAGACATGTGATAGTAGGTATCTAGATGTATCATTTGAGTAACTGTAATGCCACTGCATGTTATGGACTATTAGTACCCCTTTACAAGTGAAATAGGATCTTTAATGGCTTTAAATTTAATTTTAATCAGATTACAGAATCTAATTAAGAAAATCCAGATTCGATACAGAGAAGCCATACCCAAATTAGTACAAATTTATGATTCAGAAAGGATTTAATTAGAGCTATAGAACAGGAGGGTGTATGTCTAAAGAGATTTATTACAGGATTTTGACTGTCTACAACTGTGGGAACTGGTTAAGCAGTCTCTATAAGGTTGTTGTCTCTATATGCGATGAAGACACTGTACGAAGTGCACAGGGCAGACAGTATGGGAAGGAAGATGGATGTGATGTGGAAGAGAACAAAACAAATGAGACCTCACAGCCATTAGTCGTGCTGAGAAGGATGAGCTAAAACTGAAGTCATTTCTCATTGCGTCTGACCTTGGTGGTGTGGTGTCCTTTAGAAGCTGGGTCCCTCTGTCAGTGAGGTGATAGCATGCATCTGATGTGTGCATCGGAGGAGGTGAAGGACCCATGTGAAGCAGTCATAGCCCTAATGGTGTCTCATGCCAATAAGGTTGTCAGTAGATCATCAGCAGCATGTGGGAGATACAGAATGACTATTAAATAGTCACTTACACTCTGAAAGAACTGTGAAAATCAGTTCAGTGAATTAGAGCTAATATTTTTAAAGAAATAAAATAAAACAAGTAATATTAGAATACATTATAGGTATAGGTAAATAATATTTTATGAAAAATACTTATAATCTGCTGTATGTTATCATGGACTGACTTGTTTTTTTCCCCCTAAATCCATCCCAATGTGACTGTTTTGGGGATAGGGCCTTTAAAGAGGCAAAGGTAAATGAGACTGTAAGGCTGGGCCCTAATCCAACATGACTAGTATCGGGGTTGCCATTCTCTTCTCCAGGGGGTCTTCCCAACCCAGGGATCAAACCTGCATCTCTATCTCCTGCATTGGTAGGCAGATTCTTTACCACTGAGCCACCTGGGAAGTCCCTTGCTTTCTATAGACATGTGATAGTAGGTATCTAGATGTATCATTTGAGTAACTGTAATGCCACTGCATGTTATGGACTATTAGTACCCCTTTACAAGTGAAATAGGATCTTTAATGGCTTTAAATTTAATTTTAATCAGATTACAGAATCTAATTAAGAAAATCCAGATTCGATACAGAGAAGCCATACCCAAATTAGTACAAATTTATGATTCAGAAAGGATTTAATTAGAGCTATAGAACAGGAGGGTGTATGTCTAAAGAGATTTATTACAGGATTTTGACTGTCTACAACTGTGGGAACTGGTTAAGCAGTCTCTATAAGGTTGTTGTCTCTATATGCGATGAAGACACTGTACGAAGTGCACAGGGCAGACAGTATGGGAAGGAAGATGGATGTGATGTGGAAGAGAACAAAAACAAATGAGAACTCACAGCCATTAGTCGTGCTGAGAAGGATGAGCTAAAACTGAAGTCATTTCTCATTGCGTCTGACCTTGGTGGTGTGGTGTCCTTTAGAAGCTGGGTCCCTCTGTCAGTGAGGTGATAGCATGCATCTGATGTGTGCATCGGAGGAGGTGAAGGACCCATGTGAAGCAGTCATAGCCCTAATGGTGTCTCATGCCAATAAGGTTGTCAGTAGATCATCAGCAGCATGTGGGAGATACAGAATGACTATTAAATAGTCACTTACACTCTGAAAGAACTGTGAAAATCAGTTCAGTGAATTAGAGCTAATATTTTTAAAGAAATAAAATAAAACAAGTAATATTAGAATACATTATAGGTATAGGTAAATAATATTTTATGAAAAATACTTATAATCTGCTGTATGTTATCATGGACTGACTTGTTTTTTTCCCCCTAAATCCATCCCAATGTGACTGTTTTGGGGATAGGGCCTTTAAAGAGGCAAAGGTAAATGAGACTGTAAGGCTGGGCCCTAATCCAACATGACTAGTATCCTTATAAGAAGAAGAGACACCAGGGACACACATGCACAAAGAAAAGGCCATGCAAGGACATAGTGTGAAGGCAGCCATGTGCAAGCCAAGGAGAGGGGCCTCAGGAGAAAACAAACCAATACTGTGACTTTGGACTTGGAATTTCCCAAATGGAGCCAAATAAAATTGCATTAAATCACCTTCTCTGTGATGGTGCTTTGTTTTGGCGTACTCTGGTGATACTTTTGAATGGTTGTGTCCCTCCACCCCTAAATGCATTATGTTGATATCTGATCTCCAGTGTGATGGCATTACAAGGTAGGACCATTGGGAGATGATGTTGTCTGGAGAGTGGGGCCCTTCTGAATGGGATCCCAGAGAGCTCCCCAGCCTTTCCAGCATGTGAGGACACAATGAGAAGGTTCCATCTTTTAACCAGGAAGAAGGCTCACCAGAATGCAACCATGCTCGTGGATTGATCTTGGACTTCCCAGCCTCCAGATCTGTGCAAAATTAAGTTCTGTTGTTTATAAGCTATCCAGTCTGTAGTATTTTGTAATAGCAACCTCAGTGAACTAAGGCAGCAGCACTGGCAGACTAGTACATAAGTGTACTGAAGACTGAATCAGTGTTCTCACAGCTTTTTTTTAATATATAGAATTTTTTTGGAGTGGTTTTAGGTTCATAGCAAAATTGAAGGAAGAGTGCAGAGACTTCCCCTCACACATATCCTCCTGTCTTATCAGCACTCCCCAGCAGAGTAATGTATATGTTATAATTGATGAACCTACATGATATGTCATAAAAACCCATCATTTACGTGGCAGGTCACTCCTGGTACTGTGCATCCTAGGGTTGGACACACGTATTGACATGGATCTGTCATTATGACGTCGACTGTTTTCACTGCCTTCTATCCTTTCATCCTTCCATCCTTCCTTCCATCTTCACGCCAGCTTCTGATCTTTTTATTGTCGCCATAGTTTTTCCTTTTCTATAAACTTTCTATCCCACTTTAATAATGCAGTGTCTTGTCAAGGTATCGTTTAGCATACAGAACGTTTTTACTTCATCTCATTATTTTGTATTCCTTTAATAGAATATAAACTACATTCAGAACTGGAAATTTTATCTGTTTTACACACTACTATGAATCCAGTGCCTAAAACTGGCATGTTAATGATCAATGAGTGTTGAATGAAGGTATTGGATCATGAGTTTAATGTATTTCTACTATAAAGTTGATATTTGCAAACTTTGGCAATATCTTACAAAGATAAACATAGTCTTATGTAATCTAGCCATGTGCTGATCTACTCTCGTGATACTTTTGAATGGTNGTGCCCCTCCACCCCTAAATGCATTATGTTGATATCTGATCTCCAGTGTGATGGCATTACAAGGTAGGACCATTGGGAGATGATGTTGTCTGGAGAGTGGGGCCCTTCTGAATGGGATCCCAGAGAGCTCCCCAGCCTTTCCAGCATGTGAGGACACAATGAGAAGGTTCCATCTTTTAACCAGGAAGAAGGCTCACCAGAATGCAACCATGCTCGTGGATTGATCTTGGACTTCCCAGCCTCCAGATCTGTGCAAAATTAAGTTCTGTTGTTTATAAGCTATCCAGTCTGTAGTATTTTGTAATAGCAACCTCAGTGAACTAAGGCAGCAGCACTGGCAGACTAGTACATAAGTGTACTGAAGACTGAATCAGTGTTCTCACAGCTTTTTTTTAATATATAGAATTTTTTTGGAGTGGTTTTAGGTTCATAGCAAAATTGAAGGAAGAGTGCAGAGACTTCCCCTCACACATATCCTCCTGTCTTATCAGCACTCCCCAGCAGAGTAATGTATATGTTATAATTGATGAACCTACATGATATGTCATAAAAACCCATCATTTACGTGGCAGGTCACTCCTGGTACTGTGCATCCTAGGGTTGGACACACGTATTGACATGGATCTGTCATTATGACGTCGACTGTTTTCACTGCCTTCTATCCTTTCATCCTTCCATCCTTCCTTCCATCTTCACGCCAGCTTCTGATCTTTTTATTGTCGCCATAGTTTTTCCTTTTCTATAAACTTTCTATCCCACTTTAATAATGCAGTGTCTTGTCAAGGTATCGTTTAGCATACAGAACGTTTTTACTTCATCTCATTATTTTGTATTCCTTTAATAGAATATAAACTACATTCAGAACTGGAAATTTTATCTGTTTTACACACTACTATGAATCCAGTGCCTAAAACTGGCATGTTAATGATCAATGAGTGTTGAATGAAGGTATTGGATCATGAGTTTAATGTATTTCTACTATAAAGTTGATATTTGCAAACTTTGGCAATATCTTACAAAGATAAACATAGTCTTATATAATCTAGCCATTGCTGTCCTGGGTAACTACTCAACTTATTTGAAAACTTATATTCACACAAAAACCTGCATATGAATATTTATGACAGGTTTATTTTTTTCAAAGTTGCAACTAACCAAGATAACCTTCAGTAGGTGGATAAATAAGCAAAATATGGCACATCTGTACAATGGAGTATTATTCAGTGATAAATGAGGTGTTAAGTCAATTAAAGTTTTGATGTGTAACTTAATAAATGATAGAGGAGTAATTGCCTAAAAGTGTAGAAGAAAGTTATCACATCCCTTTTAAAATGTACGTAAACTCCAGAAATTGATTTTTAAAGAATTGGCTCACAAGAAGTGAGACTCCATGTGAAAAGTGAAAGTGTTCGTCACTCGTGTCCAACTCTTCACAGTGTCCCAATCTGCCATTGTCACTTCAAGCGTCTAGAACTTGGCAAGCTCCATGCCACTGAACCCCTAGAAATTCCAAGAAGGTAAAATTTCCCTGAGTTTTTCAGATTTATTTTCCACCATTTGACATGCAAATATATTTTTGCTCTTTTTTCTTTCTCTCTTCCTGTGACCTCCATAATGTAATACATATATTTTTTCATCCATGGATTGTGGTTGAATTGGTGTTTCTCTGGATTGGAAGAGCTGGAATTCTATTTTTGCCATTTTGCTGACTTTCCATTTATTTAGATCTTTAAAAATCTTTGAAGTTTTCATCAGGCAAGTCTTGTAGAAGCCTTTCACTTTTCATTGTAGAAATACTACACTTCTTTTCTTGAGTTCATTCCCAAGAATTGTTTTCTTTTGATGCTTTTGCGAATGAGTTGTCTTAAACGTTTGTTTTGGGATTGCTAATTGTTAATGTATGCAAGTCCTGTTGATATTTATGTATTGATTCTGTATCCTATAACTTTGCTAAACTCATTTATTGGTTCTAAGATTTTTCAGCGAGTCTCTTAAGTATTTTCTACATACAAGGTCATACCATCCACATACTGCAATAGCATTACCTCTTTATTTCCCATCTGTATGCCATTTATTCAGTTTCCTTTCCTAGTTGCCCTGAGACTTGCCCTCCAATATTGACTAGAGGTGGTGAGAGTAAGTGCAAATAGAAATGAAAAGAGGATTAATATTCTCTGTTAGAAAATAATGGAAGAAATATCCCCACTTAGAGCACTTTATTTTTAAACTTGTAACTGTAAATTCTTTATCCATCCCTTCAGGATAAATATGAGCCTTTTTAAAAAAACAGTTGGATAAATCATGAGTTTTATTTATATTTCACTTTAAAGAACATGAACCTTTAAAAAGCTTTTGGCAGGGCTTCCCCTGGTGGTCCAGTGGGTAAAGACACCGCCTTGCAGTGCAAGGGGCGCCGGTTCGATCCCTGGCCTGGGAAGATCCCATGTGCTGCGGAGCGGCTGGACCAATGTGTCCAATTGTTGAGCCGGGGCTCTGGCGCACGTGCACCCAGAGCCGGTGCTCTGTGACAACAGAGGCCACCGTGATGGGAGGCCCACAGGAGCCAAAGAACAAAGACGGATGAAAATGGAGAAATGAAGGACCAATAGAAGTGGCCCGCCCATCCCCCTCCCTCCCCACCCCACCCTCCAAAAGATAGATAGATAAATAAATAAATAATTTTTTTTTAAAAAAAAAGGACATTGTATATAAATAATAAAAAAAAAGCGTTTGGTAGTTTACACCCTTATAATATCTTTCTCAAGGAGCCTTGGAGTTCCCTTTTTTGAAGTACACACTTCCAGGGTGATTACACTCCATTTTCTCAGTTTCTGTGAGAGAGTGGGTATCCTAACTTCTATGGCTGCCTTGCTTCAAGGTGCAAAACTACCTCCTGTCATAAAAATATGAGAAGCTTCAATTAACATAGATGCTCATCCCAATTATCATATAGATTTAGGGTAAATTATGATGAATGGTGTTAATCAAGTCTTCTTACTTAAGGATTAGTTATTGTTTATCTCAAGAACATGTATGTAATGAGTTGCATCCACTCAGCTTTATAAAATGGTGATATTTCTGTCTTTGCAATCTCTTAGCAACTATAGTGCACATCACATTCTGCTTTTATGCTTATTCAGTAATAAAATTATTTGTTCTCTACCTTTGTGAATAGATTTTCTGTGTTGGGAGAAATTATTAGTTATATTTCTCCAGCAGTTTTGATGATAAGAATAGGTTGAGTCTGGCAGCTCTTGATTTGAGCAGATCAGCTGAAAGTCTGTGGCCACGCAACAGTCAGGTAAAAGACCCCAAATGATAAATGCTCTTTCTGTAGCCCTCTGTTCTTTTGGAGTATTAAACCAACCACTCTGCCCAAATTCAAGATTTTACTTTTGAAGCATGGTTAATAATAGGCTGTAAAATCTCATCGTGATCATGAGAAGATTGGAAAATACGAGAAACCAGTAATGTTGCCTTCTGTCTCTTTAAAACAGTTAATATCTGTCTGTCACATTTGGACAGATAGATACGGGCATACACAAAGATTCCAGTCCTGCAATAGTCAGACAATTCTTTTGTTTTGTGGAGGTTCTTAGAAGGGCTCCATCCCAGTAAATAAGTTACTGATATTTATGCTATGAATATAATTCTGTCCATTCCAAGAGGAAATTTAAAAATTCTTTGGATACCCAGAAGAAACTATTGAAAAAATCAAAGAGCGTATGTGAAACTTACATGCTTTCTTTCTCACAGAACCCTACTCCTCCTCACTCTGCTTGTCTCTGCTCCTCCTGCTTTCCCTGAATGTCTTTTCCCCTCCATGCCTCAGACTGACTCAGGGAAGAGGGAGGTGATGACTTTTCAGATGGGTGGTTCCCTTCTGGGAACAGCTGCTGTAGCTGGTAGTAAAATTACCTGCTCAGTTGGAGGATACAGTTAATGTGCCTTATGGCCTAGACCGAGTCCACTTCATGTCTTAGGCCAGGCAGCCCCTTCTGGAGCTCCTTATTCTCCACACTTCATAGTTACTAATAGAAAACCAGAAATGATAGAGCATCATGGGAAGATTAAGAAGCTGGATAAAAGTCTTACCTGCATGGAAGGCAGCGCATGGAGAGTAGCTGTACTAGTCACTTGTAAAAAGGCAAGCAAGGTGTTTAATGTAAACATGGGAAGGGAAACCAAAGTGCCCTGGTTACATTTTTTGTCTCAATGTGAAGTAAGCCAACTGGTCTATTTGGGTCACCAGGATAGCCGATTCCATTGAGAAGCTACCCAGGACGCAAGGGTAATTCAAATGCCTTTCTTACTAGCTGATGTTTCTCATATAAAGGCTTCTTTTCCTCATGCCCCAGAATTTTGAAGAAGTACACCTCAGTGTGTATTCAGTTTAAAGCCCACACAGAGAATTACATACTGATTATTAGATGGAATTCAGCAACCAGCAGCTGCATGGAATTCTGCAATTGGCAGATTTTTCTCCTTTGATGGAACAACCACATTAGCATCTGGAAGATCACTGCACCAAGGGAAGCTATTGGCCATCCCACTCCTCCCAACTATAGAGTAAGCAAGGGAGTTACGAACTCATTGAAAAGGACTGCTGACAGCTGTGCCTGAAGCCTTTCCACAGATGTTGAGCTTGGAGATGGTGCAGCAATGCACCCGAAAGACAGGTGAGTTCCCTGTTGATTTCCATCAGTGGTTTGTTGAGGCTTCTCAGAATTCCCTGGGTGAACCTGGGTTCAGATCAAAATATGCTCTAGTTTTAGCAGCCTTTGTTTTAATCTTTTGTAAACTCTCCAAAAAAGAGAGAAAATGGTAGGATGGCAAGGACAGACTGTTAGTCAGACCTGAGCAACAACTACTCAATGTGGGGATAATCTAGAGAAAGACAAAAGAAATAGAAGAATTCTGTGTTGGCTGCTCAGAACTCTTTATTAAAGGGAGTAATCCCTACTCTGGTCTGTCTATGAAGGGATTAGAGCAGGAAAGGTCTGGAGGAGGGAGGGACTGCAGAGACAAGAGAATCAGGAGAATTTACAACAAAACATCCACCCAGGAAATCCATGGCAAATGGCTGAAAATTGAAAGATTGTGAGGATCTCAATGTGAGAACTGGTGTACCATGTGTGTCAGTAACTTTTCCTCGGACTAATCTCTTTGTTCTGATGAAGTCTGGTGCTACCCACCCTGCAGTTTCCTCAAAAAGTTCTCATGTTCCATCTGGCAACAAGCGATGGTTACAGGTTGTTGATATTTTGCGTTAGTCTCCTACTCGTTCTTTTTCCTCCACAATTCCTATGCAGATAGATCCTTTAAGGAACGTGTTCTGCTTTCTCCCAATCCTATAAACGTGTTAAGGAACTAAACCTGTCATACAACTAACAGGCTACCATACTCTGTCCTCTGAATGGAGCATCTGTGGAGCTCCTTGGGTAAAAAGAGACCTGATTGGATCACTCTATGCCCTTTGAAAGAAGAAAGGGGAATGGCACAGTGTGGCAGGTTCACACTATGCAGGACAAGCACATCAGCGCATCATGCTGGGCCTAGGAAATGATGTTTTCTTTTCTTTCTGCATATGTGGGGAGGTTTTCTGAATTGGAAGATTTTATTTGTCTCTCCCCAGTAGTAGACATCTTTGTCTTGTTCCTGTTCTTAGGAGGAAAGCATTCAGTCTTCCATCATCAAATAGGATGTTGTTGTTTTAGTCTCTAAGTGATGTCCAACTCTTTGCAAACCCCAAGCTGTAACCTGCCAGACTTCTCTGTCTCTGAGGTTTCCCAGGCAAGAATACTGGAATAGGTTGCAATTTCCTTTTCCAGATTTCTTCCTGACAAGGGATCAAACTTGCATCTGAGAAGCCAAATAGAATGTTAGCTGTGGGTTTTGGCCTTTATAGGTTGAGATAATTTCACTCTGTTCTTTATTTTTTGTATTATGAAAAGGTGCAGGATTTTGTCAAATGCTTTCCTACATCTATTGCAATAAGCATATATGATTGCATGAGATAACAAGGAGTGCATTTTATTAGTATGATGTGTTACTGTGATAATAATTTCTAATCATCTGTAATTGATGATTTAGAATTTTGAAATGATGAATCAAGCTGCTGGCTACAAATAGTGATATACATACCATCCCTGTGTTTTCACAGATGCATAGAAACCCTGGCATCTTTGTTTTGCTTTCTTCCCAGTAGGGTGCCTCCCCACGTAGGCAGGTTAGCAAAGTTTATTACCACCACTTTAGTAATAAAAGTGATTCTGGCAATGTGGTTTGACTGGTTAAAGCAACTGTCTTGGAAATTGCAGGTGTGTTTCAAATATCAATGAGATTCTAGACTTTCCTAGTGGCTCAGATGGCAAAGAACCCACCTGCAAGAGACGTAAGAGACACGGGTTTGATCCCTGGGTTGGGAAGATCCCCTGGAGGCAGACATGGAAACCCACTCCAGTATTCTTGCCTGGAGAATCCCATGGACAGAGGAGCCTGGCCGGTTAGAGTCCAAATTAAACTCTTTGCCCTAATGGAGCATCTGTGGAGCTCCTTGGGTAAAGAGACCTGATTGGATCACTCTATGCCCTTTGAAAGAAGAAAGGGGAATGGCACAGTGTGGCAGGTTCACACTATGCAGGACAAGCACATCAGCGCATCATGCTGGGCCTAGGAAATGATGTTTTCTTTTCTTTCTGCATATGTGGGGAGGTTTTCTGAATTGGAAGATTTTATTTGTCTCTCCCCAGTAGTAGACATCTTTGTCTTGTTCCTGTTCTTAGGAGGAAAGCATTCAGTCTTCCATCATCAAATAGGATGTTGTTGTTTTAGTCTCTAAGTGATGTCCAACTCTTTGCAAACCCCAAGCTGTAACCTGCCAGACTTCTCTGTCTCTGAGGTTTCCCAGGCAAGAATACTGGAATAGGTTGCAATTTCCTTTTCCAGATTTCTTCCTGACAAGGGATCAAACTTGCATCTGAGAAGCCAAATAGAATGTTAGCTGTGGGTTTTGGCCTTTATAGGTTGAGATAATTTCACTCTGTTCTTTATTTTTTGTATTATGAAAAGGTGCAGGATTTTGTCAAATGCTTTCCTACATCTATTGCAATAAGCATATATGATTGCATGAGATAACAAGGAGTGCATTTTATTAGTATGATGTGTTACTGTGATAATAATTTCTAATCATCTGTAATTGATGATTTAGAATTTTGAAATGATGAATCAAGCTGCTGGCTACAAATAGTGATATACATACCATCCCTGTGTTTTCACAGATGCATAGAAACCCTGGCATCTTTGTTTTGCTTTCTTCCCAGTAGGGTGCCTCCCCACGTAGGCAGGTTAGCAAAGTTTATTACCACCACTTTAGTAATAAAAGTGATTCTGGCAATGTGGTTTGACTGGTTAAAGCAACTGTCTTGGAAATTGCAGGTGTGTTTCAAATATCAATGAGATTCTAGACTTTCCTAGTGGCTCAGATGGCAAAGAACCCACCTGCAAGAGACGTAAGAGACACGGGTTTGATCCCTGGGTTGGGAAGATCCCCTGGAGGCAGACATGGAAACCCACTCCAGTATTCTTGCCTGGAGAATCCCATGGACAGAGGAGCCTGGCCGGTTAGAGTCCATAGAGTCACAGTGAGTTGGACACAATTAAGCAACTTTCACTTTAGTGATAAAGGCTCCCATTCATGCTTTCCCTTCATTTCTTCTGACTCTTGATGGTGCTTCCCTCTGTGACCCTACATGGTGTGCTGTGTGTGTCCCCTCCTCTTGAAAATTGTAAGTAATCAGGTTTTCTTTCAAAGGCAGTTGTCGCCATGTCTGTCGTTTTTGTCATACCTTATTAGGACAAATCCCGGGTGCGTCTTAAAACAATTGATGGAGTGAGCAGGATAGTCAGTGACCGATGGGGGTGGCATGTCTCTAGACTGCTTTTGGTTTATTAACTAGATCTAGCTGACAGCAAATACTGCTTGAGAAGGCGCCGCTGACTGTTGACACATTTGCGCTTTAGCAGCCACTCCATAGTGTTGTATCCATTGGGTTTGTCTGGTTATCCATCTCAGTTGTGTCAGAACTCAAACAAACCAAGTCCACCCTGGACTTAGAGTGCCACAGTCTGAGCAAAGAGGTCTGTACTTGATCCCTGTGTGTCTGTGACACACCTAGTCTGGATGAGGTCTCCAGCTGTGCTTAGAGTAGTTGGCTATCATAGGGAACAGAGGTTTCCTAAAGGGATAGGAACAATTACCCTCCCACCCTCACCTGGTGGTGAGCCTCGTCTGTTGACCTGCCAGGTAGGTAGGGGCTACTCCAATGTCCTCCTTTATTTTCCTTGTATGCAAAAAACATACTAGCCTGGCTCGTTAGGTAGTAGGAGGCTGCCTGGCTAGGCTTCCTTACACTGAAAGGACCTGCTGCTTATCCATTTGGGAGCATTCACCTTACAGAGACCATGGCTCCCCACAAATGTTACTGCAAAATCCTCTGCTGTTGTCTGTCTTGCTGTTGTCACAGTTTGATCTCAGACTCTTCCCTGGAGAATAGTGGTTCAGTGTTTTATGAAAAGGGGGAAAGGAAAGGAATATCTAGTTCTAATTCTCCACAAACATCCAAAGATGTGGTCTAATTAATAAAAAATTATAAAATGCCAAACAGTGTGCATTAGATGTCTTTAAGTGTTGTGGCTTATCAGTACACAAAAGCTCTTATACTCAGAACAAAAAAATTGAAAGCTAAAGTTGGTGCTACTGCTGCCAGGTAACAATGCTGTTTGTTAGTCCCATACCCTTTGATGGTGCTTCCTCTGTGACCCTACATGGTGTGCTGTGTGTCCTCCTCTTGAAAATTGTAAGTAATCAGGTTTTCTTTCAAAGGCAGTTGTCGCCATGTCTGTCGTTTTTGTCATACCTTATTAGGACAAATCCCGGGTGCGTCTTAAAACAATTGATGGAGTGAGCAGGATAGTCAGTGACCGATGGGGGTGGCATGTCTCTAGACTGCTTTTGGTTTATTAACTAGATCTAGCTGACAGCAAATACTGCTTGAGAAGGCGCCGCTGACTGTTGACACATTTGCGCTTTAGCAGCCACTCCATAGTGTTGTATCCATTGGGTTTGTCTGGTTATCCATCTCAGTTGTGTCAGAACTCAAACAAACCAAGTCCACCCTGGACTTAGAGTGCCACAGTCTGAGCAAAGAGGTCTGTACTTGATCCCTGTGTGTCTGTGACACACCTAGTCTGGATGAGGTCTCCAGCTGTGCTTAGAGTAGTTGGCTATCATAGGGAACAGAGGTTTCCTAAAGGGATAGGAACAATTACCCTCCCACCCTCACCTGGTGGTGAGCCTCGTCTGTTGACCTGCCAGGTAGGTAGGGGCTACTCCAATGTCCTCCTTTATTTTCCTTGTATGCAAAAAACATACTAGCCTGGCTCGTTAGGTAGTAGGAGGCTGCCTGGCTAGGCTTCCTTACACTGAAAGGACCTGCTGCTTATCCATTTGGGAGCATTCACCTTACAGAGACCATGGCTCCCCACAAATGTTACTGCAAAATCCTCTGCTGTTGTCTGTCTTGCTGTTGTCACAGTTTGATCTCAGACTCTTCCCTGGAGAATAGTGGTTCAGTGTTTTATGAAAAGGGGGAAAGGAAAGGAATATCTAGTTCTAATTCTCCACAAACATCCAAAGATGTGGTCTAATTAATAAAAAATTATAAAATGCCAAACAGTGTGCATTAGATGTCTTTAAGTGTTGTGGCTTATCAGTACACAAAAGCTCTTATACTCAGAACAAAAAAATTGAAAGCTAAAGTTGGTGCTACTGCTGCCAGGTAACAATGCTTTTGATGATTCAGCCCCTGTCTGTGGTTAGTTGGGAATTCAGGCTTGTAAGTGACAGACACATTAAAATAACATGGGATTATCAAATTCAGTCATTTCAATTTTTGCAGTGGTTGCTATTATCTGCTTTGAGTTCCAAAATGCAAGTGTTAGCATTGTGATAAAGTTTTTGAAAAGTGAGAATTTATTAAACAAGTAAAACTCCCCTTTGAAGCTTTTTTACAGTATGTAAAAAAATGGTAGTGGTAATTCCCTGGCTGTCCAGTGGTTAGGACTCTGTGTTTTCACTGACAAGGGTGCAGGTTGGATCCCTGGTGGTGGAACTAAGATTCTGCAGATCACGTGGCACAGCCCAAACAAAAAGAAAAGGTGGTTAAGTTGGATATAAACCAATATATACAAACAGCTGAACACAAGATATGTATTATTTCTTCAGTTAGTACTGTTATTTTCTCAGTAAGCCACGTCTGACTCCATTGGACTATAGCCTCCTCTGTCCATGGGATTTCCCAGGCAAGAATACTGGAGTAGGTTGCCATTTCCTTCTCTAGAGGAATTAGTACTATAGAAAGAGATAAAATAAATTTTAGTAACAGGAATTCTCATTGAGATATAGTAGTTGCAGCAGAAGCTATAAATATCCTCCACACCATCATCAGTGTTTCAGCCCAAATGACTGGATGTAGTGTTGCCAGAGTATTTTCTGATTCCGAAGTTACAATCAAAATATCAAGTGCCAAGATAAAGTCCACAGCAACAAAAACAAAAATAATAGCTTCACTTATGATTGCAGAGGTTATCAGTGTTTTTACAGCCTGATTTTTTTTGCATAGCCATGGATATAAGTAATTACAATATGGAAACTATATATTTCCCCTTGCTTCTACACTGCTTTTGATGGAGGTAATACAAATTTTGGTGGATGTTTGCATGAATGTACAGACCTGTTTATTCCAAGGATAAGCAAAGCATGCATGATTCTGTGGAAGATGTTGACTGTCCAGCCATATTCTGCATAATGCTTGCTATTTAAATAGCAATATTCGAAACAGAGGTATTCTTTCTATTGATGTTGAAGTAATTGTCATGAAATTGTTCTCTTACTTTAGCATTTATACTATTAATATTTGAATTGAATGATTAAAAGATTCTTGTGGTTTTTGTTGGCCCCTCAGTATTCTTCATTTCTCTTACATTCAGAAACTCATTGACTTTTTTTTTAAACACAGCTGGAAGAGTTCAGTTTATTTAAAGCACTGAAATATTTTAATTCTCCAGAAAAGGCCCCAAATTCTTATTTAACCTTTTAAATATTCCATTAAATGCAGCTTATTTGCTTACTTCTTGTTCATAGTTTTCAGTATCTCTAGCAATAGGATTATAGAAATTGAAAGTAGAGCAATTTCTCTTCCTTCAATAATTAGGAAATGATTATGTGGATAATTATTATTGTACTTGCCATAAGTATATTTTGAAATGAGTTTCATCTCTTAAAGAATTTGATTTTTTACATGGATGTTAATGCTTTTCTAGCATAAGGACAAGTGAAATTATTATTTACAGTCTTAAAAAGGAAAGGAAAAAATTGACAAAAAAGTATTTTTGTTAGTGGACATTTTAAGAAATTGTTAATCAGAGAGATCCGACGTGATCCTGAGGAATGGCAAAGGCAAGTTGTGCCATGAATGATAGTCTTATGTGTTTAACAAATCAAATTTGAAGAGTAATTCCCAGAGTTGTTAACTTTATTCCATTACATTTGCTCATAACACTAAAGATAAATATCCTGTCTCATTAATGAATGTCTAAAGGATGAAATTAGTGAGCTACAACTACAAAATAAGTGACATATAGTGGAGCCATGTAAATGGACAGTCTCTAGAAGAAATTATGTAACTCAGTTCTGCAAAACAAGGAGTTATTGACTACACTCCTAAAAAAAAAAACACGGAGTTGTTAAGGAGAGCCAATATATCAGGAAAACATAATTGAAGAGAGAGAGAATTTAGATACTTATCATTTATTTCAGATGAACAATGAATAAAAGTGACTCATGGCTTGTACTTTATTTGCTAAATCTGGAAATTTTACCCAATGTAGCTGAAATTACAGTTTGTTTGTGGTTTTTTGCCACTTCTATTGGTCTTTCATTTATTTATTTTCATCCATCTTTTTTCTTTGGCCTGTGTGGGCCTCCCATCGCAGTGGCCTCTCTCGCTGCAGAGCACTGGCTCTGGGCGCATGCATTCCAGAGTGTTGGCTTGGTAGTTGGACACATTGGTCTAGCTGCTCTGCGGCACATAGGATCCTCCCAGGTCAGGGATTGAGCCGGTGCCCTTGCACTGCAAGGCGGTGTCCTCACCCACTGGACCACCAGGGAAACCCCCTACAGAGCCTTTTTATAAAAATCATAGTTGATTTACAGTGTTACTTTTAAGTCTACAGCAAAATGACTCAATATATATGTAAGTATATATGTACCAATTATTTTCCATTTTAGGTTATTAATAAGATACTAAATAGACTCCCCTATGCTACACAATAGGTCATTGTTTATGTATTTTATATATAGTGTATGTATTTTATATATAGTAATCTCAAACTCTTAATTTATCTCTTCCCCCCTTTCCTCTTGAGTAACCATAAGTTTGTTTCTATGGCAGACCCTGTCCTGAGATGGGAAAAATATCAACAACCTCAGATATGCACATGATACCACTGTAATGGCAGAAAGTAAAAAGAAAAAGAACCTCCTGATGAGGGTGAAAGAGGAGAGTAAAAAAACTGACTTGAAACTCAACCTTACAAAAAAGAAAAAAAAGATCATGGCATCCGGTCCCATCACCTCTTGGCAAATAGAAGGGGAAAAAGTGAAAGCTAGTGACAGATTTTATTTTCTTGGGCTCCAGAATTACCGGGGGCAAAATTTTGGGAAAATGCAGTTTAAAAAAGTCTTGTCTCCTTGAAAGGATGAAATTAGTGACTAATGGCTTGTACTTATTTGGCTAGGAAAACAAGGAGTTATTGACTACACTCTAAAAAAACACGGCGTTGTTAAGGAGAGCCAATATATCAGGAAAACATAATTGAAGAGAGAGAGAATTTAGATACTTATCATTTATTTCAGATGAACAATGAATAAAAGTGACTCATGGCTTGTACTTTATTTGCTAAATCTGGAAATTTTACCCAATGTAGCTGAAATTACAGTTTGTTTGTGGTTTTTTGCCACTTCTATTGGTCTTTCATTTATTTATTTTCATCCATCTTTTTTCTTTGGCCTGTGTGGGCCTCCCATCGCAGTGGCCTCTCTCGCTGCAGAGCACTGGCTCTGGGCGCATGCATTCCAGAGTGTTGGCTTGGTAGTTGGACACATTGGTCTAGCTGCTCTGCGGCACATAGGATCCTCCCAGGTCAGGGATTGAGCCGGTGCCCTTGCACTGCAAGGCGGTGTCCTCACCCACTGGACCACCAGGGAAACCCCCTACAGAGCCTTTTTATAAAAATCATAGTTGATTTACAGTGTTACTTTTAAGTCTACAGCAAAATGACTCAATATATATGTAAGTATATATGTACCAATTATTTTCCATTTTAGGTTATTAATAAGATACTAAATAGACTCCCCTATGCTACACAATAGGTCATTGTTTATGTATTTTATATATAGTGTATGTATTTTATATATAGTAATCTCAAACTCTTAATTTATCTCTTCCCCCCTTTCCTCTTGAGTAACCATAAGTTTGTTTCTATGGCAGACCCTGTCCTGAGATGGGAAAAATATCAACAACCTCAGATATGCACATGATACCACTGTAATGGCAGAAAGTAAAAAGAAAAAGAACCTCCTGATGAGGGTGAAAGAGGAGAGTAAAAAAACTGACTTGAAACTCAACCTTACAAAAAAGAAAAAAAAGATCATGGCATCCGGTCCCATCACCTCTTGGCAAATAGAAGGGGAAAAAGTGAAAGCTAGTGACAGATTTTATTTTCTTGGGCTCCAGAATTACCGGGGGCAGTGACTGCAGTTAAAAGTCTTTCTCCTTGAAAGGAAAGCTATTACAAACCTAGACAGTGTATTTAAAAAAGCAGAGGCATCACTTTGCATCAAAAATCTGTATAATCAAAAGCTCTGGATTTTCCATTAGTCACATATGGATATGAGAGTTGCACCATTCAGAGTTCTAACACTGAAGAACTGACGCTTTTAGAATTGTGTTGGAGAACACTATTGAGAGTCCCTTGGGTAGAAAGGAGATCAAACCAGTCAATCCTAGAGGAAATCAGCCCTGCATATTCATTGGAAGGACTGATGCTGAAGCTCCAATATTTTGGTGACCTGATGCGAAGAGCTGACTCATTGGAAAAAGACCCTGATGTTGGGAAAGATTGAAGGGAAAAGTGGGTAGCCAAAGATGAGATGGTTAGACAGTATCACTGACTCAATGGACATCCATTTGCGCAAACTCTGGGATATAGTGGAGGACAGAGTTGTCTAGGACTTAGTGACTGAAAAAAAGGCTTTCAAGGAATGCACTATGCCTCCTCTAGGACCGGTCACGGCTGTCACTATGGGCCTTCTGTGCATGGGCGCTCCCTCCTCCCCGCCTCCCCCGGCGACCTGGTAAATTACCGGCTGAGGCTGGAGTCTCGCGATATCCTCCTGGAGCTTCCGGCTTCTGCAGGCCCGGCTGCTGAGGACCCGGCAGAGTTGGGAAAGGCGAACCAGGGAAGCAGGTGGAGGAGGGAACGGCTATGTCTCCAGACTCGGTGTGAAATTTGGCTCCGTTTTTATGCACTTGGTGAGGCCCTGCACGTCCCAGCGCTTGTTACCAGGTGAGCTTATTTTTTTTCTCCAAGGTGCAGGTTGGTCTTAGACCTCGGAAAACCGCGGGGAAACTGGCTTTCCGACTCTCAGTCGATGTGCACTTTTATTCTCAGTGGAGGAACTTGTTCCAAAACTCAACGGTGCCCCTAAATCTTACCAGCCACCTGTGGTCAGCTTTGCCTGTGCCCTCAGTATCAACCAGTTTGCTTTTACATGTTACAGAAGGGCCAGCTTTAGTTCCAGGAGATTTGAATCTTGTACCAGTATTCTAACTGGCGTCGGTCCCACCTTCCTTGCTACTAAAGAGCTTATTGTGAGATAGAAAGGGTGATTCCGGGAGCATGAATCCCTGCTAGGAGAGTCAGTTCTCCTGAAACCTCAGTGGAGATCCAGAGCCCAGGTGCAGACTCTGGTTCTCTTGCCAGAACCACAGTCCTAAACGGACTGGGTGATGGTGGAGGCCTTGGGCCAGCTTTCTGGAGAGGTGTAAGCTGTGGCTGGGATAAATGGAACAGAAGACATGCTTTTTGGGAAGATGAGGTGGCATCCTGTGGAAGGAAGAGCTGACCAGCCCCAGCTTCTTCCTCCCTTCACTCATTATTCCACTTTCTTTGTATCTGAGCTGCTCCCACACTCAGCAGAACTAGAGACATGCTGATGCCCCCTCTATCCTGAGCTTACAGAACCAGAGATGGTGCTGCAAGACAGGTCTCTATGACTTGGACTTGAGACAGGGCTATTTCTGTTTCACTTAAAAGATGGAGTTCAGCTGAGCAGGAAGTGGGTCAAAAATCTGAAGTGGTTACAATCCTACATTTTGTTATGGAAGAGTCAAGGGCAGCCATGGAGTCGCTGGATGGTCCAAGCAGGTCTTTTTGCCTTGACAACACAGAAGTCAAGACCAGGATTTTGTTTTTGTGTTTTTCATTAAAAAATACTTTTGAGACTGAAACCAAGTTAAGAGTAAACTTTTGTTTTTCCTTCTAAAAAGACCAGCTCTTTTTTCCTTCCAAATATACCTCATCCTTATTTCCAGAAGATTGTTGAGATTTTCTGGTTTCTAATAAACACTATAAATTTTTGTGCTGCATATTTTTGCTCAGCATCAGTTTTAATGAAAGCATTGTGTTCTATTCCTTGGCTTTTCCTAATTAGCTTAATTAGTTTAATGTGGTGTTTACATTTTTTCGTGTTACAGAGAGGTTGTTAACAAATGACCAGGGGAAAAAACAAAGTTTTTACATTTGAAAACTAGCTTATCCAAGCCTTACATAATGATACCAGAGCCATGCATAGACATGGAGTGCTCCCTCCCTCACTGTTACCCTTCCTGCCCCTTCTCAAGGTGTCTCCCATTCTAAAATGTTTTGCCAGGTGCTAGAGTGGAGCGTTTTAGGCGGGTGATATCACTCATGAGCTTTCCTTCTTTCTCAGGTGTACCCTCTCAGCTCTCTACACTCTTCCAGGAACAGCAGAAAAAATGATCACATCCTGGGTGAGTTGTTTCATTTATGCACATTTTTTGCTTATCAGTGATTGAGGTTCATAAAATGTCTATTCATTCGTTTGAAATAGTAGAAACAAATATGTTGGCTTCGGAGAAAATAATAGAGCAAAAGTCAGCAAATTACAGCCCATGGGCTGAATGCAGCATGCTGCTTGTTTTTTTTATGGCCTGCAACTAGGAATTTTTAGATGACTGAGAAACAAATCAAGAGTAATAGTCTGTGATGTGAAAACTATATGAAATTCAAGTCTCAGTATCTATAATAAAGTTTTATTGGGACACAGCCATGCTCATGTGGCTTCAAGGTTATGACTGCCTTCAGATTTCAAAGGCAGACTTGAATGGTTGTGACAGAGACAGCTCATGGACCTGAAGTATTTACTATGTGGACATTTACTGAAAGTGTTTGCTGACCTCTGATATAGAAGAGCAGATCAGTAGTAGGACAAAGATGCCATCTTACTTAATTGTGAAACTGAGCTGTAAAAAAATTTTTTGATACTTTGTGGCATTGTGAACCTTCTTGGGAGAGTCTTCCAGTAGCATAAAGAAGTGGTTGGAATAAAGTGAATGATTCTTGTCTAATCCATCAATCTGGATAGACCAGGGTGGCCTAAGTTGTTTAGTGGAATGAGGCAGGTTTTGTGACAATCCCAAGGACGGGCCAGAATCTAAATCTTTGTAGAGAGATCCATCAATTTTACTCTTTTTTAATTGTGATAAAATACATGTAACATTAAATTCACATTTCAACCATTTAAAAATGTAGTTTAGTGACATTTTGTATGTTAATGATGTTGTGTAACCATAACCACCACCTACTTCTAGAATATTTTCATCACACCAAAAGGAAACCCCATACTCTTAATTGTTGTTGTTTAGTTGGTAAGTCATGTCCAACTTTTTGTGACCCCATGGACTGTAGTCTACCAGGTTCCTCTGTCCATGGGATTTTCCAGGTAAGAATACTAGAATGGGTTGCCATTTCCTCCTGCAGGGAGTCTTCCCAACTCAGAGATCGAACCTGAGTCTCCTGCATTGACGAGCAGATTCTTTACCACTGAACCACCACAAAAGCCTAATAAGCAGTACCATCATTTAATAAACAGTTAATCCCTATTCCCCCTAGCCACTGCTAATCTGTTTTCTTTTTATAGATTTCTCTATTCTGGATGACTCATGTAAATGGAATCTTGTAGGCTTCTGTGTGTGGCTTCTTTCACCTATCATGTTTTCAAGATCCTTCCATGTTGTAGTTTGTATCACTACTTCATCATTTTATGACCAAATAAGTATTCATTGTATGTATATACTACCTTTTGTTTATCTATCATTTGATAGGCACTGGGGGTGACTCCATGTTTGGTTATTGAGAACAGTGCTGTGAGCATCCATGTACAAGTTTTCATTTGAATACCTGTTTTCAGTTCTTTGCTAAGAGTAAAATTGATGCATGTGATAATTCTGTATTTACTATGTGGACATTTACTGAAAGTGTTTGCTGACCTCTGATATAGAAGAGCAGATCAGTAGTAGGACAAAGATGCCATCTTACTTAATTGTGAAACTGAGCTGTAAAAAAATTTTTTGATACTTTGTGGCATTGTGAACCTTCTTGGGAGAGTCTTCCAGTAGCATAAAGAAGTGGTTGGAATAAAGTGAATGATTCTTGTCTAATCCATCAATCTGGATAGACCAGGGTGGCCTAAGTTGTTTAGTGGAATGAGGCAGGTTTTGTGACAATCCCAAGGACGGGCCAGAATCTAAATCTTTGTAGAGAGATCCATCAATTTTACTCTTTTTTAATTGTGATAAAATACATGTAACATTAAATTCACATTTCAACCATTTAAAAATGTAGTTTAGTGACATTTTGTATGTTAATGATGTTGTGTAACCATAACCACCACCTACTTCTAGAATATTTTCATCACACCAAAAGGAAACCCCATACTCTTAATTGTTGTTGTTTAGTTGGTAAGTCATGTCCAACTTTTTGTGACCCCATGGACTGTAGTCTACCAGGTTCCTCTGTCCATGGGATTTTCCAGGTAAGAATACTAGAATGGGTTGCCATTTCCTCCTGCAGGGAGTCTTCCCAACTCAGAGATCGAACCTGAGTCTCCTGCATTGACGAGCAGATTCTTTACCACTGAACCACCACAAAAGCCTAATAAGCAGTACCATCATTTAATAAACAGTTAATCCCTATTCCCCCTAGCCACTGCTAATCTGTTTTCTTTTTATAGATTTCTCTATTCTGGATGACTCATGTAAATGGAATCTTGTAGGCTTCTGTGTGTGGCTTCTTTCACCTATCATGTTTTCAAGATCCTTCCATGTTGTAGTTTGTATCACTACTTCATCATTTTATGACCAAATAAGTATTCATTGTATGTATATACTACCTTTTGTTTATCTATCATTTGATAGGCACTGGGGGTGACTCCATGTTTGGTTATTGAGAACAGTGCTGTGAGCATCCATGTACAAGTTTTCATTTGAATACCTGTTTTCAGTTCTTTGCTAAGAGTAAAATTGATGCATGTGATAATTCTGTATTTTAACTTATTTTGAAACTACCAAACTGTGTTCAACAGCAAGGTCTCTTGCAAGTCCATATGAATTTTATGTTACCTTTTCTATTTCCATACAAAAAGGCTGTTGAGATTTTGGTAAAGATTGCAATGAACCTGTAGACTACTTTGGGAACTATTGCCACTTTAAGAATATTAGGTTTTAGAATTCATGAGCATGAGATGTTTCTCCATTAATTTATATTTTTAATGTCTTTCAGCAGTATTTTATAGTTTTCAGAGAACAGGTCTTGCATATGTTTGCTTAAATTTATTCTTAAGTATTTTATTCTTCTAGATGCTGTTGTAAATGGTATTCTTAATTCCCTTTTTGATTGCTTATTGATGGTGTGTAGAAATACAACAGACTTTTCAGTGTTGAGCTTATATCCTGATTTGCTGAATTTGTTCACTAGTTCTGATAGGTTGCTTTGTAGATTCTTTAGGATTATCTATATATACGGTCATGTCATCTGCAAACAAGACAGTTTTGCTTCTTCCTTTTCAGTCTGAACATCTGTACTTTTTGCCTAATTGCTTTGGCTAGAATTTCCAGTACAGACTTGAATATAAGTGGCCAAAGCAGGCTTCCTTATATGTTTTTTTGCCATCTTAATGTTCTTAAGTATACAATTCAGTCGTGTCAAGTTTATTCACACTGTTGTTAACCAACCTCCAAAACATTTTCATCTTGTAACTCTATAGCCATTTAACAAAAACTCCCCATTCCCTTCTGCTCCCCAGCCAGTGGCAGCCTCCAAATCCTACTTTCTGTTTCTGAGTTTGACTACTCTTGATACTTTATATAAGTGAAATCATACATGACTTGTCTTTTTGCAACTGGCTTCTTTCACCTATCATGTTTTCAAGATCCTTCCATGTTGTAGTTTGTATCACTACTTCATCATTTTATGACCAAATAAGTATTCATTGTATGTATATACTACCTTTTGTTTATCTATCATTTGATAGGCACTGGGGGTGACTCCATGTTTGGTTATTGAGAACAGTGCTGTGAGCATCCATGTACAAGTTTTCATTTGAATACCTGTTTTCAGTTCTTTGCTAAGAGTAAAATTGATGCATGTGATAATTCTGTATTTTAACTTATTTTGAAACTACCAAACTGTGTTCAACAGCAAGGTCTCTTGCAAGTCCATATGAATTTTATGTTACCTTTTCTATTTCCATACAAAAAGGCTGTTGAGATTTTGGTAAAGATTGCAATGAACCTGTAGACTACTTTGGGAACTATTGCCACTTTAAGAATATTAGGTTTTAGAATTCATGAGCATGAGATGTTTCTCCATTAATTTATATTTTTAATGTCTTTCAGCAGTATTTTATAGTTTTCAGAGAACAGGTCTTGCATATGTTTGCTTAAATTTATTCTTAAGTATTTTATTCTTCTAGATGCTGTTGTAAATGGTATTCTTAATTCCCTTTTTGATTGCTTATTGATGGTGTGTAGAAATACAACAGACTTTTCAGTGTTGAGCTTATATCCTGATTTGCTGAATTTGTTCACTAGTTCTGATAGGTTGCTTTGTAGATTCTTTAGGATTATCTATATATACGGTCATGTCATCTGCAAACAAGACAGTTTTGCTTCTTCCTTTTCAGTCTGAACATCTGTACTTTTTGCCTAATTGCTTTGGCTAGAATTTCCAGTACAGACTTGAATATAAGTGGCCAAAGCAGGCTTCCTTATATGTTTTTTTGCCATCTTAATGTTCTTAAGTATACAATTCAGTCGTGTCAAGTTTATTCACACTGTTGTTAACCAACCTCCAAAACATTTTCATCTTGTAACTCTATAGCCATTTAACAAAAACTCCCCATTCCCTTCTGCTCCCCAGCCAGTGGCAGCCTCCAAATCCTACTTTCTGTTTCTGAGTTTGACTACTCTTGATACTTTATATAAGTGAAATCATACATGACTTGTCTTTTTGCAACTAGCTTCTTTTACTTAGCATAATGTCCTCGGGGTTCATCTGTGTTGTAGTATGTGTCAGAATTTCTTTCCTTTTTCAAGGCTAAGTAATACTCCCTTATGTGTATGTATATCACATTTTTGTTTATTCATTCATGGACATTTTGTTCTGCCTTTTGGCTATTGTGCATAATGCTTCTATGAACATGAATGTCTAAATATCTCTTTGAGACCCTGCGTTCAATTCTTTTGAATAAATGCCAAGAAGTTATATTCCTGGATCACATGGTAATTCAATATTTATTTTACTTATTTATTTATTTATTTATTTATTTATTTATTTATTGGGGGTGAGGTGGAGGGAGAGGGACAGGCGGGCCACTTCTATCACGGTGGCCTCTGTTGTCGCAGAGCACCGGCTTGGTAATTGGACACATCAGTCCGGCCGCTCCGCGGCACATGGGATCTTTCCAGGCCAGGGATTGAACTGACACTCCTTGCAGTGCAAGGTGGTGTCCTTACCCGCTGGACCACCAGGGAAGCCCTATTTTACTTACTTTTTTTGAAAATCCACCATACTGTTCTTCATAGCAGCTGCATCTTTTTATATTCCCACAAACAATGCATAAGGGCTCTAATTTCTACATACCCTCACCAGCACTTAATTCTTTTAATAACAGCAATCATAATGGGTGTAGATAATATCTGATTGTGGTTTTGATTAGCATTCTCCTAATGATTAGTGATTTTGAGTATATTTTCATAAGCTTGCTGATAAGCTGTATATTTTCTGTATCTTTCAGATGTTTATTTTCTGTATATTTTCAGACGTTTGGAGAAACGTCTGATCGAGTCCTTTGTCTGTTTAAAAATCTTGTTACTGAGCTGTAGGTGTTCTCAAGTAGCCCCCAAATGGATCAAAACACAATTCTTTGAAAATAAAGTACATATAGGCATACCTTGTTTTACTGTGCCTTGCAGATATTGTATTTTTTAATATAAATTGTTGTGGCAGTTCTCCATTGAGCAAGTCTATATGTGCCTTTTTTCCAAGAGTATTTACTCACTTCTTGGTAATATAATATTTCAAACTTTATTATTATTGGGTTGGCCAAAAAGTTCATTTTAGTTTTTCCATTACATCTTTTGGAAAAACCCAACATATAATGGAAAAACCGAAATGAACTTATTAGCTAACCCAATAATATGTTTTTTATGGTGATCTGTGATCAGCAACATTGATGTTTATGACTGCAAAAAGATCGTGACTTACTGAAGGTTTGTTGTGCTTAGTTGTGTTCAACTCTTTGGAGCCCCCATGGACTGTAAGCCCACCAGCCTCCTCTGCTCATTGAATTTTCCAGGCAAGAAATACTGGAGTGGGGTGCCGTTTGATGGATAGCATTTTCTTTTAGCAATAAAGTATTTTTGATTAAGGTATATACATTTTTAAAGACAAACTATTGCACACTTAAAAGACTACAGTATAGTATAAACATAACTTATATATACACTTGAAAGCTGAAAAATTCATGTGGCTTGCTTTAGTGCTATGGTCTGGAACTGAGTTGCAAAATCTACAAGGAATGCCTGTAGTGCCCACTCTGGCACCAGCAGTCAATACCAGCAATACTCTGCTTATTCTTAAGCTTTTGATTAGATTGCAGAGGTCTGGAAAACTTGATTCTGAGAGGTTTTTTGTTTTTTTTTTTTTTTTCTCCCCAGTTTAATCATTAATTTACTGGAGGCATGGAGTTCTGGAGTTCCCTACTCTGATATTTCACCCTAAATCCCCACATCAGTTTTCTATCAAATTATGGTTGTCATACAACATCGTGTAATTCCAAGGTGTTGAACATGACTTGACTTAACATATATTGTGAAGTGATTACCACAAAAGTTTAGTTAGCATCCATCATCACATAGAGATACAACAACTTTTTTTCCCTTGTGATCTAACCTTTAGGATTTGCTTTTGTTTTGTTTTGTTTTTTCTTAAGAAGTAGGAATAGGGCTTCCCTGGTGGTCCAGTGGGTAAAGAGTCTGCCTTGCAATGCAAGGGGCACCAGTTCGATCCTTGGCCCTGGAAGATCCCACGTGCTGTGGAGCGGCTGGTCCAGTGTGTCCAGTTATGAGCCAGTCCTCTGGAGCGCATGCATCCGGAGCCGGGGCTCTGCAATGAGAGAGGCCACTGCGATGGGAGGCCCACACAGGCTGAAGAATAAAGATGGATGAAAATAAATAAACAACAACAAAAAAATCAATAGAAGAAGCCAAACTTAAAAAAGAAAAAAAAGAGGTAGGAATACTTTTTTTTTATTGCCTCTAAGTCATCGTTTATTTTTCATCCATCTTTAACTTTCAAATGTACCACTCATGATATTAACTAAAATCATCATACTGTGCATCACATCCCTACTGTTTATTTAACTTAGAACTGGAAGTTTGTACATTTTGACCGTCTTCATCCAGTCCCCTCTCCGCATCCCTTAGTCCCCCCACAATGGTAGTAAATCTGATCACTTTGCTTGTGATTTTGTGGGGTTTTGTGATTTCTTTTTGATCACATACCAGCCTCCTCTGCTCATTGAATTTTCCAGGCAAGAAATACTGGAGTGGGGTGCCGTTTGATGGATAGCATTTTCTTTTAGCAATAAAGTATTTTTGATTAAGGTATATACATTTTTAAAGACAAACTATTGCACACTTAAAAGACTACAGTATAGTATAAACATAACTTATATATACACTTGAAAGCTGAAAAATTCATGTGGCTTGCTTTAGTGCTATGGTCTGGAACTGAGTTGCAAAATCTACAAGGAATGCCTGTAGTGCCCACTCTGGCACCAGCAGTCAATACCAGCAATACTCTGCTTATTCTTAAGCTTTTGATTAGATTGCAGAGGTCTGGAAAACTTGATTCTGAGAGGTTTTTTGTTTTTTTTTTTTTTTCTCCCCAGTTTAATCATTAATTTACTGGAGGCATGGAGTTCTGGAGTTCCCTACTCTGATATTTCACCCTAAATCCCCACATCAGTTTTCTATCAAATTATGGTTGTCATACAACATCGTGTAATTCCAAGGTGTTGAACATGACTTGACTTAACATATATTGTGAAGTGATTACCACAAAAGTTTAGTTAGCATCCATCATCACATAGAGATACAACAACTTTTTTTCCCTTGTGATCTAACCTTTAGGATTTGCTTTTGTTTTGTTTTGTTTTTTCTTAAGAAGTAGGAATAGGGCTTCCCTGGTGGTCCAGTGGGTAAAGAGTCTGCCTTGCAATGCAAGGGGCACCAGTTCGATCCTTGGCCCTGGAAGATCCCACGTGCTGTGGAGCGGCTGGTCCAGTGTGTCCAGTTATGAGCCAGTCCTCTGGAGCGCATGCATCCGGAGCCGGGGCTCTGCAATGAGAGAGGCCACTGCGATGGGAGGCCCACACAGGCTGAAGAATAAAGATGGATGAAAATAAATAAACAACAACAAAAAAATCAATAGAAGAAGCCAAACTTAAAAAAGAAAAAAAAGAGGTAGGAATACTTTTTTTTTATTGCCTCTAAGTCATCGTTTATTTTTCATCCATCTTTAACTTTCAAATGTACCACTCATGATATTAACTAAAATCATCATACTGTGCATCACATCCCTACTGTTTATTTAACTTAGAACTGGAAGTTTGTACATTTTGACCGTCTTCATCCAGTCCCCTCTCCGCATCCCTTAGTCCCCCCACAATGGTAGTAAATCTGATCACTTTGCTTGTGATTTTGTGGGGTTTTTGTGATTTCTTTTGGTTTAGACTCCACATATAAGTGAGATTATGCAATATCTTCTGTCTCACACTTGACATAATGCCCTCATTATCATCTTTCCATATTGTTGTAAATGGCAAGATTTCTCTCTTTATGGCTGAGTTATATTCCATTGTATGTATACCACAACTGCTTTATCCATTTATCTATTTATTGATGGATATGTGGGTTGTTTCCATACCTTGCCCATTGTAAATGATTTTGCTGTGAACGTGAGGGTGGTGATAGCTCTTCAACCTAGTTTGTTTCCTTCAGGTATAGTCCCAGAAGTGGCATTTCTGGATCATATGGTAGCTCTACTTTTCCTTTTTTTCTTTTTTTGCCTCTAAGTCATTGTTTATTTTTCATCCACCTTTATTCTTTGGCATGTGTGGACCTCCCTTTGCAGTGGTTTCTCTTGTTGCAGAGCACTGGCTCTGGGCGCACGCACCCCTGAGCCTTGGCTCACAATTGGACACACAGGTCCAGCCGTTCCACAGCACATGGAATCTTCCCGGGCCAGGGATTGAACCGGTGCCTCTTGCCCTGCAAGGCGGACTCTTTACCCACTGGACCACCAGGGAAGCCCTATTTTTCTCTTTTTTGAGTAACCTCTTTACTGTTTTCCATGGTGGCTGCATCAATTTACAGTCCCATCAATAGTGCACAGGAGTTTCCTTTTCTCCACATTTTCTCCTGCATTATTTCCTGTCTTTCTGGTGGTGGGATGGCTCTGACAGTTGTGAGATAATACCTCATTGTGGTTTCGATTAACATCTCCTTAATATTCAGTGATACTGAGCACCTTTTCATATACCTGTTGACCATTGTGTATCTTCTTACCAAAGTTGTCTGTTGAAGTCTTTTGCTCATTTTTAAATTAGATTATTTTTTTTTAACTATTGAGTTGTATGAGTTCTTTACATATTTTGGATATAAAACCCTTACAAGACAAGATTTGTAAATATTTCTCCTTATTCTTTAGTCTTTTCATTTTGTTGAAGCTTTTTAGTTTCATACATATAGTTCTACTTGCTTTTTATTTTGTTTCTTGTGTTTTAGGTGTCACTCTGCAAAATGATATTGCCAAGCCCCATGTCAAGGAAAGAGTTTTCGGATATTTTTCTCCTAGGAGTTTTATGGTTTATGGTCTTACAATTAAATCTTTAATCCAGTTTGAGTTAATTTTTGTGAATGGTGTAACACAGAAGTCTAGTTCATTCTTTTACATGTGAATATCCAATTTTTCTAGCACTAATATTTACGTGTTCATTTGGATCTGCTGGGTCTTAGTTGTGACACACAGGATCTTTATCTCTGTATGTGGGGTTTTTGTTGTTGTAGCATGTGACCTCTGAGTTGCAGAATGTGGGATTTAGTTCTCTGACCAGAAGTTGAACCCAGAACCCCTGCATTTGGAGCACAGAATCTTAGCTACTGCACCACGAGGGAAGTCCCTAGCACTATTTCTTGAAGACACTGTCCTTTCTCGATTGACTGCTTTGGCTCCTTTGTCAAAAATCAGTTGACTGTGTATGTATAAATTCATTTTGGGGCCCTCAATTCTGTTATGTGAGTACCATGTGTCTGTCTTTATGCTATTCTCATGCTGTTTTGATTATTGTATGTAACGTGCTTGCCCTGCAAGGCGGACTCTTTACCCACTGGACCACCAGGAAGCCCTATTTTTCTCTTTTTTGAGTAACCTCTTTACTGTTTTCCATGGTGGCTGCATCAATTTACAGTCCCATCAATAGTGCACAGGAGTTTCCTTTTCTCCACATTTTCTCCTGCATTATTTCCTGTCTTTCTGGTGGTGGGATGGCTCTGACAGTTGTGAGATAATACCTCATTGTGGTTTCGATTAACATCTCCTTAATATTCAGTGATACTGAGCACCTTTTCATATACCTGTTGACCATTGTGTATCTTCTTACCAAAGTTGTCTGTTGAAGTCTTTTGCTCATTTTTAAATTAGATTATTTTTTTTTAACTATTGAGTTGTATGAGTTCTTTACATATTTTGGATATAAAACCCTTACAAGACAAGATTTGTAAATATTTCTCCTTATTCTTTAGTCTTTTCATTTTGTTGAAGCTTTTTAGTTTCATACATATAGTTCTACTTGCTTTTTATTTTGTTTCTTGTGTTTTAGGTGTCACTCTGCAAAATGATATTGCCAAGCCCCATGTCAAGGAAAGAGTTTTCGGATATTTTTCTCCTAGGAGTTTTATGGTTTATGGTCTTACAATTAAATCTTTAATCCAGTTTGAGTTAATTTTTGTGAATGGTGTAACACAGAAGTCTAGTTCATTCTTTTACATGTGAATATCCAATTTTTCTAGCACTAATATTTACGTGTTCATTTGGATCTGCTGGGTCTTAGTTGTGACACACAGGATCTTTATCTCTGTATGTGGGGTTTTTGTTGTTGTAGCATGTGACCTCTGAGTTGCAGAATGTGGGATTTAGTTCTCTGACCAGAAGTTGAACCCAGAACCCCTGCATTTGGAGCACAGAATCTTAGCTACTGCACCACGAGGGAAGTCCCTAGCACTATTTCTTGAAGACACTGTCCTTTCTCGATTGACTGCTTTGGCTCCTTTGTCAAAAATCAGTTGACTGTGTATGTATAAATTCATTTTGGGGCCCTCAATTCTGTTATGTGAGTACCATGTGTCTGTCTTTATGCTATTCTCATGCTGTTTTGATTATTGTATGTAACGTGCTTTGAAATGAGGGATTATCACTGCTTCCAACATTGTTCTTTCTCGTTATTGCTCTGGCTAATTGGGTTCTTTTGTAGGTCCATATACACTTTAAGATTTTTTTCTACTTTTGTAAGAAATGTCATTGGAATCTTGATAGGGATTTCATTGAATCTGTAGATGAATTTGGACATGTAACAATATTCTTTCAACCAGTGAACATATGATTGTCTTTATATTTATTTATGTCTTCGTTTGTTACTCTCCAACATTTTGTACTTTTCAGTATAGAGATCTTTCACCTCCTTGTTTGATTCCTATATGTTTGATTACTTCTGACTTGATTACAAATAGGACTGTTTTCTTATTTTTCAAATAATTAGTGTATAGAAACTCTACTGTTTTTGTATGTTTATTTCACATTCTGAAACATCACCAAATTAGCTGATTATCTCAAACAGTTTTTTTCTGGTAGCCTTTAGGATCTTTTATATATAAATCACATAATCTGTAAATAGTGACAATTTTACCTTATTTTTTAATTTTATATTTCAATTTATTTTTTTAATTGTAATAGTGTTTCTTTCCACTACTATGTCAGTTTTTGCTGTATAGCAAAATGAATCACCCATATATATGTATACATATATCACCTCTTTTTTGGATTTCCTTCCTATTTAGGTCACCACAGAACACTGAGTAGAGTTTCCTCTGCTATACAGTAGGTTCTCATTAGTTAGCTATTTTATACATAGTAGTGTACGCATAGTAGTGTATGTCTATCCCAGTCTCCGGATTCATCCCTCCGACTGCCGTTTTCCCCTTGGCATGCACCCATTTGTTCTCTACATCTGTGTCTCTCTTTCTGCTTTGCAAATAAGATAATGTATACCATCTTTCTAGATTCCATGAATATATATTAATGTATGATAGTTTTCTTTTTCTGACTTATGTCACACTTTATAACAGTCTCTAGGTCTATCCACATCTCTACGAATAACCCAATTTCATCCCCTTTTATGGCTGAGTAATATTCCATTGCATATATGTACCAATCTTTATCCATTCCTCTGTTGATGTACATTTAGGTTGCTTCCATGTCCTGGCGATTGTAAATAGTGCTTCAGTGAACAAAGGTGCATGTATCTTTTTGCATTATGTTTTTTTTCTTCTGGTTATATATGCCCAGAAGTGGGATCGCTAGAACATATGGTAGTTCTGTTCTTCATTTTTTAAGGAATCTCCAAACTGTTCTCCATAGTAGCTGTATCAACAGCGTAAGAGGGTTTCCTTTTCTTCACACTCTTCAGCATTTACTGTTTGTAGATTTTTTTTTTGATGATGGCTATTCTGACTGGTGTGAGCTATTACCTCATTGTAGTTTTGATTTGCATTTCTCTAATTAGTGATATTGAGCATCTTTTCTTGCGTGTGTTAGCTGTCTGTATGTCTTTGGAGAAATGTCTGTTTAAGGTGTTCCACCCATTTCTTGATTGGGTTGCTTGTGTTTTTTATATTGAGCTGCAGGAACTGTTTGTATATTTTCAAGATTAATTCCTTTTCAGTGACTTCATTTGCGGATATTTTCTTCCATGCTGAGGGCTGTCTTTTTGTCTTGTTTATGGTTTTCTTTGCTGGGCTTTTAAGTTTAAAAGCCCATTTGGGCTTCCCTGGTAGTTCAGATGGTAAAAAAATCCACCTACAATGAGGGAGACCTGGGTTTGATCTGTGGGTTGTGAAGATCCACTGGAAGACGGCATGGCAACCCACTCCAGTATTTTTTTGGTCTTCTATTGGTCTTTTGTTTATCTATTTTCATCCACCTTTGTTCTTTTGGCCTGTGTGGGCCTCCCATTGCAGTGGCCTCTCTCGCTCCAGAGCTCCAGCTTGGTAGTTGGACACATCGGTCCAGCCGCTCAGCGGCATGCAGGATCCTCCCAAGTCAGGGATCGAATTGGCGCCCCTTGCACTGCAAGGCAGTGTCCTTACCCACTGGACCACGACGGAAGCCCCCACTCCAGTATTCTTGCCTGGAGAAAATCACCATGGGCAGAGGAGCCTGGTGGGCTGAAGTCTATAGGGTCGCAGGAGTTGGACACGACTGAGTGACTAAGCACAGCTTAGGCCCCATTTGTTTACTTTTGTTTTTATTTTCATCACTCTAGGAAGCGAGTCAGAAAAGCTCTTGCTGTGACTTCTATCAAAGAGTGTTTTGCCTGCCTATGTTTTCCGGAGAATTTTATAGTGTCTGCCTTACATTTAGGCCTTGAATTCATTTAGAGTTTATTTTTGTGTATGGTGTTAAAGAATGTTCTGATTTCATTCTTTTGCATGTATCTGACCTTTGTCCAGCACCACTTATTGAAGAAACTGTCTTTTTTTCTCCATCGTATATGCTTGCCTCCTTTGCCATAGATAAAACCATGCACCTGTGGTTACCTTATCTCTGAGCTTTCTATCTTGTTCCATATTTCTGCTTTTCTGACGGTATTATATGATTATTGAAACTGTTCTACTTTTTCCTTTCAATTTTTTTTGAGATTTAAAAAATCAAGATATAGTTGATAAACAATATTATATAAGTTACATAATAACTTACGTACAACATAGTGATTCACAGTTTTTAGAGGTTATGCTCCATTTGTAGTTATTATAAAATATTATATTCTGAGTTGTACAGTATATCCTTTTTACTTATTTGTTTTATACATAGTAGTTTATACCTATTAATATTGCCTATATAATGCCCTTCCCTCTCTCACTAGTTTGTTCTCTGTGAGTCTATTTCTTTTTTATTATATGCACTAGTTTTTTATGTTCTTCATGAGATATCATGCATTATTTGTCTTTCACTATCTGACTTATTTATTTAGCATAATACCATCCAAGGCCATCCCTGTTATTACAAATGACATAATTTCATTCTTTTTTATTGTTGAAAGGTATTCAATGTGTGTGTGTATGTGTGCATGCACTAGTTTTATTTATCCATTCACCTGTTGACAGGACACCTAGGTTGCTTTCATATCTTGACTATTGTAAGTAATAGTGCTGTGAACATTGGGTTCATGTGTATCTTAAATTAGTGTTTTCGTTTTTTTCAGATATATACCCAGGAGTGGAATTGCTGGGTCATATGTTAGTTCTGTTTTTACTTTTTTGAGAACCTTCAATAATATTTTCTATAGTCATTGCACCAATTTACATTCCTACCTATAGTGTACAGGACTTCCCTTTTCTCTGTAGCCTCACCAACATTTGATATTTGTTGTCTTTTTGCTAATAGCCATTCTGACTCATATGTGAAGAGATATGTCACTGTGGTTTTAATTTGCATTTCTCTGATGATTAATGATGTGCAGCATCTATTCATGGGCCTGCTGGCCATTTGTATATCTTCTTTGAAAACATGTCTATTCAAGTCTTCTGCCCATTTTGTAATGGAATTGTTGTTTTTGGTACTGAGTTGCATGAACTGTTTATATATTGTGGATATTACCCATTATTGCTCATATCATTTGCAAATATTTTCTCCTATTCAGTAGATTGTCTTCAGGTTTTGCCAATGGTTTCCTTTGCTGTGCAAAAACTTTTATGTGTAATTAGGTCTCACTTGTTTCTTTTTGTTTTTATTTTCATTATTCTAGAGGATGAATCAAAAAAAAAATACTGCTACTATTTATGTCAAAGAGTAATCCGCCTATGTTTTCTTCTAGCAGTTTTATGGTTTCTGATATTATTTTAAGCCTTTAATCCATTTTGAGCTTACTTTTGTATATGTCAGAGAAAGTTCTAATTTCATACCTTTTCACATAAGCTGCCCAGTTTTCCTGGGTCACATATTGATGCATCTTTTCTCTACTGTATATTCTTGCCCCCTTTATTGTAAATTAATTGGTCATAAGTATGTGGATTTCTTTCTGGGCTCCCTGTTCAGTTCCATTTATCTGTGTGCCAGTACCATGTTGTTTTTGATTACTGTAGTTTTTTTTTTTTTTCCCCCAGAGCAGCATGCCTTATCTCTGATACCCACCCTGAACTCCTTTCAGGGAGCATTGAAGGTCGGCAACTTGCAGTGGTCATGATTTATTCTTTAAAGAGGAACCTGTCAAGTGCCAACTACCAGTTGACAGGGCCCCGTCATAGCCATGTATTTGACCATGCTTTGGGATCATTTTATAACCACTGTGTCCCATGATGCTGGGAATGCTCATCTCCAGGTCTAGCGAAGATTCCATTGATAGGCCACTCAGTGTGCATGATTAGACCAGGCCTTGTGAGTAGCAGAAGTCTCTGGACCATACCTGTCTTACTAGCCTCTTGGTCCAGGAAAATACTCCCTCTTGTTGTTTCTTCCCATATCTAGAATTACATTATTATAATCATTGATTTCATATGGAATTGCATATCAGTATTTTATCATAGGCTTAGTCATACATTTGGTAACATAAGAGACAAGGTGGCATAGAACATATGGCTAGCAGCTACTACTAAGGTCCCAAGTGAGCATTTTTAATAACTTAAAACTTTTAGCAAAATAACATTATTAAATGTATCTAAAAGCTCGTATCTCATTACATTTTCCCATTTTGTAATGGAATTGTTTTTGGTACTGAGTTGCATGAACTGTTTATATATTGTGGATATTACCCATTATTGCTCATATCATTTGCAAATATTTTCTCCTATTCAGTAGATTGTCTTCAGGTTTTGCCAATGGTTTCCTTTGCTGTGCAAAAACTTTTATGTGTAATTAGGTCTCACTTGTTTCTTTTTGTTTTTATTTTCATTATTCTAGAGGATGAATCAAAAAAAAAATACTGCTACTATTTATGTCAAAGAGTAATCCGCCTATGTTTTCTTCTAGCAGTTTTATGGTTTCTGATATTATTTTAAGCCTTTAATCCATTTTGAGCTTACTTTTGTATATGTCAGAGAAAGTTCTAATTTCATACCTTTTCACATAAGCTGCCCAGTTTTCCTGGGTCACATATTGATGCATCTTTTCTCTACTGTATATTCTTGCCCCCTTTATTGTAAATTAATTGGTCATAAGTATGTGGATTTCTTTCTGGGCTCCCTGTTCAGTTCCATTTATCTGTGTGCCAGTACCATGTTGTTTTTGATTACTGTAGTTTTTTTTTTTTTTCCCCCAGAGCAGCATGCCTTATCTCTGATACCCACCCTGAACTCCTTTCAGGGAGCATTGAAGGTCGGCAACTTGCAGTGGTCATGATTTATTCTTTAAAGAGGAACCTGTCAAGTGCCAACTACCAGTTGACAGGGCCCCGTCATAGCCATGTATTTGACCATGCTTTGGGATCATTTTATAACCACTGTGTCCCATGATGCTGGGAATGCTCATCTCCAGGTCTAGCGAAGATTCCATTGATAGGCCACTCAGTGTGCATGATTAGACCAGGCCTTGTGAGTAGCAGAAGTCTCTGGACCATACCTGTCTTACTAGCCTCTTGGTCCAGGAAAATACTCCCTCTTGTTGTTTCTTCCCATATCTAGAATTACATTATTATAATCATTGATTTCATATGGAATTGCATATCAGTATTTTATCATAGGCTTAGTCATACATTTGGTAACATAAGAGACAAGGTGGCATAGAACATATGGCTAGCAGCTACTACTAAGGTCCCAAGTGAGCATTTTTAATAACTTAAAACTTTTAGCAAAATAACATTATTAAATGTATCTAAAAGCTCGTATCTCATTACATTTGTTTTAGAAGCTTCTTTACTTGAGGTACTTTACTTGTTGACAAACTTGTAATAGATATCACAATGAAAATATTATATTTAATGATTGTTAGACATGCCGACATTAATTGGGTCAACAAATAAACATCAGCACCAGATATTTAATAGAGTATTTCTCAGTTCACATGAAGCTGAAATGCTTTTGGGTTAATTTCCCTTATATTCAGAATTGTTTGGTTTATTTGCATTTACTTTTCTTTTTTATTTATTTATTTATTTATTTTGGGCTGGGGTCGGGGAGGGAAGGGAGCAAGCGGGCCACTTCTATTGGTCTTTCGTTTCTCTATGTTCATCCGTCTTTGTTCTTTGGCTCCTGTGGGCCTCCCATCGCGGTGGCGTCTGTCGTTGTAGAGCGCCAACTCGGCGCATGCGCTCCAGAGCTCTGGCGCGGTAATTGGACACATCAGTCCAGCCGTTCCGCGGCACGTGGCATCTTCCCAGGCCAGGGCTCGAACCGGCACCCCTTGCACTGCAAGGCGGTGTCCTTACCCACTGGACCACCAGGGAAAGCCCGCATTTACTTTTATTTAGGCCAATTAAATCAGAGCTCATTTACAACTTAAGCATTATCAAAAAAAAAAAAAGTGGGGGGGGGGGGCTTCCCTGGTGGTCCAACGGGTAAGGACACCGCCTTGCAGTGCAAGGGGCACCGGTTTGATCCCTGACCTGGGAAGATCCCACGTGCCGCGGAGCGGCTGGACGGATGTGTCCAATTACCTAGCCGGAGCTCTGGCGCACATGCGCTCAGAGCCCGCGCTCTGCGACAACAGAGGCCACTGCGATGGGAGGCCCACAGGAGCCGAAGAACAAAGACAAATGAAAATAGAGAAATGAAAGACCAATGGAAGTGGCCCGCCCATCCCCCTCCCTCCCCACCCCACCCCCCAAAAAGATAAATAAATAAATAAAAATGTGTTGTTTGATCTCCAAGTATTAAAAAAAAAAAAAAAGAACCACACACACACTGAGACATACATAAATCCAAATGGACAGAGATGTTATGGGTTTCTGCCTGAGATTTAAAATGTCTCTTTGACCTCACCCTTTTTTGGCTTGAAGTCCTAATTTGTCCAAGGCTGAGGTTTGAGGCAAAATGGACTATGTATTTCAAGGGCCTGGTATGGGCTAACTTCAGGCTTTTTCATAGGCAGGCCTTTTAACAAGCTAGCTGCATATGCAAAATGAGTAAAGGAATTTGCAAGGGTCTGCGAAGCTTTAGTCTTTCCCCACCCTGAGAGAGAGGAGTAGTTACAATGGAAATTTTTAGAATTTTCAGGAGTGAGGAAAGCGTGATCCCTCCACACCTGAGAGAGAATAGTTAGACGGGGATTTTTAGGCTTTTGAATATAGGAGAAAGACCAGGACCAAAAGGGAACCTCAGAATCTTTTTGCTGTTCTTTTCTTGAGGTTATCTGGGTCAAACCTTTTCCTGTTCTTGAGGATACAGCCAAGGGGTGAGTCTTATGTGGCCGAGATGTACTAGAACCCTTTCTTAGCCTGCATGCTATAGAATGGGAGTACTGAAAGGTGCCAGCTGGCTCAGTGACTTCAACTGTACGGCTAAGGTGCCCATGTGACTAGACACCAGGGAACCGTGCGACTAAAGCACAAGGAGAACCGTGCAACAGAGGCATCAAGGAGCCAAGACCATGTGGCCAAAGCACCAGCCAGGGGTGACTCACCATTAGAAGATCCTCAGGGATGTGGAGGCAGTTCTTAGGACGATTTGGGGTCTGCGAGGTTCTTTGAGGGCAATTCGGGCTGAGAAAGAGGAAGCAAGAGTAAGAAGAAAGAAAACTGAGGATTCTGCCTAAAACCCTTTCAGGAAGGCAGTGGCCAGGGAATGATAGACTCTGTTTTGCTTCAACCACTATGTGCCTACCACAATGCACGGAAGTTGTCTTGCTTGGGGCGGATGCCCTTGTGGTCTGGTCTGTTCCGTGATCTTCTTATCCTCACCTGGGATTCTTCAAGTGGCAGGTGTCCTAGTGGCTTTTAAATGCCTAACCTGTGCTCACACAATATTATTTGACTCTTAGAGACCCTCTGGACTATAGCCCACCAGACTTCTCTGTCTATGGGATTCTCCAGGCAAGAATATTGCAGTTGGTTGCCTTTTCCTCCTTCAGGGACTCTCCTGATCTAGAGAGCAAGCCCTTATCTCCTGCGTGTCCTGCATTGCTAATGGATTCTTTACACCTGAGCCACGGGGGACTTTAATCATATGGTGGTAATCTCTGGCCAACCGTTCTCCCATCCAGGCTGGCACATGGCATTGAGTAGAGTTCCAATTCCATTTTAAATAAGAGCAGTATGTACATAACCTTCTCAGGATTGCTTTGGCTGTTTGGATTCTTTTGTGTTCCCATACAATTGTAAAATTTTTTGTTCTGATTTTATGAAAAATGCCATTGGTAGTTTGATGGGAATTGCATTGACTGAATCTGTAGATTGCCTTGGGTAAGATTGTTGTTTTGACAGTATTGATTCTTTCAGTCCAGGAACATGGTATATTTCTCCGTCTGTTTGTGTCATCTTTGAGTTCATTAATTAGTGTCTTCTAGTTTTTTAGAGTGCAGTCCTTTGCCTCCTTAGGTAGGTTTATTCTTAGGTATTTTTTTTCTTTTTGATGCAATGGTAAATAGGACTGTTTCTTTAATTTCTCTGTCTGATCCTCTGTTGTTAGTGTATAGCGATGCAACAGATTTCTGTATATTAATTTTGTGTCCTGAAACTTTGCTGAATTAATGAGCTCAAGTAGTTTTCTGGTAGCATCATTTAGGATTTCCTATGTATAGTATCATGTCATCTGCAGTTTCACTTCTGTTTCAACTTGGATTTCTTTTGTTTCTTTTTCTTCTCTGATTGCTGTGGCTAGGACTTCCAAAACTATGCTGAGCAAAAATGGTGAGAGTTTTCCTTAATCTTAGAGGAAATGCTTTCAGCTTTTCATGACTGAGTATGATGTTAACTGTAGGTTTGTCACATACAGCCTTATTATGTTGAGGTATGGTATGTTCCCTCTATATTCTCTAGTTTTGCTTCAACCACTATGTGCCTACCACAATGCACGGAAGTTGTCTTGCTTGGGCGGATGCCCTTGTGGTCTGGTCTGTTCCGTGATCTTCTTATCCTCACCTGGGATTCTTCAAGTGGCAGGTGTCCTAGTGGCTTTTAAATGCCTAACCTGTGCTCACACAATATTATTTGACTCTTAGAGACCCTCTGGACTATAGCCCACCAGACTTCTCTGTCTATGGGATTCTCCAGGCAAGAATATTGCAGTTGGTTGCCTTTTCCTCCTTCAGGGACTCTCCTGATCTAGAGAGCAAGCCCTTATCTCCTGCGTGTCCTGCATTGCTAATGGATTCTTTACACCTGAGCCACGGGGGACTTTAATCATATGGTGGTAATCTCTGGCCAACCGTTCTCCCATCCAGGCTGGCACATGGCATTGAGTAGAGTTCCAATTCCATTTTAAATAAGAGCAGTATGTACATAACCTTCTCAGGATTGCTTTGGCTGTTTGGATTCTTTTGTGTTCCCATACAATTGTAAAATTTTTTGTTCTGATTTTATGAAAAATGCCATTGGTAGTTTGATGGGAATTGCATTGACTGAATCTGTAGATTGCCTTGGGTAAGATTGTTGTTTTGACAGTATTGATTCTTTCAGTCCAGGAACATGGTATATTTCTCCGTCTGTTTGTGTCATCTTTGAGTTCATTAATTAGTGTCTTCTAGTTTTTTAGAGTGCAGTCCTTTGCCTCCTTAGGTAGGTTTATTCTTAGGTATTTTTTTTCTTTTTGATGCAATGGTAAATAGGACTGTTTCTTTAATTTCTCTGTCTGATCCTCTGTTGTTAGTGTATAGCGATGCAACAGATTTCTGTATATTAATTTTGTGTCCTGAAACTTTGCTGAATTAATGAGCTCAAGTAGTTTTCTGGTAGCATCATTTAGGATTTCCTATGTATAGTATCATGTCATCTGCAGTTTCACTTCTGTTTCAACTTGGATTTCTTTTGTTTCTTTTTCTTCTCTGATTGCTGTGGCTAGGACTTCCAAAACTATGCTGAGCAAAAATGGTGAGAGTTTTCCTTAATCTTAGAGGAAATGCTTTCAGCTTTTCATGACTGAGTATGATGTTAACTGTAGGTTTGTCACATACAGCCTTATTATGTTGAGGTATGGTATGTTCCCTCTATATTCTCTAAACTTTTTTTTTTTTTTATCATAAATGGATATTGGATTTTGTCAAAATCTTTTTCTGCATCTATTGAGATAATCATGGAATTTTAGTTTTCAGGTTACTAATGTGGTCTGTCGTATTGGTTGATTTGAAGATTCTGGAAAGGTCCTTCCATTCCTTGGATACATTCTGTTTGATTCTAGTGTGTGATTCTTATTTTTTTTATTATTTTTTATTTATTTATTTATTTATTTATTTTTGTACATGTATGTTCCCAGATCAATCAGATGCATATCCCTTGACCCTCCCCCCACACAGTTTCCCCCCCACATCCCTCCAGACCATTGCTCCAAGTGGTTGTAGGTACTCCTATTCCCCTAGCACAATGACAATAGCTATCTTTTCTACACATGACAGTATAGGTTCCCATGTTACTCCCTCCCATTGTTCGGTCTCCACAATGTCTTTATGTCTATTCTCTGTTTTTCATGAGTTCACTGTGTGTGTTATCATGACCATCTTACTAGATCCCATATATATGAGTTAGTATACTATACTTGTCTTTCTCTTTTTGACTTACTTCACTTTTTATGATAGGTTCTAGAGCCAGCCACCTCATTAGGACTGAGTCTTCTGCATTTCTTTTAACAGCTGAGTAGTATTCCATTGTATATATGTACCAGAGCTTCTGGATCCATTCATTTGTTGATGGACATCTAGGTTGCATCCATGTTCTGGCTATTGTATAGAGAGCTGCAATGAACATTGGGGTACAGGTGCCTCTTTCAGTTTTGATTTCATCAGGATATAGGCCTAATAGTGGGATTGCTGGGTCATAGGGTGCTTCTATTTTTAGTTTTTTAAGGAATCTCCATATTGTCTTCCATAGAGGTTGTATTAATTTACATTCCCACCAGCAATGCAAGAGGGTTCCCTTTTCTCCACACCCTCTCCAGCATTTGTTGTCTGTCGATTTGTTGATGATGGCCATTCTGACAGGTGTGAGGTGGTATCTCATTGTGGTTTTAATTTGCATTTCTCTAATAATAAGCGAGGTTGAGCATCGTTTCATGTATTTTTGGACCATTTGTATGTCCTCTTTGGAGCGGCGTCTCTTTAGATCTTTTTCCCACTCTTTGATTGGGCTGCTCATTTTCCTGTACATACAGCTTATTATGTTAGATGTAGTCTCTTATTTCTAACTTTTTTTGATTAATGTAGGTTTGTCATACAGCCTTATTATGTAGGTATGGTATTTTCCTCTATATTCTCTAAACTTTTTTTTTTTTTTATCATAAATGGATATTGGATTTTGTCAAAATCTTTTTCTGCATCTATTGAGATAATCATGGAATTTTAGTTTTCAGGTTACTAATGTGGTCTGTCGTATTGGTTGATTTGAAGATTCTGGAAAGGTCCTTCCATTCCTTGGATACATTCTGTTTGATTCTAGTGTGTGATTCTTATTTTTTTTATTATTTTTTATTTATTTATTTATTTATTTATTTTTGTACATGTATGTTCCCAGATCAATCAGATGCATATCCCTTGACCCTCCCCCCACACAGTTTCCCCCCCACATCCCTCCAGACCATTGCTCCAAGTGGTTGTAGGTACTCCTATTCCCCTAGCACAATGACAATAGCTATCTTTTCTACACATGACAGTATAGGTTCCCATGTTACTCCCTCCCATTGTTCGGTCTCCACAATGTCTTTATGTCTATTCTCTGTTTTTTCATGAGTTCACTGTGTGTGTTATCATGACCATCTTACTAGATCCCATATATATGAGTTAGTATACTATACTTGTCTTTCTCTTTTTGACTTACTTCACTTTTTATGATAGGTTCTAGAGCCAGCCACCTCATTAGGACTGAGTCTTCTGCATTTCTTTTAACAGCTGAGTAGTATTCCATTGTATATATGTACCAGAGCTTCTGGATCCATTCATTTGTTGATGGACATCTAGGTTGCATCCATGTTCTGGCTATTGTATAGAGAGCTGCAATGAACATTGGGGTACAGGTGCCTCTTTCAGTTTTGATTTCATCAGGATATAGGCCTAATAGTGGGATTGCTGGGTCATAGGGTGCTTCTATTTTTAGTTTTTTAAGGAATCTCCATATTGTCTTCCATAGAGGTTGTATTAATTTACATTCCCACCAGCAATGCAAGAGGGTTCCCTTTTCTCCACACCCTCTCCAGCATTTGTTGTCTGTCGATTTGTTGATGATGGCCATTCTGACAGGTGTGAGGTGGTATCTCATTGTGGTTTTAATTTGCATTTCTCTAATAATAAGCGAGGTTGAGCATCGTTTCATGTATTTTTGGACCATTTGTATGTCCTCTTTGGAGAGGCGTCTCTTTAGATCTTTTTCCCATTTTTTGATTGGGCTGCTCATTTTCCCTGTGCTGAGTTGTCTGAGTTGCTTGTAGATTTTGGAGATTAATTCTTTGTCTGTTGTTTCATTTGCTATGATTTTCTCCCACTCTGTGGGGTGTCTCTTGAACTTTTTTGTAATTTCTTTTGCTGTACAAAAGCTTTTAAGTTTCATAAGGTCCCATATGTTCATTTTTCTTTTCAGTTCTGCTATTTTAGTTGGTGGGTCAAAGAAGATCTTGCTTTCATTGATGTCCTTGAGGGTTTTGCCTATATTCTCCTCTAAGAGTTTGATGGTTTCTGGTCTTACATTGAGGTCTTTAATCCATTTTGAGTTGATCTTAGTGTATGGCATCAGGGAATGTTCCAATTTCATTTTTTTGCATGTAGCTGTCCAATTCTCCCAGCACCACTTGTTAAAGAGGCTGTCTTTGTCCCATTTTATAGTTTCTCCTCCTTTATCAAAAATAAGGTACCCGTAGGTGCGTGGGTTGATCTCTGGGTTCTCAATCTTGTTCCATTGATCTATAGTTCTGTTTTTGTGCCAGTACCATACTGTCTTGATAACTGTTGCTTTGTAGTAGAGTCTGAAGTTAGGGAGGCTGATCCCTCCAACTCCATTTTTCTTCCTCAGGATGTGTGATTCTTTTAATATAGTGTTGAATTTGGTTTTGATGGAGTTGAAAGGTGACAAAAAGCTGAGTCAGCCCGCAGTCCGGCGGCCCTCCTAAAGGAACAAAGAAACCCCTCTCCCCAGTCTCTTCCCACCAAAATCTCTGTGGACTCAAAGCTTTCCTACCTGTGGACTCACCTCAGCCCCTCCCTTCCTCCAGCACCCAATCCTTTCCCTGGCCCTACCCAGATACTTAACCCTTACTCCCTTTTTGGCTTTTGGTCTTTTAGGCCTCTTGGCCCACCTGGCTCCCTCGTCTCTCTCTCGGCTCTCTCTCTCGGCCCACCTGGCTGTCATGGCTCTCCCTGTCAGCTCTCTATATCTGTGTAGCCGGATCCCTCGTGGTGGCTCCTCTCAAGCCTGAATGTGAATAAACTGTATCCTGCCTATCTAAGCCTGAATGTGAATAAACCAGATCCTACCTAGAGTCCCATGCTTCTGTCTCTTTTCTCACTTTTCTTACAGGTTTGCCAATATTTTGTTGGGAATTTTTGTATCTGTGTTCATCAGGGATATTGTCCTGTAATTTCTTTTTTTTTTTTTTGGAAACTACATACATTTTACTGTAATTTCTTTTTTGTGGTGTCTTTGTCTGGTTTTGATATCAGAGCAATGTTGGTGTTATAGAATGAGGTTGGAAGCATTCTTTCCTCTGCAATTCTTTAGAACAGTTTGAGAAAGATAGGTGCTAACTCTTCTATAAAATTTTGGTTAAATTCACCCGTAAAGCCATTGTTTCTCCCTGCCTGTTCTGTGTCTGTGACCATTTCTGTTTCATAGATTAAGTTCATTTGTGTCATAGTTTAGATTCCACATGTTAAGTGATACCATATGGTATTTGTCTTTCTTACTGTGGTAGCTTCTAGGTCCATCCACATTCCTTAAAATGGTATTATTTCCTTATTATAGTTGAGTAATAGTTCACGTATATGTATGTGTCACATCTTTATCCAATCCTGCCAATGGACGTTTGGGTTGCTTCCACGTCTTGTCTGTTGTAAATACTGCTGCAGTGAACATTGGAGTGCATGTTTCTTTTTGAATTACGGTTTTCTCTGAATACATACCTAGGAGTGGAATTGCTGGATCAAAGGATAGTTCCATTTTTTAAGGAACCTCTATACTGTTCCCCATAGTAGTTGTGTCAGTTTATATTCACACCAGCTGTGTAGGAGGTTTCCCTTTCCTCCACACCCTATCCAGCACTTACTGTTTGTAGACTTTTTTTTTTTTTTTGGCCAGTTCTATTGATCTTTCATTTATTTATCTTTGTTCTTTTGGCCTCCCATCACAGTGGCCTCTCTCGCTGCAGAGCACTGGCTCTGGGCACATGCGCTCCAGAGCTCTGGCTCAGTAGTTGGACACATAGGTCCAGCTGCTCCGCGGCACGTGGGATCTTCCCAGGCCAGGGATTGAACTGGCGCCCCTTGCACTGCAAGGTGGTGTCTTTACCCACTGCACCGCCAGGGAAGCCCTGTAAAAGCCTTTTAACTGACGTGAACACAGAATTCTGCTTCGGTATGCTTTTTTTTGCAGCTGTTTTATTGATCACCTCATCACATTTCCCTGTAGTAAAAATATAAGTTGATATTTAAGTGCTGTTTAAAGAAGCTTCCTGTCATGATAAAACTGTCTTAATTATTTCAACTCATTGAAACAAACATTTCAAATATTTATGATAAGTGTTAAATACAGAAGTAAAATTTTTACTAGAAATATGTTTCACAGAGATGGATTTTTTAGAAACTAGTTTATTAGTAGATGAAAATTACTATAATGAGAATAGTCAGCATGTATTCTATAAAATTTGGTTAAATTCACCCGTAAAGCCATTGTTTCTCCCTGCCTGTTCTGTGTCTGTGACCATTTCTGTTTCATAGATTAAGTTCATTTGTGTCATAGTTTAGATTCCACATGTTAAGTGATACCATATGGTATTTGTCTTTCTTACTGTGGTAGCTTCTAGGTCCATCCACATTCCTTAAAATGGTATTATTTCCTTATTATAGTTGAGTAATAGTTCACGTATATGTATGTGTCACATCTTTATCCAATCCTGCCAATGGACGTTTGGGTTGCTTCCACGTCTTGTCTGTTGTAAATACTGCTGCAGTGAACATTGGAGTGCATGTTTCTTTTTGAATTACGGTTTTCTCTGAATACATACCTAGGAGTGGAATTGCTGGATCAAAGGATAGTTCCATTTTTTAAGGAACCTCTATACTGTTCCCCATAGTAGTTGTGTCAGTTTATATTCACACCAGCTGTGTAGGAGGTTTCCCTTTCCTCCACACCCTATCCAGCACTTACTGTTTGTAGACTTTTTTTTTTTTTTTGGCCAGTTCTATTGATCTTTCATTTATTTATCTTTGTTCTTTTGGCCTCCCATCACAGTGGCCTCTCTCGCTGCAGAGCACTGGCTCTGGGCACATGCGCTCCAGAGCTCTGGCTCAGTAGTTGGACACATAGGTCCAGCTGCTCCGCGGCACGTGGGATCTTCCCAGGCCAGGGATTGAACTGGCGCCCCTTGCACTGCAAGGTGGTGTCTTTACCCACTGCACCGCCAGGAAGCCCTGTAAAGCCTTTTAACTGGCGTGAACACAGAATTCTGCTTGTATGCTTTTTGCAGCTGTTTTATTGATCACCTCATCACATTTCCCTGTAGTAAAAATATAAGTTGATATTTAAGTGCTGTTTAAAGAAGCTTCCTGTCATGATAAAACTGTCTTAATTATTTCAACTCATTGAAACAAACATTTCAAATATTTATGATAAGTGTTAAATACAGAAGTAAAATTTTTACTAGAAATATGTTTCACAGAGATGGATTTTTTAGAAACTAGTTTATTAGTAGATGAAAATTACTATAATGAGAATAGTCAGCATGTATTCTATTCCAAGTTCAACTTCATGGATGTAAGCATTGAGAAAATTTGTTTGCATAAATAGATATGAATGAATGGAGTTTTATTATAGGAATGCCTGTCGGGTTTTTTTTTTTTTAATTGTTTTTTGTTTTTTTATTAAAAAAATTTTTTTTTCGGCCATTTCTATTGATCTTTCATCTATTTATCTTTGTTCTTTGGCCTGTGTGGGCCTTCCATCACAGTGGCCTCTCTTGCTGCAGAGCACTGGCTTTGGGCACATGTGCTTCAGAGCTCCGGCTCGGTAATTGGACACATTGGTCCAGCCGCTCCGCGGCACGTGGGATCCTCCCAGGCCAGGGATCAAACCGATGCCCCTTGCACTGCAAGGCGGTGTCCTTACCCACTGGACCACCAGGGAAGCCCACCTGTCTTTTTTTTTTTTTTTAAAGATTTATTTATTTATTTATGGGAGGGTGGGATAGGGAGGGAGAGGGGAGGGCGGGCCGGCCACTTCTGTTGGTCTTTCATTTGTCTATTTTCATCCATCTTTGTTCTTTGGCCCGTGTGGGCCTCCCATCGCAGTGGACTCTGTTGTTGCTGAGCACCAGCTCTGGGCGCATGCGCTCCAGAGCTCCGGCTCAGTAATTGGACACATAGGTCCAGCGGCTCCGCGGCACATGGGATCTTCCCAGGCCAGGGATCGAACCGACGCCCCTCGCACTGCAAGGCGGTGTCCTTACCCACTGGACCACCAGGGAAGCCCCCGCCTGTCATTTTTTGAATCCTTTCAAATTATATGCCACTAAAAAGTCTATGAAAGAAGAAAGATACTTTTAATGGTCTATCCGCTGGTAACTGATTAGGTTCTCTTTTGTCCTAACTGAAAGCAAGTATAGTTTTCCCTTGGTATCTGCAGGAGACTGGATTCAAGATCCCTTCCAAGGATACCAAGATTGACTGATGCTCAAGTCCCTCACTTGGCCCTCTCTATCTGCAGATTCAGGATCCTTAGATACAGAGGGGGACTGTAACCGAAAACCACTTAGCTTATGAAAGGAATTGCTCTCACTCACCAGTCCGTTCTTCCCTTCTTTGATGTGATTGTGTGTTTTGCATCATGTATGTTAATAAGATTGCACCTCAGTAAGACTTTCATGTTCTTTTTTTTTCTTTTTAATATTTATTTATTTAGGCTGCACTGAGTCTTAGTTGTGCCACGTGGGACCTTCGTTGTAGCATGCAGGCTTCTTAATTGTGGCATATGGGATATAGTTCCCCAACTACGGGTCATACCCGGGCCCCCTGCTCTGAGAGGGCAGAGTTTTAGCCACTGGACCACCAGGGAAGTCCCTCATGTTCTTTTTTGATAGAGAACATGTATCCTGACATTTTAATCCTTGTATGAAGTACTCTATCCCTTATATTGAAAATTTAATCTGATTTCATTTCATTATGGTTACTCATTTGAGCTTATAGCAGCTTGACTCTTATAACTTGCCAAAAAAGAAAAACCAAAAAACAACCTGTTCCTTTACAGCTCTGTCCCCTTGCTTTCAGTTGCTGGTGTGACAAAATTGATATCCTTATACACTGTATGCTCCAAAACAAAAATTAATAATTCTTTTAAATGTCTTAGAGTATAAATTATGTAGAAAAAAGATTTTGAATTACAAATGAAAGTTACATTAATACTGACTTTTATTTTAAATTTAAAAAATGTATTGCTCTCTTGAATCATGTGGAAAAGATGAAGTGCAGTTGTAAATGATTGTGATAATACTAGTTCTCTAGTTGCCTTTGTATTTGCTTTTATCAGATTTAATTTATACAGCTTCTAGTTACTGTCTATCTTTTCATTTTACTTTGCTGGACTCCCTTGAGCATGTCTTGCAGGACATGTCTAGTAATCATGAATCCCTCAGTTTTTGTTTATCTGGAACTATATCTTGTTTTCTTCCTGACTTTTTAATTTGGCCACTTCTATTGGTCTTTCATTTATTCATCTTTGTTCTTTGGCCTGTGTGGGCCTCCCATCACAGTGGCCTCTCTCGCCACAGAGCACCAGCTCTGGGCGCATGCACTCCAGAGCTCTGACTTGGTAGTTGGACACATAGGTCCAGCCGCTCTGCAGCACATGGGATCTTCCCAGGCCAGGGATCGAACTGGCGTCCCTTGCACTGCAAGGTGGTGTCCTTACCCACTGGACCACCAGGGAAACCCCTTCTTCCTGACTTTTTGCAGAGCAGTTTTGCTGGATATAGTATTCTTAGTTGACAAAAACTTTTAATTTAGGTCTTTGAATATACTGACCCACTGTCCAAGTTTCTGATGGGAGGTCTGAAGATAACCTTAATTGAGGATTCCTTGTATGTGATGAGTCACTCCTTTGTTGGTGCTTTCACTGTTCACTGTTTGTTTCTGAAAATATGATCATAAGGTGTCTTGATAAAGGTTTCTGATTTCATCTTACTTGGAGTTTCTTGAGCATCTTGGATGTTTGTATTTGCGTGTTTCATTAAATTTTCATTCAAATACTATTTAATCAAATATTCTTTGAATATTAAATAATATTAAATAATATTCTTTGAATTTCTTAGAAGATTCTTTGTGCCTCTTTCTCTTCTTCTGGGAGTCCAATGATGCATATTTTGTTCCAGTTGATGGTGTTTTACTGGTTCCTTACACTCTGATTTTCTTCAATGTTTGTTCTTTCTGTTCCTCAGCTTTGATAATTTCCATTCCCCTATCTTCAAGTTCACTGATTATTTTTTCTATCTAATCTGCCTTTCCAAATTTTCCCGTATATTTGTCCCTTGATTGCTGGTGTGACAAAATTGATATCCTTATACACTGTATGCTCCAAAACAAAATTAATAATTCTTTTAAATGTCTTAGAGTATAAATTATGTAGAAAAAAGATTTTGAATTACAAATGAAAGTTACATTAATACTGACTTTTATTTTAAATTTAAAAAATGTATTGCTCTCTTGAATCATGTGGAAAAGATGAAGTGCAGTTGTAAATGATTGTGATAATACTAGTTCTCTAGTTGCCTTTGTATTTGCTTTTATCAGATTTAATTTATACAGCTTCTAGTTACTGTCTATCTTTTCATTTTACTTTGCTGGACTCCCTTGAGCATGTCTTGCAGGACATGTCTAGTAATCATGAATCCCTCAGTTTTTGTTTATCTGGAACTATATCTTGTTTTCTTCCTGACTTTTTAATTTGGCCACTTCTATTGGTCTTTCATTTATTCATCTTTGTTCTTTGGCCTGTGTGGGCCTCCCATCACAGTGGCCTCTCTCCACAGAGCACCAGCTCTGGGCGCATGCACTCAGAGCTCTGACTTGGTAGTTGGACACATAGGTCCAGCCGCTCTGCAGCACATGGGATCTTCCCAGGCCAGGGATCGAACTGGCGTCCCTTGCACTGCAAGGTGGTGTCCTTACCCACTGGACCACGAGGGCAACCCTGTCTTCGTGTCTTTGTGCAGAGCAGTTTTGCTGGATATAGTATTCTTAGTTGACAAAAACTTTTAATTTAGGTCTTTGAATATACTGACCCACTGTCCAAGTTTCTGATGGGAGGTCTGAAGATAACCTTAATTGAGGATTCCTTGTATGTGATGAGTCACTCCTTTGTTGGTGCTTTCACTGTTCACTGTTTGTTTCTGAAAATATGATCATAAGGTGTCTTGATAAAGGTTTCTGATTTCATCTTACTTGGAGTTTCTTGAGCATCTTGGATGTTTGTATTTGCGTGTTTCATTAAATTTTCATTCAAATACTATTTAATCAAATATTCTTTGAATATTAAATAATATTAAATAATATTCTTTGAATTTCTTAGAAGATTCTTTGTGCCTCTTTCTCTTCTTCTGGGAGTCCAATGATGCATATTTTGTTCCAGTTGATGGTGTTTTACTGGTTCCTTACACTCTGATTTTCTTCAATGTTTGTTCTTTCTGTTCCTCAGCTTTGATAATTTCCATTCCCCTATCTTCAAGTTCACTGATTATTTTTTCTATCAGCTTAAATCTGCCTTTCAATACCCATATATAATTTTACATCTCAGTTATACTTTTCAACTGCATCATTTTTTTCTGGTTTCTTTTTAGGTTTTCTGTCTCACTGATATTTCCATTTTGTTCACATCATGTTCTTGACTCTCTTCACATCTCCCTTAAATTCTTTGAACATTAGTAAGACAGTTGCTTTAAAGTCTTTGTCTAATATATCTGCCATTAAGTCTTTTACATTGACAGTCTGTTGATTGATATTTTTCTTTTGCATGGGCCGTACTTTCCTGTTTCTTTGTATGCTTTCTGATTTTTTTTTGGTTGAAATGCTATAAACAAATGGTGAATGCTAGTGATAATGTGGTAATTCTGGAAGAATGATTTTCCCCCTTTGCAGGATTTGCTGTACATTCTTGCTGTTTTTCTTGTTTTGAGGTTGTTCTTTTTATTCCTATCGGCTGTTCCTGGGGTGAGGATCAGCCTTATGTGCAAACTTAATGTCTTCTTAGTTTTCTTCTGAATCTTTCCTTGGGTATGCAGAGTCACCCAAGTATCAGCAATTGCCCAGTTTCAGCAATTGTGTTTTTATTTATTTATGTATTTTATTTTTTTTTTTAATGTGGTTTTTTTTTTTTGGCCACTTCTACTTGTCTTTTATTTATTCATTTTCTTTGGCCTGTGTGGGCCTCCCATCGCAGTGACCTCTCTAGCCACAGAGCACTGGCTCTGGGCACATGCGCTCCAGAGCTCAGGCTTGGTAGTTGGACACATGGGTCCAGCCACTCCGCCGCATGTGGGATCTTCCCAGGCCGGTGATCGAACCGGCGTCCCTTGCACTGCAAGGCGGTGTCCTTACCCACTGGACCACCAGGGAAGCCCCTCAGCAATTGTTTTTAAACTTAATTTCCTAATCTTTAAAGTCTGTATCTGAAAGGAGAAAAACAAAAAAATAAAAAAAGGGATGAACGGGCTGGAACAAAGTGGGGAAATCCAACAGTGGCTGTAGCCTCTGTGATTAAAAGCATGAGTCAGCAGTCAGAGCACAGATACCCAATATTTGCTGGACTTGGCACTTTTTGTTCACCTTAGCTCTTACAAGCTGTGTGCAGTAGCTGCTAATTGGTATGGGCTAAAATTCATTGAAATTAGCTAAAATGCATCATCCAAGCCTTCTCCCACAAGTTGCAAGCCTTCAACAAATTCCAGAGTTCTACAGTTTTGTATTCAGACAGATGCTGTCAGTGCAGTTGTCTGCATGGGGAGATATATCTGGTGCTCCTACCCCACCAACGTCCCAGAATCCTCTCACGTTGTCCCTTTTTCTAGCTGAATAATATTTCATTGTATGTAAATACATTTGTTTATCCATTCATCCATTGATGGACATTGTGCGCTTTCTAACCTTTTGGCTGTTTTGAATAGTGTTGCTGTGAATGTATGTGAGTATGTACTTCTCAAGTGTGTGTATAGACACAGACACACATATATGTGCTGTGTGGATAAATATGGAATTCCTGAATCCTATGGCAACTTAACTTTTCGAAGAACAGCCAAATTGTTTTCCACAGCATCCTGAACCATTTTTCATTTCCATCAGAAATGTATGATGGTTCCAGATTCTGGCCAAAATCTGTTTTCTATTTTTTGATTCTAGTGATCCTAATGTGGGTAACGTGGTACCACGTTGTGGTTTTGATTTGCATTTCCTAAATGACTAATGATGTTGAGTATTTTTTCATAATTTGGACATTTAAAAAATCTTTGGAGAAATGTCCATTCCAGTCCTTTGCATGTAATTGTATTTGGGCTGTTTGTACTTTTCGTTGAGTTGTAAGAGTTCTGTATATGTTCTGGATTATCATATATTAGATACATGATTTGCAAATATTTTCATCCATTCTGGAGATTGTCTTCTTTCTTTCTTGGTAAGAGCCTTAGATGCACACATTTTTAATTTTGACGAAATACAATTTATCTGTTTTTACTTGTATTGTTTATGCTCTTTATGTCATATCTCAAAAAAAAATTACCAAACCTATGTTTTTCCCCAAAGAGTTTTATGGCTTTAGCTATATTTAGATTCATGTTGATTTAATTTTTGAATATGGTGTTGAGGTTCTTGTCCAGCATCAATCTGTTCTTGCAATATCCAGTTATATGAAGTCGATACTATTATTTCCCCACTGAATGGTCTTGGCCATCTTATTGAAAATCAGTGATCCAGAGGTATGTGCTTATTTCTGCTTGTTTATACTGTTCATTGGTCTTCGTGTTTATACTGAACACCAGTACCACCCTTTTGATTATGATAGCTCTGTAGTAAGTTTTAAAATCTGAAAAGTGTGACTCTTCCCAATTTGTTCTTTTTGTTTAAGGTCATTTGGGCTATTTAGGACTGCTTGCAATTTCATAAGGTTTTCCTTTTGTGGAGAAAAGGCTGTTGAAATTTTTTTTTAAATATTTTTATTATCTATTTATTTGGTGGGGGGGGCGGGTTGGGGAGGGAGGGGAGCAGGCGGGCCACTTCTATTGGTCTTTCATTTCTCTATTTTCATCTATCTTTGTTCTTTTGGCCCATGTGGGCCTCCCATCGCGGTGGCCTCTGTTGTCGCAGAGCACTGGCTCTGGGTGCATGCACTCCAGAGCTCCAGCTCGGGAATTGGAAACATCAGTCCAGCTGCTCCGCGGCACATGGGATCTTCCCAGGCCAGGGATCGAACCAGCACCCCTTGCACTGCAAGGCGGTGTCCTTACCCACTGGACCACCAGGGAAGCCCTAAAATTTTAACAAGGATTGCATTGATAGCAATTTAAAGTATCCCAACCTATGGGTATGGAGCATATTTCCATTTATTTAGGTATTCTTCAAGTTCTTTTAGCATATTTTTTCCATATCTGTGGCTAGCTTTTTTACTAGGTATTTTACACTACTGGATAATATTGTAAATAGAATTTTTTAAAAACTGGGGGCATGTTCATTGCTGGTATAGGAAAACTCTGTGTATGTTGATTTCCCGCTCTGCAACTATGGTTAATTAATATATTAGTTCATATGTAGCTTATTTTGTGCATTCTTTCGTGTTTTCTGTAGATCAGACAATGTCATGCAAATAGGGATAGTTTTACTTCTGTCTTTCAAATGTGGTTGCCTTTTTCATTTGTCCTAACTGCACTGGCTAGGACTTTTAGTACAATGTTAAGCAGGAGTGGTACAAGTGGGCGTCCCTGTTCAGTTCTTCATCATGAGGAAGCTTTCAGCCTTGCACCACTGAGTATGTTATTTGTAGTTTGTTCATAAATGCCTTTTATTATGTTGAGGAAGTTTGTCTCTATTCTTTATTTTCTTAGTGTTTTTATCATCAAGTGATGTTGGATTTTTTTCTGCATCAATTGTAATGATCATGTATTATTTTTCATTTGTTTTGCCGGTGTGGTGCATTATACTGATTGAGTTTCTTACGCTGAGCCACTGTTGTATTCTTCGGATAAGTCCTACTTGATCATGGTGAATAATCCTTTTAATATGCTGCTGTATTTGATTTGCTAGTATTCTGTTCAGGATTTTTGTATGTATATTCTTAAGGGGTGTTGGTCTGTGATTCTCTTTCCTTAAGTTTTATTTGACTTTGGCATCAAATTAATGCAGAATTTATGCATAGAGTAAGTTAGTATCCTCAACCTTTCTATTTTGGGGGAAGAATTTAAGAAGAATTGGTTAGTTATTTGGCAGAATTTACCAATGGAGCCATCTAGTCCTATACTTCTTGTTCATTGTGAATTTTTTCGTTACTGACTCTGTCTCTTGTTATATGTCTGTTGAGATCTTGTATTCTTACATCAGTTTTGATAATTTTTGTTTTTCTAGGAATTTGCCCATTTCATCTAGTTATCTACTGTATTTGGTATGCAGTTATTCATAATATTCTCTTAAAATCATTTCTCCCTGTAGTGTTCCCACATTTTCTATTTATTCCTTGTGTCATCTTTTTCTTTGTCTGCATTGCTAAAGACTTACTAATGTAGTTTTATTCCAAGAATCAGCTTTGGGATATACTATTTCTCTCTACTGTCTTCTCTTCTCTATTCATTTGTTTCTGATTTAATACTTGTTATATCCTTTATTTTGCTAGTTTTTTTTTTAATTTTACTGGATTTTAAAAATTTTATAATTGTTTTACAGGGCTGTGTTTTAGATGTACAGCAAAGTGATTCAGTTATGCATATATTCATTCTTTTTTAGACTCTTCTCACATATCAAAGAATATTGATTAGAGTTCCCTGTGCTGTACAATAGGCCCTTGTTGACTGTCTTCTATAAAGTAGGGTGTGTATGTTATTTCAGGCTCCTGACTTGTCCCTCCCCACCACCACACCACATTTCCTCTTTGGTAAGCATAAGTTTGTTTTCAGTATATTTTTTCATTCTTTTTTATGACTGAGTAATACTTCATTGTATATATGTACCACATCTTTATCCATTCCTCTATCAAGGGACATTTCGGTTGCTTCCATGTCTTGACTATTGTAAATAGTGCAGCAGTGAACAAAGGGTTGCATGTGTCTATTCAAATTATGGCTTTCTCCTGATACATTCTTAGCAGTGAAATTGCTGGTTCATATGATAGCTCTATTTTTATTTTTATTTATTTATTTATTTTTTGGGCCACTTCTGTTGGTCTTTCATTTATTGCCAGCTTTGTTCTTTGGCCTGTGTGGGCCTCCCATCGCAGTGGCCTCTCTCGCCACAGAGCACCGGCGCATGTGCTCCAGAGCTCGGGCCTCGGTAGTTGGACACATCAGTCCAGCTGCTCTGCGGCACGTGGGATCTTCCCAGGCCAGGGATTGAACTGGTGCCCCTTGCACTGCAAGGTAGTGTCCTTACCCACTGGGCCACCAGGGAAGCCCTATTTTTATTTTTTTTAAGGAACCTCCATTCATACTGTTGTTGATAGTGGTTGTACCAATTTACATTCCTACCAATAGTAGGAGAATTAGGAGGGTTTTATTTTCTCTGCAGCATTTATTGTTCGTAGATTTTTTGATGGTGGCCATTCTGACTGGTGTGATACTTCATTGTAGTTTTGATTTGCATTTCTCTGATAATTAGGGGTGTTGAGCATCTTTTCATGTGCCTTTTGGCCATCTGTATGTCTTCTTTAGAGAAATGTCTACTTAGATCTTTTGCCATTTATTCGTTCTTTTTTTGTTTTTATACATGGAGCTGCATGAGCTGTTTGTATAATTTTGATATTAATCCCATGTTGGTTGCATCATTTTCAACTGTTTTCTCCCATTCTGTGGATTCTGTTTTTATTTTGTTGATAATTTCCTTTGCTGTACAGAAACTTGAGTTAGTTAGGTTCCCATTTGTTTATTTACTTGTTTATTTTTTTTAAGTTTTGGCCTCTTTTATTGATTTTTTGTTTATTCCTTTTCATCCATCTTTACTCTTTGGCCTGTGTGGACCTCCCATTGAAAGTGGCCTCTGTTGTCATAGAGCACCGGCTTTGGGCGCATGCGCTCCAGAGTGCTGGCTCCTAATTGGACACACTGGTCCAGCTGCTCTGTGGCACATGGGATCTTCCTGTGCCAGGGATCGAACTGCACTGCAAGGCAGACTTTACCCACTGAGCCACCAGGGAAGCCCAATTTTTGTTTTTATTTCCATTACTCTAGGAGAATGATAGGAAAAGATACTGCTGCAACTTATGAATGAGAGTGTTCTTTCCATGTTTTCTTTAAGAGTTACAGTATCCATCTGGTCTTTAAAATCCATTTTGAGGTGTTTCGTGTGTGTGTGTGTGGTGTTAAAGACGGTTCAGTTTTATTGTTTTACATGTAGCTGTCCAGTTTTCCCAGTACCACTTGTTGAAGAGACAATTTTTTTCTCCATTGTATAGTCTTGCTCCTTTGTTGTAGATTAGTGTCTTTTGTCACTTAGAGGTAATTTACAGTTTCACTTCCAAAGGTCCTTTTCAGAACATGGCCTTTCAGTGAATTTGATACAAAGTGTACAAAATATATTTGTTTAACTCAACTTCTGTCATACAATATAGAAGTGGCAATCTCTTTAGTATTTAGAAGCTAGATACTATAAAATCGGGGCCCGTTTGTCCAGTATATACATAATGTATACAGTAAGGTGTATGTTAACATATAAAGCAGTGGATAAGTTGAAACGTTCTAATACACACTAGCAAAATATTTTTTGCAATCTTCCCTCCCACCTCCATTAATCCAATGAAAAGCACAGAGTATACTGTTCAGAAAGGAGGTTTAACAATTCTTTCTCTTAAGACAGTATTTCCCATCAGTTTTTTTGTGTGTTTGTTTTGAAAATTTATGGACTTTCTCTAGTTGTGGTGAGTGCAGCTACTCTTCGTTGAGGTGCGTGGGCTTCTCAGTGCAGTTGCTTCTCTTGGTGCATGGACTCTAGGCATGAGAGCTTCAGTAGTTGTGGTGCGTGGGCTCAGTAGTTGCAGCTCGCAGGCCAGTTGTGACACACTGGTCCAGCTGCTCTGTGGCACATGGGATCTTCCTGTGCCAGGGATCGAACTGCACTGCAAGGCAGACTTTACCCACTGAGCCACCAGGGAAGCCCAATTTTTGTTTTTATTTCCATTACTCTAGGAGAATGATAGGAAAAGATACTGCTGCAACTTATGAATGAGAGTGTTCTTTCCATGTTTTCTTTAAGAGTTACAGTATCCATCTGGTCTTTAAAATCCATTTTGAGGTGTTTCGTGTGTGTGTGTGTGGTGTTAAAGACGGTTCAGTTTTATTGTTTTACATGTAGCTGTCCAGTTTTCCCAGTACCACTTGTTGAAGAGACAATTTTTTTCTCCATTGTATAGTCTTGCTCCTTTGTTGTAGATTAGTGTCTTTTGTCACTTAGAGGTAATTTACAGTTTCACTTCCAAAGGTCCTTTTCAGAACATGGCCTTTCAGTGAATTTGATACAAAGTGTACAAAATATATTTGTTTAACTCAACTTCTGTCATACAATATAGAAGTGGCAATCTCTTTAGTATTTAGAAGCTAGATACTATAAAATCGGGGCCCGTTTGTCCAGTATATACATAATGTATACAGTAAGGTGTATGTTAACATATAAAGCAGTGGATAAGTTGAAACGTTCTAATACACACTAGCAAAATATTTTTTGCAATCTTCCCTCCCACCTCCATTAATCCAATGAAAAGCACAGAGTATACTGTTCAGAAAGGAGGTTTAACAATTCTTTCTCTTAAGACAGTATTTCCCATCAGTTTTTTTGTGTGTTTGTTTTGAAAATTTATGGACTTTCTCTAGTTGTGGTGAGTGCAGCTACTCTTCGTTGAGGTGCGTGGGCTTCTCAGTGCAGTTGCTTCTCTTGGTGCATGGACTCTAGGCATGAGAGCTTCAGTAGTTGTGGTGCGTGGGCTCAGTAGTTGCAGCTCGCAGGCCAGTTGTGGCACACAGGTTTAGTTGCTCTGCAGCATGTGTAATCTTCCTGGACCAGGGATTGAAGCCATGTCCCCTGCATTGGCAGGTGGATTCTTAACCATAGGACCACCAGGGAAGTCCTTCCCACATTTTTAAAAGATACTTACAAGAAGCATTATTCTACTACTTCTCCTCTTAAATACATTGAGCACTTCTAAATATCTAGAAAGACTAGATATTTGATATAGGAACTTACTTGTCTCCTATGTACACAGCACTGTTAAATAAAATTGTACATATGTGACAGTGTTTATAATCTGAGTATCTTCTAAATACGACCATTTTGGCCTGAACTATTCCCTCCCTCAGTCCATTCTCTCCACCAACCCAGTGGACAAGTACAGGTATGTGTAATGCTGAGAGGTAGTTGAACAAATTCACATCCAAACATCATTTATGAAAGACAAGCATTCCTGTGAATTTCAACACAAAGTGTACAAACTGTGCTAATTTTACTACTTTGTTATACACTGGTGATATCTGTAACATCTAGAGACTAGATGTTGCCAAATTAGGACTCATTTCTTCATTATGTAGACTATATACACAACACAACAAAATATACATAACAGAAAAAATGGTTTTGTCAGAAAATGTCCACATTAGCATGTTAACTGTAGCAGTTCTTGCCCTCCCACTTCCTCTGAACCACTGAACAAGTAGAGACAGTAGTATACAGTTCACAGAGCTGGTTTAACATTTAACCTTCCCAAAGATATAACTTCTATCAATTTCAGCAAAAAGATATTTCAAAGTGGTTACTCCCTCTACATTTAAAATATATTGCACACTTCTAAAGATCTGTAATTGATTTTGTGTGTGTGTGTGTAATTGACTTCTAATCTCAGCATTGTGGTCAGAAAGATGTTTGATCTGATTTCAATTTTCCTAAATTTAACCAGGCTAGGGTTGTGGCCCAAGATGTGGTTCCTCCTGGAGAATGTTCCATATGCGCTTGAGACGTATGTTTTGCTGCTTTTGAATGGAATGTCCTACAAATATCAGTTCTGTTTGTCTGGCCTAATAATGTCATTTAAGGCTTGTGTTTCCACATTGGTTTTATCTGGATGTGTTCATTGATGAATATGGGACAGTAAACTCCCCCACAATTATTATGTTACTGTCAGTTTCTCCTTTTATGGCTGAGAGAATCTTCCTTATATATTGAGGTGCTCCTCTGTTGGGTGCTTATATATTTACAACTGTTTTATCTTCTTGGATTGATCACTTGATTGTCATGTAGTATCCATCCTTGTCTCTTACAGCTGTCTTTGTTTTCTAGACTATTTTGTCTGATATGAGTATTGCTGCACCAGCTTTCTTTTGATTTCCATTTGCTGGAACATCTTTTTCCATCTCCTCCCTCAGTCCATTCTCTCCACCAACCCAGTGGACAAGTACAGGTATGTGTAATGCTGACAGGTAGTTGAACAAATTCACATCCAAACATCATTTATGAAAGACAAGCATTCCTGTGAATTTCAACACAAAGTGTACAAACTGTGCTAATTTTACTACTTTGTTATACACTGGTGATATCTGTAACATCTAGAGACTAGATGTTGCCAAATTAGGACTCATTTCTTCATTATGTAGACTATATACACAACACAACAAAATATACATAACAGAAAAAATGGTTTTGTCAGAAAATGTCCACATTAGCATGTTAACTGTAGCAGTTCTTGCCCTCCCACTTCCTCTGAACCACTGAACAAGTAGAGACAGTAGTATACAGTTCACAGAGCTGGTTTAACATTTAACCTTCCCAAAGATATAACTTCTATCAATTTCAGCAAAAAGATATTTCAAAGTGGTTACTCCCTCTACATTTAAAATATATTGCACACTTCTAAAGATCTGTAATTGATTTGTGTGTGTGTGTGTGTAATTGACTTCTAATCTCAGCATTGTGGTCAGAAAGATGTTTGATCTGATTTCAATTTTCCTAAATTTAACCAGGCTAGGGTTGTGGCCCAAGATGTGGTTCCTCCTGGAGAATGTTCCATATGCGCTTGAGACGTATGTTTTGCTGCTTTTGAATGGAATGTCCTACAAATATCAGTTCTGTTTGTCTGGCCTAATAATGTCATTTAAGGCTTGTGTTTCCACATTGGTTTTATCTGGATGTGTTCATTGATGAATATGGGACAGTAAACTCCCCCACAATTATTATGTTACTGTCAGTTTCTCCTTTTATGGCTGAGAGAATCTTCCTTATATATTGAGGTGCTCCTCTGTTGGGTGCTTATATATTTACAACTGTTTTATCTTCTTGGATTGATCACTTGATTGTCATGTAGTATCCATCCTTGTCTCTTACAGCTGTCTTTGTTTTCTAGACTATTTTGTCTGATATGAGTATTGCTGCACCAGCTTTCTTTTGATTTCCATTTGCTGGAACATCTTTTTCCATCTCCTCACTGTCAGTCTATGTGTGTCCTTAAATCTGAAGTAGGTCTTTTGTAGACAGCATATATATGGGTCTTGGATTTGTATTCATTAAGCAAATCTGTATCTTTTGGTTTGGGCATGTAATCCATTGACATTTAAAATACTTGTTGGGGGCTTCCCCTGGTGGTCCAATGAGTAAGGACACCGCCTTGCAGTGCAAGGGGCGCCGGTTTGATCCCTGGCCTGGGAAGATCCCACGTGCTGCGGAGCGGCTGGACTGATGTGTCCAATGACCGAGTTGGAGCTCTGGGGCGCATGCGCCCAGACCCCGTGCTCTGCAAGGACAGACGCCACCGCGATGGGAGGCCCACAGGAGTCAAAGAACAAAGATGGATGAAACTAGAGAAATGAAAGACCAATAGAAGTGGCCCGCCTGGTCCCCTCCCTCCCCACCTCACCCCCCAAAAAGATAGATAAATAAAATAAATGTTAAAAAAAAAAAAACTTGTTGACGTGTATGTGCCTACTGCCATATTCTGAATATCTTTGGATTTGTTCTTGTAGGTCCTTTTTCTTCCCTTTGTCTTTTGTTCTCTTGTGGTTTAATAACTAAGTGTTGTGTTTGGGTTGCTTTTTCTTTTTTTGTGTGCACCTGTTGTTTCTTGGTTAGTAGTCCTCATGTGTTTTTTTTTTTTTTTTTAAATTTATTTATTTATTTTTTGGGGGCGGGGGTCGGGTTGGGGAGGGAGGGGAGCGGGCGGGCCACTTCTATTGGTCTTTCATTTCTCTGTTTTCATCCGTCTTTGTTCTTTGGCTCCTGCGAGCCTCCCATCGCGGTGGCATCTGTTGTCGCAGAGCGGCAGCTCTGGGCGCATGCGCTCCAGAGCTCCGGCTCAGTGATTGGACACATCAGTCCAGCTGCTCAGTGGTACGTGGGATCTTCCCAGGCCAGGGATCGAACCGGCGCCCCTTGCAGTGCAAGGCGGTGTCCTTACCCACTGGACCACCAGGGGAAGCCCTCATGTGGTTTTGATATAGTAGTCTATATAAGATTGTTTTAAGGTGCTGGTGTTTCTGTTTCAATTTGCATTTCCCATTTACTGTTTTTTTTTTACTGTCATCTTCTAACAGTTGCTAGTTTTGAATCGTATTTGTGTGTGGATGATTTCCATGCTTGCCTTTACTAGTGAGCTTTCCCATTTATGATTTTCCTGTGGCCTCTTTTTTTTTTTTTTTTTCTCCTCCTGCCTAGAGAAGTTCTTTAGCATTTGTTGTAAAGTTGATTTGGTGATCTGAGCTTTTACTTTCTGATTTGAATTCTCTGAGCTTTTACTTGTTTGTAAACCTTTTGATTTCTCTTGTCAAATCTGAATGAGAGCCTTGCTGGGTATTCTTGACTTTAGATTTTTTTTTTATCTTACATTGCTTTAAATATAATATATTTTTATATTTCATTGCTTTATATATATTTCCTCCCTTCTGGCCTCCAGAGTTTCTGCTGAAAAGTCAATTGATAACCTTGTGGGAATTCCCTTGTGTATTATTTGTTGCTTTTCCCTTTTTACTTTTTTTTTTCCTCTGTATTTTTGTTTGATTAACATGTGTCTGGAACTGTTCCTCCTTTTGTTTAAATTGTATGGGAGTCTCTGTGCTTCCTGGAGTTAGGTGACTGTTTCCTTTTCCATGTTAGGGAAGTTTTCACCTATAATCTCTTCAAACACTTCCTCAGGTTCTTTCTTTCTCTTTTTCCTGGGACCCCTATAATGTTATTGTTGTTGCATTTAACGTTGTCCCAGAAGACTTTGAGAATGTCCTTATTTCTTTTCATCCTTTTTTCTTTATCCTGTTCTGTGGCAGTGATTTCCACCACTGTTTTCCAGCTCCTTTATTCATTCTTCTGCTTCAGTTATTCTGCTGTTGATTCTTCCTAGTATGTTTTTCACTGCAGTTATTGCATTAGTCATCTGTTCTTTACATCTTCTAGCTCTTAGTTAAACATTTCTTGTATCTTCTTGGTATGTGCCTCCATTCTTTTTCTGAGATTTTGGATCATCTTTACTATCATTATTCTGAATTATTTTTCAGGTAGATGTCTATCTCCTCTTCATTTAGTTGTTCTTACAGATTTTTAGGTTGCTCTTTCTTCTGCAGCACATTTCTGTCATCTTAGTTTGTCTAAATTTATGTTTGTGTTCTTTGGTTTTAGGATTGTTGTTCCTCTTGCTTCTGGTGTCTGACCCCTGGTGGGTGAGGTTGGTCTAGGGACTTGTGCAGGCTTCCTTGTCAGAGGGACTGGTGTCTACTCTGGTAGGTGGAGCTGGGTCTGGTTCCTCTAGTGTTCAAGTCTGGGTCAGAGGGTTTGTGAGGTGGCTTTGAGCAGTTTGACTTTCGGCATCCCATGTGCTGATGGTGGGGCTCTGCTCCTATCCTGTTGGTTGTTTGGCCTGAGACTTTCTAGTGCAGGAGGCTCCAGGCTATTGGGTAGTCAGCTCTTGGTCCCTAAAGGGAGACCTCCAGGTGTACTCACACCAGTGTTTCCTGGGGCCTCTGCTTTCAGTGTTCTGTCCCCCACAGTGAGCCCACCCCCACCTTCCCAGGAGACCCTCCCAAGATCCCTGGGTAGGTCTAGCTCAGGTTCCTTTGGAATTACTGCTGCAAGCCAGTCCCAGTGCACATGAGGCCTTATGTGCACCCTCCAAGCAGTTAAGTCTCTGTTTCCTCCAGCTCTGTGGAGCTCCTACACTTAAGCCCCACTGGCCTTCAAGGGTAAATGCTCTGGGGTTCTTCCTCCCAATGTCAAACCCACATACTGTCTTGGAGGGCTGGTTTTAATGTGGGAATGTCCCTGGGTAGCCAGAAAATGGGTTTAACATTTTTTGGTCCAAGGGCTGTACTCACTGTGAATGTCTGCTACCTTTTTCTTCAGCGTATGCTTATCCCTTGGTGAGGAGCTGTGACTGACATTGTGGTGACCAGAGCCTGCCCTGGCTAAGTGGAGCTGCCTCTTTGCTCTGTGGCTGTCACTGCTGTCAGGGGTGAGATCTTCTGCTGCATTGTTGATGGAGTAGATCTGTTTTTCAGCTGTGTTTATGATTTATGGTGCAAGTTAGGTGGTATTGGAGCACTCCTACTGGAGAGAAGCCACTGGGTATGTCACAGGCACTGTGCTGCAGCTTACTCTGATTCCTGTTCTTATTAGTTCTCACTAAGAGATACTATCTTAAATAGATCAGAGACCTTTTACAATCACAGTGTAGTCCCCTCAGAATCATGAGTCTCAGACTTGGACAATAAAGTGTCATGGTCTCGAGTATTGTCAAACCAAGAGTAGCTTTATTAATTGTAGAACATATAATAATCAGAATCAAGATTTAATTAATCAATATGGAATCTAGTAGGATGGTGATGATGGCACATGCAGTGAAGCGATGGAGAAACAGACATGGACAGTGGACAAATGGACATTGTAGGGAAGGAACAGTGGGTGGGAGGTGTAAAGGAAGTAGCATGAAGGCCTGTACTATCATATGTGAAGAAAATAGCTCTAGTCATTGCTCTGTGAGAAAAGGGGATCCTTCAGGGGTGCTGTGTGATAGTTGGGAGGGGTGGGATGGGGGGGATATACATATGACTAATCTGGGAACATACATATCTGTAAACAACAAAACTCTGTAAAAGGTAAAACTAAAATAAAAGTTAAAAAAAAAAAGATTCAATTAATCCGAATTCAAATAAAGGCAAGCACAAATAATCAGAACTCAGTCAAATAATCAGAAGTTCTTACCCCAGAGCTGGAGAGTCTTGATCTCACATCAGGCGCTTCCGATCTCCGTGAGCGAGCCTCCGGCACAATCTTACCCTACCCTTTTATATTTTCTCAACTAGAAATCTCAAATGAACTAGTAATCACAAAAGTAGTTATTACGAGAGCTTTTTGCTCCTCTAGAGACACAAAAGTGGTTACTACTGGAGCTTTTTGCTCCTCTACTAGCGCCTAGGTAAACACCTTTGTTCTTGGGAGGAGATGTGTTTGTACAGAAAACATTCTTACAATTCTTAATTTACAAAGGAAACTACGACTTGTAAAAAGCACACTACACTGTAACTAAATAGTCGAGGTGCAAGAGCTTTGGTGCTCTGCACTAGCGCCTAGGTAAACATCTCTATCAATGTCAAAGGTGATAGTCTAAGCCTACAAACTGCTAGTTTTATGAGGGGAGCTATTTCAGGCCCAGGCTTCCTATCAGTTACTAGCTACTTAGTCATCGTCGGAAGAGGTCTCAGAGAGGCGGGGCTGCAGGCAGCGCTTATCGCTAGTGTGAAAAGATATTTGTCCTTTCGGCCCGGGTATCTTTTCTTGATCTTTCCTGTGAGAAGTGAACATGGAACCATCCCCTCGTATGAATGACCACCCTTGTAGGAGCATTTGACATACCCATCAAGTTAGAGTAGAGGAGTCTTCTTCCCCACATGCCCTGTAAATAACCTAACTTCTCTTCCTCATCACTTTACCCATCAGAACTGGTGTCCTCATAATTAGGGTCCCCATTAACTGTCAGTGAAGATGCCTTTGCTTGCCTGTGACAGGTATTCCTCTCGTAGAGCTCTTCACCTGCCAGCCTGCGGTTGTGTCACTTTTTACTCAGTGTCCGAGCTCACAGCTGACAGCTGTCTACCCTGCTCTCAGTCCACCTTAACTTGGGTGCGGGATGGGATTTAAAATAACTGAAAGTAAACAACAAAACTCTGTAAAGGTAAAACTAAAATAAAAGTTAAAAAAAGATTCAATTAATCCGAATTCAAATAAAGGCAAGCACAAATAATCAGAACTCAGTCAAATAATCAGAAGTTCTTACCCCAGAGCTGGAGAGTCTTGATCTCACATCAGGCGCTTCCGATCTCCGTGAGCGAGCCTCCGGCACAATCTTACCCTACCCTTTTATATTTTCTCAACTAGAAATCTCAAATGAACTAGTAATCACAAAAGTAGTTATTACGAGAGCTTTTTGCTCCTCTAGAGACACAAAAGTGGTTACTACTGGAGCTTTTTGCTCCTCTACTAGCGCCTAGGTAAACACCTTTGTTCTTGGGAGGAGATGTGTTTGTACAGAAAACATTCTTACAATTCTTAATTTACAAAGGAAACTACGACTTGTAAAAAGCACACTACACTGTAACTAAATAGTCGAGGTGCAAGAGCTTTGGTGCTCTGCACTAGCGCCTAGGTAAACATCTCTATCAATGTCAAAGGTGATAGTCTAAGCCTACAAACTGCTAGTTTTATGAGGGGAGCTATTTCAGGCCCAGGCTTCCTATCAGTTACTAGCTACTTAGTCATCGTCGGAAGAGGTCTCAGAGAGGCGGGCTGCAGGCAGCGCTTATCGCTAGTGTGAAAAGATATTTGTCCTTTCGGCCCGGGTATCTTTTCTTGATCTTTCCTGTGAGAAGTGAACATGGAACCATCCCCTCGTATGAATGACCACCCTTGTAGGAGCATTTGACATACCCATCAAGTTAGAGTAGAGGAGTCTTCTTCCCCACATGCCCTGTAAATAACCTAACTTCTCTTCCTCATCACTTTACCCATCAGAACTGGTGTCCTCATAATTAGGGTCCCCATTAACTGTCAGTGAAGATGCCTTTGCTTGCCTGTGACAGGTATTCCTCTCGTAGAGCTCTTCACCTGCCAGCCTGCGGTTGTGTCACTTTTTACTCAGTGTCCGAGCTCACAGCTGACAGCTGTCTACCCTGCTCTCAGTCCACCTTAACTGTGGGTATGCCAACAATAGGCATCTCTCAGGCATTGTTTTCACCAGGTCACCAGCACAGATTCACTAAGGCCTGGTCCCAGGATTGTGGTAATTATGCATCTGAATCCATTGTGGCTGCTTATGGGGACAGTGCAGGCTCTGGCCTGGCCCATCCCCCATGTGTGTGTGCCTACAGAGTCTACAGCTGCTAAACTAGACCCATCTCTTTGGCAGGAGCTAGTGTGTCCGTTCAGATGTTCTGTAGGTACCAAGTCTACAAAGTCAGTCACGGGGGTGTAAATCCTTGGCTCTTCTCCCTTAGCTGCACAGCTCCTGGGGCTCAGTTGTGGTTTCAGCTTCCCCTATGTGTGTGGGCTACCTACAGGCTTCTGCTCCCCGAACTACCCCAGAGCACAGAAGCCCTCCCAGGTGGGAAGGGACCAAGGGCGCCTGGGCCTGCCCAGGCAGGAGGGGCAGAGGCGGCACTGACTGTGGCGCACTTGCCCACCCAGCGGGAGGGGCCGGAGGTGGCAGGCAGAGGCACACAATCACACTCCAGCAGGTGCCCCCTTGGTGCCCATGGTGGAAGCTGCCGGCATGTGGGAACAGAGGTTACAGTGGTGACCCCTCTCTCTACATGTCACTCGACGACGCTTCACTTCTGAGGCAGCCTGGGCCTCTTCCATGAGCACTCCTTGTTATGGAGTCCTTTCTTCTATCCTTAGGCTGTCTCTTTGCAGGCAGTAGCAGCCCTCTTTCTGGGTCTGCTGGCCAAACACCCTGTTCCAGCACCTAGTCCCCACCACACTGGTGGACACGACTCTACCTGGGGCATGCAAAGCTGTGACCCAGGCCACCTGCATAGGCCTCACTCTATCCTGCTTGCCACAGAGGGGTTGCTGCAGTCTCCTCCAAAGCCCTGAAGTCCCCTTTTGTTCCAACTGGTCCCCTTACCCCTGGTGAGGGAGTGTCCTTCGGCATGGGGACTTCTCTCCTCTAGCTCCCCTACCTACGAGCATAGGTCCATCTATTTCCACTTTTCATTTTCTTTCTTTAGTTCTACATGGTTACCTCTGGAGATTGATTTTGTCCTCACAGGTGTCTGAGGACCTCTGCTAGTGTTCAGCAGGTGCTCTGTGAGAATTGTTCCACTAGTAGATGTATTCTCGATATATTCATGGAGAGAGATGAGCTCCACATCCTCTTACTCCTCCATCTTGATTCCCACCTCTATTAGGTTTTTGAGCATATTTAATACAGCTGACTTAAAAGTCTTTAAGAAGTTCAGTGTCTGGTCTTCCTCAGAAACATTTCTGTCTATTTTTTTTCCCTGTGATTAGGCCATACTTCTTTGTTTCTTTGTGTGCTTTGTGATTTTGTTATTGAAACGACATTTGTATACTATAATGTTGTCATTTTAGAAATTACTTTCTTGCTCTTCTCCAAATTTTGTTGTTCTTGATTGTTGAAGGCTGCAGTTATCCATATGACTTTTTCAAACTACTTTTGTTTTTACGAAGTATTTCTCATCATTCATGGTCACTTAATTCTCTGTTCCTTGTGTTCAGTTAGTGTTTTGACAGACTTTTCCCTTGAAGGCTGGGATGAAAAAAATTTTAAAAAGCCTCCCAAATGACTAACTTTCACAGTCTTTGCAAACAGACTCAGTGCTGGAGTTACTCTTTAGGACTTAGCATACCTGTGTTCATGCTAAGAACTAACCTTCACATCCTGCTTGCGTGTAGAGATTAGCTAGAGGTGCAAGCTCTTTCCTATCCTGGTATGCATTCTATCCTGGATATGGTATGTGTATGACTTTCTAAATTCTCTACTGTACACAAGTACTTTTGATTATCTTAATCTCCCAGAACTTTATCCCCAACTTTTTTCCCCAGCCTTTAGGTACCCTATTATGTTTCTAGTAATCTTTTGCCCAGGTAGCTAAGGGTTTTTCTTCTGTCTTTAAATGTTGGGTTTTTTTCTTTTTTTTTTTTTTTAGCAATACCTACTGGTTTTCTGCCTGGACTGAGTTTTTTTTGATTTGCAATATCATGTTAGTTTCAGACATACAACAGCATTTTATATTTGTATATATTTCTCGGCATGGGGACTTCTCTCCTCTAGCTCCCCTACCTACGAGCATAGGTCCATCTATTTCCACTTTTCATTTTCTTTCTTTAGTTCTACATGGTTACCTCTGAGATTGATTTTGTCCTCACAGGTGTCTGAGGACCTCTGCTAGTGTTCAGCAGGTGCTCTGTGAGAATTGTTCCACTAGTAGATGTATTCTCGATATATTCATGGAGAGAGATGAGCTCCACATCCTCTTACTCCTCCATCTTGATTCCCACCTCTATTAGGTTTTTGAGCATATTTAATACAGCTGACTTAAAAGTCTTTAAGAAGTTCAGTGTCTGGTCTTCCTCAGAAACATTTCTGTCTATTTTTTTTCCCTGTGATTAGGCCATACTTCTTTGTTTCTTTGTGTGCTTTGTGATTTTGTTATTGAAACGACATTTGTATACTATAATGTTGTCATTTTAGAAATTACTTTCTTGCTCTTCTCCAAATTTTGTTGTTCTTGATTGTTGAAGGCTGCAGTTATCCATATGACTTTTTCAAACTACTTTTGTTTTTACGAAGTATTTCTCATCATTCATGGTCACTTAATTCTCTGTTCCTTGTGTTCAGTTAGTGTTTTGACAGACTTTTCCCTTGAAGGCTGGGATGAAAAAAATTTTAAAAAGCCTCCCAAATGACTAACTTTCACAGTCTTTGCAAACAGACTCAGTGCTGGAGTTACTCTTTAGGACTTAGCATACCTGTGTTCATGCTAAGAACTAACCTTCACATCCTGCTTGCGTGTAGAGATTAGCTAGAGGTGCAAGCTCTTTCCTATCCTGGTATGCATTCTATCCTGGATATGGTATGTGTATGACTTTCTAAATTCTCTACTGTACACAAGTACTTTTGATTATCTTAATCTCCCAGAACTTTATCCCCAACTTTTTTCCCCAGCCTTTAGGTACCCTATTATGTTTCTAGTAATCTTTTGCCCAGGTAGCTAAGGGTTTTTCTTCTGTCTTTAAATGTTGGGTTTTTTTCTTTTTTTTTTTTTTTAGCAATACCTACTGGTTTTCTGCCTGGACTGAGTTTTTTTTGATTTGCAATATCATGTTAGTTTCAGACATACAACAGCATTTTATATTTGTATATATTTCAGAACTGTAAACATGATGTGTTTTTGGGGGGGCAGGTTTTACTCTCCCCCTATCATATCCCAGGTTTTATAGAAATTAATGGTCTCTTTACATGTTGAATATTAATGTTTCCATTTTAAAAAAATGAAATGCTAGTAATTTAGATTTGCCTTAAGTAGTCAGGTTATTGTTGCAATATCTAAAATTATTTGTGAGAACAGCAGTTCTTGACCTGTAGAAATGCTGTGATTTAAGAATGGCCATGTGTGAGACCCTTTAGATGCCATCACTTTATTAGTTCATAGTATTCCAGTGGTTCTTTTATATAATTTTAGAGCTGATGAATGGTGGTGAACAAAGGATTATATATGTGGAAGGACGCTAGAGTGATTTCTTCAAGGGAACACTGAAAATGCTTGAGATTTTTTTACCTGGGTTTGAGCCCACTGAATTAAATGACCCTGGGCTTGTTTTTTATTGCAGATTTTCTCATTTCATTTTAGGTTGCCTATTTGAGTACTTCTCTTTACATAAATTGTTTGTTTATTGGTGGAGCAATGCCACTTCTTTTATTTCAAGGCAACTTGGCCTCTGAGTTCTCAGCATGTGGCACTGTTCATGGTCATTATGGAGGGATGCTTTGGGTACATATTCTTCTTCAAGAAGTTGACAGTCTAGTCCTATAGGCCACCTGTTGAGTACTTCCCTTCCATTTACATATAACCCCCCAGTAACTTGTCTTCTCTGGCTTTGCCAGAAACTAGTTAATGCTGGTCTCTTACATCCTCAGTTATTTCTTATGCATTTCTCTTTTTTGGATTCTGCTGTTTTGATATATTCTGGAGTAATTTTGTAAAACAGGTTCAAGGATGTATGGTTTTAAATGTTATCATATACTTGTTTCTCTCTGTTGTATGAGTGGGCTTTTGGCTGGTTATATAATTCCCAGCAAGAAAAAAAAAAAAAAGTTACTGTCCTCAGAAAATTGTACGTATCTTTCATCCTTTCCTTCTCTTATTGAATTTTGCTGAGGATGTACCAGGTATCAGTTTGATTCTCATTTCTTTGTAGCCAGTCATTACTTGTTTACTTTTATAGAAGTTAAAGGATTTTTAATTGGATTTCAGAAATTGCACCTGGTTGAGCTACATACACATTTTTATTTTTTCCCCAGGAAACCCTCCTTTGTATTCAGTGTGTCTTTTAAATCTGAGTATCAAGGTACCTCTTTGGGCACATGTACTGTTATTTTTCTTTCCTCTATCCTATGTGATCTGTCCAAGAATTTCTTTAGAGTGGTATTTATCTCTTGATTCATTCATATTTTATAAGCTTTCTATTTTTAATTTTAATTTTTTATATATGTTCGCCTGTAAATTTAAGAATGGCCATGTGTGAGACCCTTTAGATGCCATCACTTTATTAGTTCATAGTATTCCAGTGGTTCTTTTATATAATTTTAGAGCTGATGAATGGTGGTGAACAAAGGATTATATATGTGGAAGGACGCTAGAGTGATTTCTTCAAGGGAACACTGAAAATGCTTGAGATTTTTTTACCTGGGTTTGAGCCCACTGAATTAAATGACCCTGGGCTTGTTTTTTATTGCAGATTTTCTCATTTCATTTTAGGTTGCCTATTTGAGTACTTCTCTTTACATAAATTGTTTGTTTATTGGTGGAGCAATGCCACTTCTTTTATTTCAAGGCAACTTGGCCTCTGAGTTCTCAGCATGTGGCACTGTTCATGGTCATTATGGAGGGATGCTTTGGGTACATATTCTTCTTCAAGAAGTTGACAGTCTAGTCCTATAGGCCACCTGTTGAGTACTTCCCTTCCATTTACATATAACCCCCCAGTAACTTGTCTTTTTGGCTTTGCCAGAAACTAGTTAATGCTGGTCTCTTACATCCTCAGTTATTTCTTATGCATTTCTCTTTTGGATTCTGCTGTTTTGATATATTCTGGAGTAATTTTGTAAAACAGGTTCAAGGATGTATGGTTTTAAATGTTATCATATACTTGTTTCTCTCTGTTGTATGAGTGGGCTTTTGGCTGGTTATATAATTCCCAGCAAGAAAAAAAAAAAAAAGTTACTGTCCTCAGAAAATTGTACGTATCTTTCATCCTTTCCTTCTCTTATTGAATTTTGCTGAGGATGTACCAGGTATCAGTTTGATTCTCATTTCTTTGTAGCCAGTCATTACTTGTTTACTTTTATAGAAGTTAAAGGATTTTTAATTGGATTTCAGAAATTGCACCTGGTTGAGCTACATACACATTTTTATTTTTTCCCCAGGAAACCCTCCTTTGTATTCAGTGTGTCTTTTAAATCTGAGTATCAAGGTACCTCTTTGGGCACATGTACTGTTATTTTTCTCTTTCCTCTATCCTATGTGATCTGTCCAAGAATTTCTTTAGAGTGGTATTTATCTCTTGATTCATTCATATTTTATAAGCTTTTTCATTTTTTTTAATTTTTATTTTAACTTTTACAGAGTTTTGTTGTTTACAGATATATATGTTCCCAGACTAGTCATAAGTATATCTTCCCCCTCCCACCCCTCCCGACTATCACACAGCACCTCTAAAGGATCTCCTTTTCTCACAGAGCAATGACTAGAGCTATTTTCTTCACTTATGATAGTACAGGCCTTCATGCTACTTCCTTTACACCTCCCACCCTCTGTTCCTTCCCCACAATGTGCATAGGTCCACTGTCCATGTCTGTTTCTCCATTGCTTCACTGCATGTGCCATCCTCACCATCCTACTAGATTCCATATATATGTGTTAATATATTGGATTTGTCCTCTTTCTGACTTCACTTTTTATGATATTTATTTTGTTATGAGAGACTTGTACAATTTTGTATTTGATCAAGTTCACTTTCTAGTAGTCTTTTTGTTTTTGTTTTTAAAAACTTATTGAAGTACAGTTTTTTTTTTTTTGTAACTTTTAACTGTTACAGAGTTTTATTGTTTATAGATATGTATGTTCCCAGATTAGTCTTTTGAGAGCATGTCTTGTATTTCTATAATTAATTAAGCAAATGTGAGTATTTCCAAGTAATCTTTTTTCTGATAGATTCTTATAGCCATCTGTTCTCATTTTATGTAGAAGCAATATTCTTTTGAATATCTTTTGAGGGTTTTTTGGGCTGTCTGCACAGCTCGTGGGCTAATAGTTCCTTCACCAGGGACGTACTCCCACAACACGACAGTGAAAGTACTGAGTCCTAACCTCTAGACTACTAGAGAAGTCCCTCTTTGAGGATTCTGTTTAGAATATTTCACTACTTTCCCTTATTTTTGTACTCCCCCTCACTCTTCAGTCATTCTGATGGCTTTCAATGCTTTGGCTTTCCCAAAGTGTTTGATAAGTATTCATTTTCCTTTCATATTTCTCTGTGAAGATCTAATTTGATTAGCACAGGTAACTGTGGCAAAGTGATTTGGAATATAAGGATGCAGAGGTGGATGTTCTTTACCACAAGAATCTGTAGGTGAATGGGTAGGAATAGACACAGAGGACTTTCCTTCAGCAGAAAGGAAACAGGAAAACAAGAGGTGCACCTTTAGTTTCTGAAATGAAGGCTGGTATGTCCTGAAATTAGAGCACTAAGGTCTGTCTGTTTGGTTTTATGTATTCATTTGGTTATATTTGTTCATTTTTTTTTGATCCCAGATGTAAGTGAAATCATACGTTATTTGTTGTTGTCTCACTTATTTCACATAGCATGGTACGCTCTAGATACATCCCTGTCTTTCTCTGTCTCACTTGTTTCATTTAGCAAGGTATCCTCTAGGTATACCCATGATGCCACTATAATTGCAGGGAGTGAAAAGGGTCTAGACTGGGAAAGACCGAGGGCAAAAGGAGAACGGGGCAACAGAGGATGAGGCGGTTGGATAGCGTCACCGACTGAATGGACATACATTTGAGCAAATTCTGGGAGATCATGTAGGACAGGGGAACCTAATGTGCTGCATTCCTTTGGGTTACAAAGAGTTGAGTATGATATCAACTGAACAGCAATGTTATGGAGTACTGAAGTTTGAAGAGTTGACTTTATTTTGGGCAGAACTGTCCATATACTTCATCCCTCATGTCTGCTGGAGATTGGTTCCAAATACCTCCCACATATATCAAAATCTGCAGGTGCTCAAGTTCCATGCATAAAATGGTGTAACAATTGCATATAACTTACATCAGGCCATGTACTTTATTTTTTTCCAGTTTTACTGATATAATTGACATACAGCACCGTGTAAGTTTAAGATGTACAATACTGATGATTTGACTTACATCATGAAATTATCACCACATCATGAAACGATTATCACAGAAGTCTTAGTGAACATCCATCACCTCACAGGTACAACAATAAAGAAATAGAGAAAAAAAAAATTTTTTTTCCTTGTGGTAAGAACTCTTAGGAGTAATTACTCTCAATTCCATTTATTAAATATTTATCTTACAACTGAAAGTTTGTACATTTTGTCTACCTTCATCTAATCCCGCCCTCTCTATCCCTGCCCCATGGTAGCCACACATCTTCTTAAAAATGTCTACTGGCCGTCTGTATGTCTTCTTTAGAAAAATGTATGTTCAGTTCCTTGCCCATTTTTAATTGGGTTTTTGTTTGATGTCAGGTTGTATGAGTTCTTTGTATATGTTGGATATTAACCCGAGAGGATATATTATTTGTAAATATCTTCTCCCATTCATTAGACATCCGTTTCATTCTGTTGATAAGTTCCTTCGCCATACAAAAGCTTTTTGTAGTCCCACCTGGTAATTTTTGCTTTTGTTTGCCTTGCTTGAACAGAATTTCCAAAACATTGTTGTTGTCCACTTATTTCACATAGCATGGTACGCCTAGATACAACTTGTTTCATTTAGCAAGGTATCCTCTAGGTATACCCATGATGCCACTATAATTGCAGGGAGTGAAAAGGGTCTAGACTGGGAAAGACCGGGGGCAAAAGGAGAACGGGGCAACAGAGGATGAGGCGGTTGGATAGCGTCACCGACTGAATGGACATACATTTGAGCAAATTCTGGGAGATCATGTAGGACAGGGGAACCTAATGTGCTGCATTCCTTTGGGTTACAAAGAGTTGAGTATGATATCAACTGAACAGCAATGTTATGGAGTACTGAAGTTTGAAGAGTTGACTTTATTTTGGGCAGAACTGTCCATATACTTCATCCCTCATGTCTGCTGGAGATTGGTTCCAAATACCTCCCACATATATCAAAATCTGCAGGTGCTCAAGTTCCATGCATAAAATGGTGTAACAATTGCATATAACTTACATCAGGCCATGTACTTTATTTTTTTCCAGTTTTACTGATATAATTGACATACAGCACCGTGTAAGTTTAAGATGTACAATACTGATGATTTGACTTACATCATGAAATTATCACCACATCATGAAACGATTATCACAGAAGTCTTAGTGAACATCCATCACCTCACAGGTACAACAATAAAGAAATAGAGAAAAAAAAAATTTTTTTTCCTTGTGGTAAGAACTCTTAGGAGTAATTACTCTCAATTCCATTTATTAAATATTTATCTTACAACTGAAAGTTTGTACATTTTGTCTACCTTCATCTAATCCCGCCCTCTCTATCCCTGCCCCATGGTAGCCACACATCTTCTTAAAAATGTCTACTGGCCGTCTGTATGTCTTCTTTAGAAAAATGTATGTTCAGTTCCTTGCCCATTTTTAATTGGGTTTTTGTTTGATGTCAGGTTGTATGAGTTCTTTGTATATGTTGGATATTAACCCCGTAGAGGATATATTATTTGTAAATATCTTCTCCCATTCATTAGACATCCGTTTCATTCTGTTGATAAGTTCCTTCGCCATACAAAAGCTTTTTGTAGTCCCACCTGGTAATTTTTGCTTTTGTTTGCCTTGCTTGAACAGAATTTCCAAAACATTGGTAAGACTAATGTCAGAAAGTACAGCCTATGGGGGCTTTTTTGGTGGTGGGGGGTGGTGGTTTGGGGTTTTTTGGACGTGCAGCATGGCTTCTGGGTGGAACCTTAGTTCTCTGACCAGGGTTTGAACCTGTGCCCCCTACAATGTAAGTATGGAGTCCAAACCACTGGACCGCCAAGTAAGTACCTTGCCTATGTTTTCTTCTAGAAGTTTTATGGTTTTATGTCTTACATTCAAGGTTTTTTTTTTTTTTTTTTTTTTAAAGATTTATTTATTTATTTTGGGTGGGGGTCGGGTTGGGGAGGGAGGGGAGCGGGCGGGCCACTTCTATTGGTCTTTCGTTTCTCTATGTTCATCCGTCTTTGTTCTTTGGCTCCTGTGGGCCTCCCATCGCGGTGGCATCTGTCGTTGCAGAGTGCCGGCTCTGGGCGCATGCGCTCCAGAGCTCCGGCTCAGTGATTGGACACATCGGTCCAGCCGCTCCGCGGCACGTGGGATCTTCCCAGGCCAGGGATCGAACCGGCGCCCCTTGCACTGCAAGGCGGTGTCCTTACCCACTGGACCACCAGGGGAAGCCCCGACATTCAAGGTTTTTGCCACATCTTACATTCTTGCCTTCTTTGTAATAGATCCTACGATATAAATAGTATCTAGTTGTAAGTAGTTGCTGGTGTGTGGCAAATTCAGTTTTGCATCTTGGAACTTACTAGAAGGTTTTTTTTTCCCCCAATATTTTCAGTCTGTGGTTGGTTCAGTCTGTGGATGCGGACCCTGTACATACGGAGGAGCAACTATATACAGCCTCAACTTCATAGAATGACTGCTCTTCAGCTTTGGTCTTCAAGAACTGTTGGGAATCCAGAGTAAGGGGGTCACTAGACACCCTAGCCATCAGCTGTCAGTCACGTGGCCAGCCACTCACCTTGGCACCTGTGTGGATCCTCAGCCCTGGGGGAGGGCTGAGAGCTTGGTGGTCACTGGCTGTGGTTGGAAGCTGCCACCTCTGCCCGCTTCTCTGCTTGTAGAAACTGTAGGTACCATGCTTCTAGTTTGTCTCATACTTTTTTTTCTGGTGTATTTTGTTATTTGCACATTCATTCTTATTGTTCCCCGTATGTTGTTGGAGGTGTCAGAAGTAGATGTGTGTTTTAAGTCTACCATTTTTAAATGTAAGTGTCAGTTATTTGTGAAACTATGTTACTTATTATTCCTTACTATTCTCTTGTCATTTAGTTCTGCTCTCACATTTCAGAAAATTTTTTCTCAGCCTTCATTTTCCTTTTTTCTATCAGGCATTCAAATATGGGTGTTCCCTCAACTTCTGTGCTGGTATTTTTTCTTTCCTTGTTTGCTCTGTTGACCATCTGATTCACTCTGGTGACCTCAGTGACATGGGAGTTGCCATTTTCACCCAAGTGCCTTATTTTTGTACTAGATCTATTTTCAGAATCATCTATCAAACCTTCCATTTTGGTATTTCACATTTGTGTTCTGTTCATTTGGTGTACTGGACATCTTGCATCTGTTCATCGTCACTGTACATCTACCCTGCTCTTCCTCCTGTCTCCCCAGACTTACCAAGAGGGTTCCAGAACCTCCCATGCAGATCATGCATCTGAGAGTAACACTTCCTCTCTCCCTTTGTTCAAGTTCTCTGTGTAGCATCTGCTGCCTCCTTAATATAGACTGTCCAGCTCCAACAGGGCTCTCCAGCAGTCTCTACCCTAGATTGGGATCACTGCTTCCTCAGCAACAGTTCGTGTATGTGACTAGGGCTGAAGTGTTTGTTTCCATTTTATCATAGGCTTCCTGTTATTCACAGCAATGACCTAGGGAGGGTAGAAGATGGGGAAAAGAGGCAGGCTGTGTACATACGGAGGAGCAACTATATACAGCCTCAACTTCATAGAATGACTGCTCTTCAGCTTTGGTCTTCAAGAACTGTTGGGAATCCAGAGTAAGGGGGTCACTAGACACCCTAGCCATCAGCTGTCAGTCACGTGGCCAGCCACTCACCTTGGCACCTGTGTGGATCCTCAGCCCTGGGGGAGGGCTGAGAGCTTGGTGGTCACTGGCTGTGGTTGGAAGCTGCCACCTCTGCCCGCTTCTCTGCTTGTAGAAACTGTAGGTACCATGCTTCTAGTTTGTCTCATACTTTTTTTTCTGGTGTATTTTGTTATTTGCACATTCATTCTTATTGTTCCCCGTATGTTGTTGGAGGTGTCAGAAGTAGATGTGTGTTTTAAGTCTACCATTTTTAAATGTAAGTGTCAGTTATTTGTGAAACTATGTTACTTATTATTCCTTACTATTCTCTTGTCATTTAGTTCTGCTCTCACATTTCAGAAAATTTTTTCTCAGCCTTCATTTTCCTTTTTTCTATCAGGCATTCAAATATGGGTGTTCCCTCAACTTCTGTGCTGGTATTTTTTCTTTCCTTGTTTGCTCTGTTGACCATCTGATTCACTCTGGTGACCTCAGTGACATGGGAGTTGCCATTTTCACCCAAGTGCCTTATTTTTGTACTAGATCTATTTTCAGAATCATCTATCAAACCTTCCATTTTGGTATTTCACATTTGTGTTCTGTTCATTTGGTGTACTGGACATCTTGCATCTGTTCATCGTCACTGTACATCTACCCTGCTCTTCCTCCTGTCTCCCCAGACTTACCAAGAGGGTTCCAGAACCTCCCATGCAGATCATGCATCTGAGAGTAACACTTCCTCTCTCCCTTTGTTCAAGTTCTCTGTGTAGCATCTGCTGCCTCCTTAATATAGACTGTCCAGCTCCAACAGGGCTCTCCAGCAGTCTCTACCCTAGATTGGGATCACTGCTTCCTCAGCAACAGTTCGTGTATGTGACTAGGGCTGAAGTGTTTGTTTCCATTTTATCATAGGCTTCCTGTTATTCACAGCAATGACCTAGGGAGGGTAGAAGATGGGGAAAAGAGGCAGGCTGTGCTGCAAGGGAGTGTGGAAGATAATTCTGCATATGTCATATACTGACTATCCTTTAGGATACAGGAAGAAAATATTAGTTTGTTCATTTACAGTTTTATCTGAAAAGATTTAAAGTTCTCATTTGTGAACTGACAGTAATTTATAGAGAAATACAAATAAAACTGGTGGTTGCTCAAGAATTTTGTAGATTAGTAGGAGAGTCATGAAATATTTGGAGATCACCAACAGAATTTAAACCATATATATTCCCTGGTTTCCTACCCCCAAACCTTTCCCCCCTGCCTCTGCAGCCTTGAGGTTCAGACTCACTCTCCTGTCCTGTTGTGCAGTCCACTGGCTTGGCACATGTGTTCTTTTCTTACAGTTTCGCCATATATTTGCAAAGGAACTGCTGTTGATACTTAAGCACTGCAAGTTTTATCTACTCAGTGCAATCCAGGGTGCTGACACCCTCACATGAACTTGCATAGCACCTCTTTATGATCTGTCAGCATTGCATGTACTTGTGATAAATCGTTTAAGTTTTATGGTAGGTATGTGTTAGTGTTTCCTTATAAGTGCTTGGAGACCAGGAAGACTAAATTATTCAGCTTAGGAGATCTCAAAACTAAGACAGTTTCAGTCCATTAAGTAATAAACCAATTCTCAATGCTATTTCTACCGTGGTTTCTTTTGTTTAATCACAAAGTGTAATACTACATACACTACAGTATAAGCTATATAGTAGAGAGATTTTGCTAACATTTTCTGGCCTTTATATCTATTCAGAATCATCTATCAAACCTTCCATTTTGGTATTTAAATTTGTGTTCTGTTCATTTGGTGTACTGGACATCTTGCATCTGTTCATCGTCACTGTACATCTACCCTGCTCTTCCTCCTGTCTCCCCAGACTTACCAAGAGGGTTCCAGAACCTCCCATGCAGATCATGCATCTGAGAGTAACACTTCCTCTCTCCCTTTGTTCAAGTTCTCTGTGTAGCATCTGCTGCCTCCTTAATATAGACTGTCCAGCTCCAACAGGGCTCTCCAGCAGTCTCTACCCTAGATTGGGATCACTGCTTCCTCAGCAACAGTTCGTGTATGTGACTAGGGCTGAAGTGTTTGTTTCCATTTTATCATAGGCTTCCTGTTATTCACAGCAATGACCTAGGGAGGGTAGAAGATGGGGAAAAGAGGCAGGCTGTGCTGCAAGGGAGTGTGGAAGATAATTCTGCATATGTCATATACTGACTATCCTTTAGGATACAGGAAGAAAATATTAGTTTGTTCATTTACAGTTTTATCTGAAAAGATTTAAAGTTCTCATTTGTGAACTGACAGTAATTTATAGAGAAATACAAATAAAACTGGTGGTTGCTCAAGAATTTTGTAGATTAGTAGGAGAGTCATGAAATATTTGGAGATCACCAACAGAATTTAAACCATATATATTCCCTGGTTTCCTACCCCCAAACCTTTCCCCCCTGCCTCTGCAGCCTTGAGGTTCAGACTCACTCTCCTGTCCTGTTGTGCAGTCCACTGGCTTGGCACATGTGTTCTTTTCTTACAGTTTCGCCATATATTTGCAAAGGAACTGCTGTTGATACTTAAGCACTGCAAGTTTTATCTACTCAGTGCAATCCAGGGTGCTGACACCCTCACATGAACTTGCATAGCACCTCTTTATGATCTGTCAGCATTGCATGTACTTGTGATAAATCGTTTAAGTTTTATGGTAGGTATGTGTTAGTGTTTCCTTATAAGTGCTTGGAGACCAGGAAGACTAAATTATTCAGCTTAGGAGATCTCAAAAACTAAGACAGTTTCAGTCCATTAAGTAATAAACCAATTCTCAATGCTATTTCTACCGTGGTTTCTTTTGTTTAATCACAAAGTGTAATACTACATACACTACAGTATAAGCTATATAGTAGAGAGATTTTGCTAACATTTTCTGGTCCATTTTCAACAGGAAAATGGTAAAAATTAGTCTTCAAACTTTTTTCGCCATGTCAATCACCTGATTCTCACCAGTGAAGACTAAGTTGAAGTGTGGTTTTCTAGAGATTATTGTCATTCCAGGCTGTGACTGTGGGCTTCAACCGTGAGGAGTGGCAGCACCTGGACCACGCTCAGAGGACGCTGTACAGGAACGTGATGCTGGAGAACTACAGCCACCTCATCTCAGTCAGGAGGCCCCAAGTAGACATGTCTGTTCTTACTTACAGAAACTTGGGGAATTTCTGTTGACTATACTACTGCTTAGGGTTGGGATTTAGAGGCCAAGGACCGTTTATCCCTTTTGGGTACCAGAAAGTATGTGTGGTCCTCTGTCCCATAATAGGATTAAGTGAGCTCTCTTTATTGTGTATTCTTTGAGATACACTGTCCTGCCCCTTCAAGGCCCTGACACTTGTCCAATTTGTCTCAAGTCATGTAATTCTCATTCACAGGGTACTGTATCCCTAAGCCAGAAGTGATCCTCAAACTGGAGCAAGGAGAGGAGCCATGGATATCAGAGGAAGAGTGCTCCAGCCGCAGTGTCCCAGGTGAGTCAGCGGGATGTGAACTACATGGAGTTTACAAGGAAATGAGTTCAGAGATGAATTCCATCTTAGTGGCTCTGGTCCTTTGGAATGCCTGCTGACATGGCTCACACATTCAGGCATGATCCAGCAACACCGTCTTCCCAGTGTCACTCTCAAACGCTGTTTGTTAAGGCATAAATTATATAATGAGCTAAGTACAAATTAGTAAAGTACAGATGTTTAAGCATTCAAGTAAATAAAATGTTCTATACAGAGATGCCTATGTATCAATGAAGATGAACATATGGAACAAAAATGCCCTCTGGTATCTTCCCAGTAAGTAACATCACCCCTTCTATCATCATAGATCAAGTTTGCCTAGTTTTTTTTTTGGTCACTTCTATTGGTCTTTCATCATCCGTCTTTGTTCTTTTTTGGCCTGTGTGGGCCTCCCTTGCTGCACAGCACTGGCTCGGTAGTTGGACCCATCGGTCCAGCCGCTCCGGCGCCCCCTGTACTGCAAGGCAGAATCTTTACCCAGTGCACCACCAGGGAAGCCCAAGTTTGCCTGTTTTTAACTTCAGATAATTGTTGTTGTGCAGGATGTACTATATGTAAAGATATGCACATGTCGTACCGTATTCCACTGGTACTATCCCAGAACTTAAGGTACATATTTGAAACATAGTTTGAAAGTAAATTTATTTTGTGGTATTTGAAAAAAAGAAATATTTTTAAATTACAATTGATGTACAATATTAGTTTGAGGTGTACAAACAGTGACTCAATATTTTTGCAAATTATACTCCATTATAAGTTACTGCAAGGTAACATAATTCTGTGCTGTACAATCTCTCTTTATTGCTTACCTATTTTATACTTAAGTTTGTATCTCTTAAACCAGAACCCCAATTTGTTCCTCCCTTACCGTAAGTTTGTTTTCTGTTTTGCATATACTCATTTTTTATATTCAGTTGGTATCATATATATAGTATTTCTTTCTTCAGCTTATTCCACTAAACAAAATGGGTGCATCCATATTCCTGCAAATGACAGAACTTATTTAATGACTACATAAGGTTCCACTGAGCATATATGTTTATCATCAGTTGAAGGGCACCTGTGTCTCAGCTACTGTAAATGGTACAGTGAACACTGTCTTTATAACATAAAATCTTGACATCTGGCAGTATTGGCCTTTTAGCCTCCCAAGTTAGCAGCTTTCTTCAAGATTCTTGCCAGTAAATACAGAATGTTGCCAAGAACACTAATCTATAACATATGTTAAAATTATAACTGTTTTTACACATTCTGGAGAATTAGACCATGGGATACCTCTACTTGGGTCTAACGTCTCATTTCCCTGGTTCTGTATTTTTAGGTTGAGCAGTTTTGCCAATATTTCATTAAATATATTTCTAAGTATTTTTACTTTGATTTAGTGTTAATTTAAAACAGTAAAAATACTTGGTATATGCACATTTATGTTGAATCCTGCAACCCTGCTAATGAATTCATTTGTTCTGGTTCTTTGATAATATGTAAAAAAAAGAAACAATTTCTGTGTAAACAGTTCTGTCATCTGTGAATATAAGGCATTCTAGCAATTATAAAGTGTTGTACAGAAGTAGTGAGTGAACATCTGAGCTTTATTTCTGATCCGAGGGAGACACTGCTCAGGTATCTTAAGGATTTCTGTAAATGCCCTTCAGCATTCTGAGGTTCTCATACAGTTTCTGGAACAGAATAGATAAATGTACTTAAAACCAATGACTGTGTGGTTCTATGCACATGTCAGACACTGGTACTATCCCAGAACTTAAGGTACATATTTGAAACATAGTTTGAAAGTAAATTTATTTTGTGGTATTTGAAAAAAAGAAATATTTTTAAATTACAATTGATGTACAATATTAGTTTGAGGTGTACAAACAGTGACTCAATATTTTTGCAAATTATACTCCATTATAAGTTACTGCAAGGTAACATAATTCTGTGCTGTACAATCTCTCTTTATTGCTTACCTATTTTATACTTAAGTTTGTATCTCTTAAACCAGAACCCCAATTTGTTCCTCCCTTACCGTAAGTTTGTTTTCTGTTTTGCATATACTCATTTTTTATATTCAGTTGGTATCATATATATAGTATTTCTTTCTTCAGCTTATTCCACTAAACAAAATGGGTGCATCCATATTCCTGCAAATGACAGAACTTATTTAATGACTACATAAGGTTCCACTGAGCATATATGTTTATCATCAGTTGAAGGGCACCTGTGTCTCAGCTACTGTAAATGGTACAGTGAACACTGTCTTTATAACATAAAATCTTGACATCTGGCAGTATTGGCCTTTTAGCCTCCCAAGTTAGCAGCTTTCTTCAAGATTCTTGCCAGTAAATACAGAATGTTGCCAAGAACACTAATCTATAACATATGTTAAAATTATAACTGTTTTTACACATTCTGGAGAATTAGACCATGGGATACCTCTACTTGGGTCTAACGTCTCATTTCCCTGGTTCTGTATTTTTAGGTTGAGCAGTTTTGCCAATATTTCATTAAATATATTTCTAAGTATTTTTACTTTGATTTAGTGTTAATTTAAAACAGTAAAAATACTTGGTATATGCACATTTATGTTGAATCCTGCAACCCTGCTAATGAATTCATTTGTTCTGGTTCTTTGATAATATGTAAAAAAAAGAAACAATTTCTGTGTAAACAGTTCTGTCATCTGTGAATATAAGGCATTCTAGCAATTATAAAGTGTTGTACAGAAGTAGTGAGAGTGAACATCTGAGCTTTATTTCTGATCCGAGGGAGACACTGCTCAGGTATCTTAAGGATTTCTGTAAATGCCCTTCAGCATTCTGAGGTTCTCATACAGTTTCTGGAACAGAATAGATAAATGTACTTAAAACCAATGACTGTGTGGTTCTGACATATTTAATATTTTATTCGGTGCAATGAGAGAGAAGTCAGGAGTCCTATACAAAGTTGGTACTACAGGTCAAAAGCACTAAAAATGATCCAGGGCATGGTTCTATAGAAGGGAGGATTCAGTCTCTAACCTTTTGGAATACAAGTGTCTTCAGGGAACAAAGACCCCTGTCTCCAGCTTTACAGCAAGGATGGCATCAGGGTCCCAGATTTCAGCACCCCCACTTACATGTAAACCTATATACTCTAGCATTTTATCCATAATCAGTCACTAATTACTCTCCATATTTCAATGCCCTACCTGTGCAGAAAAGTAAAATTATTTTCTGTAGAGTCCCCCAACACTCATTTTACTTCTCCATAGGTGAGTTCTGGACAGGTTTTCTACATATGTGCCATTCCTCATTTTGTTTTAGCTTTTAATAATGAAGCTCTGTGGCAGAAACCTGAATAATTTCAAGTTTTCACATTAGCCTTTTACCTGGGCTGGTTGTACCCAGGTGCTGTCAGTCATGTCCGACTCTTTGCAACCCCATGGACCATAGCCTGCTAGTCTCCTCTGTCCATGGGGACCCTCTAGGAAAGAATACTGGAGTGGGTTGTCATGCCCTCCTCCAGGGGATCTTCCCACCACAGGAATCAAACCTAGGTCTCTAGCACTGCACAAATGGTGGACATCCATACTAGGCCATAACGAACTTTTAATCTGCATTTCCCTGGCTCTATATTTTTAGGTTGAGCAGTTTTGCCAATATTTCATTAAATATATTTCTAAGTATTTTTACTTTGATTTAGTGTTAATTTAAAACAGTAAAAATACTTGGTATATGCACATTTATGTTGAATCCTGCAACCCTGCTAATGAATTCATTTGTTCTGGTTCTTTGATAATATGTAAAAAAAAGAAACAATTTCTGTGTAAACAGTTCTGTCATCTGTGAATATAAGGCATTCTAGCAATTATAAAGTGTTGTACAGAAGTAGTGAGAGTGAACATCTGAGCTTTATTTCTGATCCGAGGGAGACACTGCTCAGGTATCTTAAGGATTTCTGTAAATGCCCTTCAGCATTCTGAGGTTCTCATACAGTTTCTGGAACAGAATAGATAAATGTACTTAAAACCAATGACTGTGTGGTTCTGACATATTTAATATTTTATTCGGTGCAATGAGAGAGAAGTCAGGAGTCCTATACAAAGTTGGTACTACAGGTCAAAAGCACTAAAAATGATCCAGGGCATGGTTCTATAGAAGGGAGGATTCAGTCTCTAACCTTTTGGAATACAAGTGTCTTCAGGGGAACAAAGACCGCTGTCTCCAGCTTTACAGCAAGGATGGCATCAGGGTCCCAGATTTCAGCACCCCCACTTACATGTAAACCTATATACTCTAGCATTTTATCCATAATCAGTCACTAATTACTCTCCATATTTCAATGCCCTACCTGTGCAGAAAAGTAAAATTATTTTCTGTAGAGTCCCCCAACACTCATTTTACTTCTCCATAGGTGAGTTCTGGACAGGTTTTCTACATATGTGCCATTCCTCATTTTGTTTTAGCTTTTAATAATGAAGCTCTGTGGCAGAAACCTGAATAATTTCAAGTTTTCACATTAGCCTTTTACCTGGGCTGGTTGTACCCAGGTGCTGTCAGTCATGTCCGACTCTTTGCAACCCCATGGACCATAGCCTGCTAGTCTCCTCTGTCCATGGGGACCCTCTAGGAAAGAATACTGGAGTGGGTTGTCATGCCCTCCTCCAGGGGATCTTCCCACCACAGGAATCAAACCTAGGTCTCTAGCACTGCACATTAATAGTGTCTCGGCCTGCAACAAACAAGTCTGGCACATTTTGCCATCCATACATTGATGGCCAGTCAACTGAAGCTGTTTTAAATGCCTTCCTGGCTGAGGCAGGTTCATGAATCTCTTCAGCTAAATTCAAGAAAAAATTCCACACTTCTTTCTAAAGGAGTAACTACACTATAGCTCACAGACTGCATGTCCAGAACTGTGTTACCAAGGGTTTGCACAAATACTTAAACACAATCCCAGAGGGTACATAATAAATCTTTTTCATGTTGTCTGGTGATCCTTATATACTGCCTTCTCTTAGATAAAAATAATTTCTAAGCCTTTTAATGCCCCCATAGGCAAAAACAATCCATCATGGTGGCTTGTCCTGTCTCCAGTAGTAAGATTCTAGGCATGTACACTAAACTTTCACCCACAAACATTTCTTTCCCTGATTGGGACAACCTTCTTTAAGACACCACATAGTCTGCTGTAGTGTTCACAAAGCACAAAGCTGTGTTACCCTTTTGAGTGATTTCATCATCATAATAGTTGAGATACTCATCTTGTTATTAAACGTCCCGTAAATCAACAAACCCTTCTCCGTAACACACTAGGACACCAGAGAGTTCCATGTATCTACACATCTAAAGGCAGGTGGACTGGAGCACAGAGGAGGCAGAACCAGAGGAACAGCAAAGAGCGGGTGCCAGTAAACAGAACAGTTTAATAGGGGATAACCAGCCGGGCTTACCCAGAGGGAAACAGGTTCATTCTAAATGTAAATACACACTTCATTTATAAAAATAAATTTTAAAAAATGATGACTAAAAAACTCAGTGATACTTAATTTGTCAGTTCTCAAGGGCTTAATTTCTAAAGTATACAACATCATACAACTAAGAAAAACTGGCAGAAGAGCTAAAGAGACATCTCTCCAAATTTTGTTTTACTTAAGACTCTTCCTGCTTTACATCCTTTCCAGGTGCTGTCAGTCATGTCCGACTCTTTGCAACCCCATGGACCATAGCCTGCTAGTCTCCTCTGTCCATGGGGACCCTCTAGGAAAGAATACTGGAGTGGGTTGTCATGCCCTCCTCCAGGGGATCTTCCCACCACAGGAATCAAACCTAGGTCTCTAGCACTGCACATTAATAGTGTCTCGGCCTGCAACAAACAAGTCTGGCACATTTTGCCATCCATACATTGATGGCCAGTCAACTGAAGCTGTTTTAAATGCCTTCCTGGCTGAGGCAGGTTCATGAATCTCTTCAGCTAAATTCAAGAAAAAATTCCACACTTCTTTCTAAAGGAGTAACTACACTATAGCTCACAGACTGCATGTCCAGAACTGTGTTACCAAGGGTTTGCACAAATACTTAAACACAATCCCAGAGGGTACATAATAAATCTTTTTCATGTTGTCTGGTGATCCTTATATACTGCCTTCTCTTAGATAAAAATAATTTCTAAGCCTTTTAATGCCCCCATAGGCAAAAACAATCCATCATGGTGGCTTGTCCTGTCTCCAGTAGTAAGATTCTAGGCATGTACACTAAACTTTCACCCACAAACATTTCTTTCCCTGATTGGGACAACCTTCTTTAAGACACCACATAGTCTGCTGTAGTGTTCACAAAGCACAAAGCTGTGTTACCCTTTTGAGTGATTTCATCATCATAATAGTTGAGATACTCATCTTGTTATTAAACGTCTGTAAATCAACAAACCCTTCTCCGTAACACACTAGGACACCAGAGAGTTCCATGTATCTACACATCTAAAGGCAGGTGGACTGGAGCACAGAGGAGGCAGAACCAGAGGAACAGCAAAGAGCGGGTGCCAGTAAACAGAACAGTTTAATAGGGGATAACCAGCCGGGCTTACCCAGAGGGAAACAGGTTCATTCTAAATGTAAATACACACTTCATTTATAAAAATAAATTTTAAAAAATGATGACTAAAAAACTCAGTGATACTTAATTTGTCAGTTCTCAAGGGCTTAATTTCTAAAGTATACAAACATCTTATACAACTAAGAAAAAACTGGCAGAAGAGCTAAAGAGACATCTCTCCAAAGACATACAGATGGCTAATAGGCACATGAAAAGATGCTCAACATAGTTAATTATTAGAGAAATGTAAGTCAAAACTACAATTAGGGGTTTCCCCTGGTGGTCCAGTGGGTAAAGACACCGTCTTGCAGTGAAGGGGGCACCAGTTCAATCCCTGGCCCGGGAAGATCCCACGTGCCGCAGAGCGGCTGGACTGATGTGTCTGAGCTGGAGCTCTGGCACGCGTGCGCCCAGAGCCGGCGCTCTGCGACGACAGAGGCCACCGCGATGGGAGGCCCACAGGAGCCAAAAACCAAAAACAGATGAAAATAGAGAAATGGAAGACCAACAGAAGTGGCCCGCCCATCCCCCTCCCTCCCCACCCCACCCCCCAAAAGATAAATAATTTAAAAAATAATAATAATAAATAAAGGTCAGGTTTAAAAAAAAAAAAACTACAATTAGGTATTACCTCACAGCAGTGAGAATGGCTATCGTCAAACAGTCTACAACAACAGGGGTGCTGTGTGACGGTCTGGAGGGGTGGGATGGGGGGGGAGATATACATATGACTAGTCTGGGGACATACATATCTGTAAACAACAAAACTCTGTAAAAGTTAAAAGTAAAATAAAAGTTTAAAATGTTAAAAAAAAAGTCTACAACAGGTTTCCCTGGTGGTCCAGTGGGTAAGGACACTGCCTTGCACTGCTAGGGGTGCTGGTTCAATCCCTGGCCTGGGAAGATCCCACGTGCCGCAGAGCGGCTGGACTGATGTGTCTGAGCTGGAGCTCTGGCACGCGTGCGCCCAGAGCCGGCGCTCTGCGACGACAGAGGCCACCGCGATGGGAGGCCCACAGGAGCCAAAAACCAAAAACAGATGAAAATAGAGAAATGGAAGACCAACAGAAGTGGCCCGCCCATCCCCCTCCCTCCCCACCCCACCCCCCAAAAGATAAATAATTTAAAAAATAATAATAATAAATAAAGGTCAGGTTTAAAAAAAAAAAAACTACAATTAGGTATTACCTCACAGCAGTGAGAATGGCTATCGTCAAACAGTCTACAACAACAGGGGTGCTGTGTGACGGTCTGGAGGGGTGGGATGGGGGGGGAGATATACATATGACTAGTCTGGGGACATACATATCTGTAAACAACAAAACTCTGTAAAAGTTAAAAGTAAAATAAAAGTTTAAAATGTTAAAAAAAAAGTCTACAACAGGTTTCCCTGGTGGTCCAGTGGGTAAGGACACTGCCTTGCACTGCTAGGGGTGCTGGTTCAATCCCTGGCCTGGGAAGATCCCACGTGCCGCAGAGCGGCTGGACCGATGTGTCCAACTACCGAGCTGGAGCTCTGGAGCGCCTGTGCCCTGAGGCAGTGCTCAGTAGCGACAGAGGCCACTGCAATGGGAGGCCCAAACAGACCAAAGAACAAAGATGGAAATAAATGAAAGATCAATAGAACTGGCCAAAATAAAAAAAAGTCTACAAAGAGTAAGTGCTGGACAGGGTGTGGAGGAAAGGGAAACCTCCTACACAGTTGGTATAAATATAAACTGACACAACTACTATGGGGAACAGTATAGAGGTTCCATAAAAAATGGAACTATCCTTTGATCCAGCAATTTCACTCCTGGGTATGTATTCAGAGAGAAACCATAATTCAAAAAGAAACATGCAGGCTTCCCTGGTGGTCCAGTGGGTAAGGACATCGCCTTGCAGTCCAAGGGGCGCCAGTTCAATCCCTGGCCTGGGAAGATCCCACGTGCCGCCGAGCAGCTGGACCGATGTGTCCAATTACCGAGCCCGAGCTCTGAAGCGCATGCGCCCAGAGCCAGTGCTCTGCAACAAGAGAGGCCACTGCGATGGGAGGCCCACACGGGCCAAAGAACAAAGATGGATGAAAATAGACAAATGAAAGACCAATAGAAGTGGCCTGCCCGCCCCTCTCCCTCCCTCCCCACCCTACCCCAAAATAATAAATAAGTGTTTAAAAAAAAAAATAAGAAATATGCACTCCAATGTTCACTGCAGCAGTATTTACAACAGACAAGATGTGGAAGCAACCCAAACGTCCATTGGCAGGAATGGATAAAGATGTGATACATATATGTGAACTATCTACTCAACTATAATAAGAAAATAATACCGCTTTGTAGGAATATGGATAGACTTAGAAACTACCACAGTAAGAAAGACAAATACCATATGGTATCACTTACATGTGAAATCTAAACTATGACACAAATGAACTTAACCTATGAAACAGAAATGGTCACTGACACAGAACATACTTGTGGTTGCCAAGAGGGCAGGGAGGAACAAAGTTTTGGATTAGCAGACAGGAACTATTATATGTAGAATGAATAAACAGCAAGGTCCTATACTTGGTATGCTGTAAGAAACTACAATGGAAATGAATATGAAAAAGGATATACATACATAAGTCACTTCTCTGTATACCAGAAACTAACACAGCATTTTAAATCAGCTATACTAAAATAAAAATTTAAATATATATTGTCACTTTTTAGGACATTTAAAACAGCCACACATAACCAAAAAATGGGAAGGTAAATGAAATTCTCAGGACCAAGTTTAGAATTTTATTCTGGTTTTCAGGTATACAGAGATGTTGAAACATGTATGTGAAAGCAAGATTTTGATTTATTTGGGGGGAGGAGCCAGAAGGGATTGAAAACTGGGTCTGATGGTCAGGGAGAGGCCTCCTGCTGAACTACTTTGATCCTTTGGGTATGTATTCAGAGAGAAACCATTCAAAAGAAACATGCAGGCTTCCCTGGTGGTCCAGTGGGTAAGGACATCGCCTTGCAGTCCAAGGGGCGCCAGTTCAATCCCTGGCCTGGGAAGATCCCACGTGCCGCCGAGCAGCTGGACCGATGTGTCCAATTACCGAGCCCGAGCTCTGAAGCGCATGCGCCCAGAGCCAGTGCTCTGCAACAAGAGAGGCCACTGCGATGGGAGGCCCACACGGGCCAAAGAACAAAGATGGATGAAAATAGACAAATGAAAGACCAATAGAAGTGGCCTGCCCGCCCCTCTCCCTCCCTCCCCACCCTACCCCAAAATAATAAATAAGTGTTTAAAAAAAAAAATAAGAAATATGCACTCCAATGTTCACTGCAGCAGTATTTACAACAGACAAGATGTGGAAGCAACCCAAACGTCCATTGGCAGGAATGGATAAAGATGTGATACATATATGTGAACTATCTACTCAACTATAATAAGAAAATAATACCGTTTGTAGGAATATGGATAGACTTAGAAACTACCACAGTAAGAAAGACAAATACCATATGGTATCACTTACATGTGAAATCTAAACTATGACACAAATGAACTTAACCTATGAAACAGAAATGGTCACTGACACAGAACATACTTGTGGTTGCCAAGAGGGGCAGGGAGGAACAAAGTTTTGGATTAGCAGACAGGAACTATTATATGTAGAATGAATAAACAGCAAGGTCCTATACTTGGTATGCTGTAAGAAACTACAATGGAAATGAATATGAAAAAGGATATACATACATAAGTCACTTCTCTGTATACCAGAAACTAACACAGCATTTTAAATCAGCTATACTAAAATAAAAATTTAAATATATATTGTCACTTTTTAGGACATTTAAAACAGCCACACATAACCAAAAAATGGGAAGGTAAATGAAATTCTCAGGACCAAGTTTAGAATTTTATTCTGGTTTTCAGGTATACAGAGATGTTGAAACATGTATGTGAAAGCAAGATTTTGATTTATTTGGGGGGAGGAGCCAGAAGGGATTGAAAACTGGGTCTGATGGTCAGGAGAGGCCTCCTGCTGAACAATTCTGATATAAGAAAAAAAAAGATCCTCCAGTATTCTTGCAGAAAATTCTATGGACAGAGGGGCCTGGTGGGCTAAAGTCCATGGGGGCCCCAAAGAGTTGGAGACGGCTGAGCACACAATCACCAGAACAGAACTAAAGTCTGAGTCTGTGGCAGGACTGACTCACTGACATACTCTTGTGCTGCATATTCTTATGACTCATGAATCAGAGCTATAAGCAAAATTAGAGCTTAGTTTTTAGTACTATTCCTTTCTGAATTATGGGTTTTAGAATACTGACTTGTTGCTCCTGGGTAGAACTGAAAAAGATGAGACTGGATGTATACACTGTTGTCATATTCTAGGCATGAAGAGATTAGGATCTAAACTGATGAACTCCCCTAAGTCTAATACTGTTTCCTCTAAATATTCTTGTGAACTAATTTTCTTGTCCCTCTTTCAGAACTAAGTCACAGCAGCAGAAACTATTCAAGAAAGAAGTCTAACAAAGTTAGAAACTGGATCCATGATGACAAGCATGAAAGAATTCATCATGGAGAAGAAGCTTATAAATATAATAAAACTGGGAATGGCCTCTGTCATAATGAAGACTCTGTTCAGCATCAAAAAATTCAAATTTTGGAGCAACCTTTTGAAAACAGTGAATGTAGGAAAGCGTTCCATGAGAATTCACTCTTTGGTACACATAAGAAACCTTACACAGAACACCTGTGCATACACTGAATACAAAATAACCTTCGATATATCATTGCTCATTGCTCACAGAACACATCCAAAAGAGAATTACTATGAATTTAATGAGTGTGGAGAAAATTTCTTTGAAGACTCCATTCTCTTTGAACATACTCTTCATTTAAGTCAAAAGTCTGACCTTATTCCAGTTCAGAGGATCCACTCAATTGACAAATTTAAATAGTAATTGTCACTTTTAGGACATTTAAAACAGCCACACATAACCAAAAAATGGGAAGGTAAATGAAATTCTCAGGACCAAGTTTAGAATTTTATTCTGGTTTTCAGGTATACAGAGATGTTGAAACATGTATGTGAAAGCAAGATTTTGATTTATTTGGGGGGAGGAGCCAGAAGGGATTGAAAACTGGGTCTGATGGTCAGGAGAGGCCTCCTGCTGAACAATTCTGATATAAGAAAAAAAAAGATCCTCCAGTATTCTTGCAGAAAATTCTATGGACAGAGGGGCCTGGTGGGCTAAAGTCCATGGGGGCCCCAAAGAGTTGGAGACGGCTGAGCACACAATCACCAGAACAGAACTAAAGTCTGAGTCTGTGGCAGGACTGACTCACTGACATACTCTTGTGCTGCATATTCTTATGACTCATGAATCAGAGCTATAAGCAAAATTAGAGCTTAGTTTTTAGTACTATTCCTTTCTGAATTATGGGTTTTAGAATACTGACTTGTTGCTCCTGGGTAGAACTGAAAAAGATGAGACTGGATGTATACACTGTTGTCATATTCTAGGCATGAAGAGATTAGGATCTAAACTGATGAACTCCCCTAAGTCTAATACTGTTTCCTCTAAATATTCTTGTGAACTAATTTTCTTGTCCCTCTTTCAGAACTAAGTCACAGCAGCAGAAACTATTCAAGAAAGAAGTCTAACAAAGTTAGAAACTGGATCCATGATGACAAGCATGAAAGAATTCATCATGGAGAAGAAGCTTATAAATATAATAAAACTGGGAATGGCCTCTGTCATAATGAAGACTCTGTTCAGCATCAAAAAATTCAAATTTTGGAGCAACCTTTTGAAAACAGTGAATGTAGGAAAGCGTTCCATGAGAATTCACTCTTTGGTACACATAAGAAACCTTACACAGAACACCTGTGCATACACTGAATACAAAATAACCTTCGATATATCATTGCTCATTGCTCACAGAACACATCCAAAAGAGAATTACTATGAATTTAATGAGTGTGGAGAAAATTTCTTTGAAGACTCCATTCTCTTTGAACATACTCTTCATTTAAGTCAAAAGTCTGACCTTATTCCAGTTCAGAGGATCCACTCAATTGACAATATAATTGAATATAATAAATGTGGAACCTTTTTCAATGATAGTTTAGTCTTTGGTGTACGACAGAGCACACATATAGAAAAGCTCTATGAATGTCATGAATGTGGAAACACCTTCAATCAGAAGTCAGCCCACACAAGACACCAGAGAACCCACACAGGGGAAAAATCCTGTGAATGTCATGAATGTGGGAAAAGTTTCTACAGAATTCAGACCTCGTTAAAACATCAGAGAATTCATACAGGAGAGAAACCTTATGAATGTCAACAATGTGGAAAATCTTTTAGTGAAAAGTCAACCCTCACCCAACACCACAGAACATATACAGGGGATAAACCATACAAATGTCATGAATGTGGGAAGGTGTTCTCATTTAAGTCAGTCCTTGCTGTACATCAGAAAACATGCACAGGGGAGAAGCCGTTTGAATGTTACGAATGTAGAAAGGCCTTCCTAAGAAAATCAGACCTCATAAAACATCAAAGAACTCACAGAGGAGAAAAACCTTATGAATGTAGTGAATGCAGGAAATCTTTCTCTGAGAAGTCCACTCTAACTAAACATTTGAGAACTCATACAGGTGAGAAGCCCTATGAATGTAGTCAATGTGGAAAATTTTTCTGCTACTACTCTGGTTTCACAGAACATCAGAGGAGACATACAGGAGAGAAACCTTTTGGGTGTAATGAATGTGGGAAAGATTTCCTTCAGAAGTCAGCCCTAATTGTTCATCAGAGAACTCATGTAACACAGAAACCCTATGAGTGTAATGAATGTGGAAAGTCATTTTGTGTGAAGTCAAAACTCATTGCACATCACAGAACACACACAGGGGAGAAACCCTATGAATGTAATGCTTGTGGGAAATCATTCTATGTGAAGTCAAAACTTACTGTACATCAGAGAACACATTTGGGAAGAAAACCTATAAATATAATAAAAGAGGGAAATCACTCTGGGTAAAGTCAAGAGTTGACAGAACAAAATACTAAGTGGGGAGAAAAATCTGTTAAGATTTTGAGAATACCTTTGGTCTAATGTCAGTTCTTATAATATAGCAAGCAACTTACAACAGAGAGGAGAAGGTAATATGAAGATACTCAGAAGATAATATGAAGAATCTCCTGGAATTTGGACCAGGAGATATATATTACAGTATAGAAGAAAGCTCAAATAGAGAACACCTTTTAGTGAATGAATACAGGGAACCTTCTGCCCAAAGTCACACCTCAGTAAATATCAGAGAAATCAAGGTATAAACCTCTGTCAGCATTTGTAGAAAAGACTTAAACCATAAGCAAGAGAAAATGGACAAACTATAGGAAATTATAGAAAGCATTTCCTATGAGGTGATATTTTATTGGAGTTGTGTGAAATTGTTTTAAGTAGCATCTCAGTGGACATCAGATAGTAGTCACCAGAAAAAATACAGTTTTAAATGGGTAGAAGCTGTAAGTTAAACCTGAGCTGATCATAATCAGCGATTTTTGAACTGTCTAGCAATTTAGGAAATGTGGACAATGTCTTCATTTAAATACAGCATTTATACAACTGCCCATTGCTCAGTGTGCTATTCTTTCCAATTTAAGGTATTAGCTGTGAACTGGAACCAGTGGTTGTAAAAAATTCAAATGTCTACTGTTTCTCCTATAGGCCTCCCCCAGGTCTGCCATGGGGGATGAGAAAGGTGTTATGCCCACCACCTGTATCAAGAGCACTACAGGCAGGTGGAAGAGATGGTTAGGATGGCTGAGGTATTGGTAACATTGAGCAGATAAGCAAATATGTGGAGGATATTGAAAGCCATGTTTCTCACTGCTGGAAAAGGTGTCTATTAAAATGGAAGGGGGATAAGCTAGAACATGTCTTGACTGGAATATAACTCCAATGTTGGACTGGAATGTAACTCTTATTTTAAATATGCATAAATAGTTATATTAGTTGTGTGTGTATTTTATGGATCTGTCAGCTCAGACAGCCTAAACACAATGACACCTCAATAGGACTGAGTACACCAAGTATCAAGTTATTACTAAATACTATTCTATCACCAATAATGGACCACATCTCCAGAGTAATGGCTTATTCTAATTCAGAGGTGGGGAGAAGTACAGAATGGTCTTACTATTAAGCAATAAGAAAATCTTCAAATAATTATGGAGACATGCCAAAAGAACCACCTTGGACAGGTTTCCTTGGCCAAATCAGAGACAGCTTGAACATTAAAAGAAATAACAGCAGCATTCATTTGAACTGATATAAATAAGTCAATATATATCTAGAAGGAAGAAAGCAAGCTTTTTCTTTATACAGTGCCAACTAACACATGTCGTAGGAACAATGGCAAGAGACAAAACCACCACTGGCAGCCATCACACAAGTGGTTCATTCAGTAAGTTGTTGCTAACATAGTCTACTACTTTGTGTGTAGAAGCTTAATGAAGGACAGAATACTGGCATAATCTCCATGTATTTCCCCACAAAATACTTCACTACAAAGGTTAAAATAGTGATTTTATGATACACCTGCAAGACACCAACATAGTCAGGTAATGGAGTTCACTTCACAGTCTGTGGGCACTGGTCTCCCCTCTTTGGGCAGCCTGAGGAGATTGAGGGCCAGTTGGGTCCTGGGTACCTGGCCCTGAGGGAGCTGCCAACTGAGATCTGCCTCCTCTTAGCCAGAATGGGGACCTTGGAAGGTGAACAATGTGCCCTGGGACCTCACTCTTTCAGATCAAGACTTAAGAATAACATTCATCTGGTAGAGATTCATAGGAATATTGTTACCTGGCCATGACCTGACTTCAAGGACAAAGGAACTAACACTAAGAAGTTTGCTACAACTAACAAGGTCCTTTCTTCACCATTTTGCTTTAAAAATCCTTTGCTAGAAGCTTTCAGTAAGGGTTTAGGGGTTCTCATGTAACATTGAGCAGATGCTGGAAAAAGCCATGTTTCTCACTGCTGGAAAAGGTGTCTATTAAAATGGAAGGGGGATAAGCTAGAACATGTCTTGACTGGAATATAACTCCAATGTTGGACTGGAATGTAACTCTTATTTTAAATATGCATAAATAGTTATATTAGTTGTGTGTGTATTTTATGGATCTGTCAGCTCAGACAGCCTAAACACAATGACACCTCAATAGGACTGAGTACACCAAGTATCAAGTTATTACTAAATACTATTCTATCACCAATAATGGACCACATCTCCAGAGTAATGGCTTATTCTAATTCAGAGGTGGGGAGAAGTACAGAATGGTCTTACTATTAAGCAATAAGAAAATCTTCAAATAATTATGGAGACATGCCAAAAGAACCACCTTGGACAGGTTTCCTTGGCCAAATCAGAGACAGCTTGAACATTAAAAGAAATAACAGCAGCATTCATTTGAACTGATATAAATAAGTCAATATATATCTAGAAGGAAGAAAGCAAGCTTTTTCTTTATACAGTGCCAACTAACACATGTCGTAGGAACAATGGCAAGAGACAAAACCACCACTGGCAGCCATCACACAAGTGGTTCATTCAGTAAGTTGTTGCTAACATAGTCTACTACTTTGTGTGTAGAAGCTTAATGAAGGACAGAATACTGGCATAATCTCCATGTATTTCCCCACAAAATACTTCACTACAAAGGTTAAAATAGTGATTTTATGATACACCTGCAAGACACCAACATAGTCAGGTAATGGAGTTCACTTCACAGTCTGTGGGCACTGGTCTCCCCTCTTTGGGCAGCCTGAGGAGATTGAGGGCCAGTTGGGTCCTGGGTACCTGGCCCTGAGGGAGCTGCCAACTGAGATCTGCCTCCTCTTAGCCAGAATGGGGACCTTGGAAGGTGAACAATGTGCCCTGGGACCTCACTCTTTCAGATCAAGACTTAAGAATAACATTCATCTGGTAGAGATTCATAGGAATATTGTTACCTGGCCATGACCTGACTTCAAGGACAAAGGAACTAACACTAAGAAGTTTGCTACAACTAACAAGGTCCTTTCTTCACCATTTTGCTTTAAAAATCCTTTGCTAGAAGCTTTCAGTAATTTTGGGGTTCTTAAGGCATGAGCCACCCATCTCCTTGCATGGTCCTGTAATAAACCTTTCCCTGTTCCAAACTCAGATGGTTTTAATATCGTTTGGCCTTACTGTGCATCAGGCACATGGACTTGGTAATTTTCAGTAAAAAGAGCACCATGGAGTGCAGCCCTTACATGCAGCCTTGCTGTGGGCCATTACTCCACACCTTGTCACCAGCCAGCAGGTTCCATTCAGATACTGATCTACACAGCAGTGAGCCCCACCCACAAGCAGCCAACTATCTAGAAGCGGCAGTAAGGGGTTAAGCAAAAAGCTGACTGGTGACTGGTGGTCGTCAGGTGGAGAGTGAGGTAAAATGGATCCCAGCCATCTCCCTGGGGCCCTCACTTGGCTTTGTGCTAGCAGGTGAGCTGCAAGGTGAAGGAGGCAGGAGGCTGTGTCCTCAGGGCTCAAGCCCTCACTAAGGCCCTCCACTGGCCTTGGCCCAAGCCTTGAAGCAGCAGTGAACCTCCTCGCAGTGGCAATCTGCCTGGAATACAGTCTGCAGGACCTGTCCACCCACCACCATTTGGGAACTCTGAGGGACAGCTGGGTCTTCAGTGCCTGGCTCTAGTAATAGCTGGGCAGGGGTGGGGACCCAGCCATGACAGTGCCACTACTGAAGGTCTGCCTCCTTACACAAGATCTGGACCTTACAGGGGAAATACTTAAACTACAAAAAAAGGTTAAAATAGTGATTTTATGATACACCTGCAAGACACCAACATAGTCAGGTAATGGAGTTCACTTCACAGTCTGTGGGCACTGGTCTCCCCTCTTTGGGCAGCCTGAGGAGATTGAGGGCCAGTTGGGTCCTGGGTACCTGGCCCTGAGGGAGCTGCCAACTGAGATCTGCCTCCTCTTAGCCAGAATGGGGACCTTGGAAGGTGAACAATGTGCCCTGGGACCTCACTCTTTCAGATCAAGACTTAAGAATAACATTCATCTGGTAGAGATTCATAGGAATATTGTTACCTGGCCATGACCTGACTTCAAGGACAAAGGAACTAACACTAAGAAGTTTGCTACAACTAACAAGGTCCTTTCTTCACCATTTTGCTTTAAAAATCCTTTGCTAGAAGCTTTCAGTAATTTTGGGGTTCTTAAGGCATGAGCCACCCATCTCCTTGCATGGTCCTGTAATAAACCTTTCCCTGTTCCAAACTCAGATGGTTTTAATATCGTTTGGCCTTACTGTGCATCAGGCACATGGACTTGGTAATTTTCAGTAAAAAGAGCACCATGGAGTGCAGCCCTTACATGCAGCCTTGCTGTGGGCCATTACTCCACACCTTGTCACCAGCCAGCAGGTTCCATTCAGATACTGATCTACACAGCAGTGAGCCCCACCCACAAGCAGCCAACTATCTAGAAGCGGCAGTAAGGGGGGTTAAGCAAAAAAGCTGACTGGTGACTGGTGGTCGTCAGGTGGAGAGTGAGGTAAAATGGATCCCAGCCATCTCCCTGGGGCCCTCACTTGGCTTTGTGCTAGCAGGTGAGCTGCAAGGTGAAGGAGGCAGGAGGCTGTGTCCTCAGGGCTCAAGCCCTCACTAAGGCCCTCCACTGGCCTTGGCCCAAGCCTTGAAGCAGCAGTGAACCTCCTCGCAGTGGCAATCTGCCTGGAATACAGTCTGCAGGACCTGTCCACCCACCACCATTTGGGAACTCTGAGGGACAGCTGGGTCTTCAGTGCCTGGCTCCCCTAGTAATAGCTGGGCAGGGGGTGGGGACCCAGCCATGACAGTGCCACTACTGAAGGTCTGCCTCCTTACACAAGATCTGGACCTTACAGGGGGGAAACTGTGCTTATGGGTTTTGCTATTCCTTGTTAGAAAAGAGAACAACATTCATTTGGTAGAGATTTATAGGAACATCATTTATAGGATCACTACCTGACCTCAAGGACAAAGGATCTGACACCAGGAAGTTTGCAACAACTAACCACACCCCTCCCTCACTGTTCCTAGAAAAGAGCTTTGCTGAAAGCTTTCAGGGAGTTGGAGATTTTTCAGGCATGAACCTACCCAGCTCTTTGCAGGGACCTGTAATAAACCTTTCTCTGTTCCAAACTTCTGTTTTGGCTTCACTGCGCATCAGGCACATGGACTTGTGTTTTGGTTAACAACCTCACACTAATTACAACGGCCATCATCAGAAAGTCTACAGAGGCTGAAGGGAAGAGCCCTGGGGGTGACCAAGTGCTGGGTATGGAAGAGTGGGGGAATGTAGAGCCCAGGGGGTCGGCATGACTGAGGGGCTCCTGGGGGAGGAGGAGTGGTTTGGGCACCAGGAACCTGCTGCCCAAACCGCTCGGCTGAGCGGGATCCTCAGGGACTGGAGGATCCATTAAGAGGAAGTCCCTGAGGTTCTCCTTACACTTGACCCCAAGGAGCCTCCTGTGGCCCTGCGGTCTGGGCCTCTACCCTCTGCGGCTCCCTGTGCCTTCTAGGGTGCGTGCCTTCTAGGGTGCTGTATCCTATCAGCTGAGGTTTCTGCCCTCCAGGGCACAATCTGCTTTACAGAGACGCCTCCACTTGCATAGGTCCTGTGGGCATGGTAGGGAGCAGGGAGGTTAAAAAGGATAGCAAGGAGGCTTCTTTGGGGTTTGAGAAGTGAAAAGCACTTTGTATTCCTCCACCTGCTCAGCTCCCAAGGAGCTCACAGAAACACGTAGCCTGACAGCAGTGAACCTCCTCGCAGTGGCAATCTGCCTGGAATACAGTCTGCAGGACCTGTCCACCCACCACCATTTGGGAACTCTGAGGGACAGCTGGGTCTTCAGTGCCTGGCTCTAGTAATAGCTGGGCAGGGGGTGGGGACCCAGCCATGACAGTGCCACTACTGAAGGTCTGCCTCCTTACACAAGATCTGGACCTTACAGGGGGGAAACTGTGCTTATGGGTTTTGCTATTCCTTGTTAGAAAAGAGAACAACATTCATTTGGTAGAGATTTATAGGAACATCATTTATAGGATCACTACCTGACCTCAAGGACAAAGGATCTGACACCAGGAAGTTTGCAACAACTAACCACACCCCTCCCTCACTGTTCCTAGAAAAGAGCTTTGCTGAAAGCTTTCAGGGAGTTGGAGATTTTTCAGGCATGAACCTACCCAGCTCTTTGCAGGGACCTGTAATAAACCTTTCTCTGTTCCAAACTTCTGTTTTGGCTTCACTGCGCATCAGGCACATGGACTTGTGTTTTGGTTAACAACCTCACACTAATTACAACGGCCATCATCAGAAAGTCTACAGAGGCTGAAGGAAGAGCCCTGGGGGTGACCAAGTGCTGGGTATGGAAGAGTGGGGGAATGTAGAGCCCAGGGGGTCGGCATGACTGAGGGGCTCCTGGGGGAGGAGGAGTGGTTTGGGCACCAGGAACCTGCTGCCCAAACCGCTCGGCTGAGCGGGATCCTCAGGGACTGGAGGATCCATTAAGAGGAAGTCCCTGAGGTTCTCCTTACACTTGACCCCAAGGAGCCTCCTGTGGCCCTGCGGTCTGGGCCTCTACCCTCTGCGGCTCCCTGTGCCTTCTAGGGTGCGTGCCTTCTAGGGTGCTGTATCCTATCAGCTGAGGTTTCTGCCCTCCAGGGCACAATCTGCTTTACAGAGACGCCTCCACTTGCATAGGTCCTGTGGGCATGGTAGGGAGCAGGGAGGTTAAAAAAAAGGATAGCAAGGGAGGCTTCTTTGGGGTTTGAGAAGTGAAAAGCACTTTGTATTCCTCCACCTGCTCAGCTCCCAAGGAGCTCACAGAAACACGTAGCCAAGCCTCCACCCTTCTGGAGTCCCTCTGTGTACTGGGCCCTCTCAGTTCTCTGGGGCCCTCTCTGCCCTTCAGGACGCACTCAGTCTGGGTGGGTTCTAAGGACATGAGGAAAACGGGAATGCTCCTGCAGGGAGGTGGGCAGGTTGGCTGGGGGAGGCTCCTATGGAGTTCCAGGAGCAGGGAACTGCCTGGTGGTCCACTGCCCACTTGGCCCTGCGGGCCTCCTGAGGCCCCAGGCTGAGCCCTCTACCCTTCAGGGCGCTCTCCACACACCAGGACCCCTTCTCTGAGGTGCCCTACATTCTCTGAGACCCTCTCCTTCTTTCGAGCTGAACTCTCTGTCAGCAGGAAGCTCCCTCCACTCTCCTGGATTCCCTTCCACTCTGCAGGTTTCTCCTCTCTCCAGGGCCTGTGGCCTCAGGAGCCCCTCACCTCTCCGGGGTCCCTGTCTGTCCTCTGGATTTGACCCTCCACCCTCTGGGATCCCCCTTTACCCTCCAGTTCCATGTTCCTTCTGGGGGCCCCCCCCATCCTCCAGGACCCCCTCTACCCTCCATAATGAGTCTTCCATCCTCTGGGGATCCACCTCCACCCTCTGGGGTGAAGGGCACTCTCAGCCCATGTATGTCCTGTGGGTGTAGGAGGGAGGGGAGACTGAGGAGAGCAGGCCGTTGTGGGGTCGCTCTAGATGTGAAGCAGTGAGGAACCAGTCTAGTATTTCCTAACCCACTTGGCCCTGGGAAGCCTCCTGGGGACCTGGGCCTGGTACTCTGCACCCCAAACTCAGAGGCACTAAAGAATCCCCTCAGGGGCATCCCCTACCCCAGGCCTTTTCTGGAAGCTTGGGTCCTAAATTAAGAACCCCCAGCCCCACCTATATCTCACCTCCACCTAAACACCATCACCACCTCAACCCTTTCCCCACCTAAGCCCCACCCTTCACAGCCAAGATTTTTTTCTTTTTGTTGTTTTTAACTATTAGCCAGTGAAATCCAGTTTTACCCTCCAATGGTTGTTTCATACATATTCTTATTTTTTCTATTTCTCTTAGTTTTCTAAACTTTTTTTTTTGGTACCTCTCATTTTTTATTTTATCTCTGCGACAGAGAGAAGAGATACAGACAGCCGGCGTGGGTGGCACAGCCCACAACTGGCCCCTGCCAAGACAAACCCAAAAAACTACTGGGACGGCATCAGAAACAAACTCCAACAGATGATCCACACAGAGAGAAGGTAAGCTCACAACTGAGAACCAGAAACAGAGATGCACCTTTTGTCCCTTATGTTTATACTTGGCCTAATACCACTGAATGCCATACCAAAACAGACACGAAGTCTCAAGTCCCTGGCCAAAGATCCGACTCAAGAACCTCAGAAAGAAAACACTCCAAGATTCAAACATAAAAAATTAAAAGTAACAATAATAATGAAAAGACAGAAACACAGCACAAATGAACAAACTAGAAACATACAAACCCAAATGACCGAAGAAGAAATAGACGAAATATCAAAAAAAGAATTCAGAATAGCAATACTAAGGATGATCCAAAACTCTGGAAATAGAATAGAATTGACGCACTGGATAAAGACCTGCAAGAAATTAAAACACAACAAAAAGAGACAAACAACTCAGTTACTGAACGTAAAAGTACCATGGGGGCCACTGGATTTGCTCTACGATGGCCCACACTCTTTCTGTGGCATGTGCTTTCACTGAATCTGAATAAATCTATGTCTTACCTTAAAAAAACAAAAAAATGCCATGGGACTTCCCTGGTGGCCCAATGGGTGGGGAGCCCACCTTGCAGTGCAGGTGGCACTAGTTTGATCCCTGGCCCAGGAGGATGCCACATGCCACGGAGCCAGTTACAAGCCAGCACTGTGGAGCGCGTGCGCCCAGAGCCAGTGCTCTGCAACAAGAGAGGCCACTGCAGTGGGAGGCCCACACATGCCAAAGAATAAAAAAGATGGAGGAAAAGTAAGTGATGACTTAGAGGCAAAAAAAAAAAAAAAAAACATGGAAGAACTCAATAGCAGAGTATCTGATGCAGAAGAACGGATAAGTGAGTTGGAAGACAGAATGGTGGAAATCACTGTGGAAGATCAGAAAAAAAAACAAAGAATAAAAAGAACTGAGGATAGTCTCAGAGACCTCTGGGATAATATCAAACACACCAACATCTGAATAACAGGCGTACCAGCAGAAGAAAAGAAAGGTTATGAAAAAATCCAAGAAGCACAAAGAGTTCCATACAGGATAAACCCTAGGAGGAACACACCAAGACACGTACTAATCAAGCTAACACAGAGCAAACGCAAAGACAGAATACTCAAAACAGCAATAGACAAACAACAAGTAAGGGAGATCCTATACATTTAAGTGCTGACCTCTCAACAGAAACCCTGCAGGCCAGAAGAGAATGGTAAGACACTTTTAAAGTGCTGAAAGAGAAAAACATACAACCCAGAATACTCTACCGGCAAGGATCTCTTTCAAAATTGATGGAGAAATCAAAAGCATTACAGACAAAAACTAAGAGAATGCAGCACCACAAAACCAGCCTTACAACTAGTGTTAAAGGGACTTATTTAGGCAACAAATACATGAGAAGAGAGAAGAAAAAGATCTACAAAACAAATGACATCATACCACTTCAGCAAATGACGCTGGGAAAAACTGGAGAGCTACATGCAGAAGAATGAAGTTGGAACATTTCCTGACACCATACACAAAGATAAACTCAAAATGGGTTAAAGACCTAAATGTAAGACCAGAAACCCTAAAACTCTTAGAGGAGAATATAGGCAGAACACTCAGTGACATAAGGCAAGATTTTCTATGACATGCCCTCTAGAATAACAGAAATAAAAACAAAAATAAATATGTGGGACCTAATGAAACTTAAAAGCTTCTCCACAGCAAAAGAAACTACAAACAAGGTGAACAGACAACCCACAGAATGGGAGAAAATAATAGCAAATGAAATAACCAACAAAGAATTAATCTCCAAAGTATACAAGCAGCTCAGACAACTCAACACCAAAAAACAACCCAATCAAAAAATGAGAAGAAGACCTAAACAGACATCTCTCCAAAGAAGACATACAGGTGGCCAAAAAACACGAAAAGATGCTCAATGTTGCTTCTTATTAGAGACATGCAAATTAAAACTACAATGAGATATCGCCTCACACCAGCCAGAATGGCCATCATCCAAAAAAATCTACATATAATAAATGCTGGAAAGAGGGCAGAGAAAAGGGTACACTCTTGCTTTGCTGGTGGGAATGTAAATTGATACAACCACTATGGAAGACAGTATGGAGATTCCTCAAAAAGCTAAGAACAGAAGCACCATACGGCCCAGCAAACCCACTATTAGGCTTATACCCCGATGAAATCAAAATTGAAAGAGACACCTGTACCCCAATGTTCACTGCAGCACTCTACACAATAGCTAGATCATGGAAGCAACCTAAATGTCCATTGACAAGTGAATGGATAAAGAAGCTCTGGTACATATAAACAATGGAATACTTCTCAGCCACAAAAAGAAATGCAGAAGATTCAGTCCTGAGTAGATGGATGAATCTAGAACCTATTATACAAAGTGTAGTAAATCAAAAAGAGAAGGACAAGTATAGCATACTAACACATATGGTATGGAATCTAGTAAGTTTGTACTGATAAATATGCAGAGCATCAGTGGAAAAACAGTCATAGAGAACAGACTTATAGACATCGGGGAAAGGGAAGAGTGGGTGGGAGATATGGAAAGAGCAACACAGAACCCTGTACTATTTTATGTAAAAGAAATAACTATTGTCAATGTGCGGTGGAACTAAGGGATCGTACATGGGGGCTATGCGATGGCCTGGAGGGATGGGATATACATATGACTAATCTGTAATTATACATATCTGTAAACAACAAAACTCTGTAAAATCAAAAAAGCAAAATTAAAAACTTGTGATTACTCTATTATATATACATATTTTTTCCTTCTTCCCTATTTGCTATTCAAGTCTAGTTTTACCCTCCAGCAGATACTTCAAATGTACTCTTATCTTTTTCTAATATATTCAAGTATTATATATAACAAGTATTCCTTGTTACTGTTTTTCTTTCTTTCCCACTCACCATAGCTTGTCGGGTCCTGGCTTAGAGATCAGGCCTGAGCCCCTGTCATGAGAGTGCTGAACATAAATTGCTGGAGTAACAGAGAATATTAGGCTCCGGGGAATATTACTCAGAGTGAGGTATCCCAGAGGTCCACATCTCAACACCAAGACCCAGCTCTACCCAACTGCCTGCAAGCTGCACAGTTCCATTCATCAAAAAAATCCAAAAAACAAAAAAAAAAGATGAAATGACAAAGATACATGGTTACAGACAAAGGAGCAAGGTAAAACACTAGAAGACCAAATATATGAAAAGGATATAGGCAACCTATTTGAAAAATAATTCACAGTAATGTAATGATAGTAAAGAAGCTTTAAAATATTGAAAATAGAATGGAGAAAATATAAGAAACATTAAACACATTTTTAAAAGACCTAGCAGAAATAAAGAATAAACAGTGATAACACAATTACTGAAATGAAAAATACTCTAGAAGGAATCAACAGTAGAATAATAGGCAGAAGAACGGATAAGGTAGCTGGAAGACAGGATGACAGAAATAACTGCCAAGGAGCTGATTAAAGAAAAAATAATGAGAAGAATTAAGAACGGTCTCAGGGGCTTCCCCTGGTGGTCCAGTGGGTAAGGACACCGCCTTGCACTGCAAGGGGCGCCGGTTCGATCCCTGGCCTGGGAAGATCCCACGTGCCGCGGAGCGGCTGGAACAATGTGTCCAATTACTGAGCCGGAGCTCTGGAGCGCATGCGCCCAGGGCCGGTGCTCTGAGACAACAGACGCCACCGCGATGGGAGGCCCGCAAGAGCCAAAGAACAAAGACGGATGAAAAATAGAGAAATGGAAAACCAAAAGAAGTGGCCCGCCCGCTCCCCTCCCTCCCCAACCCGACCCCCGCCCAAAATAAATAAATAAATAAATCTTTAAGAAAAAAAAAAAAGAACGGTCTCAGAGACCTCTGAGACAGTATTAAATGTATCAACATTTGAATTATAGGGGTCCAGAAGAGAAAAAAAAAAAGAGTATAAGAAAATATTTGAAGAGATAACTGAAAACTTCACTAACATGGGAAAGGTGACTAACAGTCACCTAGGTCCAGGCAGCCCAGACTCCATACAGGATAAACCCAAAGAGAGTTACACCAAGACACATTAATCAAACAACAATTAAACACAAGAATTATATCAAAAACAACCAAAAGTAACATATATATAGGAATCCCATAAGGCTAACAGCTTGTTTTTCAGCAAAAGCTCTGCAAGCCAGAAGGGAGTGACAAGATACATTTAAAGTGATGAAAGAGAAAAACCTACAACCAAGATTACCCGGCAAGGATCTCATTTGGATTTGAAGTGAAATTAAAAGTTTTATAGATAGACAAAAGCTAAAAGAATTCAACACCACCAAACCAGACTTACAACAAATATTAAAGGAACTTTTCTGGCAGGAAAACACAAGAGAAAGACCCATTAAAAAAAAAACCCTAAACAATAACGAGAACAGAAACAGTAACATATCTATCAATAACTACCTTAAATGTAAATGGATTAAATGCCCAAATCAAAAGACACAGACTGGCTGAATGAATACAGAAACAAGACCTGTGTATATGCTGCCTACAAGAGACCCACATAAGACCTACAGACTGAAAGTCAGCATGGAAAAAGATACTCCATGCACATGGGAATCAAAAGAAAGCTGGAACAGCAATATTCATATCTGACAAAACAGACTTTTAAAAACTTGCCAGAGATAAGGATACCACACAATAATCAAGGGGTCAATCCAAGAAGAAGATATAACAGTTATAAATATTTATGCACCCAACATAGGAGCACCTCAATACAAAATGCAAATACTAACAACCATAAATGAGAATGACAGTAACACAATAACAGTAGGGGACTTTAACAGTCCCCTTACACCAAGGGACAGATCATCCACACAGAAAATTAAGAAATATAAGCCTTAACTCACACATTAGACCAAACTCTCATCATCAGGACATTTATCCCCAAAAAGCAGAATACACTTTTTTTTTTTCAAGAACATAAAATATTTTCCCCAAAAGAGAATATCACTTCTCAA